>CM042688.1:286355338-286955338 GCA_023614405.1 Avena insularis | reverse complement strand
TCTCAAAAGTTTTTGTGAAATCTGGTAATGCAAGAACAGGTGCTTCGTTGAGCCTCTTTTTAAGTTCATCAAAAGCTTTTTGTTGTGCTTTTCCCCACACGAAGGTGACATTCTTTTTTGTCAACTCGTTGAGAGGACGCAATAGTGGAAAAGTCTTTCACAAAGCAACGATAGAAACCGACCAACCCATGAAAACTGTGGAGTTCACTCACATTTGTTGGGATGGGCCAATCTCGTATGTCTTTTACCTTGGAAATATCAACTTCAATTCCCTTCGAAGAAACGACAAATCCAAGAAAAATCAACTTGTCTTTAGCAAAAGTGCACTTGGGAAGATTAGCATAAAGCTTTTCATGTCGAAGGATTTGCAAAACTTCCTTGACATGTGTTATATGGTCCTCAAGTGATTTGCTATAAACAAGAATATCATCGAAATAGGCAACAACACTTTTTCCAATTAGAGAACGCAAGATGTGATTCATAAGGCGCATGAAGGTGGATGGGGCATTTGATAAACCAAAGGGCATAACCAACCATTCATAGAGACCAAGTTTGGTCTTGAAGGCGGTTTTCCACTCATCACCTTCAGCATGCTTATTTGATGGTAACCACTACGAAGATCAATTTTCGAAAAAATAGTGGCTCCACACAACTCATCAAGCATGTCATCGAGATGTGGTATGGGATGTCGATAACGCATGGTAATAGCATTGATGGACGGCAGTCCATTCATAACCGTAACCTATCATCCGTCTTTGGAACAAGAATCACGGGTACGGCACTTGGACAAGTGCTAAATTGGATCAAACCTTTGGAGACGAGTTGGTTGATTTAACGTTCAATCTCCTTCGTCTCCTCCGGGTTCGTGCGGTAGGCGGCGCGGTTGGGAAGTGGTGCGCCGGGGATGAGGTCAATGCGATGTTCGATGCCGCAAAGAGGAGGTAGTCCATGTGGGAGCTCTTCGGGGAACACATCCTTGAATTCCTGGAAAACACTCATCAAAGATGGAGGAACATTGGTTAATTCATTAGTTCCTTGCGCTAGTCCCTTGCAAAGGAGGACATAGTGCTAGATGGATGGGTTGTTCCGAACATCTCTCATCTCACTTTTGGTGGCAAGGAGAACACTCTTAGTTTTTCCACTCGAGTTTAGCTTTTGGCTCTCACTCACTATGAGGTGGTTCTCTCTCTCACCGCTCTTCTCACAAGTAGGTGTTGTGCTTTGCGCCTTCGCTAAATCCTTTGCATTGTCTGCAATTATTTGGCTAGGAGTCAACGGTTGCAAAACACATGTTTTGTTGAGCCATTTGAAGGTGTATACATTGGTCCGACCATCATGTTGAGCAGCCTTGTCAAATTGCCACGGTCGACCAAGAAGCATGTGGCAAACTGCCGTAGGAACCACATCACACTCCACCGTATCTTTGTAAGGACCAATGGTGAAGGAGACCGATACGGTATGCTTGATCTTCACGGACCCTTGGTCACTTAGCCATTGTACGTGGTAGGGGTGCTTGTGCGGATGGAGGGTGAGGTTGAGCTTCTCACACAACTCGGTGCTAGCCAGGTTGTGGCAACTCCCTCCATCAATGATCACCTTGATAGATTTGCCATTGATGTCGGCTCATGTTTGGAAGATATTGGAGCGTCGGTCTTCATGCTCTTGTGCTTGAGTGGTCAAGATCCTTGTGACGACAAGCGATGGACTTGTGTCATGTTCACACATGAGAAGTTCTTGGTCATTTTCCACTCGTTGCCTTGCCATTGCTTCCTTGACACGGGCATCAAACTCATCTTCACTCAAGTACTCTTCATCACCATTGTCATGGATGAACAAGACTTTCTTGTTTCCACATTCGGCTGACTTGTGTCCTTTACCTCCACACTTGTAGCATTCACCGTTGAAAGGTGTATCACCCTTTCCTTGCTTGCCACTTGGGGGCAGTTTTCCTCGAGGAAGTGTGGGATTGAAGGAAGGCTTGGGGGTACTTGAGGAGCTTCCATTGAAAGTTGTTGGTGTAGCGGTTGAAGCTTGCTTGTAGGTGAAGTACATCTTGGGCTTGTTGTACTTGATATCCTCTTGCACTTGATGTTCAGCCTTTGTTGCGATGCGGACAAACTCAACCATGGTGTTGTATGTTTGGAACTCGACGATGCGCTTGATGGGATGGTTCAACCCAATAAGGAAACGTGCCATTGTTTGCTCCATGCGCTCATCAATGTTGGCGCGAATCAAGTTGAGTTCCATTTCCTTGAAGTACTCTTCCACGGTCTTTGTCCCTTGACGAAGCGCTTGAAGGTTGTTGAAGAGGTCACGCGTGTAGTGCGCGGGGACGAACCGGGATCTCATGTGAGCCTTCGTGTCATGCCAAGTTGTGATTGGCGGCTCTTGTCTTGCATCACGAGCAACTTGAACTTGTTCCCACCAAAGGTTGGCGTAATCATCAAACTCAAGCAAAGCCATGGCAACCATCTTCTCGTTGCTATAATTGTGCATGCGGAAGATCTTGTCGACTTTTAGATCCCATGAGAGGTATTCTTCGGGGTCATTGGATCCGGTGAACTTGGGCATTGTGAACTTGAGCTTGCCAAAAGTTTCTTCATCGTTGCGGTCATTGCGACGATCTTGGTGACCTTGTTGATGATCTTGTAGTTGGGGAGGTGGAACTTGGTTCTCGTGTCCTTGTTGCGGATCTTGCTCTTGATATTGTTGTTGAGGAGCTTGCTCTTGCTCTTGGTGCGATTGTTGACGTGGTTGAGGCGCTTGGGCCTCATGGTGGCGAGGGTGTGGAGCCTCTTGACGCGGTTGATGCCGAAGATGAGGCTCGTTCCTCGGTTGGTGATGTTGGTTAGGCACATGGGCCTCACGACGAAGAACATGGTCATGAGCCTCTTGACGTGGTGGGCATTGCTCAATTTGTATCACTTGAAGCTCCAAGTTTTGTTGTGGTGGAAGAGGCGCCTCGTGATGACCATGGTGTCAGTGTGGACGTTCATGACATTGATGACGAGGAGGAGGATCTTGGAGAGCTTCACGTCGATGACGAGCTTGATTCTCCAAATTGGAGTCATCACTTGTTGTGTCAAGTATGTGTCGCGGTCGATGGTGGTAGACTTGCGGTTGCACTTGTGGTTGCACTTGCGGTTGCTCTTGTGGTTTCTCTTGTTGGAGCACTAATGCCCTTGCGTGATGACGGTGTGCTTCTTGCCTTGCTCTTGGCCTTGAAGAGAAATCACCATCATAGCTTGACGTTGCAGCATGCCGTGGGGAAGGTACATAGTTCGAAGAACTTCCATCTTCAACCACGGGGGCATCATTGCGTCTTGGAGCACTTGGGTGAAGATCTTGTTGACGAGGGGCATGACGACGCGAAGAACTTGAAGAGCTTGAAGCACGTGAATGCGGTCTTGACATTCCGTCGATGAGGCATCGAAGATTGTCATTTTTTCGGTGGCGGAGCGTTGAAGCGACTCATTTTGGTGGCCGAAGTTGTGATGCATTGCTTGCATTTGCCTTTCGAGGCCATCGAAGCAGTTGTTGATGTTCTTGAACTCTGCTTGTGTCTCGCCAAATTGTTCATCTTGTCGCATCTCAAGGGCTTAGCAACATTCACGGAACTCTTGGCGGACGATGAAGTGACTTGCGCGCGTCATGTACGGTCCTTGATCTTCTTCTTGGGGAGGTGGTTGGCTCGGCTCACCGTGCCTATCCATCATGCAAGATACACAAGTATTGTATATGGAAGTGGAATATGGTGGTGTTAGCCTTGTACCTCACCTTGGGGATTGCACCAAACTAGAAACCACAAGTGAGAGCTATAAGCGTGCAAAGTGGAAATGCAAAGAAAACTCACATTAAAGAAAGAACTAACTCTCAAAAGCTTCTTGGTGGTAGGTTAGGATTGTGGAAAGCCAAAGAACCAACCAAAAGAAAAGGGATAGTCAAATGTGGGTAAAATCCAACAAAACTCAAGTCAAAGGCGAAGGTCAACAACTCAAAAGGGTGACGGGAACCTACGACTATGTACACACATGTGGAGAAAGTTGGGATTGACACGACTACGAAAATGAGCAAACAAAATGTCCTAACAAAGACTAAGCTCGTTGTCGTGCCAATGCAAGGAGAGACCGTGGCTCATTTGCAAAGAAGAAAAGTGAGCAACGGATTTGTGCACTTGCCTTGGGCGCTCTTCTTTCTCTCTTGCTTACAAGCTTTGAGACTCTCTTTGGCAATAGGAGACTATTTTTCTTTTGCTTTTTCTTTCTTTTGTATTTTTTTTGCTCTCCCTTGATGCTACCTAGTCACACTTGATATTGCTCTTGCACACTCACTATCTAAGGACAAATGCACAATGCTCAAGAAAACACAAGATGATCCACTCTCATAGGATAGGTACACACAAAGGAAGATAGGGGTTAACAAGGTGACGCAAGTTATACCTTCGTTGATGATGAACTTGGCGTCGGTGGTGCGGGATGATGTTCGTGGGTCGTGGTGTCGATGATCGCGGGGGTTGTCGATGCAGAAGCTTGTTGTTAGTTGACGACACGCACACGGGCACAAACAAACAAGAAGAAATTAGCCAATGCAAGATTAGAGGCAAACCTGTCAAAATCAAGGAGTCGGAAACTCGGAGCGAAACTCCCGGAGACTCCGGTGTGGATAGGCCGGAGACTCCGGTGTGCAGGCCGGAGTCTCCGGTCTGGAGTCAGATCGTGAAATGCTCGTGTTCTTGAGCGAAAATCCACGCCTTGGGTCCTCAAATCCGCGAAAAATTTGCCAAATTGGGCTAGGAAAACGCAGGATAAAGCTGGACCAACACCTAAGACAAGGTTTGGTCGGATCAAAACCACAAATAACACTCCAAATCAAGAGATCGTTCCAAAGGCAAATTTGGGATGTTTTTTGGGGATTTCGAATTTTTGGTGGATAGAAGAAAATTTTGTGGGGGAAATCGTGAGCAACGAAGCTCTTGATACCAATATGTTGAGGGCAAACCTCTATGGTGGCCCGATCTTTCACGATTCCCTTTCAAATCGAGGTTGGAGTGCAGGGAGAGGACGGGAGGATGAACACGACGAACGCACGCACAAAGAACGCGAAGAACACACACACAAAACCACGATACACACCAATAGCTCACGCCGGCGGTGACCGGTCCAGCGCAATCCCTAGGATCGGCGTCGGGTGGAGGACTCTCCCGAACTGGCATGGCGAGATGGGAGACTCGGTGAGATCTTGACGTCTTGGCAAAGGGACATCGATGCCAAGGCCTTGTACAATGCGGAGGCACGATGCAAACTCCAACGAGGTTTGGTGATATTGGTGATCCTTGGTCAAGGAGCATGTGGCAAGAATTAGATAGATCCACAAAGGGGTTTCCACTAATTCCAATATCATGCCTAGGGTTTACAATGGACGTGGGGGACTACATATAGGCCAGCCACTTAAACAGGGGTACTTTAGGAATAAAAAACAAGTTCTGGATGGACTAAGGGGTACATGGGCCGCATGCCCAAAGGCCTTTTCATGCCTGGCGACGGTCGGTCCGGAGACTCTGGTGTGGTGGACCGGAGACTCCGGTCTAGACCGGAGATTCCGGTCGATCTTCGGACCGGCCTCCGGAGGGGCCTTTAGATTGTCCCAGGGCTCGGTTCTAGGGGCAGACTGGAGGTGGGGCCGGAGACTTTGGTGGACCGGAGACTCCGGTGTGCGCAGACGGGAGACTCCGGTCTAAGCAGCTCCAGTGGCTCCAGCTTCATGCTCTGCTCCTTGTTCTCCATCCTTGGGTGCTTAGTGATGTGTCGAAGCTTCGTACCTGATGATGCATAGGGTAGTTGCATCAAGTACCATACCATCCAAGGAGGTATCAAATTGGCACGAGGAGAGGAGCCAGTTCACCTTAGCTTGTAGGAGTTTGGCTCGGGCACGAGTCATGGGTCCACTTGGGGGACTTGTTGGTGTAGATGTAGGAGCGTCCGTAGGACAGGACGCATCATTTCCTCTTGTGGATTAACTTGTTTTGCTTTGTGATCATTGTGGTTCTTTACTTGCCATTACAACATCTTGAGTTCGGATTGGTTCTTGACATGCCACCTTCCATACCTATCCACCATAAGCTTTGTGTGTGTGTTTTTAGTGGTTAGTTGGTTTTGGTGTTCCGCGTGAACTTCACTTTGCTTGGTTTTGATTGCTCTCAAGTGTTGCCACTTGCACGATACTATCTTCCAAGGTAAAGTAAGGTTTGACGTTGCATCCCTAACCCCCTACCACTTCCATATACACCACTTGGTCTTGTGAATCATGTCTAGGGACTCCGGAACCGAGGATGATATCTATGAAGGATCCATGATGAGCCACCACGACTACGACTCCATAAGTATAGAGGACATGATGGAGCACTACACTGACGATGGCTCCACATGCGTTGAGGACCCGGAGCATTGCACCTATGACGGCTCCACATGCATGGAAGACATGGAGCACGTCATCAACTATGGCTCCTCAAGCATGGAGGACTTGGAGCTCTACATCGACAATGGCTCCTCATGCATGGAGTACATGGAGCACTACACCGACAATGGCTCCACATGCTTGGGTTATATGGAGTACTACATCAACAACGACTCCCCAAGCACGGATGACTTCGAGTGCTATAATGACGACGCCTCACCAAGCATGGAGGACATGGCGAGCTTCACCCACTTTGAGGGCTCTTCCATGAGCCATGAAGAATACCTCCACCGCTTGGAGATGGAGGACTACTATGCCAAGCTAGCGGAGACGTATCATCAAGAAACCATGACCTTCAAGGCCAAGCATGCCACACCAAAGGGCACCACCTACTTCGATGATCCACCTCCAAGGCATCAAGCGCTACCACCTACATGGCGTCATGGGTCACCATATCCATGGTAGCGAGTGCCATCACCTCCAAGCCGTCAAGCACCACCATCTCCAAGGCGCCAAGAACCACCATCTCCAATGCGCCAAGCAAGGCCACCTCGAAGGCGTCATGTGCAACAACATCCTAGGCATCAAGTGCCACCAACTACAAGAAGAGCGGCGCCCCAACATCACCTTCCAAAAGAATCTTCATCGACATACATCCTATCGTGATCATCAGCAACATCAAGAGGATACAAGATGTCGTTCAAGGCATCTTCGCCATGAAGACGAAGAGTACATGTTGAGCACCATCCATAATGCTCAACCAAGCTCAAGAAGGTAGCACTATCACAAGAAGAGTGCCAAGGACAAGGAGCATCGTCGCGAGTGTCATGTGGATGATCAAGTGTGCCATCTACATCAACCTTTGGCAAGGCACGCCAATGACCTCCGTCGACACCATCATAAGGCACCTTAAACTACTCGTGCCACCATCAAAATGTCACCAAGACGAAGCTCTCCTCCATGCCATCAAGCTTCAACGCCAAGACTTGACGTCCTAGATGATGCATGCAACTTCATGAATAAGGAAGACAAAGACCTCTACTTTGCCAAGTTGGACGAATACGTCAAGAGGACTACACAAGCCAAGGTGTAAGACGCCAACGACAAGGTCAAGAATGGTGAGCATGGGAATTTCCCTTCACCAAAGGAGGCGCATGGAGTTGATAGAACCGAGCCTACCCCTACATGCTTGAGTGATGATGTGGTACCAATCCCATGTGAGTATGAGAGCCACTTAGCCCACTTGAGTGAAAACAAGAGTGAGATGAGTGACTCCACCATATGTGAGATTGAGTGCTTCCACTTGGAGGGAATGAGTGATACACCTAGTGAGTTGAGAGTGGTAGTTGATAGGTCATGTGAGACCACTTTGATTTCCAACGACTTACCCTCTACCTCTAGTGTGTTATCCCATGATGTGCTAGGTTCCATGGATCAAGAAGCGCCAAGCTTGGAGATGATGATGTCTCCAACCAAGAAGATGTACATGGTGGAGGAAGATGATGCCATCCCCATACATGATGAAGAAGTCGCCCAAATGGAGGCCAATACTACCAAAACACCCACTTCATATGAGAGGTATGAACAAGGTAACAATATGGGTGTTGATGATGCCATGATCCCACTAGTGGACATGATGACTTGTGATGATTGGCATGCTATGGATGATGTTTGTGATATCACATATGCTTCATTGATATATCCATGTGATACTTTGCCTTTGCATAATGTTGAGCATGTGAAATCATTTGATTGTGATGATGTTGCCATAGACATGCCATGCTCTAAACGTTACGTTGATGATATCAGTACTTGCACTTTGTTGAACAATTGCTCTTTCTAATGTTTTGTTTGCAATGATGTTACCAATGGTACCCCTCGAACCATGCTTTCTCATGAGTGTTTCACAATTTCTCCCGTTGCTTGCAATAAGTTGAACAATTGCTCTTTCACTTGTTTTGCTTGCAACAATATTTCTCATATGGTTTATATTGAGATGGCCCCCATAGCTTTCTCAAATATTGGAGATTTTGATGATTGCCATGATAAGCATGTTCCCCACTTGCATACTCACCATGCATATGTTTCATACTTGATTGACACTAATGGTGATGTGCACAAGAAGAGATACGTCATGATGGATGATGTGTTTCTATACCATGCACACACATTCTTCCTTTCATCTATGATGTTTTTAGGTACCCCCACAAGAATGTCAACCTCGGTTGAGCACGAGTTGACAAAAAGAGGTCTAGAGAGCATCCCCCAAGTGAGTTCAAGATCGAACCCAGCTCTGATACCTTTTGCATGCTTTGCATCTTTCATGTTGACAAATTGCTCTTTTCTATGGTTTGATTGCAAGTATGTTAATGGTATTCTTTCACCTTGTGACAATCATGTCTCGTTGCTATTGGATATTGATGCTTTGTGTGTTGCAACAATAATGTTGAACAATTTCTCTTTCCGATGTTTTGTGTAAAACCATATTGCCACTATGAGCATGTATTGTCATGAGAGCTTCCAAGTCTCTCGTATAGTTGTTGCAACAAACATAAGGACCGCTTGCTCTTTCATATGGTTTGTTTGCAAACATGTTGTTTTTGCTTCCGTTTGCGATATGCATACTCCCATGATCTTTTTTTTGATGATATGTGTATGGCATCCAACATATTGAACAATTGTTCTTTCCAATGGTTGGTTTGCACACATAATGATGTTTCTTTGGATATTCTTCTGCATGTGTTTTTGCCGAATTCTCCTATTCTTGCATCAAAGATGTTGACCACCTCTACATGAATGTCACTCGACCACCTCTACATGACGAGCGTCTAGATTCGAGGACGACTCTTTTTGAAGGGGGGGAGCTGATGCAGCCGGTCCTATGGATGCTACTACATCTACAACGCCAAGTCCAAGCTCGTCCCAAGTCACCCAACAGCGGTCCTACCGTGCCCCGGTACTACCGCTCAGCCTTAGCGGTACAACCGGCCATGACTGAAGCCCACGACATCGCCTCTGGATGCCACGGTATCAGCTTGCGTTACTACCGCTCCCAAGCAGTACTACCGGTTGCCCAACCGGTACTACCGTACCTAGAACTCGACGACAGCTGAAGCCCGGAACTACCGCTCCCTGAAGCCGCTACCGCTTCAGTCCGGTACTACTGGACCCGAGGACCGGTACTACCGGTCAAGACTGAGCCTGCGCACCTCAACAGCTGGGACAAAACCCATGTACCCCCTTATTATGTTGCAACCCTAGTATTATGCCCAAACTACCCCTATGTAAGTGGCTGGCCTATAAATAGAGCCCCCACCCCTCATGTATCCCTTAGGCATAGATGATGGACTAAAGACAACCTCCTTTTTGGAATCTCTAGTTTTGCCTCATCCCCTTCTACCAAAGGGGATCGACTATCGTCACCACCTCGTTGGAGTTTGCATCGCGCCTCCCTCGTTGTACAAGGCCTTGGCATTGGTGTCCCTTTGCCAAGACGTCAAACCCCTCTCCAAGGTGTTCTTCCCTCTCCGCGTGGGATCGAGGGAGCACGTTGGCCGATCTTTCCTTGCGAGGATTCTATCGGACTGGTGGCCACCGGCGAGAGCAATCGGCCTTGTATAGTGTGAGTTTTGCGTGTGTTCATCGTGTTCTTCGTGAGGTGTATGTCCGCTTCCGCTACCTTCTCCCTTTCCCCTCGCTTTCCCATTGATTTGACCACGAGATCCGTGAAGATCGGGCCACCCACGGGTTTACCCCATAACAATACCTCCTTGGATGGTGTGCTACTTCATGCAACTACTCTATGCATCATCATCTACGAAGCCTCGACACATCACCAAGCACCCTAGGATGGATAACAAGGAGCAAAGCGTGAAGCAGAAGCCGCTGGAGCTGCTCAGACCGGAGTCTCTGGTCTACGCACACCGGAGTCCCTGGTCCACCAAAGTCTCCGGCTTGAAGACCCCGGAGACTCCGGCCCACCTCCGGTCTGACCCCCTGAACCAGGCCCCGGGACAGCCAGATGGCCCCTTCGAAGGCTGGTCCAGAGGCTACACAGGATTCTCCGGCCTAGACCGGAGTCTCCGGCCTGCACACCGGAGTCTCCGGTCCGACCGACGCCAGGCATGAAAAGGCCTTTGGGCCTGCGGCCCATGTACCCCTTAGTCTGTCCAGAACTTGTCTTTTATTCCTAAAGTACCCCTGTTTTAGTGGCTGGCCTATATATATAGTCCCCCACCTCCATTGTAAACCCTAGGCATGATATTTGGAATTAGTGGAAACCCCTTGTGGATCTATCTAAATCTTGCATCATGCTCCTTTGACAAGGGAGCACCAAATATCCCAAACCTCGTTGGAGTTTGCATCGTGCCTCCATGTTGTACAAGGCCTTGGCATCGGTGTCCCTTTGCTAAGACGTCAAGATCTCACCGAGTCTACCATCTCGCCGTACCGGTTCGAGAGAGAGTCCTCCGCCCGATGTCGATCCTAGGGATTGCAGCGGACCGATCACCGCCGGCGTGAGCTATTGGTGTGTATCGTGGTTTTGTGTGTGTGTGTTCATCACGTTCTTCGTGCGTGAGTTCGTCGTGTTCATCCTTCCCTCCTTTCCCCGCACTCCATCCTCAGATTTGAGTGGGATTTGTGAAAGATCAGGCCACCCTAGAGGTTTGCCCTCAACATATTGGTATCAAGAGCTTCGTTGCTCACGAATTCCCCACAAATTTTTCTTCTATCCACCAAAAATTCGAAAATCCCCAAAAAAGAGCCCCATATTTGCCTTTGGATCGATCTCTTGATTTGGAGTGTTATTTGTGGTTTTGATCCGACCTAACCTTGTCTTAGGAGTTGGTCCAGCTTTATCCTGCGTTTTCCAAGGCCAATTTGGCCAATTTTTCACGGATTTGAGGACCCAAGGCGTGGATTTCTGCTCAAGAACACGAGCAGTTCACGATCTGACTCCAGACCAGAGTCTCTGGCCTGCACACCAGAGTCTCCAGCCTATCCACACCGGAGTCTCCGGCCTGGACAGGAGTTTCTGGCCTGAAACCCCGGAGTCTCCGGCCCTGACGCTAGATTTTGACAGTTTTGCCTCTAATCTTGCATTGGCTAATTTCCACTTGTTTGTTTGTGCCCGTGTGCGTGTCATCAACTAACAACAAGCTTCCGCATCAACAAACCCCGCGCTCATTGACACCACGGCCCACGAACATCATCCCGCACCACCGGTGCTAAGTTCATCATCACCAAAGAAGGTATAACTTGCGTCACCTTGTTAACCCCTATCTTCCTTTGTGTGTACCTATCCCATGAGAGTGGCTCATCTTGTGTTTGCTTGAGCATTGTGCATTTATCCTTGGATAGTGAGAGTGCAAGAGCAATATCAAGTGTGACTAGGTAGCATCAAGGGAGAGCAAAAAAGAAAGAAAGAAAAGATACAAAGCAAAAGAAAAATAAAAATAGTCTCCCCTTGCAAAAGAGAGTCTCAAAGCTTGTAAGTAAGAGAGAAAAAAGAGCGCCCAAGGCAAGTGCACAAATCCGTTGCTCATTTTTTCCTCTTTGCAAACGAGCCACGGTCTCTCCTTGCATTGGCACGACAACGAGCTTAGTCTTTGTTAGGACATTTTGTTTGCTCATTTCGTGTCAATCCCAACTATCTCCACGTGTGTGTATATAGTCGTAGGTTCCCGTCACCCTTTTGAGTTGTTGACCTTCGCCTTTGACTAGAGTTTTGTTGGATTTTACCCACTTTTGACTATGCCTTTTCTTTTGGTTGGTTCTTTGGCTTTCCACAATCCTAACCTACCACCAACAAGATTTTGAGAGTTAGTTCTTTCTTTAGTGTGAGTTTTCCTTACAATTCCACTTTGCACGCTTATAACTCTCACTTGTGGTTTCTAGTTTGGTGCAATCTCCAAGGTGAGGTACAAGGCTAACACCACCATATTCCACTTCCATATACAATACTTGTATGTTTTGCATGATGGATAGGCACGGTGAGTCGAGCCAACCACCTCCCCAAGAAGAAGATCAAGGACCATACATGACGCGCGCAAGTCACTTCATCGTTCGACAAGAGTTCCGTGAATGTTGCCAAGCCCTTGAGACGCGACAAGATGAATAATTTGGTGATACGCAAGCCAAGTTCAAGAACATCGACAACCGCTTCGATGGCCTCGAACGACAAATGCACGCAATGCATCACAACTTCGGCCACCAAAATGAAGCGCTCCAACACTTCGTCGCCGAAAAAAATGACAATCTTTGACGCCTCATCGACGGTATGGCAAGACCACGTTCACGCGCATCAAGCTCTTCAAGTTCTTCACGTCGTCATGCACCTCCTCAACAAGATCTACATCCAAGTGCCCCAAGACGCAATGATGCCCCCGTGGTTGAAGATGGAAGTTCTCCGAACTATGTACCTTGCCCACGGCACGCCGCAACGTCAAGCTATGATGGTGATTTCTCTTCAAGGCCACGAGCAAGGCAAGAAGCACACCGTCATCACGCAAGGGCATTAGTGATCCAACAAGAGCAACCACAAGAAGAACCGCAAGTCTACCACCATCGACCGTGACACATACTTGACACAACAAGTGATGACTCCAATTTGGAGAATCAAGCTCGTCATCGACGTGAAGCTCTCCAAGGTCCTCCTCCTCGTCATGAACGTCATGAACGTCCACACCGACACCATGGTCATCACGAGGCGCCTCCTCCACCTCAACAAAACTTGGAGCGTCAAGTGATACAAGTTGAGCGACGCCCACCATGTCAAGAGGCTAACGACCATGTTCTTCGCCGTGAGGCCCATGTGCCTAACCAACATCACCAACCGAGGAACGAGTCTCCCCTTCATCGTCAACCGCGTCAAGAGGCTCCACACCCTCGCCACCATGAGGCCCAAGCGCCTCAACACCGTCAACAACCGCGCCAAGAGCAAGAGCAAGCTCCTCAACAATAATATCAAGAGCAAGCTCCGCAACAAGGTCATGAGAACCAAGTTCCACCGCCTCAACCACAATATCAAGAGCAAGCAGCGACCCAATTTGTTTTTGCTTTCACATGAGGAAACTCACGTACACCAAGTCAGGTGCGATCGTGACTTCTTCTTTGTTTTTTTTCTTCTTCTTCTTTGAAACGGATCTACAACTCCAGAACTAAAAGAAAATGGATCTAATAGATCTAAGACTCAAGAACACGACGAAAAGTCTAGAAATAGGCTAGAGACTTCGACAACGGATCAAAAACAGACGAAAACTAGACAAAAAACTATGACTCAGATTTAGAAGAAAGGCTACACAAAAAGACTACGATCAACAACTAGAACTCACGAACAGTGTTATCTAGGCTATGGCAAACACTAAACCTAATCTTTTTGTGGCTTTTTCTGTATAGGACAAAAACAAGAACTAAACTGCGGATGGATTTGTGGATGCTCATTGAGTAAACGCTGGAATCTGATACCAAGATGATAAGGGGTGGCCCGATCTTCTCAGTGAGCTGGGGTAGATGGCAATGTAGATGATGAAGATAACTTGTATGAGCCTGAGAACTCTCCAGCTAATCCCTGCTTCCAGATGCAACAGCTCTCAACCCTTGGGATATTCGCAACTCCACACACTTGCGCACGTAGCCGCTGACCACGAAGCGGTATTGCAATCTACTAATTCCCAGTGGAACAATAGATCACACTCAAACTTGCATTTGGCTAATTCCCAATGGAATAACTAATCACACTCAGATTATAGTAGCCACACACCAGATCGATACGAATTGGTGCTGAATAATTCAGAGGATCTCTTGTAGCAGATCTAACTAGAACTAGAGTTTATTTTAACGTGGTCTAACCTAATTGTGACGGCTACTGGAGTATATATGAGGGTTGGGGCGTCCACCCCTCTAAACAGGCCTAAAAACAGCCATAACATGGCCCAAACTGACCCGGTTCGACTCAAACTGATACATACCGACCCATATATGGGTTCGGCCTAATTGGCACGCAGTCCAAACATCATGGAACACCTCAAACGTGTAATTCTTGGTGCGCCATATCTCTCTTGCTCATACGTTATTTCCTCATTGCCTCCTAGTGCGCCTGCCTCCCGCTCCTCCCTCGCGCACTTGTTGATATTCGAAATCAGCGCTTGTCCTTCTTGCTGCAACTCTTCTCCTCCTCGTGCAACCGCTTGTGTTATCAATAAACCTGATCATACAAAGATGCATATACTTAGGTAGTATAAAGTTCTCATTAAGTAAAACATCAGGTTCAATTAAGAGTGAATTCACCTGTTGCTCAAGTAGCTTTGCACGAGCTCTCATAATGGGTCCAATCCTGATTTCATTGGACTTGTTCTTTGCAGCAACAACTTCATTGTCAATAGGAGTAGGAGATAGCGGAGTAGTATGGATATCCTCATCAACCTTTCTAGCACCGAGTTGTGTGAGAAGCTCAACCTCACCCTCCATCCGCACAAGCACCCCTACCACGTGCAATGGCTAAGTGACCAGGGTCCGTAAAGATCAAGCCTACCCTATCGGTCTCCTTCGCCATTGGTCCTTACAAACATACGGTGGAGTGTGATGTGGTCCCTATGATAGTTTGCCACATGCTGCTCAACATGATGGTCGCACCAATGTATACACCTTAAATGGCTCAACAAAACATGTGTTTTGCAACCAATGACTCCTAGCCAAATAATTGTGGACAATGCAAAGGCTTTAGTGAGGGCTCAAAGCACAACACCTACTTGTGAGAAGAGTAGTGAGAGAGAGAACCACCTCATAGTGAGTGAGAGCCACAAGCCAAACTCGAGTAGCAAAACTAAGAGTGTTCTCCTTGCCACCAAAAGTGAGATGAGAGATGTTCGGAACGACCCATCCATCTTTCACTATGTCCCTTTGCAAGGGACTAGCGCAAGGAACTAATGAATTAACCAATGTTCCTCCATCTTTGATGAGTGTTTTGCAGGAATTCAACGATGTGTTCCCCAAGAGCTTTCACATGGACTACCTCCTCTTCGCGGCATCGAACATCGCATTGACCTCATCCCCGGTGCACCACTTCCCAACCGTGTCGCTTACCGCATGAACTCGGAGGAGACAAAGGAGATTGAACGTCAAATCAACCAACTCGTCTCCAAAGGTTTGATCCAAGTTAGCACTAGTCCAAGTGCTGTACCCGGATGATACGTTACGGTTATGCATGGACTGCCGTCCAATCGTGCGTTATCGACATCCCATACCACGTCAAGATGACATGCTTGATGAGTTGTGTGGAGCCACTATTTTTTTGAAAATTGATCTTCGTAGTGGTTACCATCAAATACGCATGGCTGAAGGTGATGAGTGGAAAACTACCTTCAAGACCAAACTTGGTCTCTATGAATGGTTGGTTATGCCCTTTAGTTTATCTAATGCCCCATCCACCTTCATGCGCCTAATGAATCATATCTTGCATTCTCTCATTGGAAAAAGTGTTGTTGTCTATTTCGATGATATTCTTGTTTATAGCAAATAACTTGAGGACCATATAACACATGGCAAGGATGTTTTGCAAATCCTTCGACATGAAAAGCTTTATGCTAATCTTCCCAAGTGCACTTTTGCTAAAGACAAGTTGATTTTTCTTTGATTTGTCGTTTCTTCGAAGGGAATTGAAGTTGACGTTTCCAAGGTAAAGGACATACGAGATTGGCCCATCCCAACAAATGTGAGTGAACTCCAAAGTTTTCATGGGTTGGCCGGTTTCTATCGTTGCTTTGTGAAAGACTTTTCGACCATTTCTTGTCCTCTAAACGAGTTGACGAAAAAGAATGTCACCTTCGTGTGAGGCAAAGCACAACAAAAAGCTTTTGATGAACTCAAAAGGAGGATCACCGAAGCACCTCTCCTTGCATTACCGGATTTCACAAAAACTTTTGAGATAAAGTGTGATGCTAGTGGTATTGGCATTGGAGGTGTCCTTATGCAAAACAAACGTCCTATAGCCTACCATAGCGAGAAACTTGATGGTGCTCGCCTTAATTATCCAATTTATGACAAAGAGCTTTTTGCCTTAGTTCGTGTCCTTCAAGTTTGGCAACACTATCTATGGCCCAAGGAATTTATCATACATTCCGACCATGAGTCATTGAAATATCTCAAAGGCAAGGCTAACTTGAGCAAGAGACACGCTAAGTGGGTTTAGTTCATGCACTCTTTGTCGTACATTGTCAAGTATAAGAAGGGCAAAGATAATGTAGTTGCGGACGCTTTGTCTCGCAAGCACACAAGCCTTCTTACGAGACTTGAAATCAACGTGATGGGTCTTGAGGAAATAAAAAAATTGTATGCTTCCGACCCGTTCTTTGAACCAATTTTCGCAAAGTGCTCCATTGACAAAGGGTTTGATGATTTCTATTTGCATAAGGGCTTTCTCTTTAAACAAAACAAGCTTTGCATTCCGAAATCGTCGCTCCAACTTTTGCTTCTCCAAGAATCTCATGGTGGAGGCCTTATGGGTCACTTTGGCTGTGACAAGACATTGGACATGCTCTCCACTCACTAGTTTTGGCCCAAGATGAAGCGCGACATGGAGCGCTACGTTCAACGATGCACGACATGTGTTCAAGCTAAGTCGCAAGCTAATCCCTATGGTCTTTATATGCCTTTGCCTATTCCTCATACACCTTTGTCCGACATTAGCATGGATTTCGTGTTAGGATTGCCTAGATCTAAGCATGGTCATGACTCTATATTTGTTGTCGTTGATCGCTTTTCCAAAATGGCACACTTCATACCATGCCATAAGACCGACGATGCTTCACATGTTGCAAATCTGTTTTTCAGGGAAATCGTTCGTCTTCACGGTGTGCCAAGAACAATCGTCTCTGATCGCGACGTCAAATTCATGAGCTACTTATGGAAGACACTCATGGCCAAGCTCGGCGTAAAGCTCCTCTTTTCATCCGCATCGCATCCTCAAACTGATGGCCAAACCGAAGTTGTCAACCAAAGCCTCAGAACTCTTCTACGTGTGCTGATCAAGAAAAACTTGAAGGATTGGGAGGAATGCATTCCTCACGCCGAGTTTTCCTACAATCGTTCCAAGCACTCAACAACCAAGATGAGTCCATTCATGATTGTCTATGGTTTCGAGCCCCTCACCGTGCTCGACATCCTACCACTACCTCTCCGTGAGCGCACGAACATGGACGTCGAGAAACACGCAAAAGCTATGAAGAAACTTCATGAAGAAACAAGAGCTACCATCGAACAACAAGTCCTTCGCCAAGCTTCAAGGTTAAACAAGGACAAGAAAGAGATGATCTTTGAAGAAGGTGACCTTGTGTGGATACACCTAAGCAAAGACCGCTTCCCCAAGGAACATGACTCCAAGCTTGAGCCAAGAGGAGATGGTCCCTTCAAGGTCCTCAAAAGAATCAACAACAATGCCTACATCTTCGACATACCGACCTCCAAGTACCTTGCAAGCAATACATTCAATGTCAAGGATCTCTCACTCTACCATGGAGATGTTCAAGATGATAACCATGAAGAGTCGATGATGACTCTTTCCCAAGGGGGGGAGCTGATGCAGCCCGTCCTATGGACGCTCTTACATCTACACCATCAAGTCCCCCCAAGTGGACCCATGACTCGTGCCCGAGCCAAACTCCTACAAGCTAAGGTGAACTAGCTCCTCTCCTCGTGCCAATTTGATACCTCCTTGGATGGTGTGCTACTTCATGCAACTACTCTATGCATCATCAGGTACGAAGCCTCGATACATCACCAAGCACCCAAGGATGGAGAACAAGGAGCAGAGCGTGAAGCAAAAGCCGCTGGAGCTACTCAGACCGGAGTCTCCGGTCTGCACACACCGAAGTCTCCGGTCCACCAAAGTCTTCGGCCTGAAGACCCCGGAGACTCCGGCCCACCTCCGGTCTGACCCCCTGAACCAGGCCCCAGGATAGCCAGATGGCCCCTCCGGAGGCTGGTCCGGAGGCTACCCGGATTCTTCGGCCTAGACCGGAGTCTCCGGCCTGCACACCGAAGTCTCCGGTCCGACCGACGCCAGGCATGAAAAGGCCTTTGGGCCTGCAGCCCATGTACCCCTTAGTCCGTCCAGAACTTGTCTTTTATTCCTAAAGTACCCCTGTTTAAGTGGCTAGCCTATATATAGTCCCCCACCTCCATTGTAAACCCTAGGCATGATATTTGGAATTAGTGGAAACCCCTTGTGGATCTATCTAATTCTTGCCTCATGCTCCTTTGACAAAGGAGCACCAAATATCCCAAACCTCGTTGGAGTTTGCATTGTGCCTTCGTGTTGTACAAGGCCTTGGCATCGGTGTCCCTTTGCCAAGACGTCAAGATCTCAGTGAGTCTCCCATCTCGCCGTGCTGGTTCGAGAGAGATTCCTCCGCCCGACGCCGATGCTAGGGATTGCGCCGGACCGGTCACCGGCGGCGTGAGGTATTGGTGTGTATCGTGGTTTTGCGTGTGTGTATTCATCGCGTTCTTCATGCGTGAGTTCGTCATGTTCATCCTTCCCTCCTTCCCCCGCACTCCATCCTCGATTTGAGTGGGATTCATGAAAGATCGGGCCACCCTAGAGGTTTGCCCTCAACACTTAGTAAGCCTTTGTTTGTGTCTAAAACTATCCTATGAGACTAGCGTGCTTAGTGCTCTGTGGGCTGCTCAGTTTAGCAATCTTGTGCCCGTTTCGTTGAGACAATGCTAGCGTCTCTCCTTGTGCATTGCAACACGAGCATTCCTCCGACATACCTCACTTTATTGAGCTCATTTTCATAGTTGCAATTGCCCCATTTATCTCCACCGTGTGTGTTTCCGTGAGTATTTGTCATACGATCATCACTAGGACTTGTTTGCAATGAGGAAGAAACTTTCGGCAAGCTCAAGTTCACAATGCCCAAGTTTACTGGATCCAATGACCCCGAAGAATACCTCTCATGGGCACTCAAAGTCGACAAGATCTTCCGCATGCACAACTATAGCAACGAGAAGATGGTCGCCATGGCTTCGCTTGAGTTTGATGATTACGCCAACCTTTGGTGGGAACAAGTTCAAGTTGCTCGTGATGCAAGGCAAGAGCCACCAATCACAACTTGGCATGACATGAAGGCTCACAAGAGATCCCGGTTCGTCCCTGCGCATTACACGCGTGACCTCTTCAACAACCTTCAAGCGCTTCGTCAAGGGACAAAGACAGTGGAAGAATACTTCAAGTAAATGGAACTCAACTTGATTCACGCCAACATTGATGAGCGCATGGAGCAAACAATGGCACGTTTCCTCATTGGCTTGAATCACCCAATCAAGCGCATCGTCGAGTTCCAAACATACAACACCATGGTTGAGGTTGTGCACATCGCAACAAAGGCTGAACATCAAGTGCAAGAGGACATCAAGTACAACAAGCCCAAGACGTATCTCACCTATAAGCAAGCTTCAACCGCTACGCAAACAACTTTCAATGGAAGCTCCTCAAGTACCTCCAAGCTTTCCTTCAAGCCCACACTTCCTCAACGAAAACTGCCCCCAAGTGGCAAATAAGCAAAGAGTGATACACTTTCAATGGTGAATGCTACAAGTGTGGAGGTAAAGGACACAAGTCGGCCGAATGTGGAAACAAGAAGGTCTTGTTCATCCATGACAATGGCGATGAAGAGTACTTGAGTGAAGATGAATTTGATGCCCGATTCAAGGAAGCAATGGCAAAGAAACGAGTGGAAGATGACCAAGAACTCCTCATGTGTGAACATGACGCAAGTCCATCGCTTGTCGTCACAAGGATCTTGACCACTCAAGCACAAGAGCATGAAGACCAACGCGCCAATATCTTCCAAACTCGAGCCGGCATCAATGGCAAATCTATAAAGGTGATCATTTGACGGAGGGAGTTGTCACAACCTTGCTAGCACCGAGTTGTGTGAGAAGCTCAACCTCACCCTCCATCCGCACAAGCACCCCTACCACGTGCAATGGTTAAGTGACCAAGGGTCCGTAAAGATCAAGCATACCGTGTCGGCCTCCTTCGCCATTGGTCCATACAAAGATACGGTGGAGTGTGATGTGGTTCCTATGACAGTTTGCCACATGCTTCTTGGTCGACCATGGCAATTTGACAAGGCTGCTCAACATGATGGTCGCACCAATGTATACACCTTCAAATGGCTCAACAAAACATGTGTTTTGCAACCGATGACTCATAGCCAAATAATTGCAGATAATGCAAAGGCTTTAGCGAGGGCGCAAAGCACAACACGTACTTGTGAGAAGAGCGGTGAGAGAGAAAACCACCTCATAGTGAGTGAGAGCCACAAGCCAAACTCGAGTGGAAAAACTAAGAGTATTCTCCTTGCCACCAAAAGTGAGATGAGAGATGTTCGGAACAACCCATCCATCTTGCACTATGTCCTCCTTTGCAAGGGACTAGCGCAAGGAACTAATGAATTAACCAATGTTCCCCCATCTTTGATGAATCTTTTGCAGGAATTCAAGGATGTGTTCCCCGAAGAGCTTCCACATGGACTACCTCCTCTTCGCGGCATCGAACATCGCATTGACCTCATCCCCGGCACACCACTTCCGAACCGCGCCACCTATAACACATGTCAAGGAAGTTTAGCAAATCCTTCGACATGAAAAGCTTTATGCTAATCTTCCCAAGTGCACTTTTGCTAAAGACAAGTTGACTTTTCTTGGATTTGTCGTTTCTTCGAAGGGAATTGAAGTTGATGTGTCCAAGGTAAAGGGCATACGAGATTGGCCCATCCCAACAAATGTGAGTGAACTCCGAAGTTTTCATGGGTTGGCCGGTTTCTATCGTCGCTTTGTGAAAGACTTTTCCACCATTGCTTGTCCTCTCAACGAGTTGACGAAAAAGAGTGTCACCTTCGTGTGGGGCAAAGCATAACAAAAAGCTTTTGATGAGCTTAAAAAGAGGCTCACCGAAGCACCTCTCCTTGCGTTACCGAATTTCACAAAAACTTTTGAGATAGAGTGTGATGCTAGTGGTGTTGGCATTGGAGGAGTCCTTATGCAAAATGGACTTCCTATAGCCTATCATAGCGAGAAACTTGATGGTGCTCGCCTTAATTATCCAATTTATGACAAAGAGCTTTTTGTCTTAGTTCGTGTCCTTCAAGTGTGGCAAAACTACCTATGGCCCAAAGAATTTATCATACATTTCAACAATGAGTCATTGAAATATCTCAAAGGCCAAGCCAACTTGAGTAAGAGACACGTTAAGTGGGTTGAGTTCATGGAGTCTTTCCCGTACATAGTCAAGTATAAGAAGGGCAAAGATAATGTAGTTGTGGACGCTTTGTCTCGCAAGCACAAAAGCCTTCTTACAAGACTTGAAATCAACGTGTTGGGTCTTGAGGAAATAAAATCTTTGTATCCTTCCGACCCATTCTTTGAACCAATTTTCGCAAAGTGCTCCATTGACAAAGGATTTGATGATTTCTATTTGCATAAGGGCTTTCTTTTTAAACAAAACAAGCTTTGCATTCTAAAATCGTCGCTCCACCTTTTTTTTCTCCAAGAATCTCATGGTGGAGGCCTCATGGGTCACTTTGGCCGTAACAAGACATTGGACATGCTCTCCACTAACTAGTTTTGGCCCAATATGAAGCGTGACGTGGAGCGTTACGTTCAACGATGCACGACATGTGTTCAAGCTAAGTCGCAAGCTAACCCCTATGGTCTTTATATGGCATTGCCTATTCCTCATACACCTTGGCCCGACATTAGCATGGATTTCGTGTTAGGATTGCCTAGATCTAAAAATGGTCATGATTCTATATTTGTTGTTGTGGATCGCTTTTACAAAATGGCACACTTCATACCGTGCCATAAGATCGACGATGCTTCACATGTTGCAAATCTGTTTTTCAGGGAAATCATCCGTCTTCATGGTGTGCCACGAACAATCGTCTCCGACCTCGACGTCAAATTCATGAGCTACTTATGGAAGACCCTCATGACCAAGCTCAGTGTCAAGCTCCTCTTTTCATCCGCGTCGCATCCTCAAACAGATGGACAAATCGAGGCTGTCAACCGAAGCCTCGGAACTCTACTACGTGTGTTGATCAAGAAAAACTTGAAGGATTGGGAGGAATGCATTCCCCACGCCGAGTTCGCCTACAACCGAGCAAAAGACTTAACAACCAAGATGAGTCCATTCATGATCGTCTATGGTTTCGAGCCCCTCACCGCACTCGACATCCTACCACTACCTCTCCACGATCGCACGAACATGGACGCCGAGAAGCGCGCACAAGTTATGAAGACGCTTCATGAAGAAACAAGAGCTACTATCGAACAACAAGTCCTTCGCCAAGCTTCAAGGTTAAACAAGGACAAGAAGGAGATGATCTTTGAAGAATGTGACCTTGTTTGGATACACCTAAGCAAAGACCGCTTCCCCAAGGAACGTGACTCCAAGCTCAAACCAAGAGGATATGGTCCCTTCAAGGTCCTCAAAAGAATCAACAACAACGCCTACATCATCGACATACCGACCTCCAAGTACCTTGCAAGCAATACATTCAATGTCAAGGATCTCTCACCCTACCATGGAGATGTTCAAGATGACAACCATGAAGAGTCGAGGATGACTCTTTCCCATGGGGGGGGAGCTGATGCGGCCCGTCCTACGGATGATCCCACATCTACACCACCGAGTCCGCCAAGTGGACCGATGACCTGTGCCCGAGACAACTTCCTTCAAGATAAGGTGAATTCGCTCCTCTCATCATGTGACTTTGACATACATCTGGATGGCTTGCTACTTCATACCACTACGCTGTGCATCATCAGGTACAAAACCCTGCCGCATCGACCCACGAGCTTTGAAGCTGCACCTTTCCTGAAGCTGCCTGAGCCAGAGTGTCCGCCCGAATCCAGTCGGAGTGTCCGGCGCAGCCGGAGTGTCCGGCGCGACTCAGCCGGAGTGTCCGGCCTGCCCCAGCCCAAACCTAGCATGGACATTCAGAAGGCCAGCTCGGACACTACCCGGAGTGTCCGGCCACCCTGGAGTGTCCGGCCGAACTCGACCAGAGTGTCCGGCCTGAAGATGGGCCTACGAGCCTAGTTGGGCCCTGTGGCCCATGTACCCCTCTACTTTACCCAGAACTCTACTTTAATGCCTGAATTACCCCTGAACTTGTGGTTGGCCTATATATAGTCCCCCACCTTCATTGTAAACCCTAGGCATGATATTGGAATTAGTGGAAACCCCTTTGTGGATCTATCTAGTTCTTGTCTCATGCTCCCTGACCAAGGAGCACCAATATCACCAAACCTCGTTGGAGTTTGCATCATGCCTCCGCGTTGTACAAGGCCTTGGCATTGGTGTCCCTTTGCTAAGACGTCAAGATCTCACCGAGACTCCCATATCGCCGTGCCAATTCGAGAGAGAGTCCTCCGCCCGACGCTGATCCTAGGGATTGCGCCGGACCGGTCACCGTCGGCGTGAGCTATTGGTGTGTATCGTGGTTTTGTGTGTGTGTTCATCGCGTTCTTCATGCGTAGGTTCATTGTGTTCATCCTTCCCTCCTTTCCCCGCACTCCATCCTCGATTTGAGTGGGATTCGTGAAAGATCAGCCACCCTAGAGGTTTGCCCTCAACAGTTCCACCACCAGATTTTATTTTGTGCACTAATGTACTAATCATGTCTTCTAGTAGTGTTGATGTGATGCGGAAAATGGAGGCCAATGATGTTACAGATAATGTGGAGACCTATACGTACAAATTCTTCCACAATTGGCGTTGTAGTGGAACTTTTTGGAAGGAAGAACGTGGTATTTTTTATGGTGACGGTCTTTTCCACCATAGTGTGATGATTGGTGAGCGACGTGCTTCCATTACCATTGATAACAACTCTACTCTTAATTTGATCAGCGTTGAAGTTGTACAAAAGCTGCAGCTACCCGCATGTGCCCACGTGGTGCCATATCTCTTGCATTCATCATATGGCACATTGCTGATTTCACACACCGCTGATGTTCCTATGACTTTTAAAGAGCATACTAAGATTGTGCGCTGTGATGTATCTCCTATACCACTTTAGTCTTGTCACATACTATTGGGAGAACCTTGGAGAAGGAGGTTTGATGCTCAAATATGTCCTGTTGTTGGAAGGATTTCTTTCAAATGGAACATGAAGAGGCGTGCTATGCTCAGGATTTCAGCTGACAAATTTCATGAGTATCATCTTCTTTGCAAGGAGAGGACAAAAGAGTTCAGTTTGTCTACTAAGTATAAGGTCATGATGAATGGTGACAATTCTATTATTTGTCATCTTGAACACGGTGTGCACTATAACCCATGTGAGAATGAGAGCCACATAGCCAAGCTGAGTGAGAGTATTATCAAAAGTGAGCTGTGTGATTCCACTAAACGTGAGGTTGAGAGCATCCATTCTAAGACTATGAGAGAAAAAGATAACATCAGTGCAGTAGATGCTAATACATGTGAGGATATTTCTACTAATGTAATCATCTCTACTCCTAGTATTGTTTCTTGTGCTATGCAGGTTGCTTTTGAAGAAAGGGAGTAATCTATTTTACAACCTGCATCGTCGGATGGTGCATTGTCACTTGCAAAGGATGTTCTAGTACCTACTACAACTGTGGAGATTGTTGATCACATTGGTACTGATTTGGAGCTTCAGCCAACATGTGCGACATATTGTGAGTCTATTCCTTTACTGAAGCCTCCTTGTGATTTGCCTTACACTACTGTTTCAGCACCATGTGATAGTTTACCAAATTCCAATTTTGATCATGTGGTACTGATTACACATAAAGAAATACTTGCTCGAATACCACCTGCTGATATTGTGTTTTCCATCATGCTAAATGAACATATGAGCATGAGTTGTGCTATGGATAAGATTTCTGAAATTTCATTTCTGAATTCTAGCACATATTCTCCTTGTTTCACTTTCAATCTAATAGGTGAATATAGCATGGAAGAAAATTTTCTTGTGGATCACATATGCATTACTTGTGCTAGAATCACTGAACTGAAACAAGCTATTTTCAGCCATATATGCAATGTGTCACAAAATGTTTGCTATGGGACAATACTTCATGTTCGAGATATTATGGAAATACATTCTGGTCTAGTTGATATAATACAACCAACACAAGTAATTTTACCTATGTTGGATTGTTCTAATCTTGCTAGGATAGAACCCAAGTTTTCATATTCATTGTGTTTATCCCAAAAGTCTTTGTCTAGTTATGTTACTACTTTAGACTTCCTTGATATTTGCAAATTGAGTTGCATCTTACATACTAGACAACATGATCATGTTAATAATAATCAGAGTAGCGCAGTTGAAGCATGGCATGAATCAATTTGGTTTTCACACATATTGAATTGGTTTGATCTTGTTCACAAATTTGATCATAGATCTTCTTTGAGAAAACTGAATTTAATATTGAAGAACAAGACTATCTATTTAGTTGTTTTTCACCATGATCATGATTCTTCGTACTTCACTTATACCTGCAATTTAAGTTACTTGATGTATACTGGACATACTTTTCATGCGAACAACAATAATACAACATGTTATATATACATATACTTTGCGTACACGTTCTTTTTGTTTCTCCCACTTTCAGCTTACCTAAAGCCGAGGACGGCTTTTCATGAAGAAAGGAAGGATGATGAGGATATATACAGGGATTATGATGATTCTGACTGCCTGAACTGGAAGGAAATATTGAGTCAAATCAATAATGACTATCAAGTGAATTCATTCCTAATTGAACCTGATGTTTTACTTAATGAGAACTTTATACTACCTAAGTCTATGCATCTTTGTATGATCAGGTTTATTGATAACACAAGCATTGCATGAGGAGGAGGAGAGTTGCAGCAAGAAGGATAAGCGCTGATTTCCAATATCAACAAGTGCGCGAGGGAGGAGCGGGAGGCATGCGCACTAGGAGGCAATGAGGAAATCACATATGAGCAAGAGAGAGAGATGGCGCACCAAGAATTACATGTTTGAGGTGTTCCACGACGTTTGGATCAAGGTGTAATAAGGCCGAACCCATATATGGGTCGGTATGTATCAGTTTGAGTCGAACCGAGTTAGTTTGGGCCAAGATATGGCTGTTTTAGGCCCGTTTAGAGGGGAGGACACCCCAACCCTCATATAAACCTCCGTAGCCGTCACAAGTTAGGTTTTAGACCAAGTTAAAATATTTTGGAGTTGTTTCTTTCATAGAACCTCTAGAATTACCCTGTGTTTGAATCTGTCAACTATAATTGAGTGTGATCTGTTGTTCCATTGGGAATTAGTAGATTGCATACTACCGTTCGTGGTCACGGCTGCATGTGCAAGAGTGTGGTGTTGTGAATATCCTACAAGGTTCGAGATCTGTTGCACTGGCATCAGGGATCGAGCGGGAGAGATCATAGCTACGCACTAGTTATCTATCATCCACCATATCATCGACAAGAGATTGCTGAGAAGATCGGGCCACCCCATATCACTGGTCCTTACAAGGTTCTTTCCAAGATAAATGACAATGCCTACAATATAGATTTACCTATTGAGGAGTTTGGTGTCAGTAATTCTTTCAATGTGTCTGATTTGACACCCTATGTAGAAGATGATGTTGACGCGTCGAGGTCAACACCTTTTGAAGGGGGGAGGATGATGAGGACATATCTACCATTCTTCCATTATTCAATGAAGATAATGATGGAAATATTCAAGACACTAATGAAATTAGAATTGGACCTATTACAAGAGCTAGAGCCAAGTTGTTAAAGCAGCATGTGAATTCCTTCTTAGTTGGTTCTAACATATTGACTAATGAGAATTTTATACTACCTAAATCTATGCATTTATGTTTGATCAGGTATGAGGAAGGCCAAGTAGATGAGGAAGAAGTAATCAAGCTGCAGCAGAGGAAAGAGGAAGAGGATCTCTGTCGTGGCAGGATTTTGGCCGGTTCTCTACCGCGGCAGGATATTGGCGCCAGGGGAGGAGAGGGAGGCGTGCGCCAGAGGGAGAGCCAGAAGGGGACAGGCTGCACCTAGCTAGTGCACCCGCACGTGTGGCCTGTGCGCCAATTGGCCGAGCCCTAGTCTCCGGTCAGTATCCGACTCGGACCCCCCCCCTTGGGTCAAGTCTTAGATGTGTGTGGCTGGGACTCCCATATAGCCAGCCGCCACCCTCCTTGTTTATTCTTTAGACTTGTTTTAGACTAAAAACCCTAGATCGGGTTGCTACAAGCATCCCTCTTGAACCTCCGATATTGTGACTGTGTTTTGCTACACAATATCAAATTAGCTCTAATTAAGTGTAATTTGTCGTTCCACTTGGAATTGGTAGATTGCAAACCGTTCGTGATCCGGGATCATGTGCGCAAGTGTGTGGTGTTGCGAATTTCCAAAGGGCCGAAGAGCTGTTGCATTAGCAACAGGGGAGCAGCCGAGAGGTAGTTCGTCATCGTCTCACAAGTTATCTCCATCATCATCGCCATCATCCATGCCGCTCACTGAGAAGATCGGGCCACCCCTTATCATTGGGTCTTGAGGAAATAAAATCTTTGTATGCTTCCGACCCGTTCTTGAACCAATTTTCACAAAGTGCTCCATTGACAAAGGAGTTGATGATTTCTATTTACATAAGGGCTTTCTCTTTAAACAAAACAAGCTTTGCATTCTGAAATCGTCGCTCCAACTTTTGCTTCTCCAAGAATCTCATGGTGGAGGCCTCATGTGATATGGCACGATATGCGCGAGGGAGGAGCGAGAAGTAGGCGCAAGGGAGATCATCAAGAAGAAGGAACGTTCAATTCGGACAGACAGAAGTCCTGAAATTGAAACGGACGTGGATTCCTCATACAAACTCCGAATCAAGCACATAAGCACTTATTGGATAGATAATTCCAAGATCTTTCCAATGAGTACTTCCATGTCTCAAGACCCCGGATAATCCAGCCCCCCACCCAGGATAATCCGGCCCTGCTTCGGAGAGGTTTATTGCTCGCTGCACAACATGTCAAAAAGCTAAGTCACGCCTTAATCCACATGGTTTATATATGCCTCTTCCTGTTCCTAGTGTACCTTGGGAGGATATTTCTATGGACTTTGTTTTAGGATTACCTCGAACACATAAGGGGAGGGATAGTATTTTTGTGGTTGTGGATAGATTTTCTAAGATGGCACACTTTATTCCTTGTCATAAGAGTGATGATGCTGCTCATGTTGCTGAATTATTCTTTCGCGATGTTGTTAGCTTGCATGGTGTGCCTAATACTATTGTTTCAGATCGTGATACTAAATTTCTTAGCCATTTTTGGAAATGATTATGGGCTAAGTTGGGGACTAAGTTGCTGTTTAGTACTACATGTCATCCCCAAACTGATGGACAAACTGAAGTAGTTAATAGAACTTTGTCTACCATGTTACGGGCTGTTTTAAAGATGAACTTAACAATGTGGGAAGATTGTTTACCTCATATTGAATTTTCTTACAATTGTTCCGTGCATTCTACAACTAAGTTATGTCCTTTTGAGATTGTGTATGGTTTTGTTCCTCGTGCACCTATTAATTTATTACCTATTCCATCTTCGGTGCAACATAATTTTGATGCTACACAACGTGCTGAACAGATTCCTACGTTGCATAGGATTACTAAGGAAAATATAGAACGTATGAATGCTAAATATAAAGTTGCTGGTGATAAAGGATGCAAGCATATAGTGTTTGATGTGGGAAATTTAGTTTGGTTGCATTTGCGAAAAGATCGTTTTCTTGATTTGCGCAAGTCTAAATTAATGCCACGTGCTGCTGGTCCTTTTAAAGTGTTAGAGAAAATGAATGATAATGCATATAAACTTGAGCTTCCTGCAGAGATAGGCACGGTAAGTCCCTCATTTAACATTGCAGATTTGAAACCATACTTTAGAGAAGAAGATGAGATTGTGTCACGGACGACTTCAATTCAAGAAGGGGAGGATGATGAGGACATCCCTACGGTTGATACAACCGTTAAACCGACAACCACACTTCCTCACGTTCCACAATTCCAAGGACCTCTCACAAGAGCTCGTGCACGCCAACTAAATTATCAGGTACTTTCGTTTCTAGGAACTAGTCCTAATATTCATGAGAATATGATGCTGCCTAAATCAGATGTGTGTATGTTACTTAGGAATGATGGGCCTAGCATGGATGAGAGGGACAAGCATTGGAGCATGATCATGCATGGAGATGATGGGAGCAATCGTGTGAGGATTCAGGATGACGCTGCAAGTGAAGATTTCAGAACTTTGAAGCCACCTTAATGAAAAGATGAAGACATGGACGAACTAGAGAGCTACACACTTCAAATTTTCGTCCATGTGATTAGATGGTGCTGTGTCACCTTTAAATATGGGTCAGGCCCATGTATTTTTCGTCCAAATAAAGGGGCTGAACTTTTAGAGTCCGTATAGTGGAGGAAACCGGCCTAGAGATGGATTTCGACCTCCTTTCCAAGGCTGGCCGAAATTTCCTTCTATTCCTCCATATATACCCCCATTAGGTCATCGTTTAGACTCGGATTTTGTTTAGTAAAAGACTTAGCCACAAGCTACTCTTTGCCATAGGAACAAGTGCCAAACCGACCTTTTGTACTACGTACTGACAAAATCCCACCTCTTCAATAAAGCTTTCATCTATATTCGCAATATCTTGATTGCATCTATAGTTCTTGCTGGTTCTTCGATTGCTTGCAGGGATTGATCCTCGTGATCAGGTTGATCTAGCTCTAGCGTGATCAATAGCCTCGGAAGTTGGTGTATCAATTGCTAAGGCGCAACGTCTCGCACGTTTGTAGTCGGATCGTCAATGTCGACCTCCACCATAATCGACATATATCATCTCATCGAAAGATCAGGCACCTTTACCCTATCAGAGATTGTATTGATTGATTGGCTGAGTATGTTCTTGGTGGAGACCAGAGAGTTGAGGCGGAGCAGATTGGATCTCGACGTCCATGCACCGGAGTGTTCGACGGTTTTCGCCTGGAGTATCCGGCCGACCCGGATAGTCCGGCCCTCCAACATCGGACAATCTGGCCCTAAAAGATATTTTTTGTTCTGCAGTCATGCTTGGAAGCATGTCGTCGTGTCAGGGTGATTTTTTGGCAAAAGGTTCACTTCTAGGAAGAGTCTGGTGATGTGTACAATGATTATCTTGACATCTTGCATGGTGTAGTATGTGATGATTCTCAAATAAGTTGGAGTGATGTAGCCCGTCCTACGGACGCTCCTACATCTACACCAACAGGTCCCCAAGTGGACCCATGACTCGTGCCTGAGCCAAACTCCTACAAGCTAAGGTGAAATCGCTCCTCTCCTCGTGCCAATTTGATACCTCCTTGGACGGTGTGCTACTTCATGCAACTACTCTATGCATCATTACGTACGAATCCTTGACACATCCCCAAGCACCCAAGGAGGGAGAACAAGGAGCAGAGCGTGAAGCAGAAGCCACTGGAGCTGCTTAGACCAGAGTCTCCGGTTGCGCACACCGGACTCTCCGGTCCACCAAAGTCTCTGGCCTGAAGAACCCGGAGACTTCAGCCCACTCTCCGGTCTGACCCCTGCACCGGGCCCTGGGACAATCTGAAGGCCCCTCCAGGGGCTGGTCTGGAGACTGACCGAAATCTCTGGCCTAGACCGAAATCTCCGGCCTAGACCGGAGTCTCCGGTCCACCACACCGGAGTCTGCTGTCCGACCGTCGCCAAGCATGAAAAAGCCTTTGGGCCTGCGGACCATGTACTCCTTAGTCCGTCCAGAACTTGTCTTTTATTCCTAAAGTACCCATGTTTAAGAGGCTGGCCTATATATAGTCCCCCACCTCCATTGTAAACCCTAGGCATGATATTGGAATCAGTGGAAACCCCTTTGTAGATCTATCTAGTTCTTGCCTCATGCTCCTTAACCAAGGAGCACCAATATCACCAAACCTCGTTGGAATTTGCAACGTGCCTCCGTGTTGTACAAGGCCTAGGCATCGGAGTCCCTTTGCCTAGACGTCAAGATCTCACCGAGTCTCCCATCTCGTCGTGCCGGTTCGAGAGAGAGTCCTCCGCCCGACGCCGATCCTAGGGATTGTGCCAGACCGGTCACCACCAGCCTGAGCTATTGGTGTTTATCGTGGTTTTGCGTGTGTGTGTTCATTGCATTCTTCATGCGTGAGTTCATCGTGTTCATCCTTCCCTCCTTTCCCCCGCACTCCATCCTCGATTTGAGTGGGATTCGTGAAAGATCGGGCCACCCTAGATGTTTGCCCTCAACATATTGGTATCAAGAGCTTCGTTGCTCACGAATTCCCCCACAAATTTTTTCTTTTATCCACCAAAAATTCGAAGTCCCCAAAAAACAGCTCAAATTTGCCTTTTGATCGATCTCTTGATTTGAAGTGTTATTTGTGGTTTTGATCCGACCAAACCTTGTCTTAGGAGTTGGTCCAGCTTTATCCTGCGTTTTCCCAGCCCAATTTGGCCAATTTTTCGTGGATTTGAGGACACAAGGGGTGGATTTCCGTTCAAGAACAAGAGCAGTTCACGATCTGACTCCAAACTGGAGTCTCCGCCCTGCACACCAGAGTCTCCGGCCTGAAACCCTGGAGTCTCCGGCCCTGACGCCTGATTTTGCCAGTTTTGCCTCCAATCTTGCATTGGTAATTTCCTCTTGTTTGTTTGTGCCCGTGTGCGTGTCGTCAACTAACAACAAGCTTCCGCATCGACAACACCCGCGCTCATCGACACCACGGCCCACGAACATCATCCCGCACCACTGATGCCAAGTTCATCATCACCAATGAAGGTATAACTTGTGTCACCTTGTCAACCCCTATCTTCCTTTGTGTGGACCTATCCCATGAGAGTGTCTCATCTTGTGTTTACTTGAGCATTGTGCATTTGTCCTTAGATAGTGAGAGTGCAAGAGCAATATCAAGTGTGACTAGGTAGCATCAAGGGAGAGCAAAAAAAGAAAGAAAAAGATACAAAGCAAAAGAAAAAGAAAAATAGTCTTCCCTTCAAAAGAGAGTCTCAAAGCTTGTAAGCAAGAGAGAAAGAAGAGCGCCCAAGGCACGTGCACAAATCCGTTGCTCATTTTTCCTCTTTGCAAATGAGCCACGGTCTCTCCTTGCATTGGCACGACAACAAGCTTAGTCTTTGTTAGGACATTTTGTTTGCTCATTTTCATAGTCGTGTCAATCCCAACAATCTCCACGTGTGTGTATATAGCCATAGGTTCCCGTCACCCCCTTTGAGTGTTGACCTTCGCCTTTGACTTGAGTTTTGTTGGATTTTACCCACATTTGACTATCCCTTTTCTTTTGGTTGGTTCTTTGGCATTCCACAATCCTAACCTACCACCAACAAGCTTTTGAGAGTTAGTTCTTTCTTTAGTGTGAGTTTTATTTGCAATTCCACTTTGCACGCTTATAGCTCTCACTTGTGGTTTCTAGTTTGGTGCAATCCCCAAGGTGAGGTACAAGGCTAACACCACCATATTCCACTTCCATATACAATACATTTGTGTTTTGCATGATGGATAGGCACGGTGAGTCGAGCCAACCACCTCCCCAAGAAGAAGATCAAGGCCGTACATGACGCGCGCAAGTCAATTCATTGTTTGACAAGAGTTCCGTGAATGTTGCCAAGCCCTTGAGACGCGACAAGATGAACAATTTGGCGAGACGCAAGCCAAGTTCAAGAACATCGACAACCGCTTCGATGGCCTCGAATGACAAATGCATGCAATACATCACAACTTTGGCCACCAAAATGAAGCGCTCCAATGCTCCGTTGCTGAAACAAATGACAATCTTCGACGCCTCATCGATGGTATGGCAAAGCCATGTTCACGCGCATCAAGCTCTTCAAGCTCTTCGCGTCGTCATGCTCCTCCTCAACAATATCTTCACCCAAGTGCTCCAAGACGCAATGATGCCCCCGTGGTTGAAGATGGAAGTTCTTCAAACTATGTACCTTCCCCACGGCACGCCACAACGTCAAGCTATGATGGTGATTTCTCTTCAAGGCCATGAACAAGGCAAGAAGCACACCGTCATCACACAAGGGCATTAGTGATCCAACAAGAGTAACCACAAGATGAACCGCAAGTGCACCCGCAAGTCTACCACCATCGACCGCGACACATACTTGATACAACATGTGATGACTCCAATTTGGAGAATCAAGCTCGTCATCGACGTGAAGCTCTCCAAGATCCTCCTCCTCGTCATGAACGTCCGCACTGACAACATGGTCATCACGAGGCGCCTCCTCCACCTCAAGAAAACTTGGAGCGTCAAGTGATACAAGTTGAGCGACGCCCACCACGTCAAGAGGCTCATGACCATCTTCTTCGCCGTGAGGCCCATGTGCCTAATCAACATCACCAACCGAGGAACGAGCCTCCTCTTCATCATCAACCACATCATGAGGCTCCACATCCTCAACAACCTCATGGGGCCCAAGTGCCTCAACACTGTCAACAACCGCGCCAAGAGCAAGAGCAAGCTCCTCACCAACAAAATCAAGAGCAAGCTCCGCAACAAGGTCACGAGAACAAAGTTCCATTACATCAAACACAAGATCATCAACAAGGTCACCAAGCTCGTCGCAATGACTGCAATGATGAAGAAACTTTCGGCAAGCTCAAGTTCACAATGCCCAAGTTTACTGGATCCAATGACCCCGAAGAATACCTCTCATGGGCACTCAAAGTCGACAAGATCTTCCGCATGCACAACTATAGGAACGAGAAGATGGTCGCCGTGGCTTCGCTTGAGTTTGATGATTACGCCAACCTTTGGTGGGAACAAGTTCAAGTTGCTCGTGATGCAAGGCAAGAGCCACCAATCACAACTTGGCATGACATGAAGGCTCACATGAGACGCGTGACCTCTTCAACAACCTTCAAGCGCTTCGTCAAGGGACAAAGACCGTGGAAGAATACTTCAAGGAAATGGAACTCAACTTGATTCACGCCAACATTGATGAGCGCATGGAGCAAACAATGGCACGTTTCCTCATTGGCTTGAATCACCCAATCAAGCGCATCGTCGAGTTCCAAACATACAACACCATGGTTGAGCTTGTGCACATCGCAACAAAGGCTGAACATCAAGTTCAAGAGGACATCAAGTACAACAAGCCCAAGACGTATCTCACCTACAAGCAAGCTTCAACCGCTATGCAAACAACTTTCAATTGAAGCTCCTCAAGTACCTCCAAGCTTTCCTTCAAGCCCACACTTCCTCAACAAAAACTGCCCCCAAGTGGCAAACAAGCAAAGAGTGATACACTTTCAATGGTGAATGCTACAAGTGTGGAGGTAAAGGACACAAGTCGACCGAATATGGAAACAAGAAGGTCTTGTTCATCCATGACAATGGCTATGAAGAGTACTTGAGTGAAGATGAATTTGATGCCCGAGTCAAGGAAGCAATGGCAAAGAAACGAGTGGAAGATGACCAAGAACTCCTCATGTGTGAACATGACGCAAGTCCTTCGCTTGTCGTCACAAGGATCTTGACCACTCAAGCACAAGAGCATGAAGACCAACGCGCCAATATCTTCCAAACTCGAGCCGGCATCAATGGCAAATCTATCAAGGTGATCATTTGACGGAGGGAGTTGTCACAACCTTGCTAGCACCGAGTTGTGTGAGAAGCTCAACCTCACCCTCCATCCGCACAAGAATCCCTACCACGTGCAATGGCTAAGTGACCAAGGGTCTGTAAAGATCAAGCATACCGTGTCGGCCTCCTTCGCCATTGGTCCATACAAAGATACGGTGGAGTGTGATGTGGTTCCTATGACAGTTTGCCACATGCTTCTTGGTCGACCATGGCAATTTGACAAGGCTGCTCAACATGATGGTCGCGCCAATATATATACCTTCAAATGGCTCAATAAAACATGTGTTTTGCAACCGATGACTCCTAGCCAAATAATTGCAGATAATGCAAAGGCTTTAGCGAGGGCGCAAAGCACAACACCTACTTGTGAGAAGAGCGGTGAGAGAGAGAACCACCTCATAGTGAGTGAGAGCCACAAGCCAAACTCGAGTGGAAAAACTAAGAGTATTCTCCTTGCCACCAAAAGTGAGATGAGAGATGTTCGGAACAACCCATCCATCTTGCACTATGTCCTCCTTTGCAAGGGACTAGCGCAAGGAACTAATGAATTAACCAATGTTCCTCCATCTTTGATGAGTGTTTTGCAGGAATTCAAGGATGTGCTCCCCGAAGAGCTTCCACATGGACTACCTCCTCTTCGCGGCATCGAACATCGCATTGACCTCATCCCCGGTGCACCACTTCCCAACCGTGCTGCTTACCACACGAACCCGGAGGAGACAAAGGAGATTGAACGTCAAATCAACCAACTCGTCTCCAAAGGTTTGATCCAAGTTAGCACTAGTACAAGTGCCGTACCCGTGATACTTGTTCCAAAAATGGATGATACGTTACGGTTATGCATGGACTGCCGTCCAATCAATGCTATCACCGTGCGTTATCGACATCCCATACCATGTCTCGATGACATGCTTGATGAATTGTGTGGAGCCACTATTTTTTCAAAAATTGATCTTCGTAGTGGTTACCATCAAATACGCATGGCTGAAGGTGATGAGTGGAAAACGGCCTTCAGGACCAAACTTGATCTCTATGAATGGTTGGTTATGCCCTTTGGTTTATCTAATGCCCCATCCACCTTCATGAGCCTCATGATCATATATTGCGTTCTCTCATTGGAAAAAGTGTTGTTGTCTATTTCGATGACATCCTTGTTTATAGAAAATCACTTGAGGACCATATAACACATGTCAAGGAAGTTTTGCAAATCCTTCGACATGAAAAGCTTTATGCTAATCTTCCCAAGTGCACTTTTGCTAAAGACAAGTTGATTTTTCTTTGATTTGTCGTTTCTTCGAAGGGAATTGAAGTTGATGTGTCCAAGGTAAAGGGCATACGAGATTGGCCCATCCCAACAAATGTGAGTGAACTCCGAAGTTTTCATGGGTTGGCCGGTTTCTATTGTCGCTTTGTGAAAGACTTTTCCACCATTGCTTATCCTCTCAACGAGTTGACGAAAAAGAGTGTCACCTTCGTGTGGGGCAAAGCATAACAAAAAGCTTTTGATGAGCTTAAAAAGAGACTCACCGAAGCACCTCTCCTTGCGTTACCGGATTTCACAAAAACTTTTGAGATAGAGTGTGATGCTAGTGGTGTTGGCATTGGAGGAGTCCTTATGCAAAATGGACTTCCTATAGCCTATCATAGCGAGACACTTGATGGTGCTCACCTTAACTATCCAATTTATGACAAAGAGCTTTTTGCCTTAGTTCGTGTCCTTCAAGTTTGGCAACACTACCTATGGCCCAAGGAATTTATCATACATTCCGACCATGAGTCGTTGATATATCTCAAAGTCCAAGCTAACTTGAGAAAGAGACACGCTAAGTGGGTTGAGTTCATGGAGTCTTTTCCGTACATTGTCAAGTATAAGAAGGGCAAAGATAATGTAGTTACAGACGCTTTGTATCGCAAGCACACAAGCCTTCTTTAGAGACTTGAAATAAACGTGTTGGGTCTTAAGGAAATAAAATCGTTGTATGCTCCCAACCCGTTCTTTGAACCAATTTTCGCAAAGTGCTCTATTGACAAAGGGTTTGATGATTTCTATTTGCATAAGGGTTTTCTCTTTAAACAAAACAAGATTTGCATTCCGAAATCGTCGCTCCAACTTTTGCTTCTCCAAGAATCTCATGGTGGAGGCCTTATGGGTCACTCTGGCCGGGACAAGACATCGGACATGCTCTCCACTCACTACTTTTGGCCCAAGATGAAGCGCGACATGGAGCGCTACGTTCAACGATACATGACATGTGTTCAAGCTAAGTCGCAAGCTAATCCCTATGGTCTTTATATGCCATTGCCTATTCCTCATACACCTTGGTCCAACATTAGCATGGATTTCATGCTAGGATTGCCTAGATCTAAACATGGTCATGACTCTATATTTGTTGTCGTTGATCGCTTTTCCAAAATGGCACACTTCATACCGTGCCATAAGTCCGACGATGCTTCACATGTTGCAAATCTGTTTTTCAGGGAAATCATCCGTCTTCACGGTGTGCCAAGAACAATCGTCTCTGATCGCGATGTCAAATTCATGAGCTACTTATGGAAGACACTCATGGCCAAGCTCGGCGTCAAGCTCTTTTTTTCATCCGCGACGCATCCTCAAACTGATGGCCAAACCGAAGTTGTCAACCGAAGCCTCGGAACTCTTCTATGTGTGGTGATCAAGAAAAACTTGAAGGATTGGGAGGAATGCATTCCCCACGCCGAGTTCGCCTACAACCGTGCCAAGCACTCAATAACCAAGATGAGTCCATTCATGATCGTCTATGGTTTTGAGCCCCTCACCGCGCTCGACATCCTACCACTTCCTCTCCATGAGCGCACGAACATGGACGTCGAGAAGCGCGCACAAGCTATGAAGAAGCTTCATGAAGAAACAAGAGTTACTATCAAACAACAAGTCCTTCTCCGAGCTTCAAGATTAAACAAGGATAAGGAGGAGATGATCTTTGAAGAAGGTGACCTTGTGTGGATACACCTAAGCAAAGACCGCTTCCTAAGGAACGTGACTCCAAGCTAAAGCCAAGAGGAGATGGTCCCTTCAAGGTCCTCAAAAGAATCAACAATAACGCCTACATCATCGACATACCGACCTCCAAGTACCTTGCAAGCCATACTGTTGAGGGCAAACCTCTAGGGTGGCCCGATCTTTCACGAATCCCACTCAAATCAAGGATGGAGTGCGGGGAAAGGAGGGAAGAATGAACACAACGAACTCACGCACGAAGAACGCGATGAACACACACGCAAAACCACGATACACACCAATAGCTGATGCCGGCGGTGACCGGTCTGGCGCAATCCTTAGGATCAGCGTCGGGCGGAGGACTCTCTCTCGAACCGGCACGGCGAGATGGGAGACTCGGTGAGATCTTAACATCTTGGAAAAGGGACACCGATTCCAAGGCCTTGTACAACACGGAGGCACGATGCAAACTCCAACGAGGTTTGGGATATTTGGTGCTCCTTTGTCAAAGGAGCATGAGGCAAGAACTAGATAGATCCACAAGGGGTTTCCACTAATTCCAAATATCATGCCTAGGGTTTACAATGGAGGTGGGGACTATATATAGGCCAGCCACTTAAACATGGGTACTATAGGAATAAAAGACATGTTCTGGACGGACTAAGGGGTACATGGGCCGCAGGACCAAAGGCCTTTTCATGCCTGGCGACGGTTGGTCCGAGACTCTGATGTGGTGGACTGGAGACTCCGGTCTACGCTAGAGATTCCGGTCAGTCTCTAGACCAGCCTCCGGAGGGGCCTTCAGATTGTCCTAGGGCCCGGCGCAGGGGTCCGACCGGAGGGTGGGCCGGAGTCTCCGAGGTGTTCAGGCCGGAGACTTTGGTGGACCAGAGAGTCCGGTGAGCGCAGACCGGAGACTCCGGTCTGAGCAGCTCCAGCGGCTTCTACTTCACGCTCTGCTCCTTGTTCTCCATCCTTGGGTGCTTGGTGATGTGTCGAGGCTTCGTACCTGATGATGCATAGAGTAGTTGCATGAAGTAGCACACCATCCAAGGAGGTATCAAATTGGCACGAGGAGAGGAGCGAGTTCACCTTAGCTTGTAGGAGTTTGGCTCGGGCACAAGTCATGGGTCCACTTGGGGGACTTGTTGGTGTAGATGTAGGAGCGTCCGTAGGATGGGCTGCACCAGCTCCCCCCCTTGGGAAAGAGTCGTCCTCGACTCTTCATGGTTATCATCTTGAACATCTCCATGGTAGGGTGAGAGATCCTTGACATTGAATGTATTGCTTGCAAGGTACTTGGAGGTCAGTATGTCGATGATGTAGGCGTTGTTGTTGATTCTTTTGAGGACCTTGAAGGGGCCATCTCCTCTTGGCTTGAGCTTGGAGTCACATTCCTTGGGGAAGCGGTCTTTGCTTAGGTGTATCCACACAAGGTCACCTTCTTCAAAGATCATCTCCTTCTTGTCCTTGTTTAATCTTGAAGCTTGGCGAAGGACTTGTTGTTCGATAGTAGCTCTTGTTTCTTCATGAAGCTTCTTCATAGCTTGTGCACGCTTCCGACGTCCATGTTTGTGCGCTCATGGAGAGGTAGTGGTAGGATGTCGAGCGCGGTGAGGGGCTCGAAACCGTAGACGATCATGAATGGACTCATCTTGGTTGTTGAGTGCTTGGCTCGATTGTAGTCAAACTCGGCATGGGGAATGCATTCCTCCCAATCCTTCAAGTTCTTCTTGATCAACATAGGTAGGAGAGTTCCGAGGCTTCGGTTGACAACTTCGGTTTGGCCATCGGTTTGAGGATGCGATGCGGATGAAAAGAGGAGCTTGACACCAACCTTGGCCATGAGGGTCTTCCATAAGTAGCTCATGAAGTTGACGTCACGATCGGAGATGATTGTTCTTGGCACATCGTGAAGACGAACGATTTCCCTAAAAAAGGATTTGCAACATGTGAAGCATCGTCGGTCTTATGGCACGGTATGAAGTGTGCCATTTTGGAAAAGCGATCCACAACAACAAAGATATAATAATGACCATGCTTAGATCTAGGCAATCCTAACACGAAATCCATGCTAATGTCGGACCAAGGTGTATGAGGAATAGGCAATGGCATATAAAGACGATAAGGGTTAGCTTGCGACTTAGCTTGAACACATGTCGTGCATTGTTGAATGTAGCGCTCCATGTCACGCTTCTTCTTGGGCCAAAAGTAGTGATTGGAGAGCATGTCCAATGTCTTGTCGCAGGAAAAGTGACCCATGAGGCCTCCACCATGAGATTCTTGGAGAAGCAAAAGTTGAAGCGACGACTTCGGAATGCATAGCTTGTTTTGTTTAAAAAGAAAGCCCTTATGCAAATATAAATCATCGACTCCTTTGTCATTGGAGCAGTTTGTGAAAATTGGTTCAAAGAATGGGTCGAAAGCATACAAAGATTTTATTTCCTCAAGACCCAACACGTTGATTTCAAGTTTCGTAAGAAGGCTTGTATGTTTGCGAGACAATGAGTCCGCAACTACATTATTTTTGCCCTTCTTATACTTGACAATGTACGGAAAAGACTCCATAAATTCAACCCACTTAGCGTGTCTCTTAGTCAAGTTGGCTTGGCCTTTGAGATATTTCAAGGACTCATGGTCGGAATGTATGATAAATTCCTTGGGCCATAGGTAGTGTTGCCAAACTTGAAGAACACAAACTAAGGCAAAAAGCTCTTTGTTATAAATTGGATAGTTAAGGCGAGCACCATCAAGTTTCTCACTATGGTAGGCTATAGGACGTCCGTTTTGCATAAGGACTCCTCCAATTCCAATACCACTAGCATCACACTCTATCTCAAAAGTTTTTGTGAAATCCGGTAACGCAAGGTGAGGTGCTTCGGTGAGCCTCTTTTTAAGTTCATCAAAACCTTTTTGTTGTGCTTTGCCCCACACGAAGGTGACATTCTTTTTCGTCAACTCGTTGAGAGGGCATGCAATGGTTGAAAAGTCTTTCACAAAGCGACGATAGAAACCGGCCAACCCATGAAAACTTTGAAGTTCACTCACATTTGTTGGGATGGGCCAATCTCATATGTCCTTTACCTTGGAAACATCCACTTAAATTCCCTTCGAAGAAACGACAAATCCATGAAAAATCAACTTGTCTTTAGCAAAAGTGCAGTTGGGAAGATTAGTATAAAGTTTTTCATGTCGAAGGATTTGCAAAACTTCCTTGACATGTGTTATATGGTCCTCAAGTGATTTGCTATAAACAAGAATATCATCGAAATAGACAACACCACTTTTTCCAATGAGAGAATGCAAGATGGGATTCATAAGGCGCATGAAGGTGGATGGGGCATTAGATAAACCAAAGGGCATAACCAACCATTCATAGAGACCAAGTTTGGTCTTGAAGGCAGTTTTCCACTCATCACCTTCAGCCATGCGTATTTGATTGTAACCACTATGAAGATCAATTTTCAAAAAAATAGTGGCTCCACACAACTCATCAAGCATGTCATCGAGACGTGGTATGGGATGTCGATAACGCACGGTGATAGTATTGATTGGACGGCAGTCCATGCATAACCGTAACGTATCATCCGTTTTTGGAACAAGTATCACGGGTACGGCACTTGGACTAGTGCTAACTTGGATCAAACCTTTGGAGACGAGTTGGTTGATTTGATGATCAATCTCCTTTGTCTCCTCCGGCTTCGTGCGGTAAGTGGCGCGGTTGGGAAGTGGTGCACCGGGGATGAGGTCAATGCGATGTTCGATGCTGCGAAGAGGAGGTAGTCCATGTGGAAGCTCTTCGGGGAACACATCCTTGAATTCCTGCAAAACACTCATCAAAGATGGAGGAACATTGGTTAATTCATTAGTTCCTTGCGCTAGTCCCTTGCAAAGGAGGACATAGTGCAAGATGGATGGGTTGTTCCGAACATCTCTCATCTCACTTTTGGGGGCAAGGAGAACACTCTTAGTTTTTCCACTCGAGTTTGGCTTTTGGCTCTCACTCACTATGAGGTGGTTCTCTCTCTCACCGCTCTTCTCACAAGTAGGTGTTGTGCTTTGCACCCTCGCTAAAGCCTTTGTATTGTCCACAATTATTTGTCTAGGAGTCATCGGTTGCAAAACACATGTTTTGTTGAGCCATTTGAAGGTGTATACATTGGTGCGACCATCTTGTTGAGCAGCCTTGTCAAATTGCCACGGTCGACCAAGAAGCATGTGGCAAACTGTCATAGGAACCACATCACACTCCAACGTATCTTTGTAAGGACCAATGGCGAAGGAGACCGATACGGTATGCTTGATCTTCACAGACCCTTGGTCACTTAGCCATTGCACTTGGTAGGGGTGCTTGTGCGGATGGAGGGTAAGGTTGAGCTTCTCACATAACTCGGTGCTAGCAAGGTTGTGGCAACTCCATCCGTCAATGATAACCTTGATAGATTTGCCATTGGTGCCGGCTCGTGTTTGGAAGATATTGGAGCATTGGTCTTCATGCTCTTTTGCTTGAGTGGTCAAGATCCTTGTGACGACAAGCGATGGACTTGCGTCATGTTCACACATGAGAAGTTCTTGGTCATCTTCCACTCGTTGCCTTGCCATTGCTTCCTTGACTCGGGCATCAAATTCATCTTCACTCAAGTACTCTTCATCGCCGTTGTCATGGATGAACAAGACTTTCTTGTTTCCACATTCGGCCGACTTATGTCCTTTACCTCCACACTTGTAGCATTCACCGTTGAAAGGTGTGTCACTCTTTACTTGTTTGCCACTTGGGGGCAGTTTTCCTTGAGGAAGTGTGGTCTTGAAGGAAGGCTTGGAGGTACTTGAGGAGCTTCCATTGAAAGTTGTTGGTGTAGTGGTTGAAGCTTGCTTGTAGGTAAAGTACGTCTTCGGCTTGTTGTACTTGATATCCTCTTGCACTTGACGTTCAGCCTTTGTTGCGATGTGCACAAGCTCAACCATGGTGTTGTATGTTTGGAACTCGACGATGCGCTTGATTGGGTGATTCAAGCCAATAAGGAAACGTGCCATTGTTTCCTCCATGCGCTCATCAATGTTGGCGCGAATCAAGTTGAGTTCCATTTCCTTGAAGTACTCTTCCACGGTCTTTGTCCCTTGACGAAGCGCTTGAAGGTTGTTGAACAGGTCACGCGTGTAGTGCACGGGGACAAAGCGGGTTCTCATATGAGCCTTCATGTCATGCCAAGTTGTGATTGGCGGCTCTTGTCTTGCATCACGAGAAACTTGAACTTGTTCCCACCAAAGGTTGGCGTAATCATCAAACTCAAGCGAAGCCATGGCGACCATCTTCTCATTGCTATAGTTGTGCATGCGGAAGATCTTGTCGACCTTGAGTGCCCACGAGAGGTATTCTTCGGGGTCATTGGATCTGGTGAACTTGGGCATTGTGAACTTGAGCTTGCCAAATGTTTCTTCATCATTGTAGTCACGGTAGCGATTGTTGCCATGTTGATGATGGTCTTCATCTTCCATGCGATCGTTGTGACGAGCTTGTTGATGATCTTGTGGTTGAGGAGGTGGAACTTGGTTTTCGTGACCTTGTTGCAGAGCTTGCTCTTGATATTGTTGTGGAGGAGATTGCTCTTGTTATTGTTGCGGTTGTTAACGTTGTTGAGGCGCTTGGGCCTCATGGTGGCGAGGGGGTGGAGCCTCTTGACGCGGTTGATGACGAAGGGGAGGCTCATTCCTCGGTTGGTGACATTGGTAGGCACATGGGCCTCACGGCGAAGATCATGGTCGTGAGCCTCTTGACATGGTGGGCGTCGCTCAACTTGTATCACTTGACGCTCCAAGTTTTGTTGAGGTGGAGGAGGCGCCTCGTGATGACCATGGTGTCGTTGTTGATGTTCATGACGGTAGTGACGAGGAGGGGGATCTTGGAGAGCCTCACATCGATGACGAGCTTGATTCTCCAAATTGGAGTCATCACTTGTTGTGTCAAGTATGTGTCACGGTCGATGGTGGTAGGCTTGCGGTTGCACTTGTGGTTGCACTTGCGGTTCCTCTTGTGGTTTCTCTTGTTGGACTTTGCTTAACTTTATTGAGAGCTTCCATTAGCGGTTGAAGCTTGCCTTGATATCTTGGCTTAGCGCTCGCCTTGTTTGTCACGCTCAACCATGGTGTTGTATGTTGGAACTGACGATGCACTTGATTGACGGCGAAGTTCAACTAACAAGTGCGTGTCATTGTTTTCTTTCGCTCATCAATGTTGGCGAGGAATCAAGTTGGAGTTCCATTTACTATTGCTCTTCCATGGTCTTTGTCCCTTACACAAGTGCTTGAAGGTTGTTGAAGAATTATGGTCGCGCTGTACCTCTTGGGACAGCCAGATCAAACTAGAGCCACAAGTCATGCCAAGTTGTGAAAGTGGAACTGCAAAGAAGACCACACCAGCAAAGAACTTGACATTCAAAAGCTTCGCAGATCAAACCCAAGAACCATGGCGACCATCTTCTCATTGCTATAGTTGGGCATGTGGAAGATCTTGTACTTTGGAGTGCCCACGAGGACGGTATTATTCGGGGTCATTGGATCCGGGAGATGGGGAATTGACATGAACTTGAGCAAACAAAGTTTCTTCATCAAGACTTGGTCAATAGACGAGCGTGGTGACCTTGTTGATGAGATCTTGTGGTTGAGGAGGTGGAATGGTGTCAACGAAATCTTGTTGTGGAGCTTGCTCTTGATGTTGTTGTCAAGGAGCTTGCTCTTGCTTTGTATGGTTGTTGACAACGTTTTTTTGTACTTGGGGTCTCATGGAGGTTGTTGAGGATGTGGAGCTCATGACGGTTGATGACGAAGAGGACTGCACAATTGGTGATGTAGATAAGGCACATGGCCTCATGGCTAAGATCATGGTCTTGAGCATCTTGACGTGGTGGGCGCCGCTTCAACTTGTATCACTTGATGCTCCAACTTTTGTTGAGGTGGAGGAGGCACCTCGATGATAGATGACCATGGGTGTCATGAGCGACGTTGATGACGAGGAGGAGGATTGTTTGGAGAGAGCTTCACGTCGATGGCACGCAGCGAACACAAGATTAGTCATCAAGATTAGAGTCATCACTGCAAAATCAGCACGGTGTCGGCGGTGGTAGACTTGCAGTTGCTTGCGCTCTTTCTTTGGTTGCTGCATGTTGGATTAATCGCCTTGCATGATGACGGTGAGCTTTGGGTGTAGCTTTCAAGAGAAATCACCATCAATTGGCGTTGACGTGCGGATAAAGCGGTACCAACATAGTTTGAAGAACTTCCATCTTCAACCGGGCATCAAAATCTTAGCACTTTGATGGAGATCTTGTTGAGGAACATGACACGCTGATGAACTTGAAGAGCTTGATGGGAGCGTGGCCTTGCCATTCCATCTAAGGCGTCAAGATTGTCATTTGTTTTGGCGACGAGCATTGAGCGCTTCATTTGATGGCCAAAGTTGTGATGCATTGCGTGCATTTGTTCTTGAGGCCATCAAGCGTTGTCGATGTTCTTGAACTCGCTTGCATATCGCTAAATTGTTCATCTCTTGTCGCATCTCAAGGGCTTGGCCGCTCAGACTCTTGTCTGGGACAATGAAGTGACTTTATGGCGTCATGTCGACTGGCCCTTGTTCTTCTTCTTGGGGAGGTGGTTGGTTCTCTCACCGTGCCTATCCATTATGCAAAACACACAAGGATTGTATATGGAAGTGGAATATGGTGGTGTTAGCCTTTGTACCTCACCTTGGGGATTGCATAGAACTAGAAACCACAAGTGAGAACTATTGGTTTGCAAAGTGAAAACGCAAAGAAAACTCACACTAAAGAAGGAAAGCTAAAACTCTCAAAGCTATGGTGGAAGGTTAGGGTTGTGGAAACCAACGGCAAGCGATCCAAAGAAAAGTTTATTGTCAAACATGGTAGAGAACCAAAAGATCAAAAGCAAATAGGAGGCATCTACAAACACTAGGATACACACACCATGGAGACGATGTAGTTAGATGACTATGAAAATGAGCACAAGGTCCTAACGAAGACTCTCGTTAATAGTCGTGCCCAAGGAGAGACCCTATCTAATTAAAAGAGAAATAAGTAACTGGATTGTGCACTTGCCTCGGCCAGCTCTTTTCTGTTTTTGTGAACTTGAGTCTCTCTTTGTGTTATTGGGAGACTATGTTTCTTCATGCATTTTCTTTTGCTTTCTTTTTCTCTCTCTCTTTATTCTTTTCTCCGCTTTCTATATACTACTATTAACTCTTATTTTCTCTCACACTCTCACTTTCTAAGAACAAGTGCACAATGCTTAGGGAAACAAGATGAGTTGTTCTCATAGGATAGACACACAAGGATAAGGGTTAATAAGGTGGAATGTTATACCTTTGGTATGACGACTTCTTACACCGTGTTGGGGATAATGTTCTGTTCCGGAGTCGATGATTATATGAATATTGTTGCAGCTTGAACCTTAGTTTACACACTTTACGAACACCTAACAACACAAGAGGAAATACTGACAAAATGTGGTGAAACTGAATTGTAAACCCAGGCGATATTGGAATTAGTGGAAATTCGTATCTATCGGTTTGCCTTCATGCCAAATTTCGGCTCACAAATATCACCAAAGGCCGGGTTTGGAGTTCGATGAACTCCAAAGTCAACCGGTCCAAAAATTTGGAAATCCCTTGTCTAAATGACGCGGAAGGATTTGGAAAAGGTTCCAAGGTAGGTAGATCTGCACTCAAAGCAGAGAGTCTAAAGGAACAAAACCGACGTCGATCCTAAAAATGCACTAAATCAATCACCGATCCAAAGGCAAATTTGGGGCTCACTTTTTTGGGGATTTTGGGCGTGTGGAAACCTATCGTGTTATTAAGGATTAGTGAGGAAGAACCACGAAACACACATGCAAACCGCTTTCTCGCACTCATCCTCGCATCCTTGGGATGTCAAGAGACTCACGAATCCTCGCAAATGAGGATGGGAGTGCGGAAAGGAGGGAGAGATGAACATGGAGAATTAATTCCATGGTCCATATGGCGATATATGAGGAATATCAGTCATGGGAACGTCATATGCAAGATGGTTTTTACAGATGTGATACATACGAGTATTCGGATAATCCTACACGTATGTGTCTTGCATTACGACGTGTGGATGAGGAGATAGCTCGTTGGTAGGAAAAAGAGGTGCGTGAGAAGGATATTGTTGATGCAACTTGGAAGTACTTCAGTATTTTTTTGCGTGGATGTTTTATGTCTCCTCATCATAAGGTATATTGTACCAAGCCCATGAAGTCGCCCAAAGTTGCAGTTATGTCTATTCCATCTCATGTAAAGGAGGCTCCAGCAGTTGTTCCAGTGCAACCAGTCAGCATGGCAGTGCCAAAATTTTCTGAAGAGAAGCAGCCTGATGTTGACAAGGTTGTTGTGTGCACTGCAACTACAGTGGAGGATGTTGTACCATTGAGTGGGCTGAAGTTGCAACTCAAGAAGGTACAAGGTGATTCTTGCATGACAGTTGACAAGGGCTAGCATTGGAATTTTTTTGAGGCGCAGTGTATGATCAAAGGAAAATCATGGAAGTTGATTGTTGATGGAGGAAGTTGTACTAATGGCATTAGCAAGGCAATGGTGGCACCATTGGGGTTGTCCACATGGCGTATTCCTGAACCTAAGCATCTACAATGGTTAAATAGCTGCGGTATGGTGCAGGTAACTCATAAGGTGCGTGTGCCATTTACAGTTGGTGATTATGTTGATGAGATTGAGTGTGATGTGTTGCCATTGGAGGTATGTGGGTTGTTACTTGGTCGTCCATGGCAGTATGATCGCAACGCTACACATGCTAGACGAGCAAATACATATTCTTTTGTGCATGGTGGCAAACAGCAGACTTTGAAGCCTATGCAGGATGATCTGATAGGGTAAAGGTGCTCGATCTTTCGATGAGACGATATCTGTCGATTATGGTGGAGGTCGATGTTGACGATCCGACTACAAACGTGCGAGACTTTGCACCTTAGCAATCGATACACTAACTTCCGAGGCTATTGATCATGCTGGAGCTAGATCAACCTGATCACGAGGATCAATCCCTGCAAGCAATCGAAGAAGCAGCAAGAATTATAGATGCAATCAAGATATTGCGAATATAGATGAAAGCTTTATTGAAGAGGTGGGATTCTTTCAGTGCATAGTACAAAAGGTCGGTTTGACACTTGTGCCTATGGCAAAGAGTAGCTCGTGGCTAAGTCTTTTACTAAACAAAATTCGAGTCTAAACGATGACCTAATGGGAGTATATATGGAGGAACAGAAGCGAATTTTCAGCCAGCCTTGGGTAGGAGGTCAAAATCCATCTCTAGGCCGGTTTTCTCCACTATACGGACTCTAAAAGTTCAGCCCCTTCATTTGGACAAAAAATACATGGGCCTGGCCCATATTTAAAGGTGACGCAGCACCATCTAATCACATGGACGAAAATTTGAAGTGTGTAGCTCTCTAGTTCATCCATGTCTTCATCTTTTCATTATGGTGGCTTCAAAGTTCTGAAATCTTCACTTGCAGCGTCATCCTGGATCCTCACACGATTGCTGCCATCATCTCCATGCATGATCATGCTCCAATGCTTGTCCCTCTCATCCATGCTAGGCCCATCATTCCTAAGTAACATAGACACATCTGATTTAGGCAGCATCATATTCTCATGAATATTAGGAATAGTTCCTAGAAACGAAAGTACCTGATAATTTAGTTGGCGTGCACGAGCTCTTGTGAGAGGTCCTTAGAATTGTGGAATGTGAGGAAGTGTGGCTGTAGGTGCAACTGTTGTATCAACCGTAGGATGTCCTCATCATCCTCCCCTTCTTGAATTGAAGTCGTCCTCGACGCAATCTCATCTTCTTCGCCAAAGTATGGTTTCAAATCTGCAACGTTAAATGAGGGACTTACCGTGCCCATCTCTGTAGGAAGCTCAAGTTTATATGCATTATCATTCATTTTCTCTACCACTTTAAAAGGACTAGCAGCACGTGGCATTAATTTAGACTTGCGCAAATTAGGAAAACAATCTTTGCACAAATGCAACCAAACTAAATCTCCCACATCAAACACAATATGCTTGCGTCCTCTATCACCGGCAACTTTATATTTAGCATTCATACGTTCTATATTTTCCTTAGTAATCCTATGCAACGTAAGAATCTGTTCAGCATGTTGTGTAGCATCAAAATTATGTTGCACCAAAGATGGAATAGGTAATAAATCAATAGGTGCACGAGGAACAAAACCATACACAATCTCAAAAGGGCATAACTTAGTTGTAGAATGCACGTAACGATTGTAAGCAAATTCAATATGAGGTAAACAATCTTCCCACATTTTTAAGTTCATCAACCCGTAACATGGTAGACAAAGTTCTATTAACTACTTCAGTTTATCCATCAGTTTGGGGATGACATGTAGTACTAAACAGCAACTTAGTCCCCAACTTAGCCGATAAATATTTCCAAAAATGGCTAAGAAATTTAGTATCATGATTGGAAACAATAGTATTAGGCACACCATGCAAGCGAACAACATCGCGAAAGAATAATTCGGCAACATGAGCAGCATCATCACTCTTATGACAAGGAATAAAGTGTGCCATCTTAGAAAATCTATCCACAACCACAAAAATACTATCCCTCCCCTTCTGTGTTCGAGGTAATCCTAAAACAAAGTCCATAGAAATATCCTCCCAAGGTACACAAGGAACAGGAAGAGGCATATATAAACCATGTGGATTAAGGCGTGACTTAGCTTTTTGAAATGTTGTGCAGCGAGCAATAAACCTCTCAACATCCCTTCGCATGCGTGGCAAAAAGAAGTGTGTAGCAAGTATGTCTTTTATCTTCTTTACTCCAAAGTGACCCATCAATCCTCCTCCATGCGCCTCCTGCAACAACAAAAGACGAACGGATCCTTCTGGAATGCATAGTTTGTTAGCATGGAACACAAACCCATCATTGAGGACGAATTTGTTCCAAGTTCTACCCTCCAGACAATGTTGCAGAACATCTTTAAAATCGGCATCTTTCATATATTGTTCTTTAATAGTTTCCAATCCAAAGATTTTGAAGTCAAGTTGAGATAACATGGTATAACGACGTGACAAAGCATCAGCAATAATATTATCTTTACCCTTTTTGTGTTTAATAACATAAGGAAAAGATTCAATGAATTCAACCCACTTTGCATGACGTTTATTCAACTTAGCTTGACTACGGATATGCTTCAAAGATTCATGATCAGAATGTATAACAAATTCTTTAGGCCATAAATAATGTTGCCAAGTTTGTAATGTCCGAACAAGAGCATATAATTCCTTATCGTAAGTAGAATAGTTCAAACTAGCTCCACTCAATTTCTCACGGAAATATGCAATAGGTTTTCCCTCTTGTAACAACACTCCTCCCAAACCAATTTCACTAGCATCACATTCCAACTCAAAGGTCTTATTAAAATCAGGAAGTTGGAGTAAAGGAGCATGTGTAAGCTTATCTTTGAGTAGCACGAAGGCTTCTTATTGTGCATCGCCCCAAACAAAGGGCACATCTTTCTTACTAATCTCGTTCAGTGGCGCTGCAATGGAACCAAAATCTTTGACAAAGCGCCTATAAAATCCAGCAAGGCCAAGGAAGCTCCTCACTTGTGTGACTGTTTTGGGTTGTGGCCAACTCGAAATTGCTTCAATCTTGGTGGGGTCAACTTCAATACCCTGTGCTGTAACAACATAGCCAAGAAAAGCAACTCTATCCATGCAAAAGGTGCACTTCGCAATGTTACCAAACAAACGTGCATCACGTAAAGCATCAAAAACAGCACATAAATGTTCCAAATGTTCTACAGATTTGCTATATATCAATATATCATCAAAATAGACCACCACAAAATGTCCAATAAAAGCACGTAAAACTTCATTCATTAATCTCATGAAAGTGCTGGCAGCATTAGTTAAACCAAAGGGCATCACTAACCACTAATATAGGCCAAATTTAGTTTTAAATGTAGTTTTCCATTCATCTCCTAACTTCATACGAATCTGGTGGTAACCACTACGCAAATCAACCTTAGAGAACATGGTAGAGCCACTCAATTCATCAAGCATGTCATCTAAACGAGGAATAGGATGACGATATCGAATAGTAATATTATTGATTGCTCTATAATTAGTACACATGCGCGAATAACCATCTTTCTTTGGTACCAAAATAATAGGAACAACACATGGACTAAGAGACTCATGAATATGACCCTTGTCAAGAAGTTCTTCAATTTGTCGCTGAATCTCTTTCTTCTCCTCCGGATTGGTACGATATGGCGCACGATTGGGCAAAGATGCTCCAGGAATCGAATCAATTTGGTGCTCAATTCCACGAATAGGTGGCAGTCTTGGAGGTACATCTTGTGGGAAAACGTCCTCATACTCCTGTAAAATGTTAGCAATAGCAGGTGGCAACGAAGGAGGAATCTCCTTAGCCGAAAACAACACTTCTTTGCAAATGATAGCATAACATGCAGTATTACTCACATCAATTTCAGAAATATTAGATCTGCTAGCTAGCAAACAAGTACTTTTCAAACGAATTTCATTAGCATGTTTTGGATCAGATTTAGAAGTACTTGGAGAAGGCATAAGTTCCTTAGCAACAATCTGATTTTCTCTCAGCATTTCCCCCTCATTATGTGCTCTACTAGCTCTAGCAAGATCATCTTTTAAAATACTTTCAGGAGACATGGGAAATAACACAATTTTCTTATCATTATGAACAAGAGAATACTGATTTGTGCTACCATAGTGTATAGAATTTGTATCAAATTGCCATGGTCTACCAAGTAAAAGAGCACATGCTTGGATAGGAACAACATCACACTCAACATAATCAGCATATGCAGCAATAGTAAAATGCACACGAACTGTACATGTTACCTTAACCTTGCCGCTGTTATTAAACCATTGAATGTGATATGGACGAGGGTGGGTCGTGTCGTGAGAGAAAGCTTTTCAACCATCTCCATGCTCGCCAAGTTGTTGCAACTCCCTCCATCAATAATAATGCGAACACAGCGATCTTTAACCACGCCCTTGGTATGGAACAAATTATGGCGCTGGTCAGGCTCAGCCTTCGTAATTTGTGCACTCAAGACTCGCTGTGCAATTAAACTCGGGTATTTCTCCGCATGTTCCACAGCCATATATTCAGAATCTTGCTTCGTGGGTGCTGCAACACATTGCTCATCATATGCAATAAGAGCCAAAGTATCTTCATCATAATCACTAGCGGAATCGTATCCACCATCCTCAAGAGCAATCATCACACGAGAGGAGGCACAATCACATGCAAAGTGACCAAGTCCACCACATTTGCGGCACTAAATTTGGCTGGACTTGCCCGTAGATGCCACGGAGGACGCAGCACTCGGGGCTGGTCCCAGAGTAGTCTTCTGTGCAGCAAACGGAGGTGGTGTAGATGATGTAGATCACATGGATGTGGTCGCTGGAGGTGTAGGTGCAGTAGCCCGTGAAGCTGAATTCGGTGATCTCCAAGTAGAACGCCCTGTAGAATAATTAGTTCGTATCGCCTCGCGTCAATCTTGCACTTCACATTCAGCATTGCAAGCAAGATGGAACAAATGGGTAATAGTGTGATAAGATTTATATCTAAGAATGGTCTGAATTTCCTTATTTAACCCACCTACGAATCGTGCCATTAATGCTTCATTATCCTCCTCTATACTACAACGCAGCATGCTAGTTTGCAACTCCTGATAGTAATCCTCTACAGAATTTTTGCCTTGATCTAGACGTGCTAATTTGGTAAGCATGGAACATTGATAATATGGTGGAACAAAACGAATACGCATAGCATGTTTTAAAGCATCCCACGTAGTGATTGGATTAGGATGATTAGCACGACAATATTCAGACCACCATATGGAAGCAAAACTAGTGAACTCACAAGTAGCATCACTAACATGTCTATCCTCAGGATAATTTAAGCATGCAAAGCGCTGGTCTAATTCTAATTCCTAAGAGAGGTATGCATCAGGATTATAGCGACCATTAAACGTAGGAACATTTAATTTCAGTTTAGCAACATGGTCATCATCACATACCAACGGAAAAGGAGGTGGACAACGAATGTGGTGATTGTATTGGCTAGGACGACTAGCTGGCTGATCAACTGGGAAGTCATCCGCGTACTCGCCCTCGTCCTCATCTTCCCCGTAATAATCATCCAACTGTGCATCACGGGCCTGTGTGACACCCGTAGCTCCTGCAACGCCAGCAAATAAAGATGCGTGGCGTTAGCAGCACCGCAATCAAGTTTGTGCCGGATGTTTGAGAATGCGCTGTGCACGTCCCAACAAGTTCGGTGTAGGAGCCACGCGAGTCGGCTGTGGAGGAGGCGCGTGAGCCGTCGGTGGTGGAGGTAAGTGTGCTAGCACCTCCTGGAATTTAGCATCGAGTTTAGTGGTGAAGGCGGTCTCGAGTCCCTCGAGTTGCTCCATCGTGTCAGTAAAATGCTTGTCCACATCCTACATATGGTTAGCCAAAAGTGTGGTGACATGAGCCTGCAAGGCTTCACCCTCCAGTGCCTGTGTCTCGGTGTTTTCTGGTGGCATGATTAGTACGAAAAAAGCACAGGTATATAATAGAGATACAACAGGAACAGTGGTGGAAAACGCTTAATCTGTCAAGCAAACCAATACTTTTACCCGTTCTTACCCTGCAGCAGGTGGTGAGCAGCAACCGTCGTGATCAAGCTTCAGGAAGATTGAATAGAGCGATTGCCAGGTGGTGTCAACGCACGGTGTAGGAATATGTGGAGTTCTGGGTGGCTGCAATATCTGTAGACACAATTTCAAAAAGCAATGCAAGGTTGAATAATATCTCAACGACGGTACTGTGCTGGTCCTAGACTATCCCAAGCTAGAGACGCGAGTCTAGAACACTACGAGTCACGCCGCGACACTGAAAAGCAACAGGCACCAGTGCTCTGAACAGCGCGTGAATTAGGTGAAAAACACTAGTATGGAAAGTGTCTCAAAACAATCAGCAAGGTGGAATATCAGGATAGGCTCAAGATTTTCTTTTGAAATTTTCGAAAACTGCACGAAACTGCTCTAGAAAGCGTGCAGACGCCAAATTTTTTTCACTATAATGGCGTATAGCTCAAAACGATCCCAGAAGCCTAAAAACAGTATAGGCCGAAAAAAATTCGGAGTTTCCAGATTTTTTTTTGCTCTCCCCTCCTCTTCCCTTCTAGCCGAAACTTTCTGGAACTCGGATCAAGTTATAACTCAGATAGGATCTAGAATGATGGAAAGCAAGAGTAGGAAAACGAAAACAAACCTAACTGGACTAGAACAAGGATATGTGGTGGCAGAGGCGATATGTGGGCGTCGGGTTGTAGCAAGTGTATGCCGGTGGTGATAGCGGAATCGGTGGTGATGGCGGAATTGGTGGTGGTGGTGGTGATGACTGTGACATGAACTCGAAACTCTAAAGATCTAGATCTAAAACCAGCACTGGACACGACGATGCAGACTAGAACTCAACAAAGCAAATACTAAAAAGAAACGATGCAATAGGCCCGAAAGTGTTTCTAGGATACAGATCTAACCCTAATTTGTTGGCTTTTTATGGTTTATAGGAAGAAGAACAGATGCAATCTAAACTACGAAAACTGTAAGATCTCACCGAGAAACCCGAAATCTAATACCACTTGATAGGGTAAAGGTGCCCGATCTTTCGATGAGACGATATCTGTCGATTATGGTGGAGGTCGACGTTGACGATCTGACTACAAATGTGCGAGATGTTGCGCCTTAGCAATCGATACACCAACTTCCGAGGCTATTGATCACGCCAGAGCTAGATCAACCTGATCATGAGGATCAATCCCTGCAAGCAACCGAAGAACCAACAAGAATTATAGATGCAATCAAGATATTGCGAATATAGATGAAAGCTTTATTGAAGAGGTGGGATTCTGTCAGTGCGTAGTACAAAAGGTCGGTTTGAAACTTGTGCTTATGGCGAAGAGTAGCTCGTGGCGAAGTCTTTTACTAAATAAAATCCGAGACTAAACAATGACCTAATGGGAGTATATATGGAGGAACAGAAGGGAATTTCGGCCAGCCATGGGGAGGAGGTCGAAATCCATCTCTAGACCGGTTTCCTCCACTATATGGACTCTAAAAGTTCAGCCCCTTTATTTGGACGAACAATACATGGGCCTGGCCCATCTTTAAAGGTGACGCAGCACCATCTAATCACATGGACGAAAATTTGAAGTGTGTAGCTCTCTAGTTTGTCCATGTCTTCATCTTTTCATTATGGTGGTTTCAAAGTTCTGAAATCTTCACTTGCAGCGTCATCCTGTATCCTCACACGATTGCTGCTATCATCTCCATGCATGATCATGCTCCAATGCTTGTCCCTCTCATCCATGCTAGGCCCATCATTCTTAAGTAACATACACACATCTGATTTACGCAGCATCATATTCTCATGAATATTAGGAATAGTTCCTAGAAACGAAAGTACCTGATAATTTAGTTGGCATGCACAAGCTCTTGTGAGAGGTCATTGGAATTGTGGAACGTGAGGAAGTGTGGTTGTAGGTGCAATGGTTGTATCAACCGTAGGGATGTCCTCATCATGATCACATAAAGTCTGATGTAGAGCTGGTGGTACATAAGGAGAAGGTGCGCAAGGCTAAGCCAAAATCTGGGCTAGCTAAGGTGCAGGATCGAGAGCATGATGTACAATGTGACAATGTTGATATTGCTTCAGCTATGCATGTAGATGACAAGTCAATGTAACTTGTTAGTGACAAGCCAGTTGAAGTGCATCCTCTTATTGCTGAGAGGAAGGATGTTGCAGGATGTGTTCCGAAGGTTGTTTGTGTTGACACAGGTGTTCATACGGATGATATTTGTATTCCTGATGTTCCAGTGCATGTGGTGCAGCAGGGTAATAAGAGCAGTTTTATTAACACACTTGTGGGGCATTTTGTTGAGACAGTTGTGCAAATGCATAGGGGCAAAGATGGACATGTTCGTCAGTTGTGTGGTCCAGGATCTTATGCCAGGTCGTGCAAAGAAGGTCCATGTTCTGCAACCACGGGTTCCAACAAGAAGTAAGAAGAAGAAGATGGTGGCGCATAGGTCCAAGCCCGTATGGAGACGCAAGGAGATGCAGGCGCTAAAGGTTTCAAGTCAAGCAAGCTGAGAGGGAGGTGGCGGAGTGGAAGGCAAGCAAGACTTGAAGATGACAAAGCCGCATGATGATTTTTTTGATATCACGCCACCCTTTCGAGAAGACCCTCACGCATTGGGGACAACACTACTTTCATATTGGTGCATCCATTTCACCAATAGTACTCTCCCCATTCCACAATATAAGGCTGTTTAGCAAGCTAAAACAACTTCGTGGTCAGCGGCTACTTGCGCAAGTGTGTGAAGTTTATCCAAAGGGGTGAGAGCTGTTGCATCTGGTAGCAGGGATTAGCCGGAGAGTTCTCAGATTCATACAAGTTATCTTCATCATCTATATTGCCATCTACCCTAGCTCACTGAGAAGATCGGGCCACCCCTTATCATCTTGGTATCAGATTCCAGTGTTTACTCGGTGAGCATCCACAAATCCATCTGTAGATTAGTTCTTGTTTTTTTCCTATACAAAAAAGCCACAAAAAGATTAGGTTTAGTGTTTGCCATAGCCTAGATAACACATGGACTTGGACTTGCACTTGCACTTGGACTTGAACTTGAACTTTGACGAGCTCTTTGTGAACCCAGCATTACCCAACAACATGTTTTTGTCTATAGCACCGCATATACCTTGGTAAATAAATCCACACATTTTTTTGTATTTTTTCCGAACAGTCTTACCTAGGTTTTTCCAGCTCCTCTTTCAGTTCAGCCTCGGAAGTTTTCGGTTGGTAGGCATGTGTAAAAGAAGAGAAGTTAACATGCAAACAAGTTTAACAACATGAACTACTATAATTGGCAATGTTGGTTACGCATCATATACATTTTAGTAAAAAGATCATATCATCATGTATCTTTTTTTGATGTCATGTAATCACATGACTAAAAATTTGGCTCCCTATGTACTATGCGGTGCATGATATGGAAACTATTTGTACAGTTAAAAAGTAAAACTGACTTTAGTTGCAAATCATGAAGGTAAATGAAAACAAAATTGAGAAGAAGTTCAAGCAAGGTTGCAAATCAAAAGCACACGTACAAATCACTACAAGTGCAACATCACAAAAATGTGGAGAAAACTTACAACAACTTTCTTCCAATGACACCATATCTATTCGTTTGGCATGCCTAAAATTTCTCCGGCAGAGTCAACTATTTTTTTGATCCCCATTATACTTCGTCTGCATTTGGACGAGCAAAAATAAATGGCATCACGTGGTGAAAGGATGATGAAAAAATAAGATGCATATAGATTCCAAACCATCAATTACATACTTATTTAAAATATAACAGTACAAAACAACAGGTCTTTGCCAATTGGTAGAGGTAACCAATTGTGTTATGAGATCCTATACTCCTTAGTATTCGTACTTTATTAGGGCTAGAATAGTTCCTTTGAGCGATGGCCTATAAAAGAAGACTTGCAAGACACATGCATAAATAGGAACTGACAATGTGATATAGTCTCATAGTCTTCTCAAAGCATACCTCGTTCTGTTGATCAAGCCAATGGTGGGGAAGATTGTGCCACTGATCGTCAGTCATGCGATACACATGATATGTTCTTGTAACATCCTTAAAACACTACTTTTGATCAATCTAGTGTTGCTTCTTTAGCCTGGTGCGCTCCTGGCGCAAATATGCGGAGAATATGCTTTTGAGAACAACATTTACTTCCTAGCTATTCTCATCGAACTTGAAAAATATCTATAGACAACAATGAGTAGCATATATAACAAATGGCAACGTAGAAGAAAGGGACAGAGCAACGGAGTATGTCCAAGAGACATATGACTTACATGTAACTTCTTCAGTAAACCGTCGAAATGCTAAGGGGTATTTTGGTGGTGTTTACATGAAGGCATGATGAGAATATCATTCCTAATGAAAACGCTCGTGATTGATGCTATATAAGCATATTCATGTGGATCCAGTGGCCTTCTGAATTCTGTTATAGATGTGATCGGAAGCCTTGATTTAGTTATTTGAGTATCTATTCAAGATTTTTTTCATTGTTGGGCCCCTTGTTAATCTTTGTCGTGGTGCAAGTAAAAAAATATTACATCAAACTATCAAGGTATATATACATATAAAATGGCATGCTACTATCCGTCTCTAAACATGTACCAAATTTGATGTCACGCTCATCCGCAAGGAAGTATATGTCTCTGTCGGGACTAAAGGTCGTTGGAAGATCATTACCAGTTTGTTATTGAGAACCTGCTGTTGAAACTAGTTCTGCTACCAATTGTTGCTGGGTAACCGGATTGGCTATTGGCGGTTGTTGCATGTGTATTTTGTTATTTGCAGTCGCTAGTGCAACTGGACTCACTAGTGTGGGGTTAGGATGAAACTTTTTATCCAGGTGTTTTACATTATTATCTTTTTTGGCCTCTATGACCTTGTTCTTACTCTATTTCCTGCATTGGAAGTAAATGGCTTTTGTGATTTATCATGGAACTGTGTGAAACATAGCAAATTAATATGAGTACTCATGGTAGTTGATAGCTCGAAAAGCAATGATATCCATTATATGCTAGTCGACGACTAGTTGGCATGTATGTTATAGTACAACTCTAGTAACTTGCTTCCGCTATGATTATTCTAACCATATGGCACCCGGAGAGAGAAGAAACGATCATATAAACTACATGAAGTTTCAATACTATCGACTAATCTGTATGCTTGACTATACTACTATTAACATAACTTCTAGGAATCAAACTAATCTTCTTAGACAAAGGCACTCGTTGACCGCCTGGTTATACTCTAAACAAGGAGCCATCTTATATATATATTTACTAATTGGAGACATCATACAAGCATCCACGTTAATTATCAGACAAAACATAATTATGTCCATCCGATAAACCGCCCAGCTGTTAGCAGCCGTGAGACTAGGGCGGAGTCCTCGCGTTTATTCCCACCTGAAAGTCAAACAGAAACCAATCCGTCTGTGCTCGCATCTCTTGCGCTGCGCCGCCGCCGCGGTTCCCGGCTGGCCAGAACCCCCAAAAGCAACCAACAAATTCAATGCTGCTATGGGAAAGATTGCACCGCAGATTAATCAATTAGCTTCGTGCATGAGGACCAGATCGGTTGTCGGTTGAGGATAAATGAGACCATCTTAAGTTTCCTGATATGTGCGTGTTTTCTTTAATCCAACAGGTTCAGCTAACCGATGTTGATACGGGTAAGCTTGCACAATTAGCTCATCTAGCTAGCTTAGTAGATGAGCACACGATCAATTGATGGATCAATCAGCCCATCTATCTTATATTTTTCTGCCACGTTCAGGTTTTGATTTGGCCAAAAAGCACCAATCAGCCGCGAACTGTTCACAAGCGTTCCACATCGAGCCAGCTCTTGCAAATCCACTTTGTCAGAAAGTACACAGCGCGTCAAGCATGTGCCAACCGAGGGTTCGTGAGCAAGGTATAGGCATATCAGGGTATCAGATCGTCTAATCCAGGTATGTCTTGCATCGCTTTATTATTTAGTTTGCATCTAGCCATTTAGTAATCTATAAGTTTGACGTGGAGTTCTCACTACAGAGTTGATCTAAATTTGTCCTTTGGGGGCTAATATATGTATCGTAGATTGGTGATTTGAAGGATTCAAACAAATATATGTTGTACTTGGCGTGTCTAGAATGCCAACAGAGGATGTGCAAGTAATGATGGCACATCAGAGTATCAGGTCAATCTGTTACAGGTATAGTTTGCACTCTGCTTTATTATTTTTGTTTGCATTAAAAACTAGATAATTTAATAATTGACGGCTTGCAGTTCTTATTACAGAGTTCATCCAAATTGTATTATTTCTCGGTCAATGTATATATTGGAGATTTGCGATATGAAAGGTTCAACAAATATATGGTGGTATATGCCATAGTTGCAAGGAAAGATAGGGCAATATCACAAGTATTCGGCCCTGGATCATGTACCAATATAGAAAACCTGAGCAAACAAGGCACATTGAGGTAGTGGATAAACCTGTTGCAAGTATAGGTTCTACCATGGTTTATTATTTTTATTTGCATCTAGGCATTTGATAATTGACCAGTTCTTTGTGCAGTTCTCACTAAGAGCTGATCAAAATTTATTGTTTTGGGGCTGATATATCTTCAATAGACTTGCTATTTCAAGGGTGGAAACAAATAGTGGCATATATCATGGTTTCGAGAACGTCAATTGCAAAATGTCTACTATTATATGATTTATCATAAGGACCTCAGTTTCCTATACTATATATCCTGCTATTTTTAATTTTGGTACAGTTAATGTCCTCAGCTATTTTCTGATATTCAACTTATATATCACTCAAATAGATCCCCGGTCATAGTTTATCTAATCCCCTAATTACCATTCATTTTCTCACATATGGTATACAACATTAAAAGGTCCAAATGAATCAAGGAAACATGTGATGTTCAGGCTTCTTAATGTAGACATTTTTTGTACAGAGGTTGTTAAAGAAACAAATTGTATTTTCACTAAACATTCATGTGTAGTTGTCTGGCCCTTCTTTGTAGCACTACTATATATTTAGTGATGTAGCCCGACCTTCGGTCATTACCACATCATGGTCTCCAACTATGCCAAGTCGTTATGGACTCCAAAGGTGAATCCGTTCCTCTATGCGAGCCCACTTCCTACCCTCTTGAATGGTATACTACTTCATACTCCGTTCCATATCCATGATAGGTTCACACCAACAAGTACGGAGACACGGGAGGAAGCCTGGAGCACCAAGCCCGAAAAGATGGAGGCTTGGAAGAGAAGACGGAAGAAGCAGCAGCTTGAGCACCGGAGTCTCCGACCTGCGCACACCAGAGTCTCCGGCCACACCGGAGTCTCCGGACCCATCTCCGGACTGACCCCCAGATCGAGCTCGAGGACGGCCAGAAGGCCCCTCCGGAGACGACACCGGAGACATACCGGAGTCTCCGGCCCACACCGGAGTCTCCGGCCTGAGCGTATGGGCCTACGCGCCGCCAGCTGGGCCTTTGTCCCATGTACCCCTTAGTCCATCCAGACTTTCCTTTTTTATTCCTAAAGTACCCTTGAACTAGTGGCTAGCCTATATATAGTGCCCCCACCACCTCATGTAACCCCAGGCATAGATGATAGACTAAAGAAAACCCCCCTTGATCTCTAGTTTTGCCTCATCCCCTTCTACCAAAGGGGATCGACTATCGTCACCACCTCGTTGGAGTGTGCATCGCGCCTCCCTCGTTGTACAAGGCCTTGGCAACGGTGTCCCTTTGCCAAGACGTCAAGACCCTCTCCAAGGTGTTCTTCCCTCTCCGTGTGGGATCGAGGGAGCACGTTGACCGATCTTTCCTTGCGAGGATTCTATCGGACCGGTGGCCACCGGTGAGAGCAACCGGCCTTGTATCGTGTGTGTTTTGCGTGTGTTCATCATGTTGTTCGCGAGGTGTGTGTCCGCTTTCGCTACCTTCTCCCTTTCCCCTCGCTTTTCCATCGATTTGACCACGAGATCCGTGAAGATCGGGCCACCCACGGGGTTACCCCATAACATCTGGTATCAGCAGCTTTTGGTTGCCACGGATTTCTCCTTGATTTGGTCTTTTTCCACATAAATTCAAAAATTCCACCAAAAACAGCCCCAATTCGTGTTTTGGATCAATCTGTGATTTGAGTGCGTTTTGGTAGGTTTTGATCCGTGGATTACTTGCTAAACTTGTTGATCTACCTTCGCCTGCGTTCCCATGTCCTAATTCTGTTGAGGGCAAACCTCTAGGGTGGCCTGATCTTTCACGATTCCCTTTCAAATCGAGGTTGGAGTGCGGGGAGAGGAGGGGAGGATGAACACGACGAACGCACGCACGAAGAACGCAAAGAACACACACACAAAACCACGATACACACCAATGGCTCACGCCGGCGGTGACCGGTCCTGTTGAGGGAAACCTCTAGGGTGGCCCGATCTTTCACGATTCCCTTTCAAATCGAGGATGGAGTGCGGGAAGAGGAGGGGAGGATGAACACGACGAACGCACGCACGAAGAACGCGAAGAACACACACACACAAAACCACGATACACACCAATAGCTCACGCCGGCGGTGACCAGTCCGGCGCAATCCCTAGGATCGGCATCGAGCGGAGGACTCTCTCTCCAACCGGCACGGCGAGATGGGAGACTCGGTGAGATCTTGACGTCTTGGCAAAGGGACACCTATGCCAAGGCCTTGTACAACGCGGAGGCACGTTGCAAACTCCAACGAGGTTTGGGATATTTGGTGCTCCTTTGTCAAAGGAGCACGAGGCAAGAACTAGATAGATCCACAAGGGGATTCCACTAATTCCAAATATCATGCCTCCGGTTTACAATGGAGGTGGGGGACTATATATAGGCCAGCCACTTAAACAGGGGTACTTTAGGAATAAAAGACAAGTTCTGGACGGACTAAGGGGTACATGGGCCGCAGGCCCAAAGGCCTTTTCATGCCTGGCGACGGTCGGACCGAAGACTCCGGTGTGCAGGCCGGAGACTCCGGTCTAGGCCGGAGAATCCGGTGTAGCCTCCGGACCAGCCTCCGGAGGGGCCTTCAGATTGTCCCAAGGCCCGGCGCAGGGGGTCAGACCGGAGGGAGGGCCGGAGTCTCCGGTGTCTTTAGGCCGGAGACTTTGGTAGGCCAGAGACTCCGGTGTGCACTGACCGGAGACTCCGGTCTAAGCAGCTCCAGCGGCTCCTTCTTCACGCGCTGCTCCTTGTTCTCCATACTTAGGTGCTTGGTGACGTGTCGAAGCTTCGTACCTAATGATGCATAGGGTAGTCGCATGAAGTAGCATGCCATCCAAGGAGGTATCAAGTTGGCACGACGAGAGGAGCGAGTTCACCTTAGCTTGTAGGAGTTTGGCTCGGGCACGAGTCATGGGTCCACTTGGGAGACTTGTTGGTGTAGATGTAGGAGCGTCCGTAGGACGGGCCGCATCAGCTCCCCCCCCTTGGGAAAGAGTCGTCCTTGACTCTTCATGGTTATCATCTTGAACATCTCCATGGTAGGGTGAGAGGTCCTTGACATTGAATGTATTGCTTGCAAGGTACTTGCAGGTTGGTATGTCAATGATGTAGGCGTTGTTGTTGATTCTCTTGAGGACCTTGAAGGGACCATCTCCTCTTGGCTTGAGCTTGGAGTCACATTCCTTGGGGAAACGGTGTTTGCTTAGGTGTATCCACACAAGGTCACCTTCTTCAAAGATCATCTCCTTCTTGTCCTTGTTTAATCTTGAAGCTTGGCGAAGGACTTGTTGTTCGATAGTAGCTCTTGTTTCTTCATGAAGCTTCTTCATAGCTTGTGCGTGTTTCTCGACGTCCATGTTCATTCGCTCATGGAGAGGTAGTGGTAGGATGTCGAGTGCGGTGAGGGGCTCGAAACCATAGACGATCATGAATGGACTCATCTTGGTTGTTGAGTGCTTGGCTCGATTGTAGGCGAACTCGGTGTGTGGAATGCATTCCTCCCAATCCTTCAGGTTTTTCTTGATCAACACACGAAGGAGAGTTCCGAGGCTTCGATTGACAACTTCGGTTTGGCCATCAGTTTGAGGATGCGATGCAGATGAAAAGAGGAGCTTGACGCCGAGCTTGGCCATGAGGGTCTTCCATAAGTAGCTCATGAATCTGACGTCGCGGTCGGAGACGATTATCCTTGGCACACCGTGAAGACGGACGATTTCCCTGAAAAACAGGTTTGCAACATGTGAAGCATCATCGGTCTTATGGCACGTTATGAAGTGTGCCATTTTGGAAAAGCGATCCACAACAACAAATATAGAATCATGACCATGCTTAGATCTAGGTAATCCTAACACGAAATCCATGCTAATGTCGGACCAAGGTGTATGAGGAATAGGCAATGGCATATAAAGACCATAGGGATTAGCTTGCGACTTAGCTTGAACACATGTCGTGCATCGTTGAACGTAGCGGTCCATGTCGCGCTTCATCTTTGGCCAAAAGTAACGAGTGGAGAGCATGTCCAATGTCTTGTTACAGCCAAAGTGACCCATGAGGCCTCCACCATGAGATTCTTGGAGAAGCGGAAGTTGAAGCGACGACTTCAGAATGCATAGCTTGTTTTGTTTAAATAGAAAGCCCTCATGCAAATAGAAATCATCAACTTCTTTGTCATTGGAGCACTTTGCGAAAATTGGTTCAAAGAACGGATCAGAAGCATATAAAGATTTTATTTCCTCAAGACCCACCACGTTGATTTCAAGTCTCGTAAGAAGGTTTGTATGTTTGCGAGACAATGCGTCCGCAACTACATTATCTTTGCCCTTCTTATACTTGACAATGTACGGAAAAGACTCCATGAACTCAACCCACTTAGCGTGTCTCTTGCTCAAGTTAGCATTGCCTTTGAGATATTTCAACGACTCGTGGTCGGAATGTATGATAAATTCCTTGGGCCAAAGGTAGTGTTGCTAAACTTGAAGGACACGAACTAAGACAAAAAGCTCTTTGTCATAAATCGGATAGTTAAGGCGAGCACCATCAAGTTTCTCGCTATGGTAGGCTATAGGACGTCCGTTTTGCATAAGGACTCCTCCAATGCCAATACCACTAGCATCACACTCTATCTCAAAAGTTTTTGTGCAATCCGGTAAAGCAAGAAGAGGTGCTTCGGTGAGCCTCTTTTTAAGTTCGTCAAAAGCTTTTTGTTGTGCTTTGCCCCACACGAAGGTGACATTCTTTTTGGTCAATTCATTAAGGGGACAAGCAATGGTTGAAAAGTCTTTCACAAAGCGACGATAGAAACCGGCCAACCCATGAAAACTTCGGAGTTCACTCACATTTGTTGGGATGGGCCAATCTCGTATGTCCTTTACCTTGGAAACATCAACTTCAATTCTGATGCGGCCCGTCCTACGGACGCTCCTACATCTACACCACCCAGTCCCCCATGTGGACCGATGACCCGTGCCCGAGCCAAGCTCCTTCAAGATAAGGTGAATTCGCTCCTCTCATCATGTGACTTTGACATACACCTAGATGGCTTGCTACTTCATACCATTACTCTGTGCATCATCAGGTATGAACCCCCGCCGCGTCGACCCATGAGCCCTGAAGCTGCACCTGTCCCGAAGCTGACTGAGCCGGAGTGTCCGCCCGAAACCAGCCGGAGTTTCCGGCGTGACTCGGCCGGAGTGTCTGGCCTTCCCCAGCCCCAACCTGGCGTGGACATTCAGAAGACCAGTTCAGACACTACCCGAAGTGTCCGGTTACCCCGGACTGTCTGGTCACTCTGACCCAGACTGTCCGGCCTAAGTGATGGGCTTACGAGCCAACATCTGGGCCCTTGGCCCATGTACCCCTCTATTCCGCACCAAACCCTAGTTTTATGCCCAAACTACCCTTGAACTTGTGGCTGGCCTATAAATAGAGCCCCCACCCCCTCATGTATCCCTTAGGCACATACGATAGACTAAAGAAAACCCCCCTTTGTGGAATCTCTAGTTTTGCCTCATCCCCTTCTAACAAAGGGGATCGACTATCGTCACCACCTCGTTGGAGTTTGCATCGCGCCTCCCTCATTGTACAGGCCTTGGCATCGGTGTCCCTTTGCCAAGACGTCAAGACCCTCTCCAAGGTGTTCTTCCCCCTCCGCATGGGATCGAGGGAGCACGTTGACCGATCTTTCCTTGCGAGGATTCTATTGGACCGGTGGCCACCGGTAAGAGCAATCGTCCTTGTATCGTGTGTGTTTGGCGTGTGTTCGTCGTGTTCTTTGCGAGGTGTGCATACGCTTCCGCTACCTTCTCCCTTTCCCCTCGATTTCCCATCGATTTGACCACGAGATCCGTGAAGATCGGGCCACCCACGGGGTTACCCCATAACATCTGGCATCAGAGCCCAAGTTGCCACGGATTTCACCCTCGTTCTTCCCCACCAAATTTTTTCTTGAAAAAACACAAAAATAGCCACAAAATCGAGTGGATCTTGTGTCAGCCCATAACATCTGGTATCAGCAGCTTTTGGTTGCCACGGATTTTTCCTCGATTTGGTCTTTTCCCCCATAAATTCGAAAATCCCAAAAACCGTTTCACCGTTTTGAGCATAACTTTTGCATACGAACTCGGATTTTGGTGTTCTTTAGCTCGTTTTGAAGAGGAGAAAGAGATCTACATCATTATCTCTGTGGTTCATGCTATCTACTCCATCCAAATTCCGTGAGCAAGGCAGAATCCACCAATAAAGGGTGAAGATCGGCGAGGAAAGGTATAAAAATTCCACGACTTCTCCCAACTTGCATCCCTTTGTGAGCCACACTATCTTTGCGTTCAACAAACACCTATTGAGACTAGTTCCTCCTATGATTGCTTGGGCTATGCATATTTGATACCTTGTAGAATTCCAAGCAAAAGTTCTGAGCGCGCTATCTCATATTGTTATCTTGTATAGTGTTGGCACAAGGAAGAGGCAAGTGAAAAAGAAAAGAAAAAGAGAAAAAAATAGAAAAAGAAGAAAAAGAGAAAGAAACAAACAAGTGCCTCATAGAATAGGAAGCGCAAGCTCGATGAATATCAAATAGGTGGTACTTATTGTGCATATCTTTTAGCCCACAATTTATTGCAATCGAACTAGCGTCTCTCCTTGCACTTGTGCGACACGAGCTTATAGTCTTCGCTAGGTAATCATTTGGTTCTTAGCTCACTTTCTTCGTCGCACAAGTCCCATTTATCCCACCGTGTGTGTTTCCTTGTATGTATTCCTATCTTGTGGATTGACTTGTTTTGCTTTGTGATCATTGTGGTTCTTTACTTGCCATTACAACATCTTGAGTTCGGATTGGTTCTTGACATGCCACCTTCCATACCTATCCACCATAAGCTTTGTGTGTGTTTTTTTAGTGGTTAGTTGGTTTTGGTGTTCCGTGTGAACTTCACTTTGCTTGGTTTTGATTGCTCTCAAGTGTTGGCACTTGCACGATACTATCTTCTAAGGTAAAGTAAGGTTTGACGTTGCATTCCTAACCCCCTACCACTTCCATATACACCACTTGGTCTTGTGAAACATGTCTAGGGACTCCAGAACCGAGGATGATTTCTATGAAGAATCCACAATGAGCCACCATGTATATGCCTCCACAAGCAAGGATGACATGACGGAGCACTACAGCGACAATGGCTCCGCATGCTTTGAGGACCCGGAGCATTGCGCCTATGATGGCTCCACATGCATGGAAGACATGGAGCACGTCATCAACTATGGCTCCTCAAGCATGGATGAATTTGAGCTCTACATCGATAATGGCTCGTCATGCATGGAGTACATAGAGCACTACACCGACAATGGCTCCACATGCATGGAGTACATGGAGCACTACACCGATAATGGCTCCACATGCTTGGGTGATATGGAGTACTACATCAACAACGACTCCCCAAGCATGGATGACTTTGAGTGCTACAACGACGACGCCTCACCCAGCATGCAGGACATGGCGAGCTTCACCCACTTCGAGGGCTCTTCCATGAGCCATGAAGAATACCTCCACCACTTGGAGATGGAGGCCTTCTACGCCAAGCTAGCGGAGACGCATCATCAAGAAACCATGAACTTCAAGGCCAAGCGTGCCACACCAAAGGGCACCACCTACTTCGATGATCCACCTCCAAGGCTTCAAGCGCCACCACCTACATGGCGTCATGCACCACCATCTCCAAGGCGACGAGCGCCATCACCTCCAAGCCGTCAAGCGCCACCATCTCCAAGGCGCCAAGCATGACCATCTCCAAGGCATCAAGTGCATCTACCTCCAGATCAAGTGCCATCTACTCCAAGAAGAGTGGCGCCCAAACATCATCTTCCACACAAGGCGCCACAAGGCAAGAATATTCATCGACAAACATCCTCTCGAGATCATCACCAACATCAAGAGGATACAAGACGTCGTTCAAGGCATCTTCGCCATGAAGACGGAGAATACATGTTGAGAACCATCCATAATGCTCAACCAAACTCAAGAAGGCACCACCATCAAAATAAGAGTGCCAAGGAAAAGGATCATCGTCGCGAGCGTCATGTGGATGACCAAGTGCTTCTCCAACATAAACCTTCGGCAAGGCACGCCAATGACCTCCTTCGACACCATCATAAGGCACCTTCAACTACTAGTGCCACCACCAAAATGGCACCAAGAGCAAGCCTTATTCCACGCCATCAAGCTTCAACGCCAAGACTCCAAGTTCAAGAGGAAGCATCCAACTACAAGAGCTTCAATGCAACTTCTTCTTCAAGCACTCCAAGAATGTCATTCAAGCAAGAGCTGGACCTCTACTTCGCCAAGTTAGACGAGGCCGTCAAAAACATGACCCCCCAAGAGATAGAAGAAAACAAGTTGCTTTGTCAACAAGTGGATGCAAGAGAAAAGATGGCGTCAAGGACCAATACTTCCAATTTGAGTGCCACCACCACAATGGGACCCAATGTACAAGACGACGACAAGTTCAAGAATGGTGAGCATGGGATTTTCCCTTCACCAAAGGAGGCGCATGGAGTTGAGCACACCGAGCCTATCCTTACATGCTTGAGTGATGATGTCGTACCAATCCCATGTGAGTATGAGAGCCACTTAGCCCACTTGAGTGAGAACAAGAGTGAGATGAGTGACTCCACCATACGTGAGATTGAGTGCTTCCACTTGGAGGGCATGAGCGATACACCTAGTGAGTTGAGAGTGGTAGTTGATAGGTCATGTGAGACCACTTTGATTTCTAACAACTTACCCTCTACCTCTAGTGTGTTTTCTCATGATGTGCTAGGTTCCATGGATCAAGAAGTGCCAAACTAGGAGATGATGATGCCTCCAACCAAGAAGATGTACATGGTGGATGAAGATGATGCCATCCCCATACATGATGAAGAAGTCGTACACATGGAGGCCAACACTACCACAACACCCACTTCATATGAGAGGTATGAACAAGGTAAAAATAAGGGTGTTGATGATGCCATGATCCCACTAGTGGACATGATGATTTGTGATGACTTTTATGCTACGGATAATACTTATGACATGACATATGCTCCATTCTTATTCACATGTGTTGATTTTGCTATGCATCATGATGACCATGTGGAATCCTTCTATTGTCATGACATTGCCATAGACATGATATGCTCTAAACGTTACATTGATGATATCATTGCTTGCACTTTGTTGAACAATTGCTCTTTCCAATGTTTTGCTTGCAATGATGTTACCAATGGTATCCCTCGGATAATGCTTTTTCATGAGTGTTTTATAATTTCTCCCATTGCTTGCAATAATATGGATGATTGCTCTTTCACTTGTTTTGCTTGCAACAATAATACTCATATGGTTTATATTGAGATGGCCCCCATAGCTTTCTCAAATTTTGGAGATTTTGATGATTGCCGTGATAAGCATGTTCCCCACGTGCATACTCACCATGCATATTTTTCATACTTGATTGACACTAATGGTGATGTGCACAAGAAGAGATACGTCATGATGGATGATGTGTTTCTCTGCCATGCACACACGTTCTTCCTTTTATGCTTGATGTGTGTAGGTACCCGCAAGAGAATGTCAACCTCAGTTGAGCACGAGTTTACAAAAAGAGCTCTAGAGAGCATCCCCCAAGTGAGTTCAATATTGAACCTAGCTCTGATACCTTTTGCATGCTTTGCATCTTTCATGTTGAATAATTGTTGTTTCCTATGGTTTGCTTGCAAGCATGTTAATGGTATTCTTTCACCTTGTTACAATCATGTTTTGTTGCTATTGGATATTGATGCTTTGTGTGTTGCCACAAAAATGTTGAACAATTTCTCTTTCTGATGTTTTGTGTGCAACCATAATGCCATTTTGAGCATGTGTTGTCACGAGAGCTCCCAAGTCTCTCGTATTGTTGTTGCAACAAACATAAGGACCACTTGCTCTTTCATTTGGTTTGTTTGCAAACATGTTGCTTGTGTTTCGGCGTGCGATACTCATACCCCCATGATCTTGGCCTTTGATGATATGTGTATGGCATCCAACATATTGAACAATTGTTCTTTCTAATGGTTTGTTTGCACACATAATGATGTTGTTTTGGATATCATTCCTCATGTGTTTTTGCCGAATTCTCCTATCCTTGCATCAAAGATGTTGACCAATATTTTAGTCAATTTCTTTGAGTGCCACACTAAGATGTTATATGGAGTTTTTGAGTTCCCACATTTGGATGATGTTCAAATGTTTTCCATACACTTTGACCTTGCATATACATCTCGTTTGCGATACTCGAGTTGTGCTAATAGTGTTGTGAACAAGAATGGACATGCCACAAATGACATGCTCCTCTATCACACACAAACATATGTTGCTTGGTCTTTGTTGTGTGAAGGTACAATTGCATACGTGTCAACCTCTATGGACAAAGAGTTGACAAGATGAACCGTAGAGAGTTACCTATGGCTACCCCTCAACGAGCTATCTCTACATCATAAGGTGACTTCACTCTACTTGAGGACTCGTGCAATAATCTTCATGAATTGGCTACTCTTTGAGTGTTGCTTCGCTTTTGTTGTGAGCTTTGTTGGCTTCATGGAAGGTGAAGGAACATTGAAGAGTTACCACATCAAGCTTCTCAAGGACGACTATATGGTGAACCCCAGGATCAAGAAGGTCTCTCGACATCATCTTCTTAGGATGAGCATGAAGAGTCGAGGACGACTCTTTTTGAAGGGGGGAGCTGATGCGGCCCATCCTACGTACGCTCCTACATCTACACCACCGAGTCCCCCAAGTGGACCGATGACCCGTGCCCGAGCCAAGCTCCTTCAAGATAAGGTGAATTTGCTCCTCTCATCATGTGACTTTGACATACACCTGGATGGCTTGCTACTTCATACCATTACTCTGTGCATCATCAGGTACGAACCCCCGCCACGTCGACCCACGAGCCCTGAAGCTGCACCTGTCCCAAAGCTGACTGAGCCGGAGTGTCCGCCCGGAACCAGCCGGAGTGTCCGGCGCGACTCGGCCGGAGTGTCTGGCCAGCCCCAGCCCCAACCTGGCATGGACATTCAGAAGACCAGTTCGGACACTACCCGGACACTACCCGGAGTGTCCGGTTACCCCGGACTGTCTGGTCACTCCGACCCGGACTGTCCGGCCTAAGTGATGGGCCTACGAGCCAACATCTGGGCCCTTGGCCCATGTACCCCTCTATTCCGCACCAAACCCTAGTTTTATGCCCAAACTACCCCTGAACTTATGGCTGGCCTATAAATAGAGCCCCCACCCCCTCATGTATCCCTTAGGCACAGATGATAGAGTAAAGTAAACCCCCCTTTGTGGAATCTCTAGTTTTGCCTCATCCCCTTCTACCAAAGGGGATCGACTATCATCACCACCTCTTTGCAGTTTGCATCGCGCCTCCCTCGTTGTACAAGGCCTTGGCATTGGTGTCCCTTTGCCAAGACGTCAAGACCCTCTCCAAGGTGTTCTTCCCCCTCCGCGTGGGATCGAGGGAGCACGTTGACCGATCTTTCCTTGCGAGGATTCTATCGGACCGGTGGCCACCGGTGAGAGAAATCGGCCTTGTATCGTGTGTGTTTTGCGTGTGTTCATCGTGTTCTTCGCGAGGTGTGCGTCCGCTTCCGCTACCTTCTCCCTTTCCCCTCGATTTCCCATCGATTTGACCACGAGATCCGTGAAGATCGGGCCACCCACGGGGTTACCCCATACCAAATTCCCTTCGAAGAAACGACAAATCCAAGAAAAATCAACTTGTCTTTAGAAAAAGTGCACTTGAGAAGATTAGCATAAAGCTTTTCATGGCGAAGGATTTGCAAAACTTCCTTGACATGTGTTATATGGTCATCAAGTGATTTGCTATAAACAAGAATATCATCCAAATAGACAACAACACTTTTTTCCAATGAGAGAACGCAAGATATGATTCATTAGGCGCATGAAGGTGGATGGGGCATTAGACAAACCAAAGGGCATAACCAACCATTCATAGAGACCAAGTTTGGTCTTGAAGGTGGTTTTCCACTCATCACCTTCAGCCATGCGTATGGGATGTCGATAACACACATTGATAACATTGATTGGACGGCAGTCCATGCATAACTGTAACGTATCATCCGTCTTTGGAACAAGAATCACGGGTACGGCACTTGGACTAGTGCTAACTTGGATCAAACCTTTGGAGACGAGTTGGTTGATTTGATGTTGATCTCCTTCGTCTCCTTAGGGTTCGTGCGGTAGGCGGCGTGGTTTGGAAGAGGTGCGCCGGGGATGAGGTCAATGCGATGTTCGATGCCGCGAAGAGGAGGTAGTCCATGTGGGAGCTCGTCGGGGAACACATGCTTGAATTCCTGCAAAACACTCATCAAAGATGGAGGAACATTGGTTAATTCATTAGTTCCTTCCGCTAGTCCCTTGCAAAGGAGGACATAGTGCAAGATGGATGGGTTGTTCCGAACATCTCTCATCTCACTTTTGGTGGCAAGGAGAAGACTCTTAGTTTTTCCACTCGAGTTTGGCTGGTGGCTCTCACTAACTATGAGGTGGTTCTCTCTCTCACCGCTCTTCTCACAAGTAGGTGCTGTGCTTTGCGCCCTCGCTAAAGCCTTTGCATTGTCCACAATTATTTGGCTAGGAGTCATCGGCTACAAAACACATGTTTTGTTGAGCCATTTGAATGTGTATACATTGGTGCGACCATCATGTTGAGCAGCCTTGTCAAATTACCACGGTCAACCAAGAAGCATGCGGCAAACTGTCATAGGAACCACATCACACTCCATCCTATCTTTGTAAGGACCAATGGCGAAGGAGACCGATACGGTATGCTTGATCTTCACAGACCCTTGGTCACTTATCCATTGCACGTGGTAGGGGTGCTTGTGCGGATGGAGGGTGAGGTTGAGCTTCTCACACAACTCGGTGCTAACAAGGTTGTGGCAACTCCCTCCGTCAATGATCACCTTGATAGATTTGCAGTTGATGCCGGCTCATGTTTGGAAGATATTGGAGCGTTGGTCTTCATGCTCTTGTGCTTGAGTGGTCAAGATCCTTGTGACGACAAGCGATGGACTTGCGTCATGTTCACACATGAGGAGTTCTTGATCATCTTCCACTCGTTGCCTTGCCATTGCTTCCTTGACACGGGCATCAAACTCATCTTCACTCACGTACTCTTCATCACCATTGTCATGGATGAACAAGACTTTCTTTTTTCCACATTCGGCCGACTTATGTCCTTTACCTCCACACTTGTAGCATTCACCGTTGAACGGTGTATCACTCTTTGCTTGCTTGCCACTTGGGGGGCAGTTTTCCTTGAGGAAGTGTGGGCTTGAAGGAAGGCTTGGAGGTACTTGAGGAGCTTCCATTGAAAGTTGTTGGTGTAGCGGTTGAAGCTTGCTTGTAGGTGAAGTACGTCTTGGGCTTGTTATACTTATTATCCTCGTGTACTTGACGTTCAGCCTTTGTTGCAATGTGCACAAGCTCAACCATGGTGTTGTATGTTTGGAACTCGATGATGCGCTTGATTGGGTGATTCAGGCCAATAAGGAAATGTGCAATTGTTTGTTCCATGTGTTCATCAATGTTGGCACAAATCAAGTTGAGTTCCATTTCCTCAAAGTACTCTTCCACAGTCTTTGTCCCTTGACGAAGCGCTTGAAGGTTGTTGAAGAGGTCACACGTGTAGTGCGCGGGGACAAAGCGGGATCTCATATGATCCTTCATGTCATGCCAAGTTGTGATTGGCGGCTCTTGTCTTGCATCACGAGCAACTTGAACTTGTTCCCACCAAAGGTTGGCGTAATCATCAAACTCAAGCGAAGCCATGGCGACCATCTTCTCGTTGCTATAGTTGTGCATGCGGAAGATCTTGTCGACTTTGAGTGCCCACGAGAGGTATTCTTCGGGGTCATTGGATCCGGTGAACTTGGGCATTGTGAACTTGAGCTTGCCAAAAGTTTCTTCATCGTTGCGGTCATTGCGACAAGCTTGGTGACCTTGTTGATGATCTTGTAGTTGGGGAGGTGGAACTTGGTTCTCGCGTCCTTGTTGTGGAGCTTGCTCTTGATATTGTTGTTGAGGAGCTTGCTCTTGCTCTTAGCGCGGTTGTTGACAAGGTTGAGGCGCTTGGGCCTCATGGTGGCGAGGGTGTGGAGCCTCTTGACGCGGTTGATACCGAAAAGGAGGCTTGTTCCTCGGTTGGTGATGTTGGTTAGGCACATGGGCCTCACGTCGAAGAACATGGTCATGAGCCTCTTGACGTGGTGGGCGTCTCTCAACTTGTATCACTTGACGCTCCAAGTTTTGTTGAGGTGGGGGAGGCACCTCGTGATGACCATGGTGTCGGTGCGGACGTTCATGATGTTGATGATGAGGAGGAGGATCTTGGAGAGCTTCACGTCGATGACGAGATTGATTCTCCAAATTGGAGTCATCACTTGTTGTGTCAAGTATGTGTCGTGTTCGATGGTGGTAGACTTGTGGTTGCACTTGCGGTTGCGCTTGCGGTTCCTCTTGTGGTTGCTCTTCTTGGATCACTTGTGCCCTTGCGTGATGACGGTGTACTTCTTGCCTTGCTCGTGGTCTTGAAGAGAGGTCACCATCATAGCTTGACGTTGCGACATGCCGTAGGGAGGGTACATAGTTCGAAGAGGTTCCATCTTCAAGCACGGGGGCATCATTGCGTCTTGGAGCACTTGGATGTAGATCTTGTTGCGGAGGTGCATGACGACGCGAAAAACTTGAAGAGCTTGAAGCACGTGAACACGGTCTTGCCATTCCGTCGATGAGGCGTCGAAGATTATCATTTGTTTCGGCGACGGAGCGTTGAAGGGACTCATTTTGGTGGACGAAGTTGTGATGCATTGCTTGCATTTGCCTTTCTAGGCCATCGAAGCGGTTTTCGATGTTCTTGAACTCGGATTGTGTCTCGCCAAATTGTTCATCTTGTCGCGTCTCAAGTGCTTGGCAATGTTGACGGAACTCTTGGCGGACGATGAAGTGACTTGCGCGTGTCACGTACGGTCCTTGATCTTCCTCTTGGGGAGGTGGTTGGCTCGGCTCATCGTGCCTATCCATCATGCAAAGCACACAAGTATTGTATATGGAAGTGTAATATGGTGGTGTTAGCCTGGTACCTCACCTTGGGGATTGCACCAAACTAGAAACCACAAGTGAAAGCTATAAGCGTGCCAAGTAGAATTGCAAAGAAAACTCACACTAAAGAAAGAACTAACTCTCAAAAGCTTGTTGGTGGTAGGTTACGGTTGTGGAAAGTCAAAGAACCAACCAAAAGAAAAGGGATAGTCAAAAGTGGGTAAAATCCAACAAAACTCAAGTCAAAGGCGAAGGTCAACAACTCAAAAGGGTGACGGGAACCTACAACTATATACACACGCGTGGATAAAGTTGGGATTGACACGACTGTGAAAATGAGCAAACAAAATGTCCTAACGAAGACTAAGCTCATTGTCGTGCCAATGCAAGGAGAGACCGTGGCTCGTTTGCAAAGAAGAAAAGTGAGCAACGGATTTGTGCACTTGCCTTGGGCGCTCTTCTTTCTATCTTGCTTACAAGCTTTGAGACTCTCTTTGGCAATGGGAGACTATTTTTTCTTTTGCTTTTTCTTTGTATCTTTTCTTTCTTTTTTTTGTTGCTCTCCCTTGATTCTACCTAGTAACACTTGATATTGCTCTTGCACACTCACTATCCAAGGACAAATGCACAATGCTCAAGCAAACACAAGATGAGCCACTCTCATGGGATAGGTACACACAAAGGAAGATAGGGTTAACAAGGTAAAGCAAGTTATACCTTCTTTGATGATGATGAACTTGGCGTCGGTGGTGCGAGATGATGTTCGTGGGCCATGGTGTCAATGAACGCGGGGGTTGTCGATGCAGAAGCTTGTTGTTAGCTGACGACACGCACACGGGCACAAACAAACAAGAAGAAATTAGCCAATGCAAGATTAGAGGCAAAACTGTCAAAATCAGGCGTCAGGCCGGAGACTCCGGGGTTTCAGGCCGGAAACTCCGGTCCAGGCCGGAGACTCTAGTGTGGGTAGGCCGGAGACTCCGGTGTACAAGCTAGAGACTCCGGTCTGGAGTCAGATCGTGAACTGCTCGTGTTCTTGAGCGGAAATCCACGCCTTGGGTCCTCGAATCCGTGAAAAATTGGCCAAATTGGGCTGGGAAAACGCAGGATAAAGCTGGACCAACACCTAAGACAAGGTTTGGTCGGATCAAAACCACAAATAACACTTCAAATCAAGAGATCGATCCAAAGGAAAATATGGGCTATTTTTTGGGGGATTTTCGAATTTTTGGTGGATAGCAGAAAAATTTGTGGGGGAAATCATGAGAAACGAAGCTCTTGATACCAATATGTTGAGGGCAAACCTCTAGGGTGGCCTGATCTTTCACGATTCCCTTTCAAATCGAGGATGGATTGTGGGAAGAGGAGGGGAGGATGAACACGACGAACGCACGCACGAAGAACACGAAGAACACACACACGAAACCACGATACGCACCAATAGCTCACGCCGGCGGTGACCGGTCCGGCGCAATCCCTAGGATCGGTGTCGAGTGGAGAACTCTCTCTCGAACCGGCACGGCGAGATGGGAGACTCGGTGAGATCTTGACGTCTAGGAAAAGGGACACCGATGCCTAGGCCTTGTACAACGCGGAGGCACGATGCAAACTCCAACGAGGTTTGGGGATATTGGTGCTCCTTAGTTAAGGAGCATGAGGCAAGAATTAGATAGATCCACAAAGGGGTTTCCACTAATTCCAATATCATGCCTAGGGTTTACAATGGATGTGGGGGACTATATACAGGCCAGCCACTTAAACAGGGGTACTTTAGGAATAAAAGAGAAGTTCTGGATGGACTAAGGGGTATATGGGCTGTAGGCCCAAAGGCCTTTTCATGCCTGGCGATGGTCGGACCGGAGACTCCGGTGTGCAGGCCGAAGACTCCGGTCTAGGCCGGAGAATCCGGTGTAGCCTCCATACCAGCCTCCGGAGGGGCCTTCAGATTGTCCCAAGGCCCGGTGCAGGGGGTCAGACCGGAGGGAGGGCCGGAGTCTCCGGTGTCTTCAGGCCAGAGACTTTGGCAGGCCGGAGACTCCGGTGTGCACAGACCGGAGACTCCGGTCTGAGCAGCTCCAGCTGCTCCTGCTTCACGCTCTGCTCCTTATTCTCCATACTTGGGTGCTCGGTGACTTGTCGAAGCTTCGTACCTGATGATGCATAGGGTAGTCGCATGAAGTAGCATGCCATCCAAGGAGGTATCAAATTGGCACGAGGAGAGGAGCGAGTTCACCTTAGCTTGTAGGAGTTTGGCTTGGGCACGAGTCATCGGTCCACTTGGGAGACTTGTTGGTGTAGATGTAGGAGCATCTGTAGGACGAGCCGCATCAGGTCCGACGCAATCCCTAGGATCGGCATCGGGCGGAGGACTCTCTCTCGAACCGGCACGGCGAGATGGGAGACTCGGTGAGATCTTGACGTCTTGGCAAAGGGACACCAATGCCAAGGCCTTGTACAACGCGAAGGCACGATGCAAACTCCAACGAGGTTTGGTGATATTGGTGCTCCTTGGTCAAGGAGAATGAGGCAAGAATTAGATAGATCCACAAAGGGGTTTCCACTAATTCCAATATCATGCCTAGGGTTTACAATGGAGGTGGGGGACTATATATAGGCCAGCCACTTAAACAGAGGTACTTTAGGAATAAAAAACAAGTTCTGGACGGACTAAGGGGTACATGGGCCGCAGGCCCAAAGGCCTTTTCATGCCTGGTGACGGTCGGTCCGGATACTCCGGTGTGGTGGACCGGAGTCTCTGGTCTAGACCGGAGATTCCGGTCGATCTCCGGACCGGCCTCCGGAGGGGCCTTCAGAATGTCCTAGGGCTCGGTTCTAGGGGCAGACCGGAGGTGGGGCCGGAGACTCCGGTGTCTTCAGGCCGGAGACTTTGGTGGACTGGAGACTCCGGTGTGCGCAGACCGGAGACTCCGGTCTGAGCAGCTCCAGCGGCTCCATCTTCATGCTCTGCTCCTTGTTCTCCATCCTTGGGTGCTTGGTGATGTGTCGAAGCTTCGTACCTGATGATGCATAGGGTAGTTGCATGAAGTAGCATACCATCCAAGGAGGTATCAAATTGGCACGAGGAGAGGAGCGAGTTCACCTTAGCTTGTAGGAGTTTGGCTCGGGCACGATTCATGGGTCCACTTGGGGGACTTGTTGGTGTAGATGTAGGAGCGTCCGTAGGACGGGCCGCATCATCTCCCCCCCCTTGGGAAAAAGTCGTCCTCGACTCTTCATGGTTATCATCTTGAGCATCTCCATGGTAGGGTGAGAGATCCTTGACATTGAATGTATTGCTTGCAAGGTACTTGGAGGTCGGTATGTCGATGATGTAGGCGTTTTTGTTGATTCTTTTGATGACCTTGAAGGGACCATCTCCTCTTGGATTGAGCTTGGAGTCACGTTCCTTGGGGAAGCGGTCTTTGCTTAGGTGTATCCACACAAGGTCACCTTCTTCAAAGATCATCTCCTTCTTGTCCTTGTTTAACCTTGAACCTTGGCGAAGGACTTGTTGTTCGATAGTAGGTCTTGTTTCTTCATGAAGTTTCTTCATAGCTTGTGCGCGTTTCTCGACGTCCATGTTCATGCGCTCATGGACAGGTAGTGGTAGGATGTCGAGCGTGATGAGGGGCTCGAAACCATAGACGATCATGAATGGACTCATCTTGGTTGTTGAGTGCTTGGCTTGATTGTAGGCGAACTCGGCGTGTGGGATGCATTCCTCCCAATCCTTCAAGTTCTTCTTGATCAACACACGAAGGAGAGTCCCGAGGCTTCGGTTGACAACTTCGGTTTGACCATCAGTTTGAGGATGCGATACGGATGAAAAGAGTAGCTTGACGCCGAGCTTGGCCATGAGGGTCTTCCATAAGTAGCTCATGAATTTGACGTCGCGGTTGGAGACTATTGATCGTGGCACACCATGTAGACGGACGATTTCCCTGAAAAACAGATTTGCAACATGTGAACCATCGTCGGTCTTGTGGCACGGTATGAAGTGTGCCATTTTGGAAAAGCGATCCACAACAACAAATATGGAATCATGACCATGCTTAGATCTAGGCAATCCTAACACGAAATCCATGCTAATATCGGACCAAGGTGTATGAGGAATAGGCAATGTCATATAAAGACCATAGGGATTAGCTTGCGACTTAGCTTGAACACATGTCGTGCATCATTGAACATAGCTCTCCACGTCGCGCTTCATCTTGGGCCAAAAGTAGTGAGTGGAGAGCATGTCCAATGTCTTGTTACGCCCATTGTGACCCATGAGGCCTCCACCATGAGATTCTTGGAGAAGCAAAAGTTGAAGCGACGACTTCGGAATGCATAGCTTGTTTTGTTTAAATAGAAAGCCCACATGCAAATAGAAATCATCAACTGCTTTGTCATTGGAGCACTTTGCGAAAATTGGTTCAAAGAACGGATCGGAAGCATACAAAGATTTTATTTCCTCAAGACCCAACACGTTGATTTCAAGTCTCGTAAGAAGGCTTGTATGTTTGCTAGACAATGCGTCCGCAACTACATTATCTTTGCCCTTCTTATACTTGACAATGTACAAAAAAGACTCCATGAACTCAACCCACTTAGCGTGTCTCTTGCTCAAGTTGGCTTGGCCTTTGAGATATTTCAACGACTCGTGGTCGGAATGTATGATAAATTCCTTGGGCCAAAGGTAGTGTTGCCAAACATGAAGGACACAAACTAAGGCAAAAAGCTCTTTGTCATAAATCCGATAATTAAGGCGAGCACCATCAAGTTTCTCGCTATGGTAGGCTATAGGACGTCCGTTTTGCATAAGGACTCCTCCAATGCCAATACCACTAGCATCACACTCTATCTCAAAAGTTTTTGTGAAATCCGGTAACGCAAGAAGAGGTGCTTCGGTGAGCCTCTTTTTATGTTCATCAAAAGCTTTTTGTTGTGCTTTGCCCCACACGAAGGTGACATTCTTTTTTATCAACTCGTTGAGAGGACAAGCAATAGTGGAAAAGTCTTTCACAAAGCAACGATAGAAACCGACCAACCCATGAAAACTGCAGAGTTCACTCACATTTGTTGGGATGGGCCAATCTCATATGTCTTTTACCTTGGAAATATCAGCTTCAATTCCCTTCGAAGAAACGACAAATCCAAGAAAAATCAACTTGTCTTTAGCAAAAGTACACTTGGGAAGATTAGCATAAAGCTTTTCATGTCGAAGGATTTACAAAACTTCCTTGACATGTGTTATATGGTCCTCAAGTGATTTGCTATAAACAAGAATATCATCAAAATAGACAACAACACCTTTTCCAATTAGAGAACACAATATGTGATTCATAAGGCGCATGAAGGTGGATGGGGCATTCGATAAACCAAAGGGCATAACCAACCATTCATAGAGACCAAGTTTGGCCTTGAAGGCGGTTTTCCACTCATCACCTTCAGCTATGCGTATTTGATGATAACCACTACGAAGATCAATTTTCGAGAAAATAGTGGATCCACACAACTCATCAAGCATGTCATCGAGACGTGGTGTGGGATGTTGATAACGCACGGTAATAGCACTGATTGGACGGCAGTCCATGCATAACCGTAACGTATCATCCGTCTTTGGAACAAGAATCTCGGGTACGACACTTGGACTAGTGCTAACTTGGATCACACCTTTGGAGACGAGTTGGTTGATTTGACGTTCGATCTCCTTCGTATCCTCCGGGTTCATGCGGTAGGCGGCGCGGTTGGGAAGTGGTGCGCCGGGGATGAGGTCAATGTGATGTTCAATGCCGCGAAGAGGAGGTAGTGCATGTGGGAGCTCTTCGAGGAACACATCCTTGAATTCCTGCAAAACACTCATCAAAGATGGAGGAACATTGGTTAATTCATTAGTTCCTTGCGCTAGTCCCTTGCAAAGGAGGACATAGTGCAAGATGGATGGGTTGTTCCGAACATCTCTCATCTCACTTTTGGTGGCAAGGAGAACACTCTTAGTTTTTCCACTCGAGTTTGGCTTGTGGCTCTCACTCACTATGAGGTGGTTCTCTCTCTCACCGCTCTTCTCACAAGTAGGTGTTGTGCTTTGCGCCCTCGCTAAAGCCTTTGCATTGTCTGCAATTATTTGGCTAGGAGTCATCGGTTGCAAAACACATGTTTTGTTGAGCCATTTGAAGGTGTATACATTGGTGTGACCATCATGTTGAGCAGCCTTGTAAAATTGCCACGGTCGACCAAGAAGCATGTGGCAAACTGTCATAGGAACCACATCACACTCCACTGTATCTTTGTAAGGACCAATGGAGAAGGAGACCGATACGGTATGCTTGATCTTCACGGACCCTTGCTCACTTAGCCATTGTACGTGGTAGGGGTGCTTGTGCGGATGGAGGGTGAGGTTGGGCATCTCACACAACTCGGTGCTAGCCAGGTTGTGGCAACTCCCTCCGTCAATGATCACCTTGATAGATTTGCCATTGATGCCGGCTCGTGTTTGGAAGATATTGGAGCGTTGGTCTTCATGCTCTTGTGCTTGAGTGGTCAAGATCCTTGTGACGATAAGCGATGGACTTGCATCATGTTCACACATGAGAAGTTCTTGGTCATCTTCCACTCGTTGCCTTGCCATTGCTTCCTTGACATGGGCATCAAACTCATCTTCACTCAAGTACTCTTCATCACCATTGTCATGGATGAACAAGACTTTCTTGTTTCCACATTCGGCCGACTTGTGTCCTTTACCTCCACAGTTGTAGCATTCACCATTGAAAGGTGTATCACCCTTTGCTTGCTTGCCACTTGGGGGCAGTTTTCCTTGAGGAAGTGTGGGCTTGAAGGAAGGCTTGGGGGTACTTGAGGAGCTTCCATTGAAACTTGTTGGTGTAGCGGTTGAAGCTTGCTTGTAGGTGAAGTACGTCTTGGGCTTGTTGTACTTGATATCCTCTTGCACTTGACGTTCAGCCTTTGTTGCGATGTGGACAAGCTCAACCATGGTGTTGTATGTTTGGAACTCGAGGATGCGCTTGATGGGATGGTTCAACCCAATAAGGAAACGTGCCATTGTTTGCTCTATGCGCTCATCAATGTTGGCGCGAATCAAGTTGAGTTTCATTTCCTTGAAGTACTCTTCTACGGTCTTTGTCCCTTGACGAAGTGCTTGAAGGTTGTTGAAGAGGTCACACGTGTAGTGCGCGGGGACGAACCGGGATCTCATGTGAGCCTTCATGTCATGCCAAGTTGTGATTCGCGGCTCTTGTCTTGCATCACGAGCAACTTGAACTTGTTCCCAAAAAAGGTTGGCGTAATCATCAAACTCAAGCGAAGCCATGGCGACCATCTTCTCGTTGCTATAATTGTGCATGTGGAAGATCTCCCATGAGAGGTATTCTTCGGGGTCATTGGATCCGGTGAACTTGGGCATTGTGAACTTGAGCTTGCCAAAAGTTTATTCATCGTTGCGGTCATTGCGACGAGCTTGGTGACCATGTTGATGATCTTGTAGTTGGGGAGGTGGAACTTGGTTCTCGCGTCCTTGTTGGGAAGCTTACTCTTGATATTGTTGTTGAGGAGCTTGCTCTTTCTCTTGGCGCGGTTGTTGACGTGGTTGAGGCGCTTGGGCCTCATGGTGGCGAGGGCGTGGAGCCTCTTGACGCGGTTGATGCCGAAGATGAGGCTCGTTCCTCGGTTGGTGATGTTGGTTAGGCACATGGGGCTCACGGCGAAGAACATGGTCATGAGCCTCTTGACGTGGTGGGTGTCGCTCAATTGGTATCACTTGATGCTCCAAGTTTTGTTGTGGTGGAGGAGGCGCCTCGTGATGACCATGGTGTCGGTGTGGACGTTCATGGCGTTGATGACGAGGAGGAGGATCTTGGAGAGCTTCACGTCGATGACGAGCTTGATTCTCCAAATTGGAGTCATCACTTGTGTCAAGTATGTGTCGCGGTTGATGGTGGTAGACTTGCGGTTACACTTGTGGTTGGACTTGTGGTTGCTCTTATGGTTGCTCTTGTTGGATCACTAATGCCCTTGCGTGATGACGGTGTGCTTCTTGCCTTGCTCTTGGCCTTGAAGAGAAATCACCATCATAGCTTGACCTTGCGGCGTGCCGTGGGGAAGGTACATAGTTCGAAGAACTTCCATCTTCAACCACGGGGGCATCATTGCATTTTGGAGCACTTGGGTGAAGATCTTGTTGAGGAGGGTCATGATGACGCGAAGAACTTAAAGAGCTTGAAGCACGTGAACACGGTCTTGACATTCCGTCGATGAGGCGTCGAAGATTGTCATTTGTTTCGGCGACGGAGCATTGAAGCGACTCATTTTGGTGGCCGAAGTTGTGATCTATTGCTTGAGTTTTCCTTTCGAGGCCATCGAAGGGGTTGTCGATGTTCTTGAACTCTGCTTGCGTCTCGCCAAATTGTTCATCTTGTCGCGTCTCAAGGGCTTGGCAACATTCAAGGAACTCTTGGCGGACGATGAATTGACTTGCGCGCGTCATGTACGGTCCTTGATCTTCTCCTTGGGGAGATGGTTGGCTCGGCTCACCGTGCCTATCCATCATGCAAGATACACAAGTATTGTATATGGAAGTGGAATATGGTGGTGTTAGCCTTGTACCCCACCTTGGGGATTGCACCAAACTAGAAACCACAAGTGAGAGCTATAAGCGTGCAAAGTGGAAATGCAAAGAAAATTCAAACTAAAGAAAGAACTAACTCTCAAAAGCTTGTTGGTGGTAGGTTAGGATTGTGGAAAGCCAAAGAACCAACCAAAAGAAAAGGGATAGTTAAATGTGGGTAAAATCAAACAAAACTCAAGTCAACAACTCAAAAGGGTGACGGGAACCTACGACTATGTACACACACGTGGAGAAAGTTGGGATTGACACGACTATGAAAATGAGCAAACAAAATGTCCTAACGAAGACTAAGCTCGTTGTCGTGCCAATGCAAGGAGAGACCGTGGCTCGTTTGCAAAGAAGAAAAGTGAGCAACGGATTTGTGCACTTGCCTTGGGCGCTCTTCTTTCTCTCTTGCTTACAAGCTTTGAGACACTCTTTGGCAATGGGAGACTATTTTTCTTTTGCTTTTTCTTTGTATCTTTTTCTTCGTATTTTTTTTCTCTCCCTTGATGCTACCTAGTCACACTTGATATTGCTCTTGCACACTCACTATCCAAGGACAAATGCACAATGCTCAAGCAAACACAAGATGAGCCACTCTCATAGGATAGGTACACACAAAGGAAGATAGGGGTTAACAAGGTGACGCAAGTTATACCTTCGTTGATGATGAACTTGGCGTCGATGGTGCGGGATGATGTTCGTGGGCCGTGGTGTGGATGAGCGCGGGGGTTGTCGATGCGGAAGCTTATTGTTAGTTGACGACACGCACACGGGCACAAACAAACAAGAAGAAATTAGCCAATGCAAGATTAGAGGAAAAACTGTCAAAATCAGGCGTCAGGCCGGAGACTCCGGGGTTTCAGTCTGGAAATTCTGGTGTAGGCCGGAGACTCCGGTGTGGATAGGCCAGAGACTCCGGTGTAGGCCGGAGACTCCGGTCTGGAGTCAGATCGCGAACTGCTCGTGTTCTTGAGCAGAAATCCACGCCTTGGGTCCTCAAATCCGCGAAAAATTGGCCAAATTGGGCTGGGAAAACGCAGGATAAAGCTGGACCAACACCTAAGACAAGGTTTGGTCGGATCAAAACCACAAATAACACTCCAAATCAAGAGATCGATCCAAAGGCAAATTTGGGCTGTTTTTTGGGGCTTTCGAATTTTTGGTGGATAGAAGAGAAATTTGTGGGGGAAATCGTGAGCAACGAAGCTCTTGATACCAATATGTTGAGGGCAAACCTCTAGGGTGGCCCGATCTTTCACGATTCCCTTTCAAATCGAGGTTGGAGTGCGGGGAGAGGAGGGGAGGATGAACACGATGAACGCACGCACGAAGAACACGGAGAACACACACACAAAACTACGATACACACCAATAGCTCACGCCGGCGGTGACCGGTCCAGCGCAATCCCTAGGATCGGCGTCGGGCGGAGGACTCTCTCTTGAACCGGCACGGCGAGATGGGAGACTCGGTGAGATCTTGACGTCTTGGCAAAGGGACACCGATGCCAAGGCCTTGTACAACGCGGAGGCACGATGCAAACTCCAACGAGGTTTGGTGATATTGGTGCTCCTTGGTCAAGGAGCATGAGGCAAGAATTAGATAGATCCACAAAGGTGTTTCCACTAATTACAATATCATCCCTAGGGTTTACAATGGAGGTGGGGGACTATATATAGGCCAACCACTTAAACAGGGGTACTTTAGGAATAAAAAACAAGTTCTGGACGGACTAAGGGGTACATGGGCCGCAGGCCCAAAGGCCTTTTCATGCCTGGCGACGGTCGGTCCGGAGACTCCGGTGTGGTGGATCGGAGACTCCGGTCTAGAACGGAGATTCCGGTCGATCTCCGGACCGGCCTCCAGAGGGGCCTTCAGATTGTCTTAGGGCTCGGTTTTGGGGGCAGACCAGAGGTGGGGCCAGAGACTCCGGTTTCTTCAAGCCAGACACTTTGGTGGACCGGAGACTTCGGTGTGCACAGACCGGAGACTTCGGTCTAAGCAGCTCCAACGGCTCCAGCTTCATGCTCTGCTCCTTGTTCTCCATCCTTGGGTGCTTGGTGATGTGTCGAAGCTTCGTACCTGATGATGCATAGGGTAGTTGCATGAAGTAGCATACCATCCAAGGAGGTATCAAATTGGCACGAGGAGAGGAGCGAGTTCACCTTAGCTTGTAGGAGTTTAGCTCGGGCACGAGTCATGGGTCCACTTGGGGGACTTGTTGGTGTAGATGTAGGAGCGTGCGTAGGACGGGCCGCATCAAATTCCTTGATTTCCCGCACCAATTTGGTGTTTTGGTTCGAGTTTTTCCGCCAAAATCGCGTCCCGTTCGTGTTCTTGACGCGCAGAAATCGACCGGACCGGAGTCTCCGGCCCCGGACCGGAGTTTCCGGTGTGAGTCACTCCAGACCGGAGTCTCCGGACCTTCAGACCGGAGTCTCCGCCCTACTTGCTGACAGAAAAATCTGGTTCATGGTTTCAAGCATAACTTTTGCATACGAACTCGGAATTTGGTGTTCTTTAGCTCGTTTCGAAGAGGAGAAGGAGCTCTACATCATCATATCCGTGGTTCATGCTATCTACTCCATCCAAATTCCGTGAGCAAGGCAGCATCCACCAATAAAGAGTGAAGATCGGCGAAGAAAGGTATAAACATTCCGCGACTTCTCCCCACTTGCTTTCCTTTGTGAGCTACACTATCTTTGCATTGAACAAACACCTATTGAGACTAGTTCCTCCTATGATTGCTTGGGATATGCACATTTGATACTTTGTAGAATTCCAAGCAAAAGTTGTCAGCGCGCTATCTCATATAGTTATCTTGTATAGTTGTTGGCACAAGGAAGGGACAAGTGAAAAAAAATAGAAAAAGAAAAGGAAGAAAAAGAAAGAAAGGAACAAGTGCCTCATAGAATAGGAAGTGCAAGCTCGATGAACATCAAATAGGTGGTACTTATTGTGCATATCTTGTAGCCCACCAGTTTATTGCAATCGAACTACGTCTCTCCTTGCACTTGTGCGACACGAGCTTATAGTCTTCGCTAGATAATCGTTTGGTTCTTAGCTCACTTTCTCCGTCACACAAGTCCCATTTATCCCACCGTGTGCGTTTCCTCGTACATAATTCCTATCTTGTGGATTGACTTGTTTTGCTTTGTGATCATCGTGGTTCTTTACTTGCCATTACAATATCTTGATTTCGGATTGTTCTTGGACACACCACCTTCCATACCTATCCACCATAAGCTTTGTGTGTGTGTTTTTTAGTGGTTAGTTGGTTTTGGTGTTCCGCGTGAACTTCACTTTGCTTGATTTTGTTTGCTCTCAAGTGTTTCCACTTGCACGATACTATCTTCCAAGGTAAAGTAAGGTTTGACGTTGCATCCCTAACCCCCTACCACTTCCATATACACCACTTGGTCTTGTGAATCATGTCTAGGGACGCTAGAACCGAGGGTGATATATATGAAGAATCCATGATGAGCCACCACGACTATGACTCCACAAGTATAGAGGATATGACGGAGCACTACTCCGACAATGGATCCGTATGCTTTGAGGACCCGGAGCATTGCACCTATGACGGCTCCACATGCATAGAAGACATGGAGCACGTCATCAACTGTGGCTCCTCAAGAATGGAGGACTTGGAGCTCTACATCGACAATGGCTCCTCATGCATGGAGTACATGGAGCACTACACCGACAATGGCTCCACATGCTTGGGTGACATGGAGTACTACATCGACAACGACTCCCCAAGCATGGATGACTTCGAGTGCTACAACGACGACCCCTCAACAAGCATGGAGGACATGGCAAACTTCACTCACTTCGAGGGCTCTTCCATGAGCCATGAAGAATACCTCCACCGCTTGGAGATGGAGGACTACTACGCCAAGATAGTGGAGACGCACCATCAAGAAACCATGACCTTCAAGGCCAAGCGTGCCACACCAAAGGGCACCACCTACTTCGATGATCCACCTCCAAGGCGTCAAGCGCCACCACCTACATGGTGTCATGAACCACCATCTCCAAGGCGACGAGCGCCATCACCTCCAAGCCGTCAAGCGCCACCATATCCAAGGTGCCAAGCACGACCATCTACAAGGCGTCAAGTACATCTACCTCCAACGCATCAAGTGCCATCTACTCCAAGAAGAGTGGCGCCCAAACATCATCTTCCACACAAGGCGCCACAAGGCAAGAATCTTCATCGACATACATCCTCTAGAGATTATCGCCAACATCAAGAGGATACAAGACGTCGTTCAAAGCATCTTCGCCATGAAGAAGGAGAATACATGTTGAGCACCATCCATAATGCTCAACCAAGCTCAAGAAGGCACCACCATCAAAAGAAGAGTGCCAAGGAAAAGGATCACCGTCGCGAGCATCATGTGGATGACCAAGTGCTTCTCCAACATAAACCTTCGGCAAGGCACGCCAATGACCTCCTTCGACACCATCATAAGGCACCTTCAACTACTAGTGCCACCACCAAAATGGCACCAAGAGCATGCCTTATTCCACGCCATCAAGCTTCAACGCCAAGACTCCAAGTTCAAGAGGAAGCATCCAACTACAAGAGCTTCAATGCAACTTCTTCTTCAAGCACTCCAAGAATGTCATTCAAGCAAGAGCTGGACCTCTACTTCGCCAAGTTAGACGAGGCCGTCAAAAACATGACCCCCCAAGAGATAGAAGAAAACAAGTTGCTTTGTCAACAAGTGGATGCAAGAGAAAAGATGGCGTCAAGGACCAATACTTCCAATTTGAGTGCCACCACCACAATGGGACCCAATGTACAAGACGACGACAAGTTCAAGAATGGTGAGCATGGGATTTTCCCTTCACCAAAGGAGGCGCATGGAGTTGAGCACACCGAGCCTATCCTTACATGCTTGAGTGATGATGTCGTACCAATCCCATGTGAGTATGAGAGCCACTTAGCCCACTTGAGTGAGAACAAGAGTGAGATGAGTGACTCCACCATACGTGAGATTGAGTGCTTCCACTTGGAGGGCATGAGAGATACACCTAGTGAGTTGAGAGTGGTAGTTGATAGGTCATGTGAGACCACTTTGATTTCTAACAACTTACCCTCTACCTCTAGTGTGTTTTCTCATGATGTGCTAGGTTCCATGGATCAAGAAGTGCCAAACTAGGAGATGATGATGCCTCCAACCAAGAAGATGTACATGGTGGATGAAGATGATGCAATCCCCATACATGATGAAGAAGTCGCCCACATGGAGGCCAATGGTACCAAAACACCCACTTCATATGAGAGGTATGAACAAGGTAAGAATATGGGTGTTGATGATGCCATGATTCCACTAGTGGACATGATGATTTGTGATGACTTGCATGCTATGGATGATACTTGTGACATGACATATGTTCCACTCTTATTCCCATGTGTTAATCTTGCTATGAATCATGATGACCATGTGGATTCCCTTTATTATCATGATATTGCCATAGACATGATATGCTCTAGACGTTACATTGATGATATCATTGCTTGCACTTTGTTGCACAAATGCTCTTTCCAATGTTTTGCTTGCAATGATGTTACCAATGGTACCCCTCGAACCATCCTTTGTCATGAATGTTTTACAATCTCTCCCGTTGCTTGCAATAAGTTAAATAATTGCCATTTCACTTGTTTTGCTTGCAATGATAATTCTCATATGGTTTATATTGAGATGTCCCCCATAGCTTTCTCAAATTTTGGATATTTTGATGATTGCCATGATAAGCATGTTCCCCACTTGCATACTCACCATGCATATATTTCATACTTGATTGACACTCATGGTGATGTGCACAAGAAGAGATACGTCATGATGGATGATGTGTTTCTTTACCATGCACACACGTTCTTCCTTTTATCTATGATGTGTGTAGGTACCCGCACAAGAATGTCAACCTCGGTTGAGCACGAGTTGACAAAAAGAGCTCTAGAGAGCATCCCCCAAGTGAGTTCAAGATCGAACCCAACTTTGATACCTTTTGCATTCTTTGCATCTTTCATGTTGACAAATTGCTCTTTCCTATGGTTTGATTGCAAGCATGTTGATGGTATTCTTTCACCTTGTGACAATCATGTCTCGTTGCTATTGGATATTGATGCTTTGTGTGTTGCCACAAAAATGTTGAACAATTTCTCTTTCTGATGTGTTGTGTGCAAGCATAATGCCATTATGAGCATGTATTGTCACGAGAGCTTCCAAGTCTCTCGTATTGTTGTTGCAACAAACATAAGGACCACTTGCTCTTTCATATGGTTTGTTTTTCAAACTTGTGGTTTTTGCTTCCGCTTGCGATATGCATACTCCCATGATCTTTGTTTTTGATGATATGTGTATGGCATCTAACATATTGAACAATTGTTCTTTCCAATGGTTGGTTTGCACACATAATGATGTTGCTTTGGATATTCCTCCGCATGTGTTTTTGCCGAATTCTCCTATTCTTGCATCAAAGATGTTGATCAATATTTTAGTCAATTGCTTTGAGTGCCACACTAAGATGTTTTATGGAGTTTTTGAGTTCCCACATTTGGATGATTTTCAAATGAGTTCCATGCACCTTGACCTTGCATATGCATCCCGTTTTCTATACTTGGGTTGTGCTAATAGTGTTGTGAACAAGAATGGACATGCCACAAATGACATGCTCCTCTATCACACACAAACATATGTTGCTTGGTCTTTGTTGTGTGAAGGTACAATTGTTTCCGTGTTAACCTCTATGGAAAAAGAGTTGACAAGACGAACCGTAGAGAGTTACCTATGGATTCTCCTCAACGAGCTATCTCTACATCATAAGGTGACTTCACTCTACTTGAGGACTCATGCTATAATCTTCATGAATTGGCTACGCTTTAAGTGTTGCTTCGCTTTTGTTGTGTGCTTTGTAGGCTCCATGGAAGGTGAAGGAACATTGAGGTGTTGTCGATTCAATCTTCCCGAGGACGACTATATGGTGAACCCAAGGATCAAGAAGGTCTCTCGACATCTTCTACTTTGTGATGAGCGTGTAGAGTCGAGGACGACTCTTTTTGAAGGGAGGGGAGATGATGTAGCTCGACCTTCGGTCGTTACCACATCATGGTCTCCAACTATGCCAAGTCGTCATGGACTCCAAAGGTGAATCTGTTCCTCTATGCGAGCCCACTTCCTACCCTCTTGAATGGTATACTACTTCATACTCTGTTCCATATCCATGATAGGTTCACCCCAACAAGTATGGAGCCACGGGAGGAAGCCTGGAGCACCAAGACAACAAGATGGAGGCCTGGAAGAGAAGACGGAAGAAGCAGCAGCTGGAGCACCGGAGTCTCCGACCTGCGCACACCAGAGTCTCCGGCCACACCAGAGTCTCAAGCCTAAAGACACCGGAGTCTCCAAGCTGTAGACCCCGGAGTCTCCGGACCCATCTCCGGAAGGACTCCCAGATCGAGCTCGAGGACAGCCAAAAGGACCCTCCGGAGATGACACCAGAGACAGACGGAGTCTCCGGCCCACACTGGAGTCTCCGGACCCCACACCGGAGTCTCCGGCCTGAGCGTATGGGCCTGCACGCCGCCAGCTGGGCCTTTGGCCCATGTACCCCTTAGTCCACCCAGACTTTCCTCTTTTATTCCTAAAGTACCCTTGAACTAGTGGCTGGCCTATATATAGTGCCCCCACCACCTCATGTAACCCCAGGCATAGATGATAGACTAAAAAAAAAACCCTTTGTGGAATCTCTACTTCTGCCTCATCCCCTTCTACCAAAGGGGATCGACTATCGTCACCACCTCGTTGGAGTTTGCATCGCGCCTCCCTCGTTGTACAAGGCCCTGGCATCGGTGTCCCTTTGCCAAGACGTCAAGACCCTCTCCAAGGTGTTCTTCCCTCTCCGCGTGGGATCGAGGGAGCATGTTGACCAATCTTTCCTTGCGAGGATTCTATCGGACCGGTGGCCACCGGTGAGAGCAATCAGCCTTGTATCATGTGTGTTTTGCATGTGTTCATCGTGTTCTTCGCGAGGTGTGCGTCCACTTCCGCTACCTTCTCCCTTTCCCCTTGCTTTTCCATCTATTTGACCACGAGATCCGTGAAGATCGGGCCACCACGGGGTTACCCCATAACATTTAGTTTAGTGGATTCGCTGATATGTGATTGAGAGATCAACTGGTGTACTTATGGTTGAGTTCCCTCTAAGAATGTTGACATGCCCTTTGAAATCTACTTGAAATCCAACTTTGGCTGAGTTACACAAAATGTTTTCCAGTAGGCTTGGATTAATGAATTACAACATACATAGAATATATATTTTGTACTATTGAGGGCAAACCTCTAGGGTGGCCTGATCTTTCACGATTCCCTTTCAAATCGAGGATGGAGTGCGGGGAGAGGAGGGGAGGATGAACACGACAAACACACGCACAAAGAACGCGAAGAACACACACACAAAACCACGATGCACACCAATAGCTCACGCCAGCGATGATCGGTCTGGCGCAATCCCTAGGATCAGCGTCGGGCGGAGGGCTCTCTCTCGAACCGGCACGACGAGATGGGAGACTCGGTGAGATCTTGACGTCTAGGCAAAGGGACACCGATGCCTAGGCCTTGTACAACGCAGAGGCACGATGCAAACTCCAACGAGGTTTGGGGATATTGGTGCTCCTTGGTCAAGGAGCATGAGGCAAGAATTTGATAGGTCCACAAAGGGGTTTCCACTAATTCCAATATCATGCCTAGGGTTTACAATGGAGGTGGGGGACTATATATAGGCCAGCTACTTAAACAAGGGTACTTTAGGAATAAAAGAAAAGTTCTGGACGGACTAAGGGGTACATGGGCCGCAGGCCCAAAGGCCTTTTCTTGCCTAGCGACGGTCGGACCGGAGACTCATGTGTGCAGGCCAGAGACTCCGGTCTAGGCCGGAGACTCCGGTCGGTCTCCGGACCGGCCTCCAGAGGGCCTTGATTGTCGGGGGCCGGTTACAGGCAGACCGGAGGTGGGGCCGGAGACTCCGGTGTCTTCAGGCCGGAGACTTTGGTGGACCAGAGACTCTGGTCTAAGCAGCTCCAGCGGCTCCTGCTTCATGCTCTGCTCCTTGTTCTCCATCCTGGGGTCATGGGCGATGTGTCGAAGCTTCGTACCTGATGATGCATAGGGTAGTTGCATGAAGTAGCATACCATCCAAGCAGGTGTCAAATTGGCACGAGGAGAGGAGCAAGTTCACCTTAGCTTGTAGGAGTTTGGCTCGGGCACGAGTCATGTGTCCACTTGGGGGACTTGTTGGTGTACATGTAGGAGCGTCCGTAGGATGGGCCGCATCATGTAGCGATCTCTAGATTTGATGGATTATTAGTACATCGAGGAAACAAAGTTCGTCTGAACTCAGACACCTAGATTTATGTAGATTTATTTTCAATAAGTACGAAACACGGGGCATCAAAATAAAAAAGAAAATAAGGTACCTATATATTACGAATATTTGCCCATCATAGAGAAACTACAAAAAGGTACTAGCTATTTATTACTTTGTTGACATTTTACGACATTACATATTAATCAACACGATTAGTTGTATATACTTTTTCTTATTTTTTAAGAGTGCATAGTAATATATTATATATCTCCCACGCTTTTTAAATATAAGTAATTAAAACATCTTTCCCTATTTTTTAAGAGCGCATAGTAATATATTATATATCTCCCACACTTTTAAAACTAAGTAATTAAATCATCTTTATTAACATTTATAGTTCTACTTTCTATAGTCTAAATAGTAATATATATAGGAAAATTTAGCAGTGATACAAAGTAGTAGAAACTTTTCTTTAGAATTTGTAACAGGATTTTCAAAATGGCTAGCCCGTGCGGGAGCACGGGTTGACGACTAGTGACATACTAATTTGGCTTAGGATGTCAGCTAGAGTTGAAGTACACCATCTCGACCATATAACCTTTACATACAAAATTTCGACTCTTGGAGGCCGTCAAACTTGCTTAGGATGTCAGCTAGAGTTGAAGTATACCAGCTCGACCATATAACCTTTACATACAAAATTTCAACTCTTGGAGGCCGTCGAACTTCAGGTTATTCGAAGGGAGTTTGAAGCCCTTTGGCATTCGAGTTTTTCGTATGGATCTGTTGAAGCAGCTGGCGCTGTAGAGCTCTATTTATTCATCTTCCGACTCTGTCGAGTAGGCGTTTTTGGCACGCATCTTGTCGACCTTGCGCTACATGATTTCATCACGCGCGTCGTAGTTGTGGATTCCTCGCCGCGGGTTGTGGCGTCGCTGCGATAGGTCATGTTCCTCCTCGCTAGAGGATGGCGAGCGGTTCCTCGCGAATGGAGCCTTGGATTTCTTTGGCTTAGATGTTGGCTCCTTAGCGAGCGCAACCTCTACCAGTTCGAGTACGACGATGGTGGATCGATGCATAGCAGATCGTGGATCTCCGGCTGGCGGCTTGTTCGTTAGCAGGTACATGGTAGATTCTATCACCGCGGCTTGCGGTGTCTTGGGGATCATGTGACCCCGAGAGTCCACCGACATGAACGAGAAGTCGAGGGCTTTGGTTGCCTCTTCTCGATCTTTGTCGTTGAGGTGGTCTAGCCAAGAGCGACTTTTGGCAACTGCTGCGCCGTTGCCCTTCGAGGAAGATCCACTGATGGAGGAGAGTGTTGCCCGTCGGCCACTCGACGCGTCGGGGGCCTACTTACGGGCCGTTAATTTAGTGTTCACTACCTGCTAGCGATTGAACTCCTTGATGAGCATCCAGTGGTATCCCATCAGCAAGTCGTGTGATGTGTCTGGTGGGAGGGGTTGCCCTACAGGGCTTCCTTGACTCGCGCCTACCCAGCCTCGTTGAGGTGGATCTGTTGGCGCTCCGTCCCGTTGTTGGCGCTTACACCCTGAGTGTTGGGGTTGGGAGGGTTGGGCTGCTCACCGTTGGCGCGGCCATTGGTGGGAGTTCTGTTGGCGCTTCCTCAATTGTCAGTGTTTCCTTGGGTGCCTCCACCACCGTTGGTGATGACTACACACATGTATTGGTTGGGGAGGCTGCTGCTTCCGCAACTTTCCGATCTAGGGCCGTAGGTGCTATCCTATGATGACATGTCGCACAGATCGGAGTCGCAACTGTTGTTGCTATCATTGTCGTAAGATGAAACCGATGCGTTGAGTTCGCTCAAGGTGCCGATCGGTGGTGGGAACCACGAGGCAAGTGCAATTGAAGGCACCGACAAGTGGGCGGGGAAGCGGAGCGTGTCAATCTTGCTGAACTGGAAGTGTAAGCTCTCGATCGTCATGCTGATTCCGTTGCCCACGTACTCAAAATCCGGGTGAGTCGCCGGCGAGTGGATGGTGAAGTCGAAGGTGCTAAAAAGGAAGCGATTCTCCGCTGCAGCAGAGTTGTAGATCATGGGTGATGGGGCTGACGAAGCCGCAACATCAGCACTTCTAGTTCCCACAGACGGTGCCAATTGATGAGGGGTTAACTCGCCAATGCCCATAGATGATGGACTTGGGTTTAAGGAAGTGGGGAGCTCTAGAGACATCGATCGGCTAGCAAACAAGCACATCAGGGACACACGGTTTACCCAGGTTCAGGCCCTAAGAAGGGACCCTACTCCTGCTTGTTTGCTCTTTGTTATCGACAAAATCGAGAAGTACAGGGGTGCGCAGATGCAATATAGCGGTGTGTAAGCTAGGTTGTGGATTGTCCTCCTCCTAGCCTTTATGTAGAGGGGCTAGGTCTCGGGATAGTAGGTGTAGTATCCCAGTTGTCTAACAATTGTAATACTACTTGCCTAGTCTATATAGTGCTACTTCCTACATGTCATTTATTGCATCATCATTATATCATGCTCATGTCACCTTTCCACCTTACATTTGAGCATCATATAAAACCCACTTCATTGGATCTTCTCTCATATGCATTTGTCTTTTTGATTGTATTTGCCTCTTGATACATTGTAGTTGGTTCTTAATATATTGCTTGGTGCCCAAGTTAAGTTGGGGCATATCTTTTCAAACTCCACCACCTTTATTTTGCCTCCATATAAATTTCACCATCCTAATTTTATACGAGCCACTGCTTTATCTTTGGTATTTAAGTGTTGAGGGCAAACCTCTAGGGTGGCCTGATCTTTCACGAATCCCACTCAAATCGAGGATGGAGTGCGGGGGGAGGAGGGAAGGATGAACACGATGAACTCACGCACGAAGAACACGATGAACACACACACACGAAACCACGATACATACCAATAGCTCACACCGGCGGTGATCGGTCCGGCGAAATCCCTAGGATCAGCGACGGGCGGAGGACTCTCTCTCGAACCGGCACGGTGAGATGGGAGACTTGGTGTGTTATGGGTCTCCTTGTGGATTTACCCTTGGAGTGGCCCGATCTTCACGGATTTGAGGCGGAAGTGAGGGAAATCACGATTAACACAACTCTAATGCAAGGTAAAGATACAAACACACACCAAATCACACCCAATTCGATTTGCTCCCGTTGGTTCGAACAACCAATCCAATAGAATCCCCGGCGAGAGACCTTGCGGTAGAATCACCAAAGGAGAGATCGGCAAGCGGACGGTAGAATCCAAACCAAGGAGAGAGTAGCAACCAAGTAGAATCCCAAAGGGGAGAGACCAAGCACTACTAGAATACTTGATAGGGAGAGACCAAACACTTGATGAGGGTCTTGACAACTTGGAGAACGGCACCGACTCCAAGGCCTTGTACAACTCATAGATTTACTATTGAGAGGGGGGTTCCCATCTAGGGTTAGGCACATGCCTTAATTCATCATCATCTCTAGGGTTTCAAGGAGGGGGTGGGGGCATATATATAGGCCAGCCACGAGCTAGGGGTAAAACAGGCATAAACAGGAAGTTTGGGACGTTACATGGGCGAAGCCCAACTTGAGCCCAGCCATGATGGTCCGAGACTCCAGTAGCGATTCGGAGACTCGGTCGATCTCAGTTCAACCTCGAAGGGTCCTTGATCCCCAGCGCTGGTTCGGGGCTCGGTCCGGAGGCGGGCCGGAGACTCCGGTGTGGTAGACCAGAGACTCCGGTCTGCTGGTCCGGAGACTCCGGTCCTGCTTCAGCAGCTTCTTGCGTCTTCTCTTCCAGGCCTCTTGCTTAGGTGTCTTGGATCCAGAGCCATCCTTGCTGCATCTCCTTGGCATCATGTTCATGGACCTAGTCACATCATGGGCATTTGTCTCAAGTAGGATTCCATTCGCATAATAACCAACGAAAGGCAAAGCATGGAAGGAGTTCACCTTTGGAGTGATGATTGGCATGGCATGATATGGACCAAAGGTGGTTTCCGTATGTTAGGCTACATCATCTCCCCCCACTTGAAAATGAGTCGACCTCGACAATGTTCGTTCATCATGCAAGGAAGGAGGTGTGTCCTTAGCCTTGTTCTTGTACATGGTCGGATCTCTGGTGTCGAAGCCATTCTCAAACTTGTTGAAGAGCTTGTGGTACATCTTGCCATCATGTTGTGGTTGGAGATCTTGTAGCCTTATCCTTGTAGTTGGTGGTGTATCTTGGGTACCTTGCAAAACCGACAACAAAGAGAGAGAATTGTATGAATGATTGTTAGTATGGGTCACACTCAAGTCTCTCTTCTCACATTTTGTGGCTTGCGTCGTGGCACTCGTGATTTTTCCACTCATTTTTGGCTTGTGGCACTCACTCTCTTGATGGTGGTTCACTCTCTCACTACTCGTCTCACAAGGGTCCTTAGCTTGCTTTATCTTGTTAATGGGTGTCATGTTGGATGCGATGACTTGGCTAGGCATCATGGGTTGGTGCACAAATTTCTTGTCGTTCCACTTGAAGGAGTATTGGTTGGTGGAACCATGATGTATTGCTTATCTATCGTATTGCCATGGCCTTCCAAGTAGCATGTGGCACACGGACATTGGCACGATATCACACTCGACAGTGTCTTCATATGGTCCAATCTTGAAGGAGATGTGGACCTTTGATGTTAGCTTGAGTGCTCCATTGTCATCAAGCCATTGGACATGGTAGGGGTGAGGGTTCTCTATGCATTGCAACTTTAGTTTCTCACAAAGCTCCGTACTTGCGAGGTTTTGGCAACTATCTCCATCGATGATCACTTTTATGGACTTGCCATCAATCCCGGCACGAGTTTGGAAGATATTGAGGTGTTGGTCCTCTCTTGGGATGGAGTTTGTTGGGGAGATTTGTGCTATGACAAGTGCGGGGCCCGGATCATGCTCGCATACAAGTGTGCCATCCTCTTCCATTGCGGATGTCCTTGCAATAGCTCGTTGAGTGAGAGCTTCATACTCCTCTTCACTTACGGAGTAGGTTGCGCCATTCTCATCCGTAAGTATCACTCGTGAGTTGGTGCACTCATATGACTTGTGACCTTTCACTCCACACTTGAAGCAAGTGAGTTGACTATCCGATGTCGTGTTGGAGGAGGGTGCTAGCACGGTCTTTGCTTGCTTGGATGAGCTCGTTGCTTGGTTTGTTGGCTTTGCGGGAGCATTTGCATTGATGGACGCAAAGTATGACTTGGACTTTTTGTATGCCTTCTCCTTTTGTAAGTGCCTCTCAGCTTTGCTAGCTTGATGGAGGAGCTCGGTGAGGTTCTTGTACGGTTGAAAGTCAACAATCTTCCTTATTGGGTGGCTCAAACCGTTGAGGAACCTTGCTATGGTTTGCTCTTCGAGTTCTCTCACATCAGCTCGCATCATGGTTTTATCCATTTCCTTGTAGAACTCTTCAATTGACTTGGTGCCTTGTTTCAAGTTTTGTAGCTTGTCGAAGAGATCTTGGCGATAATGCTCGGGGATGAAGCGTGTGTACATCACTTCCTTCATCTCGGTCTAGGTTTCAATTGGAGGTTCCTCATTCTTCTCGCGGTTCTTTTGTAAGTCTTCCCACCAAACATTTGCATAGTCCTCAAACTCAAGGGATGCCATTGCAACTTTCTTCTCTTCGGAGTAGTTGTGGACTCGGAAGATCTTGTCAACTTTGAGCTCCCAATCAATGTATGCATCAGCGTCTTCTTCTCCCTTGAACTTGGGCATAATGAACTTGAGCTTCCCAAACTTGCCCTCTTCATGTTCACGGTGGTAGTTGCGGCAATCTTGCCTTAAGCTCGCTTCACTTGGTGCACGTGGTGGTGGAGGAGGAGCTTGATGCGCAAAGTCTCTTCTACGCCTTTGCTCGGGATCATTTGCATTCATTGGTTGTTGATGACGATGGTGGGGTTGAGCATAGCGGTTGTTGCGTCTCGTGCGGTGTGCAGCCTCGTCATCATCACTTGTATCCCATTGTGGTGCTCGATGAACTTGTTGTTGATGGCGATGGTCATGGTTCGGGTGTTGGCGCCTATCAACGCGGTTGTGTTCACCATGGCGTTCTTGATCTTGGGGTGGTGGTGGCGCTTGTACCATAGCTTGTTGTGGAGGGCAACCATGTTCTTCTTGGTTTTGCGGATGCGCCTGGTGATCGTGGTGTCGATGACGTCTTGTGTGGTGCGGTTGTTGATGTTGTGGCTCAACCACTTGTTCATGGCGATGACGAGCTTGATGTTCCCCATTGTGGTGGTGGGGTTCTGATGTAGCCTGACCTTTGGTCGTTTCCACATCATGGTCTCCAACTTATGTCAAGTCGTCATGGACTCCAAAGGTGAATCTGTTCCTCTATGCAAGCCCCATTGAATGGTATACTACTTCATACCCCGTCCCATATCCATGATAGGTTCACACCAACAAGTACGGAGGCATGGGAGGAAGCCTGGAGCACCAAGCCCGACAAGACAGGGATTTGGAAGAGAAGACGGAAGAAGCAGTAGCTGGAGCACCAGAGTCTCCGGTCTACGCACACCGGAGTCTCTGGCCACACCGGAGTCTCCGGCCTGCAGACCCCGGAGTCTCCGGCCTGCAGACCCCGGAGTCTCCGGACCCATCTTCGGACCGACCCATAGATCGAGCTCGAGGATAGCCAGACGGCCCCTCCGGAGATGACACCGGAGACAGACTGGAGTCTCTGGCCCACACCAGAGTCTCCGGACCCCACACCAGAGTCTTCGGCCTGAGCGTTGGGCCTGTGCGCCGCCAGCTGGGCCTTTGGCCCATGTACCCCTTAGTCCGCCCATACTTTACCCTTTTATTCCTAAAGTACCCCTGAACTAGTGGCTGGCCTATATATAGTGCCCCCACCCCTCATGTAACCCTAGGCATAGATGATAGACTAAAGAAAACCCCCTTTCTGGAATCTCTAGTTTTGCCTCATCCCCTTCTACCAACGGGGATCGACTATCGTCACCACCTCGTTGGAGTTTGCATCGCGCCTCCCTCATTGTACAAGGCCTTGGCATCAGTGTCCCTTCACCAAGACGTCAAGACCCTCTCCAAGATGTTCTTCTCTCTCCGCGTGGGATCGAGGGAGCATGTTGACCAATCTTTCCTTGCGAGGATTCTATCAGACCGGTGGCCACCGGTGAGAGCAATCGGCCTTGTATCGTGTGAGTTTTACGTGTGTTCATCGTGTTCTTCACGAGGTGTGCGTCCGCTTCCGCTACCTTCTCCCTTTCCCCTCACTTTCCATCGATTTGACCACGAGATCCGTGAAGATTGGGCCACCCACGGGGTTATCCCATAACATCTGGTATCAACAGCTTTTGGTTGCCACGGATTTCTCCTCGATTTGGTCTTTTTCCCCATAAATTCGAAAATTCCACCAAACACAACCCTAATTCATGTTTTGGATTGATCTGTGATTTGAGTGCGTTTTGGTAGATTTTGATCCGTGGATTACTTGCTAAACTTGTTGATCTACCTTCCCCTGCGTTCCCAAGGCCTAATTCCTTGATATCCCCCATCAATTTGAGGTTTTGGTTCGAGTTTTTCTGCCAAAATCGCGCCCCGTTCATGTTCTTGACACGTAGAAATCGACCGGACCGGAGTCTCCGGCCCCGGACCGGAGTCTCCGGCCCCGGACCGGAGTTTCCAGTGTGAGTCACTCCAGATCAGAGTCTCCGGACCTCCAGACCGTAGCTCCGCCCTACCTGCTGACAGAAAAATTTGTTTCATGGTTTTGAGCATAACTTTTGCATACGAACTTGGATTTTGGTGTTCTTTAGCTCGTTTTGAAGAGGAGAAAGAGCTCTACATCATCATCTCCGTGGTTCATTCTATATACTCCATAGAAATTCCGTGAGCAAGGCAGAATCCACTAATAAAGGGTGAAGATCGGCAATGAAAGGTATAAACATTCCGCCACTTCTCCCCACTTGCTTTACTTTGTGAGCTACACTATCTTTGCGTTCAACAAACACCTATTGAGACTAGTTCCTCCTATGATTGCTTGGGCTATGCACATTTGATACCTTGTACAATTTCGAGCAAAAGTTGTGAGTGCGCTATCTCATATAGTTATCTTGTATAGTTGGTGGCACAAGGAAGATGCAAGTGAAAAAATAAAAGGAAAAGAGAAAAAAATATAAAAAGAAAAATAAGAAAAAGAAAAGAAAGAAACAAGTGCCTCATAGAATAGGAAGCGCAAACTCGATAAACATCAAATAGGTGGTACTTATTGTGCATATCTTGTAGCCCACCAATTTATTGCAATCGATCTACCGTCTCTCCTTGCACTTGTGTGACACGAGCTTATAGTCTTCGCTAGGTAATCATTTGGTTCTTAGCTCACTTTCTCCGTCGCACAAGTCCTATTTATCCCACCGTGTGTGTTTCCTTGTATATATTCCTATCTTGTGGATTGACTTTTTTTGCTTTGTGATCATCGTGGTTCTTTACTTGCCATTACAACATCTTGATTTCGGATAGGTTCTTGACATGCCACCTTCCATACCTATCGACCATAAGCTTTGTGTGTGTGTGTTTTTAGTGGTTATTTGGTTTTGGTGTTCCGCGTGAACTTCACTTTGCTTGGTTTTGATTGCTCTCAAGTGTTGCCACTTGCACGATACTATCTTCCAAGGTAAAGTAAGGTTTGACGTTGCATCCCTAACCCCCTACCAGTTCCATATACACCACTTGGTCTTGTGAAGCATGTCTAGGGACTCCGGAACCGAGGATGATATCTATGAAGAATCCACGATGAGCCACCATGCCTACGCCTCCACAAGCATGTATGGCATGATGGAGCACTACACCGATAATGGCTCCACATGCTTGGGTGATATGGAGTTCTACAACAACAATAACTCCCCAAGCATGGACGACTTCACGAACGACAACGACAAGCTCCTCAAGTCGCGTCGACCAAGACGGAGCCCCCACCTCAAGAGCAACAAGGTCCACCATCAAATGGATAACTTCAAGCGCGACATCGACAACAACTTCGCCAAAACCATGAGCATGATGGCCAAGACAAATGATGCTTTGCACTCATTACAACGCCTCACCAAGAAGAGTGCCAAGAACAAAGAGCATCGACGCGAGCGTCACGTGGATGACCAAGTGCGCCATCTACATCAACCTTTGGCAAGGCACGCCAATGACCTCCGTCGACACCATCATAAGGTACCTTCTACGACTCGTGCCACCACCAAAATGGCACCAAGAGCAAGCTCCACTCCACGCCATCAAGCTTCAACGCCACGACTTGACGTCCTAGATGACGCGTGCAACCTCATGGATGAGGAGGACGAAGACCTCTACTTCGCCAAGTTGGATGAGTACATCAAGAGGACTACACAAGCCAAGGTGCAAGAGGGCGACGACAAGGTCAAGATTGGTGAGCATGGGATTTTCCCTTCACCAAAGGAGGCGCAAGGAGTTGAGAGAACCAAGCCTACCCCTACATGCTTGAGTGATGATGTGGTACCAATCCCATGTGAGTATGAGAGCCACTTATCTCACTTGAGTGAAAACAAGAGTGAGATGAGCGACTGCACCATACATGAGATTGAGTGCTTCCACTTGGAGGGCATGAGTGATAAACCAAGTGAGTTGAGAGTGGTAGTTGATAGGTCATGTGAGACCACTTTGATTTCTAACAACTTACCATCTATCTCTAGTGTGTACTCTCATGATGTGCTAGGTTCCATGGATCAAGAAGTGCCAAGCTTGGAGATGATGATGCCTCCGACCGAGAAGATGTACATGGTGGATGAAGATGATGCCATCCCCATACATGATGAAGAAGTCGCCCACATGGAGACCAATACTACCAAAACACCCACATCATATGAGAGGTATGAACGAGGTAAGAATACGGGTGTTGATGATGCCATGATCCCACTAGTGGACATGATGACTTGTGATGATTGGCATGCTATGGATGATGTTTGTGATATCACATATGCTTCATTGATTTTTCCATGTGATACTTTGCCTTTGCATAATGTTGAGCATGTTAAATTATTTGATTGTGATGATGTTGCCATAGACATGCCATGCTCTAAACGTTACGTTGATGATATCATTGCTTGTACTTTGTTGAATAATTGCTCTTTCCAATGTTTTGCTTGCAATGATGTTACCAATGGTACCCCTTGAACCATGCTTTGTCATGAATGTTTTACAATTTCTCTTGTTCCTTGCAATAAGTTGAATAATTGCTCTTTCACTTGTTTTGTTGCAACAATAATTCTCATATTGTTTATATTGAGATGGCCCCCATAGCTTTCTCAAATTTTGGAGATTTTTATGAATGCCATGATAAGCATGTTCCCCACTTGCATACTCACCATGCACCTATGTTACACTTTGTTTACACTAATGGTGATGTGCACAAGAAGAGATACATCATGATGGATGATGTGTTTCTCTACCATGCACACACGTTCTTCCTTTTGTGTTTGATGTGTGTAGGTACCCGCACAAGAATGTCATCCTCGGTTGAGCACGAGTTGACAAAAAGAGCTCTAGAGAGCATCCCCCAAGTGAGTTCAAGATCGAACCCAGCTCTGATACCTTTTTCATGCTTTGCATCTTTCATGTTGACAAATTGCTCTTTCTTATGGTTTGATTGCAAGCATGTTGATGGTATTGTTTCACCTTGTGACAATCATGTCTCGTTGCTATTGGATATTGATGCTTTGTGTGTTGCCGGAAAAATGTTGAACAATTTCTCTTTCTGATGTTTTGTGTGCAACCATATTGCCATTATGAGCATGTATTGTCATGAGAGCTTCCAAGTCTCTCGTATTGTTGTTGCAACAAACATAAGGACCACTTGCTCTTTCATATGGTTTGTTTGCAAACATGTTGTTTTTTGCTTCCGCTTGCGATATGCATACTCCCATGATCTTTGTTTTTCATGGTATGTGTATAGCATCCAACATATTGAACAATTGTTCTTTCCACTGGTTGGTTTACACACATAATGATGTTGTTTTGGATATCTTTCCTCGTGTGTTTTTGTCGAATTCTCCTCTCCTTGCATCAAATATGTTGACCAATATTTTAGTCCATTGCTTTGAGTGCCACACTAAGACGTTATGTGGAGTTTTCGAGTTCCCACATTTGGATGATGTTCAAGCAACTTCCATGCACTTTGACCTTGCATACACATTTCGTTTGCGATACTTGAGTTGTGCTAACAGTGTTGTGAACAAGAATGGACATGCCACAAATGACATGCTCCACTATCACACACAAACACATGCTTCTTGGTCTTTGTTGTGTGAAGGAACATTAAGATGTTGTCAATTCAACCTTCCCGAGGACGACTATATGGTGAACCCCAGGATCAAGAAGGTCTCTCAACATCTTCTACTTTGTGATGAGCATGTAGAGTCGAGGACGACTCTTTTTGAAGGGAGGGGAGATGATGTAGTCCGACCTTCGGTCATTGCCACATCATGGTCTCCAACTTATGTCAAGTCGTCATGGACTCCAGAGGTGAATCCGTTCCTCTATGCAAGCCCAATTCCTACCCCATTGAATGGTATACTACTTCATACTCCGTCCCATATCCATGATAGGTTCACGCCAACAAGTACGGAGGCATGGGAGGAAGCCTGGAGCACCAAGCCCGACAAGACAGGGGCTTGGAATAGAAGACGGAAGAAGCAGCAGCTGGAGCACCGGAGTCTCTGGCCTGCGCACACCAGAGTCTTTGGCCACACCGGAGTCTCCGGCCTGCAGACCCCGGAGTCTCCGGACCCATCTCCGGACTAACCCAGATCGAGCTCGAGGACAGCCAGAAGGCCCCTCCGGAGATGACACCGAAGACAGACCGGAGTCTTCGGCCCACACAAGGAGTCTCCGGACCCCACACCGGAGTCTTCGGCCTGAGCGTGTGGGCCTGTGTGCCGGAAGCTGGGCCTTTGGCCCATGTACTCCTTAGTCCGCCCAAACTTTACCCTTTTATTCCTAAAGTACGCCTGAACTAGTGGCTGGCCTATATATAATGCCCCCGCCCCCTCGTGTAACTCTAGGCATAGATGATAGACTAAAGAAAACCCCCTTTATGGAATCTCTAGTTTTGCCTCATCCCCTTCTACCAAAGGGGATCGACTATCGTTACCACCTCGTTGGAGTTTGCATCGTGCCTCCCTCGTTGTACAAGGCCTTTGCATCGGTGTCCGTTTGCCAAGACGTCAAGACCCTCTCCAAGGTGTTCTTCCCTCTCCGCGTGGGATCGAGGGAACATGTTGACCGATCTTTCCCTGCGAGGATTCTATCGGACCGGTGGCCATTGGTGAGAGCAATCGGCCTTGTATCGTGTGAGTTTTGCGTGTGTTCTCGTGTTCTTCGCGAGGTGTGCGTCTGCTTCCGCTACCTTCTCCCTTTCCCCTCGCTTTCCCATCGATTTGACCACGAGATCCATGAAGATCGGGCCACCCACGCGGTTATCCCATAACAGGTTCTCGATGATGAGAATGGGGGTGCAAGGAGTCGCCATGATGACTTGAGGAGCGCGCACGAGACGAACTTGACGAGCTTGAATGGTGTCTATGACGGTTGCCGAGGTTGGCAATAGCTTGGTGAAGAGCTTGGAATTGAGCATTGTGCTCCACTTGGCGTTGCCGGTCACGTTAGTCGAATTCTCAAAAAGTTTCATAAAGCCGGTTCTCAAGCCTCTCAAATTGGGCATTGAATTCTTGGCGTTGCACCCATAAGTTGTCGCACGTTGCAAAACCATCTTGGTTGTTGAAGTTGCCATCTCCGCTTTCTCCACTTTCCCTAGACATGTTATTTAACCACAAGTGAAACGAGGGTGGTATTGGTGGTACGGTATGTGCTACCTTGCCTCACCAAGTCAAAAATTGGAAAGGTTGTTCTTCTTGCGAAACAAGCGAATACACAACACACACACACAAAGGCCTATGGTGGATGGGTAGGAAGGTGGATAGCAAATGGAACAACCAAACAAAAAGGTTATTGTCAAAAGTGGGTAAAATCCAACCAAAAACAAAGTCAAAGGAAAAGGTCAAAAGGGTGACGAGAACCTACGACTATACACACACGGTGGAGATTAATGTGGCTAACACGACTATGAAAATGAGCAACGAACAAAATTGGTCCTAACAAAGACTAATGCTCGGTGTTGTGCTAACACTAGGAGAGACCGTAGCCCGTTTGCCAAAAGATGGAGAAGCAACGGATTTGTACGCTTGCCTTGCTCTTGCTCGCACTCTTTCTTAGAAGCTTTGGACTCTCTTTTGTATTGGTATCTTTCTCTTTTTCTTTTGCTTATAACCTTTTTTTGTACCTCTTTCTTTGCTATGCTATGGAGTCAAGTTTATGTTATTGCCTCTACACTATGACTTATGCAAGAGCAAGCGCACAATGCTTCGGCAAACACAATATGAGCTACTCTCGATAGGTTAGGTAACACATAAAGGAAGAAGGGGTTAACAAGGGTGGTGCAAGTTATACCTTGTGGTGATGTTGCACTTGCAACCGTTGGTGGAGGGATGGTTCGAGTTCTGTGGTGTCGACGTTGAGTGCGAGGCGTTGCGGAAGCTTTTGTTAGTTGACAGACATGCACACAAAACACAAACGTCAAAAGGAAATCAGTTGAAAAAGGAAAAGGGGGCCAAAATTTTTGTCAGGGCCGGAGACTCCGGTATTGTTGGTCCGGACACTCCGGTGTAGGCCAGAGACTCCGGTATGGGCTGGAGACCCCGGTCAGCCGGTTCGGAGACTCCGGTTTGGAGTCTGAACAACGAACAACTCGTGTTCTTGAGCGGAAATTCGGCCCTTGAACCCTCAAATCCAGAAAATTTTGTCCAAATTGGGTTGGGAAACACAGGGCACAAGTAGACCAACTCCAAAGACAAATTTCTATTGGACTAAAACCACAATCAACTCACCAAAACGAGAGATCGATCCAAAAGCAATTTGGGGCTATATTTTTTGGTATTTTTCAGTTTATGGTGGAAATCGAAGGGCGAAGTCAAATCCGTGGCAACCAAAAGCTGCTGATACCAGTTGTTATGGGTCTCCTTGTGGATTTACCCTTGGAGTGGCCAGATCTTCAGTTTTTGAGGAAGTAGGAAATCACGATGAACACAACTCTAATGCAAGGTAAAGATACAAACACATGCCAAATCACACCCAATTCGATTTGCTCCCGTTGGTTAGAACAACTAATCCAATAGAATCCTCGGTGAGAGACCTTGCAGTAGAATCACCAAAGGAGAGATCGGCAAGCGGACGGTAGAATCCAAACCAAGGAGAGAGTAGAAACCAAGTAGAATCCCAAAGGGGAGAGACCAAGCACTACTAGAATCCTTGATAGGGAGAGACCAAACACTTGAGGACGGTCTTGACAACTTGGAGAAGGGCACCGACTCCAAGGCCTTGTATAACTCATAGATTTACTATTGAGAGGGGGGTTCCCATCTAGGGTTAGGCACATGCCTTAATTCATCATCATCTCTAGGGTTTCAAGGAGGGGGTGGGGGCATATATATAGGCCAGCCACGAGCTAGGGGTAAAACAGGCATAAACAGGAAGTTTGGGATGTTACATGAGCCAAGCCCAGCTTGAGGCGCGCAGGCCCACGATGTTCAGTCCGGAGACTCCGGTGTAGCGGTCCGGAGACTCTGGTCGATCTCCGGTTCAACCTCCGGAGGGGGTCACTAACTGTCCTTGGCGCTGGTTCGGGGCTCTGTCCAGAGACGGGCCAGAGACTCCGGTGTGGTAGACCGGAGACTTTGGTCTGCTGGTTCGGAGACTCCGGTCCTGCTTCAGCAGCTTCTTGTGTCTTCTCTTCTAGGCCTCTTGCTTGGGTGTCTTGGCTCCACAGCCATCCTTGCTGCATCTCCTTGGCGTGAAGTAGGATTCCATTCGCATAATAACCAACAAAAGGAAAAGCATGGAAGGAGTTCACCTTCGGAGTGATGATTAGCGTGGCATGATTTGGACCAAAGGTGGATTCCGTATGTTGGGCTACATCAGAGTGAGATCTTGACGTCTAGGCAAAGGGACTCCGATGCCTAGGCCTTGTACAATGCGGAGGCACGATGTAAACTCCAACGAGGGTTGGGATATTTGGTGCTCCTTTGTTAAAGGAGCATGAGGCAAGAACTAGATAGATCCACAAGGGGTTTCTACTAATTACAAATATCATGCCTAGGGTTTACAATGGAGGTGGGGGACTATATATAGGCCAGCCACTTAAACAGGGGTACTTTAGGAATAAAAGACAAGTTCTGGACCGACTAAGGGGTACATGGGCCAAAGGCCCAAAGGCCTTTTACAGGCCTGGCGTCGGTCGGACCGGAGACTCCGGTGTGGTGGACCAGAGACTCCGGTCTAGGCCGGAGAATTCGGTGGAACCTCTGGACCAACCTCTGGAGGGGCATTCAGATTTTCCCGAAGCCTAGTTCAGGGGGTCAGACCGGAGGAAGGGCCGGAGTCTCCGGGGTCTTCAGGCCAGAGACTTTGGCAGGCCGGAGATGCCGGTGTGCGTAGACCGGAGACTCCAGTATGAGCAGCTCCAGCGACTTCTGCTTCACGCTCTGCTCCTTATTCTCCATCCTTGGGTGCTTCGTGATGTGTTGGGGCTTCGTACCTGATGATGCACAGAGTAGTTGCATGAAGTAGCATACCATCCAAGGATGTATCAAATTGGCATGAGGAGAGGAGCGAGTTCACCTTAGCTTGTAGGAGTTTGGCTCGGGCACGAGTCATGGGTCCACTTGGGGGACTTGTTGGTGTAGATGTAGGAGCGTCCATAGGACGGGCTGCATCATTAAGTCTAGCTCATATGTGTTGGGATGGATCCACTTCTTTCCACATGCTTCCATACAAGATCCTATTTGTTTTCACAATATGGTGTAGAGAAGCATGCATGGCCATCTTTGCATGCCATGTGAGTAGAATCCTGCTTATTCTCCCTTTGTATGGTTTATTTGAATTGTGAGTTTAGTTGAATATAATTGTGGCTATATGGAATATCTAGTGGGCCACACACACTAGCATGGCCACCTCACATTCATGCACAACTATTAATTCTAAGTTTCCATGTGGAGTTGAATCCTTCCTAAATCTCGTGTGGGTTAATCAAATCTTTGAGTGCGTGGTGGATTATAATTGTCCATGGCAATTATAGAGTTTTCACAAGTAGAATGGGTGCATTTAATGATCATGCATGGCCCATGCAAGCAACCACCCATCCTCTCCTTCTTTTCTTTTGAGTTCATATTACTTGAATTTTTGCATGGGTTTTTGAATTCGTTTCAATTTTGAATAAAATGAAATAAAAAGAAAACCTACCTCAACTATACTAACATCTACCCCTAATCACCACCAAACCTCATCCCTCATCTAACCCTAACCGTGGCCACATGTGTATGTGAGGTGCCACATGCATGAGACCCATCTACATTACCCCTTCCCCCTGTCTTGCTTTGCAAGAAGACCAAGACCAACACCACACACCCCTATCCACCGTGGTATACACACACACACCACCACCACGCTCCTTTTTTCAAGACGTGAGATCATGCATGAGTGCATCCATGCACATGTGTTCCCATATGCACTCTTCCACCCCTTTTTCCTCTTTTGTCTAACACAAAACAAGTCACCACGAGCACACCCTTCCTATGGTCCCCTTCGCCTCTCCCTCATGTTGAAAAGCAAGCCAAGCAAGAACAGAGAAGCAAGAAGCCAACAACACGAGCCATCTCTCCCTTTTGCAAAAGACCAAAAGCACCCATGTGCTGGCCCCGACCTCCCTCCTTATCTACCCTGCGGCCACCACATCCTCTCAGATCGAGATCTAGGATCCCCAGCACCTCCTCTTCCTTCCCCTCCCTCTCCACGGCCATGGCAGCCATGTCAACCTAAAACTCTAGTTCAACCTACCCATTGATGCAGCCCGTCCTATGGACGCTCCTACATCTACACCAGCAAGTCCCCCAAGTGGACCCATGACTCGTGCCCGAGCCAAACTCCTACAAGCTAAGGTGAACTCGCTCCTCTCCCCGTGCCAATTTGATACATCCTTGGATGGTCTGCTACTTCATGCAACTACTCTATGCATCATTAGGTACGAAGCCCCAACACATCACCAAGCACCCAAGGCTGGAGAACAAGGAGCAGGGCGTGAAGCAGAAGCCGCGAGAGATGCTCAAACCAGAGTCTCCGGTCTGCGCACACCGGAGTCTCCGGTCCACCAAAGTCTTCATCCTGAAGACCTCGGAGTCTCCGACCCACCTCCGGTCTGACCCCAGAACTGAGCTCGAGGACAGCCAAGTGGCCCCTCCAGAGATGGACCGGAGACTAACCGGAATCTACGGCCCAGACCGGAGTCTTCGGTCCACCACACCGGAGTCTCCGGACCAAGTGTCGCCAGGCATGTAAAAGGCCTTTGGGCCTTCGGACCATGTACCCCTTAATCCGTCCAGAACTTATCTATTATCCCTAAAGTACCCCTGACTTTGTGGCTGTCCTATATATAGTCCCCCACCTCTATTGTAAACCATAGGCATGATATTTGGAATTAGTGGAAACCCCGTGTGGATCTATCTAGTTCTTGCCTCATGCTCCTTGACCAAGGAGCACCAAATATCCCAAACCTTGTTGGAGTTTGCATCGTGCCTCTGTGTTGTACAAAGCCTAGGCATAGGAGTCCCTTTTCCTAGACATCAAGATCTCACCGAGTCTCCCTCCTCGCTGTGACGGTTCGAGAGAGAGTCCTCTGCCCGACGCCGATCCTAGGGATTGCACCGGACCGGTCAGTGCTGGCGTGAGCTATTGGTGTGTATTGCGGTTTTGCGTGTGTGTGTTCATCGTGTTCTTCGTGCGTGAGTTCGCCGTGTTCATCCTCCCCTCCTCTCCCCGCACTCCATCTTCGACTTGAGTGGGATTCGTGAAATATCGGGCCACCCTAGAGGTTTCCCTCAACATATTGGTATCAAGAGCTTCGTTGCTCACGAATTTCCCCACAAATTTTTCTTCTATCCACAAATTTTTTGAAAATCCCCAAAAAATAACCCAAATTAACCTTTGGATAGATCTCTTGATTTGGAGTGTTATTTGTGGTTTAGATCCGACCAAATCTTGTCTAAGGTGTTGGTACAACTTTCTCCTGTTTTTCCCAGCCCAACTTGGCCAGTTTTTCGCGGATTTAAGGACCCAAGGCGTGGATTTCCGCTCAATAACACGAGAAGTTCGCGATCTGACTCTAGACCGGAGTTTCCGGCCTGCAGACTGGAGTCTTCGGCCTACACCGAAGTTTCCGGCATGTCCACACCGGAGTCTCCGGCCTGAACCGGAGTTTCCAGCCTGAGACCCCGCACTCTCCAGCCCTGATGCCTGAATTTGACAGTTTTGCCTCTAATCTTGCATTGGCTAATTTCCTCTTGTTTGTTTGTGCCCGTGTGCATGTTTTCAACTAAAAACAAGCTTCTGCATCGACAACTCCCACGCTCATCGACACCACGGCCCACGAACATCATCCCACACCACCGACGACAAGTTCATCATCACCAACGAAGGTATAACTTGCGTCACCTTGTTAACCCCTATCTTTTTTTGTGTGTACCTATTCGACGAGAGTGGCTCATCTTGTGTTTTCTTGAGTATTGTGCGCTTATCCTTGGATAGTGAGAGTGTAAAAGCAATAGCAAGAGTGACTAAGTAGCATCAAGGGAGAGCAAAAAAAATATACAAAAGAAAAAGAAAAATAGTCTCCCATAGCAAAAGAGTCTCTCAAAGCTTGTAAGCAAGAGAGAAAGAAGTGCACAAATTCGTTTCTCATTTTTGTTCTTTGCAAACGAGCCAAGGTCTCTCCTTGCATTGGCACGACAACAAGCGTAGTCTTTGTTAGGACATTTTGTTTGCTCATTTTCATAGTCGAGTGAATCCCAACAATCTCCACATGTGTGTATATAGTCATAGGTTCCCATCACCCTTTGAGTTGTTCACCTTAGCCTTGACTTGAGTTTTGTTAGATTTTACCCACTTTTGATTATCCCTTTTCTTTTGGTTGGTTCTTTGGCATTCCACAACCCTAACCTACCACCAACAAGCTTTTGAGAGTTAGTTCTTTCTTTAATGTGAGTTTTATTTGCAATTCCACTTTGCACGCTTATAGCTCTCATGTGTGGTGTCTAGTTTGGTGCAATTCCCAAGGTGAGGTGCAAGGCTAACACCACCATATTCCACTTCCATTTACAATATTTGTGTGTTTGGCATGATGGATAGGCACGGTGAGTCAAGCAACCCACCTCCCCAAGAAGAAGAACATGGACCGTACATGATGCGTGCAAGTCACTTCATCGTTTGACAAGAGTTCTGTGAACGTTGCCAAGCCCTTGAGACGCGACAAGATGAACAATTTGGCGAGACGCAAGCCGAGTTCAAGAACATCGACAATCGCTTCAATGGCCTCAACCGACAAATGCATGCGATGCATCACAACTTTGGCCATCAAAATGAAGCGCTACAACGCTCCGTCGCCGAGACAAATGACAATCTTCGACGCCTCATCGACAGAATGGCAAGACCACGTTCACGCACATCAAGCTCCTCAAGTTCTTCACGTCGTCATACACCTCTTCAACAAGATCTACATCCAAGTGCTCCAAGACACAATGATGCCCCCGTGGTTGAAGATGGAAGTTGTTATGGGGAAACCCCATGGGTGGCCCGATCTTCACGGATCTCGTGGTCAAATCGATGGGAAAGCGAGGGGAAAGGGAGAAGGTAGCGGAAGCAGACGCACACCTCACAAAGAACACGATGAACACACACGATACAAGGCCGATTGCTCTCACCAGTGGCCACCGGTCCGATAGAATCCTCGCAAGGAAAGATCAGTCAACGTGCTCCCTCGATCCCACGCGGAGAGGGAAGAACACCTTGGAGAGGGTCTTGACATCTTGTCAAAGGGACACCGATGCCAAGGCCTTGTACAACGAGGGAGGAGCAATGCAAACTCCAAGGAGGTGGTGACGATAGTCGATCCCCTTTGGTAGAAGGGGATGAGGCAAAACTAGAGATTCCACAAAGGGGGTTGTCTTTAGTTTATCATCTATGCCTAAGGGATACATGAGGGCTGGGGCTCTATTTATAGGCTAGCCACGAGAATGGGGGTAGTTTAGGCAAAGGGGTAAGTAAAGGGAATATTCCAGGGCATCGAACCCAGATTCATGCGCAGACGGGTGATTCCGGCAATAAGTCCGGCGTCGCCGGATCTGGCGCCGGGATTTCTGGCGGTCACCGATACTTCCAGTCGGTGCCGGTTCGGTGTTCTGCTTGCGTTTCCGGTGGGCGCCGGTCTTGATGCAGCCCGTCCTACGGATACTACTACATCTACACCAACAAGTCCCCCAAGTGTACCCATGACTCGTGCCCGAGCCAAACTCCTACAAGCTAAGGTGAACTCGCTCCTCTCCTCGTGCCAATTTGATACCTCCTTGGATGGTGTGCTACTTCATGCAACTACTCTATGCATCATCAGGTACGAAGCCTCAACACATCACCAAGCACCCAAGGATGGAGAACAAGGAGCAGAGAGTGAAGCAGAAGCCGCTGGAGCTACTCAGACCGGAGTCTCCAGTCTGTGCACACCGGAGTCTCCGGTCCACCAAAGTCTCCGGCCTGAAGACCCCGGAGACTCCGGCCCACTCTCCGGTCTGACCCCTGCACCGGGCCCTGGGACAATCTGACGGCCCCTCCAGAGGCTAGTCCGGAGACTGACCGGAATCTCCGGCCTAGACCAGAGTCTCCGGTCCACCACACCGGAGTCTCCAGTCCGACCGACTCCAGGCATGAAAATGCCTTTGGTCCTGCGGCCCATGTACCCCTTAGTCCGTCCAAAACTTGTCTTTTATTCCTAAGGTACCCCTGTTTAAGTGGCTGGCCTATATATAGTCCCCCACCTCCATTGTAAACCCTAGGCATGATATTTGGAATTAGTGGGAACCCCTTGTGGATCTATCTAGTTCTTGCATCATGCTCCTTTGACAAAGGAGCACCAAATATCCCAAACCTCGTTGGAGTTTGCATCGTGCCTCCGCGTTGTACAAGGCCTTAGCATCGGTGTCCCTTTGCCAAGATGTCAAGATCTCACCGAGTCTCCCATCTTGCCATGCCGGTTCGAGAGAGAGTCCTCTGCCCGACGCTGATCCTAGGGATTGTGCCGGACCGGTCACCGCCGGCGTGAGCTATTGGTGTGTATCGTGGTTTTGCGTGTGTGTGTTCATCGTGTTCTTCGTGCGTGAGTTCGTCGTGTTCATGCTTACCTCCTTCCCCCGCACTCCATCCTCGATTTGAGTGGGATTCGTGAAAGCTCAGGCCACCCTAGAGGTTTTCCCTCAACATATTGGTATCAAGAGCTTCGTTGCTCATGATTTCCCCCACAAATTTTTCTTCTATCCACCAAAAACTCGAAAATCCCCAAAAAACAGCCCAAATTTGCCTTTGGATTGATCTCTTGATTTGGAGTGTTATTTGTGGTTTTGATCCGACCAATCCTTGTCTTAGGAGTTGGTCCAGCTTTATCCTCTGTTTTCCCAGCCCAATTTGGCCAATTTTTCGCGGATTTGAGGACCCAAGGCGTGGATTTCTGCTCAAGAACACGGCGATTCATGATCGACTCAGATCGAGTCTCCGGTCTACACACCGGAGTCTTCGGCCTACCCACACCGGAGTCTCCGGTCTGAACCGGAGTTTCCGGCCTGAAACCCCGGAGTCTCTGGCTTGCCGCCTGATTTTGACAGTTTTGCCTCTAATCTTGCATTGGCTAATTTCCTCTTGTGTGTTTGTGCCCGTGTAAAAATAGTCTCCCCTTGCAAAAGAGAGTCTCAAAGCTTGTAAGCAAGAGAGTAAGAAGAGAGCCCAAGGCAAGTGCACAAATCCGTTGCTCATTTTTCATGTTTGCGAACGAGCCATGGTCTCTCCTTGCATTGGCACGACAACACGTGTAGTCTTCGTTAGGACATTTTGTTTGCTCATTTTCATAGTCGTGTTAATCCCAACTATCTCCACGTGTGTGTATATAGTCGTAGGTTCCTGTCACCCTTTTGAGTTGTTGACCTTCGCCTTTGACTTGAGTTTGTTGGATTTTATCCACTTTTGACTATCCCTTTTATTTTGGTTGGTTCTTTGGCATTCCTCAATCCTAACCTACCACCAACAAGCTTTTGAGAGTTAGTTCTTTCTTTAGTGTGAGTCTTCTTTGCAATTCCACTTTCCACGCTTATAGCTCTCACTTGTGGTTTCTAGTTTGGTGCAATCCCCAAGGTGAGGTACAAGGGTAACACAACCATATTCCACTTCCATATACAATACTTGTGTGTTTTGCATGATGGATAGGCACGGTGAGTCGAGCCAACCACCTCCCCAAGAAGAAGATCAAGGACCGTACATGACGCGCGCAAGTCACTTCATCGATTGGCAAGAGTTCCGTGAACGTTGCCAAGCCCTTGAGACGCGACAAGATGAACAATTTGGCGAGATGCAAGACGAGTTCAAGAACATCGACAACCGCTTCGATGGCCTCGAACGACAAATGCAGGCAATGCATCACAACTTCAGCCACCAAAATGAAGCGCCTCAATGCTCCGTCACTGAAACAAATGACAATCTTCAACGTCTCATCGATGGAATGGCAAGGCCACGTTCATGCGCATCAAGCTATTCAAGTTCTTCGTGTCGTCATGCACACCCTCAACAAGATCTACATCCAAGTGCTCCAAGACGCAATGATGCCCCTGTGGTTGAAGATGGAAGTTCTTCGAACTATGTACCTTCCCCATGGCACGCTGCAATGTTGAGCTATGATGGTGATTTCTCTTCAAGGCCAAGAGGAAGGCAAGAAGCACACCGTCATCACGCAAGGGCATTAGTGCTCCAACAAGAGCAACCACAAGAAAAACTGCAAGTGCAACCACAAGTGCAACCGCAAGTGTACCACCATCGACCGCGACACATACTTGACACAACAAGTGATGACTCCAATTTGGAGAATCAAGCTCGTCATCGACGTGAGGCTCTCCAAGATCCCCCTCCTCCTCACTACCGTCATGAACGTCAACAACGACACCATGGTCATCACGAGGCGCCTCCTCCACCTCAACAAAACTTGGAGCGTCAAGTGATACAAGTTGAGCGACGCCCACCATGTCAAGAGGCTCATGACCATGATCTTCGCCGTGAGGCCCATGTGCCTAACCAACGTCACCAACTGAGGAATGTACCTCCCCTTCGTCATCAACCACGTCAAGAGGCTCCACCCCCTCGCCACCATGAGGCCCAAGCGCCTCAACACCGTCAACAACCGCAACAAGAACAAGAGCAAGCTCCTCCACAACAATATGAAGAGCAAGCTCCGCAACAAGGTCACGAGAACCAAGTTCCACCGCATCAACGACAAGATCATCAACAAGGTCACCAATCTCGTCGCAATGACCGCAATTATGAAGAAACTTTTGGCAAGATCAAGTTCACAATGCCCAAGTTTACCGGATCCAATGACCCCAAAGAATACCTCTCATGTGCACTCAAAATCGACAAGATCTTCCGCATGCACAACTATAGCAACGAGAAGATGGTCGCCATGGCTTCGCTTGAGTTTGATGATTATGCCAACCTTTGGTGGGAACAAGTTCAAGTTGCTCGTGATGCAAGACAAGAACCGGCAATCACAACTTGGCATGACATGAAGGCTCATATGAGATCTTGCTTTGTCCCCGCGCATTACACGCGTGACCTCTTCAACAACCTTCAAGCGCTTCGTCAAGGGACAAAGACCGTGGAAGAGTACTTCAAGGAAGTGGAACTCAACTTGATTCGTGCCAACATTGATGAATGCATGGAGCAAACAATGGCACGTTTCCTTATTGGCTTGAATCACCTAATCAAGCGCATCGTCGAGTTCCAAACATACAACACCATGGTTGAGCTTGTGCACATCGCAACAAAGGCTAAACGTCAAGTGCAAGAGGATATCAAGTACAACAAGCCCAAGATGTACTTCACCTACAAGAAAGCTTCAACCGCTACACCAACAACTTTCAATGGAAGCTCCTCAAGTACCCCCAAGCCTTCCTTCAAGGCCACACTTCCTCAAGGAAAACTGCCCCAAGTGGCAAACAAGCAAAGAGTGATACACCTTTCAATGGTGAATACTACAAGTGTGGAGGTAAATGACACAAGTCGGCCGAATGTGGAAACAAGAAAGTCTTGTTCATCCATGACAATGGTGATGAAGAGTACTTGAGTGAAGATGAATTTGATGCCCGTGTCAAGGAAGCAATGGCAAGGCGACGAGTGGAAGATGATCAAGAACTCCTCATGTGTGAACATGACGCAAGTCCATAGCTTGTCATCACAAGGATCTTGACCACTCAAGCACAAGAGCATGAAGACCAACGCTCTAATATCTTCCAAACACGAGTCGGAATCAATGGCAAATCTATCAAGGTGATCATTGACGGAGGGAGTTGCCACAACCTTGCTAGCACCGAGTTGTGTGTGAAGCTCAATCTCACCCTCCATCCACACAAGCACCCCTACCATGCGCAATGGCTAAGTGACCAAGGGTCCGTGAAGATCAAGCATACCGTATCGGTCTCCTTCGCCATTGGTCCTTACAAAGATACGGTGGAGTGTGATGTGGTTCCTATGACAGTTTGCCACATGCTTCTTGGTCGACCGTCGCAATTTGACAATGCTGCTCAACATGATGGTCGCACCAATGTATACACCTTCAAATGGCTCAACAAAACATGTGTTTTGCAACCAATGACTCCTAGCCAAATAATTGCGGACAATGCAAAGGCTTTAGCGAGGGTGCAAAGCACAACACCTACTTGTGAGAAGAGCGGTGAGAGAGAGAACCACCTCATAGTGAGTGAGAGCCACAAGCTGTTGAGGGCAAACCTCTAGGGTGGCCCGATCTTTCATGAATCCCACTGAAATCAAGGATGGAGTGCGGGGGAAGGAGGGAAGGATGAACACGACGAACACACGCACAAAGAACGCGATGAACACACACACGCAAAACCACAATAAACACCAATATCTCAGGCCGGCGGTGACCGGTCCGGCGCAATCCCTAGGATCGGCGTCGGGCGGAGGACTCTCTCGAACCGGCACGGCGAGATGGGAGACGCGGTGAGATCTTGACGTCTTGGCAAAGGGACACCGATGCCAAGGCTTTGTACAACACGGAGGCACCATGCAAAATCCCACGAGGATTGGTGATATTGGTGCTCCTTGGTCAAGGAGCATGAGGCAAGAACTAGATAGATCCACAAAGGGGTTTCCACTAATTCCAATATCATGCCTAGGGTTTACAATGGAGGTGGGGGACTATATATAGGCCAACCACAAGTTCAGGGGTAATTCAGGCATTAAAGTATTGCTCTGGGCGAAGTACAGGGGTACATCGGCCATAGGGCCCAACTAGGCTCGCAGGCCCATCTTCAGGCCGGACAGTCTGGGTCGGAATGGTCGGACAGTCCGGGTTAGCTGGACACTCCGGGTAGTGTCTGGGAGTGTCCGAACTGGCCTTCTGATTGTCCACGCCAGGTTGGGACTAGGGCAGGCCGGACACTCCGGCTGGTTCCTAGCGGACACTCCGGTTCAGTCAGCTTCAGCTCAGGTGTAGCTTCAGGGCTCGTGGGTCGACGCGCCGAGGTTCGTACCTGATGATGCACAGAGTAGTGGTATGAAGTAGTAAGCCATCCAGGTGTATGTCAAAGTCACATGATGAGAGGAGCGAATTCACCTTATCTTGGAGGAGCTTGGCTCGGGCACGGGTCATCGGTCCACTTGGGGGACTCGGTGGTGTAGATGTAGGAGCATCCGTGGAAAGAGTCATCCTCGACTCTTCATGGTTGTCATCTTGAACATCTCCATGGTAGGGTGAGAGATCCATGACATTGAATGTATTGCTTGCAAGGTACTTGGAGGTCGGTATGTTGATGATGTAGGCGTTGTTGTTGATTCTTTTGAGGACCTTGAAGGGACCATCTCCTCTTGGCTTGAGCTTGGAGTCGCGTTCCTTGGGGAAGCGGTCTTTGCTTAGGTGAATCCACACGAGATCACCTTCTTCAAATATCATCTCTTTGTTGTCCTTGTTTAACCTTGAAGCTTGGTGAAGGACTTGTTGTTCGATAGTAGCTCTTGTTTCTTCATGAAGCGTCTTCATAGCTTGTGCGCGCTTCTCAACATCCATGTTCATGCGCTCATGGAGAGGTAGTGGTAGGATGTCGAGCGTGGTGAGGGGCTCGAAACCATAGAAGATCATGAATGGACTCATCTTGGTTGTTGAGTTCTTTGCTCGGTTGTAGGCGAACTCGGCGTGGGGAATGCATTCCTCCTAATCCTTCAAGTTTTTCTTGATCAACACATGTAGAAGAGTTCCGCGGCTTCGGTTGACAACCTCGGTTTGTCCATCGGTTTGAGGATGCGACGCGGATGAAAAGAGGAGCTTGACGCCGAGCTTGGCCATGAGGGTCTTCCATAAGTAGCTCATGAATTTGACGTCGCGGTCGGAGACGATTGTTCGTGGCACACCGTGTAGACGGACGATTTCCCTGAAAAACAGATTTGCAACATGTGAAGCATCGTCGGTGTTATGGCACGGTATGAAGTGTGCCATTTTGGAAAAGCGATCCACAACAACAAATATAGAATCATGACCATGCTTAGATCTAGGCAATCCTAACACGAAATCCATGCTGATGTCAGACCAAGGTGTATGAGGAATAGGCAATGGCATATAAAGACCATAGGGATTAGCTTGCGACTTAGCTTGAACACATGTCGTGCATCGTTGAACGTATCGCTCCATGTCATGCTTCATCTTGGGCCAAAAGTAGTGAGTGGAGAGCATGTCCAATGTCTTGTTACGGCCAAAGTGACCCATGAGGCCTCCACCATGAGATTCTTGGAGAAGCAAAAGTTGGAGCGACGATTTCGGAATGCAAAGCTTGTTTTGTTTAACAAGAAAGCCCTTATGCAAATAGAAGTCATCAAATCCTTTGTCAACGGAGCACTTTGTGAAAATTGATTCAAAGAACGGGTCGGAAGCATACAAAGATTTTATTTCCTCAAGACCCAACATGTTGATTTCAAGTCTCGTAAGAAGGCTTGTGTGCTTGCGAGACAAAGCCTCCGCAACTACATTATCTTTGCCCTTCTTATACTTGACTATGTACGGGAAAGACTCCATGAACTCAACCCACTTAGCGTGTCTCTTACTCAAGTTGGCTTGGCATTTGAGATATTTCAGCGATTCATGGTCGGAATGTATGATAAATTCCTTGGGCCATTGGTAGTGTTGCCAAACTTGAAGGACACGGACTAAGGCAAAAAGCTCTTTGTCATAAATTGGATAATTAAGGCGAGCACCATCGAGTTTCTCGCTATGGTAGGCTATAGGACGTCCGTTTTGCATAAGGACTCCTCCAATGCCAATACCACTAGCATCACACTTTATCTCAAAAGTTTTTGTGAAATCCGGTAACGCAAGGAGAGGTTCTTCGGTGAGCCTCTTTTTAAGTTCATCAAAAGCTTTTTGTTGTGTTTTTCCCCACACGAAGGTGACATTCTTTTTCATCAACTCGTTGAGAGGACAAGCAATAGTGGAAAAGTCTTTCACAAAGCAACGATAGAAACCGGCCAACCCATGAAAACTTCAGAGTTCACTCACATTTGTTGGGATGGGCCAATCTCGTATGTCCTTTAACTTGGAAACATCAACTTAAATTCCCTTCAAAGAAACGATAAATCCAAGAAAAATCAACCTGTCTTTAGCAAAGGTGCACTTGGGAAGATTAGCATAAAGCTTTTCATGTTGAAGGATTTGCAAAACTTTCTTGACATGTGTTATATGGTCCTCAAGTGATTTGCTATAAACAAGAATATCATCGAAATAGACAACAACACTTTTTCCAATGAGAGAACGCAAAATATGATTCATGAGGCGCATGAAGGTGGATGGGGCATTAGACAAACCAAAGGGCATAACCAACCATTCATAGAGACCAAGTTTGGTCTTGAAGGCGGTTTTCCACTCATCACCTTCAGCCATGCGTATTTGATGGTAACCACTACGAAGATCAATTTTGGAAAAAATAGTGGCTCCACACAACTCATCAAGCATGTCATCGAGACATGGTATGGGATGTCGATAACGCATGGTGATAGCATTGATTGGACGACAGTCCATGCATAACCGTAGTGTATCATCCGTTTTTGGAACAAGTATCACGGGTACGGCACTTGGACTAGTGCTAACTTGGATCAAACCTTTGGAGACGAGTTGGTTGATTTGACGTTCAATCTCCTTTGTCTCCTCTGGGTTCATGCGGTAAGCGGCACGGTTGGGAAGTGGTGTATCGGGGATGAGGTCAATGCGATGTTCTATGCCGCAAAGAGGAGGTAGTCCATGTGGCAGCTCTTCGGGGAACACATCCTTGAATTCATGCAAAACATTCATCAAATATGGAGGAACATTGGTTAATTCATTAGTTCCCTGCGCTAGTCCCTTGCAAAGGAGGACATAGTGCAAGATGGATGGGTTGTTCCGAACATCTCTCATCTCACTTTTGGTGGCAAGGAGAACACTCTTAGTTTTTCCGAACATCTCTCATCTCACTTTTGGTGGCATGAAGACACTTTTTGTGCAAGATGGATGGTTGTCCCGAACATCCCGCACCACCAACGCCAAGTTCATCATGACCAACGAAGGTATACTTGTGTCACCTTGTTAACCCCTATTTTCCTTTGTGTGTACCTATCCATCTTGCGTCACTCGAGTGGAAAAACTAAGAGTGTTCTTCTTGCCACCAAAAGTGAGATGAGATATGTTCGGAACAACCCATCCATCTTGCACTATGTCCTCCTTTGCAAGGGACTAGCGTGAGGAACTAATGAATTAACCAATGTTCCTCCATCTTTGATGAGTGTTTTGTAGGAATTCAAGGATGTGTTCCCCGAAGAGCTTCCACATGGACTACCTCCTCTTCACGGCATCGAACATCACATTGACCTCATCTCCGGTGCACCACTTCCAAACCGCGCCGCCTACCGCACGAACCCGGAGGAGACGAAGGAGATCGAACGTCAAATCAACCAACTCGTCTCCAAAGTTTTGATCCAAGTTAGCACTAGTCCAAGTGTCGTACCCGTGATTCTTGTTCCAAAGACGGATGATACGTTACGGTTATGCATGGACTGTCGTCCAATCAATGCTATCACCGTGCGTTATCGACATCCCATACCACGTCTCGATGACATGCTTGATGAGTTGTGTGGAGCCACTATTTTTTCGAAAATTGATCTTCGTAGTGGTTACCGTCAAATACACATGGCTGAAGGTGATGAGTGGAAAACTGCCTTCAAGACCAAACTTGGTCTCTATGAATGGTTGGTTATGCCCTTTGGTTTATCTAATGCCCCATCCACCTTCATGCACCTCATGAATCATATATTGTGTTCTCTCATTGGAAAAAGTGTTGTTGTCTATTTCGATGATATTCTTGTTTATAGAAAATCACTCGAGGACCATATAACACATGTCAAGGAAGTTTTGCAAATCCTTCGACATGAAAAGCTTTATGCTAATCTTCCCAATTGCACTTTTGCTAAAGACAAGTTGTTTTTCTTGGATTTGTTGTGTCTTCGAAGGGATTTGAAGTGGATGTTTCCAAGGTAAAGGACATACGAGATAGCCCCATCCCAACAAATGTGAGTGAACTCTGAAGTTTTCATGGGTTGGCCGGTTTCTATCGTCGCTTTGTGAAAGACTTTTCATCCATTGCATGCCCTCTCAACGAGTTGACGAAAAAGAATGTCACCTTCGTGTGGGGCAAAGCACAACAAAAAGCTTTTGATGAACTTAAAAAGAGGCTCACCGAAGCACCTCTCCTTGCGTTACCGGATTTCACAAAAACTTTTGAGATAGAGTGTGATGCTAGTGGTATTTGCATTGGAGGTGTCCTTATGAAAAACGGACGTCCTATAGCCTACCATTGCGAGAAACTCGATGGTGCTCGCCTTAATTATCCAATTTATGACAAAGAGCTTTTTGCCTTAGTTTGTGTCCTTTAAGTTTGGCAACACTACCTATGGCCCAAGGAATTTATCATACATTCCGACCATGAGTCGCTGAAATATCTCAAAGGCCAAGCCAACTTGAGTAAGAGACACGCTAAGTGGGTTGAGTTCATGGAGTCTTTTCCGTATATTGTCAAGTATAAGAAGGGCAAAGATAATGTAGTTGCGGACGCATTGTCTCGCAAACATACAAGCCTTATTACGAGACTTGAAATCAACGTGTTGGGTCTTGAGGAAATCAAATCTTTGTATGCTTCCGACCCGTTCTTTGAACCAATTTTCGCAAAGTGCTCCAATGACAAAGGAGTTGATGATTTCTATTTGCATAAGGGCTTTCTTTTTAAACAAAAGAAGCTATGCATTCCGAAGTTGTCGCTTCAACTTTTGCTTCTCCAAGAATCTCATGGTGGAGGCCTCATGGGTCACTTTGGCTGCGACAAGACATTGGACATGCTCTCCAATCACTACTTTGGGCCCAAGATGAAGCGTGACATGGAGTGCTACGTTCAATGATGCACGACATGTGTTCAAGCTAAGTCGCAAGCTAACCCTTATGGTCTTTATATGCCATTGCCTATTCCTCATACACCTTGGTCTGGCATTAGCATGGATTTCGTGTTAGGATTGCCTAGATCTAAGCATGGTCATGATTCTATCTTTGTTGTTGTGGATCGCTTTTCCAAAATGGCACACTTCATACCGTGCCATAAGACCGACGATGCTTCACATGTTGCAAACCTATTTTTCAGGGAAATCGTCCGTCTTCACGGTGTGCCAAGAATAATCGTCTCCGACCGCGACGTCAAATTCATGAGCTACTTATGGAAGACCCTCATGGCCAAGATCGACGTCAAGCTCCTCTTTTCATCCGCATCGCATCCTCAAACCGATGGCCAAACCGAAGTTGTCAACCGAAGCCTCGGAACTCTCCTACGTGTGTTGATCAAGAAGAAATTGAAGGATTGGGACGAATGCATTCCCCATGCCGAGTTTGCCTATAATCGAGCCAAGCACTCAACAACCAAGATGAGTCCATTCATAATCGTCTATGGTTTCAAGCCCCTCACCGTGCTCGACATCCTACCGCTACCTCTCCATGAACGCACAAACATGGACATCGAGAAGCACGCTCAAGCTATGAAGAAGCTTCATGAAGAAACTAGAGCTACTATCGAACAACATGCCCTTCACCAAGCTTCAAGATTAAACAAGGACAAGAAGGAGATGATCTTTGAAGAAGGTGACCTTGTGTGGATACACCTAAGCAAAGACCGCTTCCCCAAGGAACGTGACTCCAAGCTCAAGCCAAGAGGAGATGGCCCCTTCAAGGTCCTCAAAAGAATCAAGAACAACGCCTACATCATCGACATACCGACCTCCATGTACCTTGCAAGCAATACATTCAATGTTAAGGATCTCTCACCCTACCATGGAGATGTTCAAGATGATAACCATGAAGATTCGAGGACGACTCTTTCTCAAGGGGGGGGAGCTGATGCAGTCCGTCCTACGAACGCTACTACATCTACACCAACAAGTCCCCCAAGTGGACCCATGACTCGTGCCCGAGCCAAACTCCTATAAGCTAAGGTGAACTTGCTCCTCTCCTCGTGCCAATTTGATACCTCCTTGGATGGTGTGCTACTTCATGCATCTACTCTATGCATCATCAGGTACGAAGCCTAGACACATCACCAAGCACCCAAGGATGGAGAACAAGGAGCAGAGAGTGAAGTAGAAGCCGCTGGAGCTGCTCAGACCGGAGTATCCGGTCTACGCACACTAGAGTCTCCGGTCCACCAAAGTCTCCGGCCGGAAGACCCTAGAGACACCGACCCACTCTCTGGTCTGACCCCTGCACCGGGCCGTGGGACAATCTGAAGGCCCCTCCGGAGGCTGGTCTGGAGACTGATGCGGCCCGTCCTACGGACGCTCCTACATCTACACCAACAAGTCCCTCAAGTGGACCCATGACTCGTGCCTGAGCCAAAGTCCTACAAGCTAAGGTGAACTCGCTCCTCTCCTCGTGCCAATTTGGTACCTCCTTGGATGGTATGCTACTTCATGCAACTACCCTATGCATCATCAGGTACGAAGCTTTGGCACATCACCAAGCACCCAAGGATGGAGAACAAGGAGCAGAGAATGAAGCTGGAGCTGCTCAGACCGGAGTCTCCGGTCTATGCACACCGGAGTCTCCGGTCCACCAAAGTCTCCGTCCTAAAGACACTGGAGTCTCTGGCCCCACCTCCGGTCTGCCCCTAGAACCGAGCCCTGGGACAATCTGAAGGCCCCTCCGGAGGCCGGTCCGGAGACCGACCGGAATCTCCGGTCCAGACCGGAGTCTCCGGTCCACCACAGCGGAGTCTCCGGACCGACCGTCGCCAGGCATGAAAATTCCTTTGGGCCTGCGGCCCATGTACCCCTTAGTCCGTCTAGAACTTGTCTTTTATTCCTAAAGTACCCTTTTTTAAGTGGCTGGCTTATATATAGTCCCCCACCTCCATTGTAAACCTTGGGCATGATATTGGAATTAGTGTAAACCCCTTTGTGGATCTATCTAATTCTTGCCTCATGCTCCTTGACCAAGGAGCAACAATATCCCAAACCGTGATGGAGTTTGCATCGTGCCTCCGTGTTGTACAAGGCCTTGGCCGTGCCGGTTCGAGAGAGAGTCCTCCGCCCCACGCTGATCCTAGGGATTGCGCCGGACCGGTCAGTGCCGGCGTGAGCTAGTGGTGTGTATCGTGGTTTTGTGTGTGTGTTCTTCGTGTTCTTTGTGCGTGCGTTCGCCGAGTTCATCCTTCCCTCCTCTCCCCGCACTCCATCCTCGATTTGAAAGGGAATCGTGAAAGATCAGGCCACCCTAGAGGATTTCCCTCAACAGAGACTGACCAGAATCTCCGGCCTAGACCGGAGTCTCCAGTCCACCACACCGGAGTCTCCGGTCCGACCGACTCCAGGGATGAAAAGGCCTTTGGGCCTGCGGCCCATGTACCCCTTGATCCATCGAGAACTTGTCTTTTATTCCTAAAGTACCCCTGTTTAAGTGGCTGGCCTATATATAGTCCCCCACCTCCATTGTAAACCCTAGGCAAGATATTTGGAATTAGTGGAAACCCCTTGTGGATCTATCTAGTTCTTGCCTCATGCTCCTTTGACAAAGGAGCACCAAATATCCCAAACCTCGTTGGAGTTTGCATCGTGCCTCCGCGTTGTACAAGGCCTTGGCATCGGTGTCCCTTTGCCAAGACGTCAAGATCTCACCGAGTCTCCCATCTCGCTGTGCCGGTTCAAGAGAGAGTCCTCTGCCCGACGCCGATCCTAGGGATTGCGCCGGACCGGTCACCGCCAGCGTGAGCTATTGGTGTGTATCGTGGTTTTGCGTGTGTGTGTTCATCGTGTTCTTCATGCGTGAGTTCGTCGTGTTCATTCTTCCCTCCTTCCCCGCACTCCATCCTCGATTTGAGTGGGATTCGTGAATGATCGGGCCACCCTAGAGGTTTGCCCTCAACAGGTCTGGTCCGGCGGTCGCCGGTTCGGTCGACACGGGGTCCGGTCCGCCAGAGCTGGCGTAGAGAATGCCGGCGGTGGATCCGGTTGCGCCAGATGGTACGCCGGTTTGGCTCTTCCTCTTCCGTCTCCTCTTCCAAGCCTCCGTCTTGTCGGGCGTGAGTCCTCGGGCTTCCTCCTCTATCTCCGTACTTGGCAGTGTGAACCTATCATGGTCATATGACGGAGTATGAAGTAATATACGATTCAATCGGGTAGGAATTAGGCTCGCATAGAGGAACGGATTCACCTTTGGAGTCCATGACGACTTGGCATAAGTTGGAGACCTTGATGTGGCAATGACCGAAGGTCGGCCTACATCATCTCCCCCCTTCAAAAAGAGTCGTCCTCGATTCTACACGCTCATCAAAGTAGAAGATGTCGAGAGACCTTCTTGATCCTGGGATTCGGCATATAGTCGTCCTCGGGAAGATTGAGTTGACAACACTTCAATGCTCCTTCACCTTCCATGAAGCCTACAAAGCTCACAAAAGCAAAGCAACACTCAAAGCGTAGCCAATTCATAAAGAGTATAGCATGAGTCCTCAAGTAGAGTGAAGTCACCTTAGGATGTAGAGATAGCTCGGTGAGGAGCAGCCATAGGTAACTCTCTATGGTTCGTCTTGTCAACTCTTTGTCCATAGAGGTTGACGTGGAAGCAATTGTACCTTCACACAACAAAGACCAAGCAACATATGTTTGTGTGTGATAGAGGAGCATGTCATTTGTGGCATGTCCATTCTTGTTCACAACACTATTAGCACAACTCAAGTATAGCAAACTAAATTCATATGCAAGGTCAAAGTGCATGGACATCGTTTGAACATCATCCAAATGTGGGAACTCAAAAACTCCATAAAACATCTTAGTGTGGCACTCAAAGCAATTGAGTAAAATACTGATCAACATCTTTGATGCAAACCTAGGAGAAATTGGCAAAAACACAAGAGGAAGAACATCCAAAACAACATCATTATGTGTGCAAACCAACCATTGGAAAAGAGAAATTGTTCGATATGTTGGATGACACACACAAATCATCATAAGACAAAATCATGGGGGTATGAGTATCGCAAGCGGAAGCAAAAACAACGTGTTTGCAAACAAACCATATGAAAGAGCAAGTGGTCCTAATGTTTGTTGCAACAACAATATGAGAGACATGGAAGCTCTCGTGACAATACATGCTCAAATTCGCATTATGGTTGCACACAAAACATCGGAAAGATAAATTGTTTAACATTTTTGTGGCAACACACAAAGCATCAATATCCAATAGCAACGAAACATGATTGTCACAAGGTGGAAGAATACCATTAACATGCTTGCAATCAAACCATAGGAAAGAGCAATTTGACAACATGAAAGATGCAAAGCATGCAAAAGGTATCAGAGCTGGGTTCGATCTTGAACTCACTTGGGGATGCTCTCTAGAGCTCTTTTTGTCAACTCGTGCTCAACCGAGGTTGACATTCTTGTGCGGGTACCTACACACATCAAACACAAAAGGAAGAACGTGTGTGCATGGTAGAGAAACACATCATCCATCATGACGTATCTCTTCTTGTGCACATCACCAATAGTGACAAGCAAGTGTAACATAGGTGCATGGTGAGTATGCAAGCGGGGAACATGCTTATCATGGCACTTACCAAAATCTCCAAAATTTGAGAAAGCTATGGGGGCCATCTCAATAGAAATCATATGCAAATTATTTTTGCAAGCAAAACAAGTGAAAAAGCAATCATCCATATTGCAAGCAACGGGAGAAATTGTAAAACACTCATGACAAAGCATGTTTCGAGGGGTACCATTGGTAACATCATTGCAAGCAGAACATTGGAAAGAGCAATTGTTCAACAAAGTGCAAGCAATGATATCATCAACGTAACGTTTAGAGCATGGCATGTCTATGGCAACATGATCACAATCAAATAAGTTCACATGCTCAACATTATGCAAAGGCAAAGTATCGCATGGAAATATCAATGAAGCATATGTGATATCACAAACATTATCCATAGCATGCCAATCATCACAAGTCATCATGTCCACTAGCGAGATCATGGCATCATCAACACCCTTATTTTTACCTTGTTCATACCTCTCATATGAAGTGGGTGTTGTGGTAGAATTGGCCTCCATGTGGGTGACTTCTTCATCCAATATGGGGATGGCATCATCTTCATCTACCATGTACATCTTCTCGGTTGGAGGCATCATCATCTCCAAGCTTGGCACTTCTTGATCCATGGAACCTAGCACATCATGAGGGAATACACTAGAGGTAGAGGGTAAGTCGTTAGAAATCAAAGTGGTCTCACATGACCTATAAACTACCAATCTCAACCCATTCGGTGTATCACTCATGCCCTCAAAGTGGAAGCACTCAATCTCACATATGGTGGAGTCGCTCATCTCACTCTTGTTTTCACTCAAGTGGGCTAAGTGGCTCTCATACTCACATGGGATTGGTACCACATCATCACTCAAGCATATGGGGGTAGGCTCAGTTCTCTCAACTCCATGCGCCTCCTTTGGTGAAGGGAAAAACCCATGCTCACCAATCTTGACCTTGTCGTCACCATCGTGTAGCATAGGCTCTTTACTTGGAGCTTGCTCATCCTTCGTCGTGGCCACCTTGGCTTGTGTAGCCATCCTCTTGACATACTCGTCCAACTTGGCGAAGTAGAGGTCTTCATCTTCCTCATCCATGAAGTTGCATGCGTCATATAGGACATCAAGTTTGGGCGTTCAAGCTTGGTGGCGTGGAGGAGAGATTGCTCTTGTTGCCATTTTGGTGGTGGCACGAGTAGTTGAAGTTGCCTTATGATGGTGTCGACGGAGGTCATTGGCGTGCCTTGCCAAAGGTTGATGTAGATGGCGCACTTGGTCATCCACATGACGCTCACGACGATGCTCCTTGTCCTTGGCACTCTTCTCTGTATGGTGGTGCCTTCTTGAGCTTGGTTGAGCATTATGGATGGTGCTCAACATGTATTCTCTGTCTTCATGGCGAAGATGCCTTCAACGACGTCTTGTATCCTCTTGATGTTGGCGATGATCTCTAGAGGATGTATGTTGATGAAGATTCTTTCTTCGTGGCGCCTCTTTTGGAAGATGATGTTGGGGCACCACTCTTCTTGTAGGCGGTGGCACTTGTTGCCTTCGAGGTTGTTGCACTTGACGCCTTCGAGGTTGTGATTCTTGGCGCCTTGGAGATGGTGGTGCTTGGTGCCTTGGAGATGATGGCGCTCGTCGCCTTGGAGATGGTGGTGCATGACGCCATGTAGGTGTCCACGCTTGACGCCTTGGAGGTGGATCATCGAAGGAGGTGGTGCCCTTTGGTGTGGCACACTTGGCCTTGAAGGTCATGGTTTCTTGATGATGCGTCTCCACTAGCTTGGCGTAGTAGTCCTCCATCTCCAAGCGGTGGAGGTATTCTTCATGGTTCATGGAAGAGCCCTCAAAGTGGGTGAAGCTCGCCATGTCTTCCATGCTTGGTGAGGCGTCGTCGTTGTAGCACTCGAAGTCGTCCATGCTTGGGGAGTCATTGTTGATGTAGTACTCCATATCACCCAAGCATGTGGAGCCATTGTCGGTGTAGTGCTCCATGTACTCCATGCATGAGGAGCCATTGTCGATGTAGAGCTCCAAGTCCTCCATGCTTGAGGAGCCATAGTTGATGACGTTCTCCATGTCTTACATGCATGTGGAGTCATTATAGGTGCAATGCTCCGGGTCCTCAAAGCATGCAGAGCCATCGTCGGTGTAGTGCTCCATCATGTCCTCTATTCTTGTGGAGTTGTAGTCATGGTGGCTCATCATAGATTCTTTATAGATATCATCCTCGGTTCCGGAGTCCCTATACATGATTCACAAGACCAAGTGGTGTATATGGAAATGGTAGGGGGTTAGGGATGCAACGTCAAACCTTACTTTACCTTGGAAGATAGTATCGTGCAAGTGGTCTCACTTGAGAGCAATCAAAACCAAGAAAAGTGAAGTTAACGCGGAACACCAAAACCAACTAACCACTAAAAAACACACACACACAAAGCTTATGGTGGATGGGTATGGAAGGTGGCGTGTCCAAGAACAATCCGAAATCAAGATAATGTAATGGCAAGTAAAGAACCACGATGATCACAAAGCAAACAAGTCAATCCACAAGATAGGAATTATGTACAAGGAAACACACACGGTGGGATAAATGGGACTTGTGCGATGGAGAAAGTGAGCTAAGAACCAAATGATTACCTAGCGAAGACTATAAGCTCGTGTCACACAAGTGCAAGGAGAGACGCTAGTTCGATTGCAATAAATTGGTGGGCTACAAGATATGCACAATAAGTACCACCTATTTGATATTCATCGAGCTTTCGCTTCCTATTCTATGAGGCACTAGTTTCTTTCTTTCTTTCTTTCTTTTTCTTCTTTTTCTTTTTCTATATTTTTTCCTTTTCTTTTTCACTTGCCCCTTCCTTGTGCCAACAACTATATAAGATAACTATATGAGATAGCGTGCTCACAACTTTTGCTCGGAATTCTACAAGTATCAAATGTGCATATCCCAAGCAATCATAGGAGGAACTAGTCTCAATAGGTGTTTGTTGAACGCAAAGATAGTGTGGCTCACAAAGGGATGCAAGTGGGGAGAAGTCGCGGAATGTATATACCTTTCCTCGATGATCTTCACCCTTTATTGGTGGATTCCGCCTTGCTCACGGAATTGGATGGAGTAGATAGCATGAACCACGAATATGATGATGTACATCTCCTTCTCCTCTTCAAAACGAGCTAAAGAACACCAAAATCCGAGTTCGTATGCAAAAGTTATGCTCAAAACAGTGCGGGGCTGAATCTGTTGGCGGCCAAATTGGCGGGACCAGACTTGGAGCCGGGAATTCCGGCGGCGGGGCCGGTTCGCCGGAATTCTCGCCGGAAATTTGGGTTTCAACTTTGGTCCGCCGGACATGGTGCCGGAACGAGTTCGGGGACGCGAAAATCCGCGATTTCTGCAGAAAAACTCGAGGAAAAACTTCAGATCTGAGGGGGAAATCAAGGAATTAGGCCATGGGAACGCAGTGGAAGGTGGATCAACTAGTTTAGCAAGTAATCCATGGATCAAAACCTACCACAACGCACTCAAATCACAGATCGATCCAAAACATGAATTGGGGCTATTTTTGGTGGAAATTTCCGAATTATGGGGAAAAGACCAAATCGATGAGGAATCCATGGCAACCAAAAGCTGCTGATACCAAATGTTATGGGGTAACCCCGTGGGTGGCCCGATCTTCACAGATCTCGTGGTCAAATCAATGGGAAAGCAAGGGGAAAGGGAGAGGGTAGCAGAAGCGGACGCACACCTCGCGAAGAACACGATGAACACACACAAAACACACACGATACAAGGCCGATTGCTCTCACCGGTGGCCACGGGTCCGATAGAATCCTCGCCAGGAAAGATCGGTCAACGTGCTCCCTCAATCCCACGCGGAGAGGGAAGAACACCTTGGAGAGGGTCTTGACGTCTTGGCAAATGGACATCGATGCCAAGGCCTTGTACAACGAGGGAGGCACGATGCAAACTCCAATGAGGTGGTGATGATAATCGATCCCCTTTGGTAGAAGGGGATGAGGCAAAACTAGAGATTCCACAAAGTGGGTTGTCTTTAGTCTATCATCTATGCCTAAGGGATACATGAGGGGTGGGGGCTCTATTTATAGGCCAGTCACTAGAATGGGGGTAGTTTAGGCAAAGGGGTAAGTAAAGGGAATATTCTAGGGCATCAAACCCAGATTCGTGTGCAAACGGGTGATTCCGGCAATAAGTCCGGCGGCTCCGGATCTGGCGCCGAGATTTCCGGCGGTCGCCGATACTTCCGCTTGCTGCCGGTTTGGTGTTCTGCATGCGTTTCCGGTGGGCGCCGGTCTGGTCCGTGATGCTTGATTCGGTCGGGTCCGGTCCGCCGGAGCTGGCGCCGAGAATTCCGGCGGTGGATCCGGTTGCGCCAGATGGTACGCCGGTTTGGCTCTGCCTCTTCCGTCTCCTCTTCCAAGCCTCCGCCTTGTCGAGCATGAGTCCTTGGGCTCCCTCCCCTATCTCTGTACTTGGCGGTGTGAACATATCATGGTCGTATGACGGAGTATGAAGTAGTACACGATTCAATAGGGTAGGAATTGGGCTCGCATAGAGGAACAGATTCACCTTCGGAGTCCATGACGACTTGGCATAAGTTGGAGACCTTGATGTGGCAACGACCATAGGTCGGCCTACATCAGAAGTTCTTCGAACTATGTACCTTCCGCATGGCACGCCGCAACGTCAAGCTATGATGGTGATTTCTCTTCAAGGCCACGAGCAAGGCAAGAAGCACATTGTCATCACGCAAGGGCATTGGTGATCCAACAAGAGCAACCACAGGAAGAACCGCAAGTGCAACCGCAAGTCTACCACCATCGCCCGTGACACATACTTGACACAACAAGTGATGACTCCAATGTGGAGAATCAAGCTCGTCAACGACGTGACACTCTCCAAGATCCTCCTCGTCATCATCGCCATGAACGTCCACACTGACACCATGGTCATCACAAGGTGCATCCTCCACCACACCAAAACATGGAGCGTCAAGTGGTACAAGTTGAGCGGCGCCCACCACGTCAAGAGGTTCAATACCATGATCTTCGCTATGAGGCCCATGTGCCTAATCAACATCACCAACCGAGGAACGAGCCTCCTCTTCGTCATCAACCACGTCATGAGGCTCCACATCCTCAACACCCTCATGAGGCCCAAGTGCCCCAACGTCGTCAACAACCGCGCCAAGAGCAATAGCACGCTCTAGAACAACAATTTCAAGAGCAAGCTTCGCACCAAGGTCGCGAGAACCAAGTTCCACCGCCTCAACCACAAGATCATCAACAAGGTCACCAAGCTCGTCGCAATGACCGCAATGATGAAGAAACTTTCGACAAGCTCAAGTTCACAATGCCCAAGTTTATCGGATCCAATGACCTCGAAGAATACCTCTCATGGGCACTCAAAGTCGACAAGATCTTCCGCATGCACAATTATAGCAACGAGAAGATGGTCACTATGGCTTCGCTAGAGTTTGATGATTACGCCAACCTTTGGTGGGAACAAGTTCAAGTTGCTCGTGATGCAAGGCAAGAGCCGCCAATCACAAATTGGCATGACATGAAGGCTCACATGAGATCCCGCTTCGTCCCCGCGCACTACACGCGTGACCTCTTCAACAACCTTCAATAGCGTCGTCAAGGGACAAAGACCGCGGAAGAGTACTTCAAGGAAATGGAACTCAACTTGATTCGCGCCAACATTGACGAGCACATGGAGAAAACTATGGCACGCTTCCTTATTGGGTTGAACCACCCAATCAAGCGCATCGTCGAGTTCCAAACATACAACACCATGGTTGAGCTTGTACACATCGCAACAAAGGTCGAACGTCAAGTGCAAGAGGACATCAGGTACAAAAAGCCCAAGACATATTTCACCTAGAAGCAAGCTTCAACCGCTACGCCAACAACCTTCGATGGAAGCTCCTCAAGTACCTCCAAGCCTTCCTTCAAGCCCACACTTCCCCAAGGAAAACTTCCCCCAAGTGGCAAACAAGCAAAGAGTGATACACCTTTCAACGGTGATTGCTACAAGTATAGAGGCAAAGGACACAAGTCGGCCGAATGTGGAAACAAGAAGGTATTGTTCATCCATGACAATGGTGATGAAGAGTACTTGAGTGAAGATGAATTTGATGCCCGTGTGAAGGAAGCAATGGCAAGGCAACAAGTGGAAGATGATCAAGAACTCCTGATGTGTGAACATGACGCAAGTCCATCGCTTGTCGTCACAAGGATCTTGACCACTCAAGCACAAGAGCATGAAGACCAACGCTCCAATATCTTCGAAACACGAGCCGGCATCAATGGAAAATCTATCAAGGTGATCATTGACGGAGGGAGTTGTCACAACCTGGCTAGCACCGAGTTGTGTGAGAAGCTCAACCTCACCCTCCATCCACACAAGCACCCCTACCACGTGCAATGGCTAAGTGACTAAGGGTCCGTGAAGATCAAGCATACCGTATTGGTCTCCTTCCCCATTGGTCCTTACAAAGATACGGTGGAGTGTGATGTGGTTCCTATGATAGTTTTCCACATGCTTCTTGGTCGACAGTGGAAATTTGACAAGGCTGCTCAACATGATGGTCGCACCAATGTATACACCTTCAAATGGCTCAACAAAACATGTGTTTTGCAAACTGTCGTGGTGGTGTCACGACAGATACCATGGATAGGCTAAAGGTGGGGACTAATAGCACTAGGGGAATCCAGGGAGGGATAGTGAGGTGATTCCCCACACAGAAGCTTTGTATTCGATTCAGTTCACAGGTTACAAGTGCTCCTAGAGCTGTATTGGCGAGAGGAGGAAGAAGGAGCTCTCTTACTCTCACCCACAGTTAACCCGTACAATACCCTTAGAACCTAGAACCTTACAGAATAGAGGAACCCCTTCTACAGAGGCCCTAGCCCTCCTTATATAGGAGTGGCTAGGTCTCCACTTAGGGCATACGTGGAGGCATATTCCAGGGAATATGCCTCCTCCCAAAATAGCAAACTGACCAGGGTACTTTTCCCCCGCGTCACCCATGCAGAGGCTACGTGAGCCTCTACGGCGCCTGCGTCAGCCGACACGGGCGTCGTCACCTCTGTCGGCCACGCCTCGGTGGTCCTACCCTCTTTTGCTTCGCTCACGCAGTGCGTACCGGGGCTTCTTTTGACCAGCGAGATTCCTTCCTTCTCCTAGAAGCTAGTTATGACCCAGATCATAATTGATTCGGCCACACCCGTTCCTGCATACAAGTTAAATATGCCATTCCGACTTACGGCTTAAGTCAGTTGAGACCTAGTTAGGTGGACGCCCCCTGGTTCGGGTTACCGCGTGATTCGGCCTGCCTTGAGGTGACCCGGCCAGCATCCGCTTTAGCCTTGCCGACCCTCGGCTAACTAGGCCTTTATACCCTGGCGCGACCCTACCCGGGGGTATCCCCCCAACATTAGTCCCCGAAGCTGGTGCGGTCTTAGCTGCCTTAGCCGCTAAGGCCACAGCAGGTTCAATTCCACCGAGCTTTGTGCTCCTTCTCCGGGTTTCCTCCTTGTCTTGGATTCTCTGGATTTACTTTCCCTTGGCACGTTCCAAGCTCTCACTTGCTGGCCGGGTTACCACCCTAACTCGGACCTCATGGTTTTACTTTCCCGTGGCACATTCCAAGTTTTCACTTGCTGGCTGGGTTACCACGGTCTCATCCGGTTCTTCTTTCCTTCTCTCGTACGCTAGCCCACGTGGAGGCTAATCATTAGATTGCCTCATTTTAAGGGCCAGCCACAGTAACTGCCGCAGTAATTTGTCAGTTATCATTGTGGCGCACGTCACGTCTGGCCTGCCTCCTCGTTAACCGCATCAGTGCGTCACGTCATGGGATCTGTTACACCCTGTGGCCCTCCGTGTGGCTTGCTGCTGATTGGTCGACGCGGGCAATACACGGCCACACCATGCGGCGTACCCGTTCGACACGATCCCACTACCCCCTCGAGGGAGTGGTTAAATAGGGGAGGGGCGCACCCTTAGGTATTTTCCCCCTTCCGTGCCCCTCTGCCTCTAGCACTACTTCTTCGTCTTCCCCGCGACAGCGCCACCGCCACTACTTCCAAGTAGCAGCGCCGCTGCCGCACTGCTTCCCCACGTCTCTGCATCACCGCCACCGTTAAGCGCCCCCTCCGCCACGGGTCGTTGCCAATCTAGGCCGTTGCCCCCCGCCGCAGCTAGCGATAGTGAGGGCAACGAACTAGAGATAACAGAGGAGGAGCTCGCCGTCGCCGAGAAAGAAATGGAGGAAGACACCGCCACGGCAGACCGCGGTGCGTGGGCCGGGTCCTGGGTCTGCCAGGATGACCTGGACTGGCTCTACCGCACCAGACGCATTCCCGCCAAAGTCATCGCGCGCCTTGCCTCCGCCGAACTCGCCCCCTCACCCAATCCGGGTGAGTACGTTGTGTTCTTGTCTCACTTCCAACGAGGGTTTGGTTTGCTGGTCAGCGATTTCTTCCATGACTGGTTAAGCACATACAAACTCCAGCCGCACCATCTTCCTGCCAACGCAATCACTTCCCTTTCTGCTTTTGCCTCTACGATCGAGGGCTACGCTGGATTATGGCCCACGAAGGAGCTATGGATCCAGTTTTTCGGCCTTCGTCGCAATGTCATTCCGAATATTCAACTTGATCCAGAGGACAAGCAGCTCACTCAATTCGGAGCTGCGTCCATCTCACCCCGGAGGCTATCCGTTTTCCCCCGAGTCCGGGGCTAGACTCCTGCAAAGGATGGGCCCGGACTTTCTTTTATGTCCAGAACGAGGGCACTGAAGACTTGATCCGGCTGCTTCCCAATGCTCCGGGTCCACCTAACCCGGAGTTGTGGGACGTTGTCCCTGAGAAGCCCACAGTATTGGCCAACTAGGTCAACAAAAGGTTCAAGGAGCTGAAGCATCTCGGGTTGCGCAACAAGGACGCCATGACCACATTTGTCCGCAACCGTATCTCCCCTCTCCAGAAGCGCACTCACAAGGTGTGCCACATGAGCTGGGGTCGCGACCCCAACCGGACCTCCCTTCGAGCTTAGCAACACAGAAATCTACCGCCGGGTCAAGGCGCTCTTCACCACCCACAAGGAGTTCTCCTCTGAGTGGACGTGGGGAATTGAGCATTATTGCCGGGATAGGCTTCCTCCCGTGGTAAGCTTCGTGCCACCAATTCTCTCTGGATTAGATCTTATGTCGGTTGCCATCTTATTTTTAACTCCGTTGTCTTTTTTCTCCTTTAGCAATTCCTTCAGCAGACCATTGAGGATGGCACTGACCCTACCCTCAAATGCGCGCATGACCGGGAGAGCTCGGATGAGGAAGAACCGGACCAGGGGATGTTCCTCCCAATGTCTGACGTGACCAAGCGACCCACCGGTAAATTCTCTTCTATTAGAGATTGGCCCGACGATGAGGATGACTCGGATATTAGGGTGATGGAAGTTGTTGACGTTGTCCCCCTTTCTTATGCTTTTCTGGCATCAGCTAACCCCGGTGGGCAGATCCACGAGGACCCTCCCCTTGCCACGGGTGAACCTGTTCTGGCAGCGCCGAAGAAGAGGCGTGGAGCTGCATCAAGTTCCTCCTCCGGACCTTCTCAGCCCTCCAAAAGGCGAAAGAAGTCCGGAGACAAAACTGCTTCCAAGCCAGCAGGCAAGGCCCCAGCACGAAGGGCTCGGAAACCCAAGGAGCCCCTGACCTAGGATGCGTAAGCCTCTTTTCCCTCTGCAACTTATTCTTCCTTGCATTGTTTTAGTCTCTCTTCTGACATTATTTGATTTGGCAGTGCTGCAGAGGATGTTCCACCGAGTGGATCTAGCATCTCTTCACCGCTCCGACCTAGCCCTTCTCCTCCTCGTGACGACGAGTCACGCCCGCTGAGCCCTATTCCAGAGGGTTCTGCGGCTGCTCCGGGTTCCAGCCCACCTTGTCAAGAGGGGGGCAACCCCGGAGCGGGGGAGACGGACCTAGCCGAGGCAGCGGCATCCACCACTTCGGCACCGCCGCAACCAGCAACTACCGAGACTACCTCCGCACTAGCACCAGCACCAATTCCGGCACCAGCACCAACTCCGGCAGCAAGAACATCAGCAGCAGCACCAGCTCCAGCAACAAGGGCACCAGCGCCAAGCTCCTCCGCCTTGTCCGAGTCTTCTCAGTCTCGGCGAGGAAGTACCCAGGAAGCTCCTAAGGGAAAATCTACCGCAACCACTTCCTCCTCTCAGCAAGCCAAAGGCAAGAAAACCACTGACGTCACCAAGGCAGCGTCCACCAGGTCTGGACAGCGCACCCTCGCGTCCATGCTTACCTAGAAGGCTCCAGCAGCGAAGGATGCCCCTACCGAGCCAACTAGTACGCAGCAACTTGTTCCGCACACCAGTCCGGCCCTTGCTCAGGTTGAGAGGAGAGAGGCACATGCGAAGGGCTTGGTGGCGCCCCACACGCTCAGCGGTGAGCGATATTCTCCGACCTTGATCGAGTTTATGAACAACTGGAACAAGGCGGAGTTCGTCTATAACGATAATCTCCCGGAGAAGTTCGGTCCTGCCGAATTCGCTGCTCAGATGAACACAGCCTCTAAGGCAATTAACCTCGCGGGCCGGATGATGGAGGTACGTTACTTCACCTTTTCCTTAGCATGAACTAGCGATATAACCATTAGTCCCCGAGCCTCCGGGGGAGTAACTTGTTACTCGGTCGGATGCTCCTTAGAAAACTAACGTAGCTCCCTGACAACTTCAAACATCCACACACCTAGAGCCGGGTTAAGTTCCACTTGGCCCGGATCTTGCACACTTTGAATATGCACACACCTAGAGCTGGGTTAAGTTCCACTTGGCCCGGATCTTGTACACTTCGAATATGCACACACCTAGAGCTGGGTTAAGTTCCACTTGGCCCAGATCTTGTACACTTTGAATATGCACACACCTAGAGCCGGGTTAAGTTCCACTTGGCTCGGATCTTGTACACTTTGTATATGCACACACCTAGAGCCGGGTTAAGTTCCACTTGGCCCGGATCTTGTACACTTCGAATATGCACAAACCTAGAGCCGGGTTAAGTTCCACTTGGCCCGGATCTTGTACACTTTGAATCTGCACACACCTAGAGCCGGGTTAAGTTCCACTTGGCCCGGATCTTGTACACTTTGAATCTGCACACACCTAGAGCCGGGTTAAGTTCCACTTGGCCCGGATCTTGTACACTTCGAATATGAACACACCTAGAGTCGGGTTAAGTTCCACTTGGCCTGGATCTTGTACACTTCAAATATGAACACACCTAGAGCCGGGTTAAGTTCCACTTGGCCAGGATCTTGTACACTTCGAATATGCACACACCTAGAGCCGGGTTAAGTTCCACTTGGCCCGGATCTTGTACACTTCGAATATGCACAAGGCTTAAGCCAAATTTTTGTACTCTTTTCAGGTGACCACCAACCGCCGGAGCACTGAGTTCCAGCGTCTCCTGGATACCCAGAAGATGCTGCTCGCAAAGCACAATGCACATCTCGCTGAGCACGAGAAAAGGGGTAAGTTCTCTTCTTCACATTTTTCTGTTTTCCTTCATCTTTTTCTGCAGAACTAATCCGTCATTCGGTTTTCGTAGCTGGGGTGGAGGCTAAGAACAAGATCATGAGGAAGAATCTGGATCAGATTAAGGGTAAGCTACTTTTGTCCGACCCTGCTTTGCTTTCCATCTCCTTTTCTTCATACCTCGGCTCTGCCGGGTCAACACGCTATTTCAGAATCTCTTGAAGATAGTGTGCCCGTGCCTGACATGATGCTGCATTTTCTCGAACAAGCAGGGAAGCATCAGGCCGAGCTCAAGAAGAAAGACGATGAGCTTGCCCTCCTCCAAACCAAGAATGACGAGATTGCCAAGTTAACGGCAGAAATGAAAAAGATGAAGGCGCAACACCAAGCCGAGCTTGAAAAGGCTGGTCAGGACTACACCGAAGAGCGCGAGCGCCTCAATCTCCAAATTGTAAGGACCAAGAACTTCTCCAGGAGGCCGACGTCAAACTTGAGTCGGCGAATGCTGAACTGGTGCAACTCCGCCAAAGACGCGATAATTGCATCAATGAATTGACCCGGATCCACAGCCACATTTTACGTAAGTTCCTTTTCCTTATCTGGCATACTTCTCCGGGTTACCTCACATGTCTATTCATTACTTGCTTCTCTTGTTCCATTTTTAGGCAAATTTCCAGAGGGTACTCCCATTGTGAGCGCCGCTGTTGCCAATTTCCGCCGAGAGAGGGGTACTTCCGTCGCTCCTGACGGTGAGGACATTCCCTATGACATGGAGGACTTGTTGGTTAGCCTGTCATCTCGCGTGGAGATCATCAAGAACTACGGCAAGGATCTCCTCGACGTTTCAGTCCGAGTCTTTAACACGTTCTGGCCTAGCGAGGACACTCCGGAGAGAATCGCAATCCTTGCTGAAAAGCTGACGGAGATCGAGACCCAGCTCGACCTTTGGAGGGAGTCCGCCGGCGTCTTTGCTGAGACCGTTCTTCACCACATACTCACGTGGTATGAGAAGATCGATCTCAGCCTTCTGACGCGCCTGCGCACTGGATCCAAGTGGACCAATGACCCGGAATGGGTAGCTCTGCGCCAGGCTTGCGCTCATAGCCTCATTGAATATGCTCCCATTCACGAATGGACTGAGGGTCCGAGCTTCCTAGAAGCCGCTGGCGACGAAGAGGTTGAAAATGTTGAAGACGGTTCGGACGAGGATGGAGAGGACGATGCCTCGGATATCGAAGAAGGCGAAGATGACGCCGAACTTCCTCCTCCTGCTGCTCCTTAAGTAAAAACACTGGAAAACTTATCAGATCCCCGGTATGCCGGGTGGAATTGTATCCCGTACTCATGTGATATTTTGCTACTAAGTTTGTATGCCGGATTAACTTGGGCGTAGTCCCCGAGTTTCATTTTCTTGTTTGTCCAATCTTCTGGCTCGGTTCGTGTCTACCTTGATTCGGTTTTACGACTTATGAATCCGAGCTTCAAAAATTGTTTTAATAATACTTAGAAACTTTTAGGCTTAGCTCAAAATAATTCAGCATAATAATTTGAAAGTGAATACAAGGTTAGTCCAAAAAACAAACGTCGGCTCGATTAAGTTCTTTTCCTTAGTCGTTTTTCATGTGCTACGCAATTCCAAACTTGTTCTCTTGCTTGCCATGAAGCCAATTCTTGTTGGACAACAGCAAGTCGAAGAGTTGGGTTTTTGGTGCTCACACATTACTAATCCGAGTTAAGTAGAACAACTTACTCCAGCTGACGTATAAATAATAAAAGACAACAAATATATTTAAGGCAGTCCCCGAGTTACTGCCCGAGGTGCCAACATTTCATTGATAAGCGCATTGCCGGCATACATACCGACATATGAGAAGACTCGGATACATACACTTCTCTGCTAAGTGTAGAAAGGACGAAGTAGGGCTACGTTCCATGGACGCTTAGATTCCTCGCCGGACCTGTCCGCCTTGTTCTTTTCCTGTGGCTTTGCATCGATAAGATAATAGGAATCATTGTGCAATGCTTTGCTCACAATGAATGGCCCTTCCCATGGGGGGGATAATTTATGCATGCCAGAAGTACGTTGTACCAACCGGAGCACCAGATCGCCTTCCCGAAAGACTCGGGGGCTTACTTTCCGGCTATGATAGCGTCGGAGATTTTGCTGATATATGGCGGATCTGGACAATGCAAATTCTCTCGCTTCTTCCAGCAGATCAACATCATTTTGCCGGGCTTCTTGCACTTCGGCTTCTGTGTATTGGGTGATCCTAGGAAAATCATGCACTATGTCGGCTGGTAATACAGCTTCTGCCCCATATACAAGAAAAAACGGCGTATAGCCTGTTGATCGATTCGGAGTTGTTCTTAAAATCCACAGTATCACTTGTAGTTCTTCTATCCAGCACCCCGCTGATCTTTGCAGTGGCTCAATGAGTCGGTGTTTTATCCCGGATAACACTAATCCGTTGGATCTTTCCACCTGTCCGTTCAATGTGGGATGAGCTACCGAGGCAACGTCCAACCGGATCCTCTTATCCCGGTAGAATCGCGCAAATGCTCCTTTAGCAAAATTTGTGCCATTATCAGTTATGATACTGTAAGGATAACCGTATCTCAAGATAATGTATTTGAGAAATGTTACGGCCGTAGCTCCATCACACTTTCTTATAGGCTTCACTTCAATCCATTTTGTAAATTTATCCACCATGACCAAAATGTGAGTCATATTTCCCCTTGCTGGTTTAAACGGGCTAACCATATCCATGTACGATACGGCAAATGGCCATGTAATTGGTATGGTCTTGAGTTCCGACATTGGCATATACGTCTTGGTAGCATACCTCTGACAACCATTGCATTTTCTCACCAGATCTTCTGCTTGTTCTAAGACACTTGGCCAGTAGAATCCGTGCCGGAACGCTTTTTCCACCAAGGCTCGGGACGAGGCATGATGCCCGCACTCGCCTTGATGTATATCCCGGAGGATGTCAAGCCCTTCTTCCGGGTCAACGCACCGTTGGAGGACATTGGTCACACTCCATTTGTATAGCTCGGAATTGATAATTTTGTATGCCTTTGCTCTCCTCTGAGTTTGCCTGGATAACACCTCCTCAGTGGATAACGTTCCATCTTTCAGGAATTGAAATATAGGCAGTGCCCAAGCTGGTATTGCTCGCACAGGGAACACATCCTCATCAATTTCCATCTGATCCATCGGCATAACTTCAACCAGATCACGCTGACCAGTCCCCAGGTCCTGCAAGGCAGTCCCCGGGTTCGCTGAGGCGGTCCCTGGGTTTGCTGATGCAGTCCCCGGGTTTCGCGCACCACCTCTCATGTCAATGTCCATGGGCTCAGCTCCGGATTTTGTATCTTCCGGGACATAGATTGAGTCGGTTCCTGGGGACGGCCTGACAGATGGTTTTCTGAGGTGTTCCAATGCTACACCCGGTGGAATTGCTTGTCGGGTTGATCTGAGCTTCGACAGCATGTCGGCAGCCTCATTTTCCACCCGGGGTACATGGTGAAATTCACACCCCTCAAAGTAACCAGATATCTTCTGCACATGAAATCTGTACAGAGCCATGTTTGGATCCAGGGCGTCCCACAGCCCCGACACTTGATGTATTACCAAATCCGAGTCGCCAAAGCATAGTATCCGACGTATCTTAATCTCTTTTGCCACTTTGAACCCATGCACAAGTGCTTCATACTCAGTGACATTGTTCGATGCCACGAAATGGATTTGCAGCACATATTTCAGCTGGTCCTTCTTTGGCGAGGTAAGCACAACTCCGGTGCCTAGCCCGGTTTTTGTTTTTAACCCGTCAAAATGCACCCTCCAGTAGTTCGGATCTGGTGGCGGTGGTTCGTATTGTACCTCGGCCCAGTCCACAAAAAAGTCCGCCACAGCCAGAGACTTGATTGCTTCTCTTCTGTCATATTGCGGCGCATAAGGAGCTAGTTCGATTGCCCATTTTGCGATTCGACCACTTGCATCCTTGTTACCCATTATCTCGGATATGGGAGCTTCACATATTACTTTGATGGGGTGCTCCTCAAAGTAATGCTTTAACTTATTAGCTGCCATATAGACACCATATGCCACCTTTTGAAAGTGTGGGTAGTTCTGCTTTGAGGCAAATAATACCTCGCTCAAGTAATACACTAGCCTCTGCACCGACTTACCCTCTATGTCGCGCTCTACCACAATCACTGCACTTACAACTCGGTTGGTTGCGGCTATGTAGAGCAACATTGGCTCCTTTGATAGTGGAGAGGCTAAAACTGGTGCAGTGGCTAGCATCTTCTTTAAGTGGGCAAAGGCTTCATCAGCCTGTGGCGTCCAAACGAACTTATCTGACTTTTTCATGAGTTGGTAGAGAGGCAATGCCTTTTCTCCCAACCGACATACAAACCGACTTAACGATGCCAGGCACCCAGTGAATTTCTGGACATTGTTCAGACACTTCGGCAGCTCCATTCATTCAATGGCCCGAATCTTAGTTGGATTAACTTCGATACCTCAGTTGGAGACGAGAAATCCGAGCAATTTTCCAGCCGGGACACCGAAGGTACATTTTTTCGGGTTAAGCTTCATCTGAAACCTTCTTAAGTTCGCGAATGTCTGCCTGATGTCGTCAAGGAGCGTTTTGCTTTCCTTGGTCTTGATAACCACATCATCCACATACACTTGTACATTTTGACCTATTTGGTCGTGCAAACATTTTTGCATACATCTTTGGTACGTTGCACCTGCATTACGTAAACCAAACGGCATGGTGCGATAGCAATAAGCCCCATACGGGGTGATAAATGCGGTCTTTATTTGATCATTCGGATTCAGAGGTATCTGGTGGAAACCAGAATATGCATCAATGAATGACAATAGTTCACATCCCGCGGTTGAGTCCATGACCTGATCTATCCTCGGCAGTGGAAATGGATCTTTTGGACACGCCTTCTTCAGGTTCGTGTAATCGATACACATACGCCAAACCACTGCCACGTTCGGGTCATCCTTCTTCTTTTCCACCAGCACCGGATTAGAGAGCCAATCCGGATAGAGTACTTCCATGATAAATCCTGCAGCTAGCAACCGAGCTATCTCGTCTCCAATGACTTTTCTCCTATCCTTGGTGAAGCGATGAAGAGGTTGCTTCACCGGCCTTGCTCCGGGTCTCACGTTTAAAGAGTGCTCGGCCAACTCCCTCGGAACATCTTGCAAGTCCTGTGTAGACCAAGCAAAAATATCCCAATTCTCACGGAGGAAGTTGACGAGCTCGCTTTCCTATTTATCATTCAACCTGGCACCAATTGTTACGGTGCACTCTGGGAACATATCATCAACAGGCACTTTCTTAGTATCCTTTGCGGCTTGGAACGAAACGCTACCATGGGGGTTACTCAACGCCGGCATATACTGCTGCGCGGACTGAGCTAATGCCGCCACCTCTTGGATTTTTCTTTTCTCTTGCGCAATCACAAGTGACTCGGCTAGGTTAGACCCGGCTGAGGCACACTCAATGGAACGTCAGAAATCTCCAGCAATAGTAATCACTCCATTTGGCCCGGGCAACTTCATCTTCAGATAACTGATGTGGCAGCTTGCCATGAACTTGTTCAATGCTGGTCTTCCGATTAACACGTGATACGCACTTTCCAAGTTCACCACTTCAAACTCCAGATTCTCAGTTCGGCAGTTATCTCTCGTGCCGAATAACACATCAACCCGGACTTTGCCTATGGGCTCACAAGAAATGCCTGGTACAATAACATGGAAAGTTGTCCTTGTAACCTGGAGCATGTTCTCCGAGATACCGAACTTGCGCATTATATCCGCATACATGATGTTAATGCTATTGCCATTGTCAATCAGTACCTTAGAGAACCTCACATTGATGTTAGGCCCAATGAATGTCGGGTCCAGCACTAATGCATATGAACCAGGACTCGGCATAAGCTTGGGATGATCTTTGATGTTCCAAGTAATTTCTTGGTCCAACCAAGGAATATACCTCGTCACCGCTGGCATTACCGCATTAACCTCCATATGTCGGCGCTGCAAGCTCTTCCTATCTGTTTCCTCAGTGGTAAACACACAGTAACTCTAATGATGCTCCCTGTACTCATTCCTCCCATCATTTCCGGGGTACCTCTGATCCAGCTGATGCTGGTTCTCTACTTGATGAACTGCATCCCTTCTCTCATGGTTATCATACCTCGGCGAAGGGGGAGGCAACATTAGCTGTTGCATGTTTGCTCCGGAGAGCAATTGCTGCCGGGGTAACTCCTGCTAAGGTTGATCATTCCGGGGTGCCTGAGCATTCCCCGAACGACCTTGTTCTATCTTACGCATCCACTCACACTGCCTCATTGTATGACCCGCTCGGTTACTCGGATTTGGCGTGTGAAATTTACACGGCTGATCCAACATCGACTCATAAGTGTACCTCGGACGGTCCTTCTTTTCTTGCCACTGTTTGTTCTGTTCTGGCGTCCAAGTTTTCTTGCCATCATTCCTTGGTGTCCATTGTTGCCCTCTAGTTTTCTGACGCTGATTGCTCCCTGTTCCTGGCTGATCTTGATTCACAGCTGCAACTTGTTGTGAACTGTACCGGTGATCCGGTCTATCATCTCTCATTTTACCTTTGTAATCGTTCCTCCAGGATGATCCGGCTCCATCTCTCTAGTAGTAATCCTCATTCGACTCATTGGACATGAGCCTAGGTTGAGTCGGATCGCCCAAGGCATACGAATCAGCAATCCGGATCATCTCTACCAACGTAGTTGGCATTTTCCTTTGCAACTTTTGCCACAGTTCGCTTGCATACCTGCATCCATGCGCAAACCACGCTATGGCCTGTGACTCTATCACGCCCTCACACGAGTTTCTCACGGTACACCACCGGGTCAAAAGCTCCTGGTCCGTCTCATTCGGTCTTTGCTTGCACATAGCTAGGGTCTGTGGCCTATTTGGCCTCTGATACGTACTCGAGAAATTGCTGATGAACATTTCCTCAAAATCGATCCAGCAGTTAATACTTCCGGGCGGCAAATTGTTCAACCATACCCTTGCTGGCCCCTCCAACATCTGGGGTATGTATCTCACTGCCCATCGCAAGTTACCTGTAGCAATTTTCACAGCCGTAGCATAATTTATCAACCAATCCTCCGGCTTAGTGCTGTCGTCATACGTCTTCGTGCCTCTGGGTAACTGGAAGTTAGGTACCGGTGGCTCTTTCATGATCCGGGGTCCAAAACACACAGGACCCGGAGGACCTTGACTTTCAATCTGCTCCGACCTATACAGTTGATCCAGTTTCAACCTAGCATCATCCGACATTAAATCCCTGCTTCCCAATCTCAACCCTATCACATGATAGTCCGGCCTTGGATATCCTGCATTCACCATTTCCGAATCTCCATCGTTATACCGGTCTCGTTCTCGTGGCGCATCTCTCTGTTGCATACCTCGGCCAGCACTTTGCTCTTGCCTTGGTATATTCCGCTGTTGCGGTTGTCCTGCAGAGTTGCGCTGTCCGGCATTGCCGTTAACAGCTTTTCCTTGACCGGCATTGCCTTGGTCACGGTTACCTCGGCCAGCTTCACCTCGGCTTACACTCCGTCGATCGTCGTTTCTTTGTACCTCTTTTGCCTTTCCTGCCCTCGTCGGGTCATATGGAACAATCTGCTTGTTTCTCCTGGCCGAGGTTACTACCTCCTCTCTCCTTGGACCACCATGAGGAGACGATGCGGCTCCAGCAGATTTCTCTGGGTTACCCACCGCCGAATGAACGATCTTGGAGGCCCCAGCTCTCTCCGGGTTTGCCCTGAGCAATTCCTCATTTTGCCTGTTCGCGATCCGAACCAACTCATTGACCCGATCTTGCTGTCTCTGATGGGCTTCACCCGTCAGACCCTCTAGCTCGGATGCAGCTGCATTCGCTGCTCTGAGGTTTTTCGTCGGGGTACTGTACTTCGGCAGCCCCACGGACAAACAGTTTTCTGACTCCTCAATCCGAGTATCCCCTTCTTTGTTCATTTAACTCATGAGATTTCTCCCCTTTACTTTTACAGCATCTACTTTATTTGCCTTTGCGTACTCACGCAGCGTCATGTTCAACGACTGCTGAGCCGCAGCAATCTTTTTCGCTCCCTCTAGAATTTTCTGCCTAGTTTCCTCTAGCTTGGCCTGTGCCTGAGCCGGATCTACCACTGCTGCTACCGGGTTTGCCAAGCTATCCATAGCTTCCCTCAGTACATTCTCAGGCCTCTCTAGTGGAGGTCCTATACCTTTCCTCGGTGCCTTAGGTGTTACCTCCGGATCAGGTGCTGGATCCTTGCTTGCGCCTGCACCTGGCGCAGTCATCATCACCTCAGCACGGTCCGGGGAGCGAGTGATACGCGCCCCGTGAACCACGCTAAGGGGTGGCTCCCCTGCCTCGACGACGTGCCGCGGATGAACGCATGATATGTCCACAGCAACGTAGACCTTGTGCACACCCAACTTGACGAAGAGGCCGTTGCGCGGAAGTGGGCGTTAAGCAGCCGACGAAGTCCAGTGCTCCAAAGCGCTGAACGAGCCCGGAGACGATGCGTTCACCGGTGCCGATGAGGTTTCCCATCCGGATCTTCACCCCTGCTAACACCGCTAGCCCCACGGTGGGCGCCAACTGTCGTGGTGGTGTCACGGCAGATGCCATGGATAGGCTAAAGGTGGGGACTAATAGCACTAGGGGAATCCAGGGAGGGATAGTGAGGTGATTCCCCACACAGAAGCTTTGTATTCGATTCAGTTCACAGGTTACAAGTGCTCCTAGAGCTGTATTGGCGAGAGGAGGAAGAAGGAGCTCTCTTACTCTCACCCACAGTTAACCCGTACAAGACCCTTAGAACCTAGAACCTTACAGAATAGAGGAACCCCTTCTACAGAGGCCCTAGCCCTCCTTATATAGGAGTGGCTAGGTCTCCACTTAGGGCATACATGGAGGCATATTCCAGGGAATATGCCTCCTCCCAAAATAGCAAACCGACCGGGGTACTTTTCCCCCGCATCACCCATGCAGAGGCTACGTGAGCCTCTACGGCGCCTGCGTCAGCCAACACGGGCGTCGTCACCTCTGTCGGCCACGCATCGGTGGTCCTGCCTCTTTGCTTCGCCACGCAGCATGCATCGGGCTTCTTTTGACCAGCGAGATTCCTTCCTTCTCCTAGAAGCTAGATATGACCCGGATCATAATTGATTCGGCCACACCCGTTCCTACATACAAGTTAAATATGCCATTCCGACTTACGGCTTAAGTCGGTTGAGACCTAGTTAGGTGGACACCCCTGGTCCGGGTTACCCCGTGATTCGGCCTGCCTTGAGGTGACCCGGCCAGCATCCGCTTTAGCCTTGCCGACCCTCGGCTAACTCGGTCTTTATACCCCGGCGCGACCCTACCCGGGGGTATCCTCAAGGCAGGCCGATGACTCCTAGCCAAATAATTGAGGACAATGCAAAGGCTTTAGCGAGGGCGCAAAGCACAACACCTACTTGTGAGAAGAGCGGTGAGAGAGAGAACCACCTCATAGTGAGTGAGAGCCACAAGCCAAATTCGAGTGGAAAAACTAAGAGTGTTCTCCTTGCCACCAAAAGTGAGATGAGAGATGTTCAGAACAACCCATCTATCTTGCATTATGTCCTCCTTTGCAAGGGACTAGCGCAAGGAACAAACAATGATCAGGACATCCCTACAATTACACCTACCCCAACGACTACTGAAGATGCTACAACTGTTGCAAGAAAGGATCAGTCCAATAAGATTAGAATTGGACCTATTACAAGAGCTCGTGCTAAGCTACTTGAACAACAGGTGAATTTACTCCTAAACGAATCTGGTAATTTGATTGATGAGAACTTTATACTGCCTAAGTCTATGCATTTATGTATGATCAGGTTCGTTGGAGAAACAAGCATGGCGCAAGGAGGAGAAGGGCTACAAGAGAATCCCAACATGATGATCGCACAAGGATGCGCGAGGGAGGAGCAGGAGGAAGGCGCAATACAAGCAAGGGAGATCATCGAAGAGAAGGAACGTTCAATTCGGATGCATGTAAGTCCTGAAATTCAAACGGACGTGGATTCCTCATACGAACTCCAAATCAAGCAAATAAGCACTTGTTGGATAGATAATTCCAAGATCTTTCCACTGAGTACTTTCACGCCTAAAATACCCTGGATAATCCGGCCCCCACAACCCGGATAATCCGGCGCTACTTTGGAGATTTTGCAAAGGACTTCGTGCGCGACATTCAATACCGGGGCGGATATTTGACCGGATTTTTCCCCTGGAAAATCTGGCCCCCGGATAATCAGGCCCTCTTAGACCGGATAATCTGGCCCAAAAAGTTCCCATCAGATCCGGACGGATCTGACTGTATCAGACACGTTTTTGTTTCACGTTTTTCGGACGTTCCGGTGGCCATATAAGTCTGGGAACGCCCTCTAGTTTAGGTTAGACCACGTTAAAACTATTTTGGTGTTGTTTCTTTCATAGAACCTCTGGAATTACCCTGTGTTCGAATCTACCAACTATAATTGAGTGTGATTTGTTGTTCCATTGGGAATTAGTAGATTACATACTACCATTCGTGGTCACGGCTGCGTGCGCAAGAGCGTGATGTTGTGAATATCCTACAAGGTTCGAGAGCTGTTGCATTGGCATCAGGGATCGAGCGGGAGAGTTCATAGCTACAGGCTAGTTATCTATCATCCACCATCATCACCGCCATCCACTTACTGAGAAGATCGGGCTACGGCATATCATCTTGGTATCAGATTTCCAGTGTTGCCTCGGTAAGCATCAACAAATCCATCCATAGACTAGAGAGTGTTTTCGTCCTATACAGAAAAAGCCTTACAAAAAGATTTGCCATAGACTAGATTGCATCTTTTTCGAGTTTTAGTTGCTGATTGTATCTTCTCGTAGATCCGATCTGCAGGTTTTTCCTCGTAGGAGTCTAGTTTTTCGTTTGTGTCTAGGTTTAGGGTTTGATCTTGTTTTCCGCCGTGTCAACCATCACCGTGTTCTGCAAGTGTTTCTCGTTTATCTGAGTCCACATAGCGTACCTTTGTTTGCATACCATAGACACAGCCTATCTACAGCATCCGTGCCTAGGAACATACCCATGAGACTAGTTGCTTTGCTCCGACAGGCTGCTCATTAAGGTTTGAAGTGAAAATTTCGTCCAGGAAGACCGGATTACCCGACCCCCGACTAACCGGAATATCCGGCCCCTAATTGCTCAGAATTGTTGCATCACGTATTGCATTGTGTCAGATAGTTGAAAAATCAAAAAAAAAGTTGTTAAAAAAAAGAGAAAGAAAAGAGATACAAAAGTAAAACAAAAGGGAGATATCAAGGTTGATTGGAGGACTAGTTTTATAATAGCACTAGTAGATTGAGCAATCTTGTGCCTGTTCTATTTGAGCTATTACTAGCGTCTCTCTTGTGCATTGCAATATTCCTTTTCATAAGTTGCTTTGCCACGTTTATCTCCACCGTGTGTGTTTCTTGGGTTTTTGTACGATCAGCACTATGATTTGTTTGCGGTGTAGATAGGATACCATACCTATAGCTCCACCATAAATAACCTGTGTGCCCTGTGATCATTCTCTATACCTTTGATATTCACTTCATCACATCAGTGCATCTGTCTTTGATTTCGTTTGGTAGAGCATCTCTATTCACTTTGGAACGGTAAGATCTCCTTTCTTATTAGTTGTGAGTGAGTTGTGAGAGTTTCCACCATACAGATTTTGTTTTTTGCACTAACCTACTAATCATGTCTTCTAGTGATGATGATGTTGTGTTGCAGAAAAAGAAGGATGAGGAGCTTGTCAATTGGCGTCAATATGAGGCTTTGAAATCCCACTTGACACGTGTGTTTACTAACACGATAGATGCCATTGACAAGAATCTCCAAGATATGAATATGAGATTGGATCAGCATGTTGGGACGGTTGATACTATCCAAACGCAAGTGGCTACGCTCAATGTCAATGTCACCACTTTGCAGCGTTCCATTGAGGGTTTGATAGCCGCCTTACATAGAAGGGAATATCCTCAACATGATGATGCCTTTGATGATTTCGATGAGGGTAGCACCGTGGATGCTGCTCCACATGTTGGCAGGGGACGTGTTATTCCCCCTATCCATGCACCTGCTCATGGCCGTGGGTTTGCCCCTCTTGGGCGTGCTCAACATGTGCCCAACCAAGCTGCTAATGATGGTTTGGGCAAGCCAAAATTCTCAATTCCCAAGTTTGATGGTTCCATTGATCCTGAAGACTACCTCACATGAGAGTTGAAGATTGAGAAACTCTGGCACTTATTTAACTATCCAGGAGATAAGAAGGTCAAGCTTGCAGCATCTGAATTTGATGGTTATGCTTTGCGTTGGTGGGATGCTCTTGTGCAGCATAGAAGGGAGGACAATGAACTTCCTGTGATGGATTGGCGCGAGATGAAGCAAATCATGAAAGCTCGTTTCATACCAACCAAGTACTTGAGATCAGTTTTTGATAAATTGACACAATTGAAGCAAGGCACCATGATAGTTGATGAGTACTACATGGAGATGGAGATGCTTATGCAGCGTGCTAGAATTCGTGAGTCCATTGAGATGACCATGCATCGATTCCTAAACAATTTGAAGTTACCAATCAAGAGCATTGTTCATCATCACAAGTATGATACCATGAATGAGTTGTTGCATCATGCTAGAGAGGTCGAATCCCAGATGGCAGAAGAGGCGAAGTCACGTGCTCGTTTTCCGTCCTCCAGCAGATTTTCTGCCAGGTCTACATCTCCTATAGTCACGCCACCAGCTGCTGCTCCTTATACACCATCGGCAAGCCAGCAAGTACACCTTCGTTTGGTTCTAATGCTCGGAAACCCGCTGCTCCTGCTGCTAGCTCGGGTTCCAACATGTCTACTACATGTACTCGTGATGTGGTGTGCCATACTTGTGGAGGTAGAGGACACTATAAGAAGGATTGTCCAAACAGCAAGGTTATGTTTGTTAACGAACAAGGCTAAGTAGAGAGTGGAGATGATGCTTCTGATGATGATGTTGATGATGTCGGGGATGGTGCTGATGCGTATCCTGAGCGTGCTCCAACTATTGTCGTATCTTCATGTATACTTAGTGTGCAACCGGTTGATGAATCCCAATGTTGTAACTTGTTCCAAACAAAAGCTCTAGTTGGACCCAACAAGGCTTGCAAGGTCATTATTGATGGAGGTAGCTGCAGAAATCTTGCAAGTAAGGAACTATGTGCCAAACTGAATTTGACATACTTACCTCATCCCAAGCCATACTACATATAATGGTTGAGCAACAATGGTGAGATGAAGGTAAATCATATGGTACTTGTGAATTTTCAAATAGGACCATACAAAGATTCTATTGATTTTGATGTGGTTCCTATGACTGTTTGTCACCTACTATTGGGTTGGCCTTGGCTCTATGATCGCCATGTGCAACACAATGGTCGAGCCAATACATATTACTTGGAATTTAAAGGAAAGAAGATTACTATGCAGCCAATGACACCACAAGAAATTGTGAATGATTCTCGCCAGAAGATAGAGGTGAACTTGAAAGAAGATACTACCACTCGGCGAGATTGTGTGACAGCTGTTCTTGATGTAATTGAGCCTAAATTGAGTGATAAACGAAAAGTGAGAGAGTGCCTGGGTTATTGATACTAGCCACCAAGGAGGATATGAGAGAGTTTCGTGAGGATCCTACAGCCATGCCACTTGTGCTCATGTATAAGGGCGAGGTATTGGTTTCTAATGACATGACCCCTATTTCTCTTGGTGTCTCTTCTGTTTTGCAGGACTTTGGGGATGTGTTTCTAGAAGACGTGTCTGCAGGTTTACCTCCATTGCATGGCATAGAACATCAAGTGGACCTGATTCCTGGTGCCACACTTCCCAACCATGCACCTTACAGGACTAATCCCAAAGAGAGTAAGGAAATTCAGAAGCAAGTACAAGCGTTGCTGGATAAAGGGTACATTCGTGTCTCTCTTAGCCCTTGTGATGTTCCTGTTATTTTAGTTCCTAAGAAAGATGGTACATGGCGCATGTGTGTAGATTGTAGAGCGATTAATAACATCACTATTCGATATCGTCATCCTATTCCGCGCTTAGAGGATATGTTAGATGAATTGAGTGGTGCTGCTGTTTTCTCTAAGATAGACTTGCGTAGTGGTTATCATCAAATTAGGATGAAAGAAGGGGATGAGTGGAAAACTGCTTTCAAAACAAAATTTGGCTTGTATGAGTGGTTAGTCATGCCGTTTGGTCTTACTAATGCACCTAGTACATTTATTCGATTAATGAATCATGTTTTGAGAGATTTTATTGGTCGTTTAGTGGTTTTTTACTTTGATGATATACTTATATACAACCACAACGAAACTGAACATTGCACTCATATTCGACAAGTTTTGCAAGTGTTGCCTGACAATAAATTGTATGCTAATCTTGAGAAGTGCACATTTGCAAAAGATAAGGTCATATTCCTAGGATTTGTTGTATCTAAGAATGGGGCAGAGGTAGATCAATCTAAAATTGAATCAATTCAGAATTGGCCTACTCCCATGAATGTAAGTCAAGTGCGTAGTTTCCACGGATTAGATGGTTTCTGTAGGCGCTTTGTGAAAGATTTTAGCACCATTGCTGCACCTTTGAATTATTTGACAAAGAAAGGTGTTCCTTGTGTATGGGGCGCGGCCCAAGACATTGCATTTGATACATTAAAACGTTTGCTTACTTCTGCACCATTACTTGCATTACCTGATTTTTCGAAGCAATTTGAAGTTGAATGTGATGCTAGTGGTATAAGCATAGGTGGCATTTTAATGCAAGAGGGTCGGCCTATAGCTTATTTTTCTGAGAAATTGACTGGTGCTCGTTTGGATTATTCTATCTATGATAAAGAATTGTATGCACTTGTTAGAGTACTTGAGGTTTGGCAACATTATTTGTGGCCAAAGGAATTCATCATACATTCTGATCATGAAGCATTGAAATACTTGAAAGCTCAATCAAACTTGCATAGAAGATTAGCTAAATGGGTTGAGTTCATTGAGTCTTTTCCTTACATCATTAATTATAAGAAGGGAAAAGAGATTGTTGTTTCTAATGCTCTGTCTAGGAAGAACATGCTATTAACCAATCTTGATGTTAAAATTCCTGGATTAGAAGCTATTTGTGCACTTTATGCAACTTACCATGATTTTGCTGAACCATATCGTTTGTGTGCTCTTAGAAACGCATGGGATAAGTATCATATACATGATGGATATTTGTTTCGAGCTAACAAACTATGTATTCCAGAATTGTCGTTGCGTTTATTCTTAGTGCAAGAATCACATGTTGGTGGTTTTATGGGTCACTTTGGGCGTGAGAAGACGTTGCTCATGCTTGCTAATCACTTTTATTGGCCCAAGATGAGGCGTGATGTGTACAGATTTGTGAGCTGATGTATTACATGCCACAAGTCGAAATCTAAGCTGAAGCCTCACGGTTTGTATACACCTCTCTCTACACCTACTACTCCATGGGAAGACATTAGTATGGATTTTGTGCTAGGTCTACCTAAAACTCAGAGAGGTCATGATTCTATATTTGTGGTAGTGGATAGGTTCTCTAAGATGGCTCATTTTATTGTCTGCCACAAAAGTGACGATGCGTTGCATGTTGCTAACCTATTTTTCAGGGACATCGTGAGATTACATGGAGTACCAAAAACGATTGTTTCTAACCATGATGTGAAGTTCATGAGCTACTTTTGGAAGACCTTATGGGGGAATCTAGGAATGAAGCTGCTGTTCAGTACTACATGTCACCCCCAAACAGATGGTCAAACGGAGGTGGTGAATCGAACATTGTCACAGCTGCTAAGGACCATGATTAAAAAGAATCTGCGGGAGTGGGAAGAGTGTTTGCCACATGTTGAGTTTGCTTACAACAGGGCGGTGCATTCAACTACTCAGCTTTGTCCTTTTGAGGTGGTGTATGGTTTCAAGCCATTGACGCCACTTGATATGTTGCCTCTGCCATTACATGAGAGAGTTGATATGGAGGCATCAAAACATGCTGATTATGTGAAGAAAATACATGAGAAGACTCGAGAGGCTATTGAGAAGAAAGGCAAGAACATTGCTGCTGCATGGAATCAAGCAAGGAAAGAAGTGTTGTTCGAGCCTAGAGATATGGTTTGGGTACATCTACGCAAGGATAGGTTCCCACTACTTCGAAAGTCAAAATTGAAGCCAGTGGTGCTAGTCCTTACAAGGTGTTATCCAAGATTAATGATAATGCCTACTCGGTTGATATACCTATTGAGGAGTGGTGAAGTTAGCAATAGCTTCAACGTTGCTGATTTGTCACCATATGCTGGAGAAGACCTTGGAGCGTCGAGGTCGACGCCTTTTGAAGGGGAGGGGAGATGATGAGGACATCCCTACAATTACACCTACCCCAATGACTACTGAAGATGCTACAACTGTTGCAAGAAAGGATCAGTCCAATGAGATTAGAATTGGACCTATTACAAGAGCTCCTAAACGAATCTGGTACTTTGATTGATGAGAACTTTATACTGCCTAAGTCTATGCATTTATGTATGATCAGGTTCGTTGGAGAAACAAGCATAGCGCGAGGAGGAGAAGGGCTACAAGAGAAGCCCAACATGATGATCGCCCAAGGATGCGCGAGGGAGGAGCGGGAGGAAGGCGCAATACAAGAAAGGGAGATCATCGAAGAGAAGGAACGTTCATTTCGGACAGACAGAAGTCCTGAAATTCAAACGGACATGGATTCCTCATACGAACTCCAAATCAAGCAAATAAGCACTTGTTGGATAGATAATTCCAAGATCTTTCCAATGAGTACTTCCACGCCTAAAAGACCCCGGATAATCCGGCCCCCACACCCCGGATAATCCGACCCTGCTTTGGAGATTCTGCAAAGGACTTCGTGCGTGACGTTCAGTACCGGGGCGGATATTTGACCGGATTTTTCCCCCGGAAAATCCGGCCCCCGGATAATCCGGCCCTCTTAGACCGGATAATCCGTCCCAAAAAGTTCCCATCAGATCCGGATGGATCTGACTATATCAGACACGTTTTCATTTTGCGTTTTTCGGACGTTCCGGCAGCCATATAAGCCTGGGAACGCCCTCTAGTTTAGGTTAGACCATGTTAAAACTATTTTGGAGTTGTTTCTTTCATAGAACCTCTAGAATTACCTTGTGTTCGAATTTACCAACTATAATTGAGTGTGATCTGTTGTTCCATTGGGAATTAGTAGATTGCATACTACCGTTCATGGTCACGGCTGCGTGCGTAAGAGCGTTGTGTTGTGAATATCCTACAAGGTTCGAGAGCTATTGCATTGGCATCAGGGATCGAGCGGGAGAGTTCATAGCTACAGGCTAGTTATCTATCATCCACCATCATCACCACCATCCGCTTACTGAGAAGATCGGGCCACCCCATATCAAACGAATTAACCAATGTTCCTCCATCTTTGATGAGTGTTTTGTAGGAATTCAAGGATGTGTTCCCCGAAGAGCTTCCACATGGACTACCTCCTCTTCGCAGCATCGAACATCGCATTGACCTCATCCCCGGTCACCACTTCCCAACTGCGCCGCTTACCGCACGAACCTGGAGGAGACAAAGGAGATTGAACACCAAATCAACCAACTCGTCTCCAAAGGTTTGATCCAAGTTAGCACTAGTGCAAGTGTCGTACCCGTGATTCTTGTTCCAAGGACGGATGCTACGTTATGGTTATGCATGGACTCTCGTCCAATGAATGCTATCACCGTGCGTTATCGACATCCCATACCACGTCTCGATGACATGCTTGACGAGTTGTGTGGAGCCGCTATTTTTTCGAAAATTGATCTTCGTAGTGGTTACCATCAAATACGCATGGCTGAAGGTGATGAGTGGAAAACCGCCTTCAAGACCAAACTTGGTCTCTATGAATGGTTGGTTATGCCCTTTGGTTTATCTAATGCCCCATCCACCTTCATGCGCCTCATGAATCATATTTTGCGTTCTCTCATTGGAAAAAGTGTTGTTGTCTATTTCGATGATAATCGTTTATAGCAAATCACTTGAGGACCATATAACACATGTCAAAGAAGTTTTGCAAATCCTTTGACATGTAAAGCTTTATGCTAATCTTCCAAAGTGCACTTTTTCTAAAGACAAGTTGATTTTTCATGGATTTATCGTTTCTTCGAAGGGAACTGAAGTTGATGTTTCCAAGGTAAAGGACATACGAGATTGGCCCATCCCAACAAATGTGAGTGAACTCCGAAGTTTTCATGGGTTGGCCGGTTTCTATCGTCGCTTTGTGAAAGAATTTTCAACCATTGCTTGTCCCCTTAATGAATTGAACAAAAAGAATGTCACCTTCGTGTGGGGCAAAGCACAACAAAAAGCTTTTGATGAACTTAAAAAGAGGCTCACCGAAGCACCTCTCCTTGCTTTACCGGATTTCACAAAAACTTTTGAGATAGAGTGTGATGCTAGTGGTACTGGCATTGGAGGAGTCCTTATGCAAAACGGACGTCCTATAGCCTACCATAGCGAGAAACTTGATGGTGCTCGCCTTAACTATCCGATTTATGATAAAGAGCTTTTTGCCTTAGTACGTGTACTTCAAGTTTGGCAACACTACATTTGGCCGAAGGAATTTATCATACATTCCGACCATGAGTCGTTGAAATATCTCAAAGGCCAAGCTAACTTGATCAAGAGACACACTAAGTGGGTTGAGTTCATGGAATCTTTTCCGTACATTGTCAAGTATAAGAAGGGCAAAGATAATGTAGTTGCGGACGCGTTCTCTCGCAAACATACAAGCCTTCTTACGAGACTTGAAATCAACGTGTTGGGTCTTGAGGAAATAAAATCTTTGTATGCTTCTGATCCGTTCTTTGAACCAATTTTCGCAAAGTGCTCCAATGACAAAGGAGTTGATGATTTGTATTTGCATAAGGGTTTTCTTTTTAAACAAAACAAGCTATGCATTCCGAAGTCGTCACTTCAATTTTTGCTTCTCCAAGAATCTCATGGTGGAGGCCTTATGGGTCACTTTGGTCATGACAAGACATTGGACATGCTCTCCAATCACTACTTTTGGCCCAAGATGAAGCGCTTTGTGGAGCGCTACGTTCAACGATGCACGACATGTGTTCAAGCTAAGTCGCAAGCTAATCCCTATGGTCTTTATATGCCATTGCCTATCCCTCATACACCTTGGTCCGACATCAGCATGGATATCGTGTTAGGATTGCCTAGATCTAAGGATGGCCATGATTCTATATTTGTTGTTGTGGATCGCTTTTCAAAAATGGCACACTTCATACCGTGCCACAAGACCGGCGATGCTTCACATGTTGCAAATCTATTTTTCAGGGAAATCATCCATCTACATGGTGTGCCACGAACAATCGTCTCCGACCGCGACGTCAAATTCATGAGCTACTTATGGAAGACCCTCATGGCCAAGCTCGGCGTCAAGCTACTCTTTTCATCCGCATCACATCCCCAAACTGATGGTCAAACTGAAGTTGTCAACCGAAGCCTCGGGACTCTCCTTCGTGTGTTGATCAAGAAGAACTAGAAGGATTGGGAGGAATGCATCCCACACGCCGAGTTAGCCTACAATCGAGCCAAGCACTCAACAACCAAGATGAGTCCATTCCTGATCGTCTATGGTTTCGAGCCCCTCACCGCGCTCGACATCCTACCACTACCTGTCCATGAGCGCACAAACATGGACGTCGAGAAACGCGCACAAGCTATGAAGAAACTTCATGAATAAACAAGAGCTACTATCGAACGACAAGTCCTTCGCCAAGCTTCAAGGTTAAACAAGGACAAGAAGGAGATTATCTTTGAAGAAGGTGACCTTGTGTGGATACACCTAAGCAAAGACCGCTTCCCCAAGGAACATGACTCCAAGCTCAAGCCAAGAGGAGATGGTCCCTTCAAGGTCATCAAAAGAATCAAAAACAACGCCTACATCATCGACATACCGACCTCCAAGTACCTTGCAAGCAATACATTCAATGTCAAGCATCTCTTACCATACCATGGAGATGTTCAACATGATAACCATGAAGAGTCGAGGACGACTCTTTCCCAAGGGGGGAGCTAATGCGGCCCATCCTACGGACGCTCCTACATCTACACCACCGAGTCCCCCAAGTGGACCCATGACTCGTGCTCGAGCCAAACTCCTACAAGCTAAGGTGAATTTGATCCTCGCCTCGTGCCAATTTGATACATCCTTGGATGGTGTGCTACTTCATGCAGCTACTCTATGCATCATCAGGTACGAAGCAACCCAGGATGGAGAACAAGGAGCAGATCGTGAAGCAGAAGACGCTGGAGCTGCTCAGACCGGAGTCTCCTGTCTGCGCACACTAGAGTCTCCGGTCCACCAAAGTCTCCGGCCTGAAGACACTGGAGTCTCCGGTCCCACCTCCGGTCTGACCCTTGCACCGGGCCCTAGGACAATCTGAAGGCCCCTCTGGAGGTTGGTCCGGAGAACGACCGGAATATCCGGCCTAGACCAGAGTCTCCGGTCCACCACACCGGAGTCTCCGGTCCGACCAACGCCAGGCATGAAAAGGCCTTTGGGCCTGCGGCCCATGTTCCCCTTAGTCCGTCCAGAACTTGTCTTTTATTCCTAAAGTACCCCTGTTTAAGTGGCTGGCCTATATATAGTCCCCCACCTCCATTGTAAACCCTAGGCATGATATTGGAATTAGTGGAAACCCCTTTGTGGATCTATCTAATTCTTGCCTCATGCTCCTTAACCAAGGAGCACCAATATCCCCAAACCTCGTTGGAGTTTGCATCGTGCCTCCGCGTTGTACAAGGCCTTGGCATCGGTGTCCCTTTTCCAAGACGTCAAGATCTCACCGAGTCTCCCATCTCGTCGTGCCGGTTCGAGAGAGAGTCCTCCGCCCGACGCCGATCATAGGGATTGCGCCGGACCGGTCACCACTGGCGTGAGCTATTGGTGTGTATTGTGGTTTTGTGTGTGTGTGTTCTTCGCGTTCTTCGTGCGTGTGTTCGTCGTGTTCATCCTCCTCTCCTCTCCCCGCACTCCATCCTTCGATTTTAAAGGGAATCGTGAAAGATCGGGCCACCCTAGAGGTTTGCCCTCAACAGGTTGGTTATGCCCTTTGGTTTATCTAATGCCCCATCCACCTTCATGCGCCTCATGAATCATATTTTGCGTTCTCTCATTGGAAAAAGTGTTGTTGTCTATTTCGATGATATTCTTGTTTATAGCAAATCACTTGAGGACCATATAACACATGTCAAGGAAGTTTTGCAAATCCTTCGAAATGAAAAGCTTTATGCTAATCTTCCCAAGTGCACCTTTGCTAAACACAAGTTGATTTTTCTTGGATTTGTCGTTTCTTCGAAGAGAATTTAAGTTGATGTTTCCAAGGTAAAGGACATACGAGATTGGCCCATCCCAACAAATGTGAGTTAACTCCGAAGTTTTCATGGGTTGGCCAGTTTCTATCGTTGCTTTGTGAAAGACTTTTCCACTATTGCTTGTCCTCTCAACGAGTTGACGAAAAAGAATGTCACCCTCGTGTGGGGCAAAACACAACAAAAATCTTTTGATGAACTTAAAAAGAGGCTCACCGAAGCACCTCTCCTTGCGTTACCGGATTTCACAAAAACTTTTGAGATAGAGTGTGATGCTAGTGGTATTGGCATTGGAGGAATCCTTATGCAAAATGGACGTCCTATAGCCTACCATAGCGAGAAACTCGATGGTGCTCGCCTGAATTATCCAATTTATGACAAAGAGGTTTTTGCCTTAGTCCGTATCCTTCAAGTTTGGCAACACTACCTATGGCCCAAGGAATTTATCATAAATTCCGACCATGAATCGCAGAAATATCTCAAAGACAAGCCAACTTGAGTAAGAGACACACTAAGTCGGTTGAGTTCATGGAGTCTTTCCCGTACATAGTCAAGTATAAGAAGGGCAAAGATAATGTAGTTGCGGACGCTTTGTCTCGCAAGAACACAAGCCTTCTTACGAGACTTGAAATCAACATGTTCGGTCTTGAGGAAATAAAATCGTTGTATGCTTCTGACCCGTTCTTTGAACCAATTTTCGCAAAGTGCTCCATTGACAAAGGATTTGATGATTTCTATTTGCATAAGGGCTTTCTTTTTAAACAAAACAAGCTTTGCATTCCGAAATCGTTGCTCCAACTTTTGCTTCTCCAAGAATCTCATGGTGGAGGTCTCATGGGTCACTTTGGCCGTGACAAGACATTGGACATGCTCTCCACTCACTATTTTTTGCCCAAGATGAAGCGCGACGTGGAGCGCTACGTTCAATGATGCACGACATGTGTTCAAGCTAAGTCGCAAGCTAACCCTTATCGTCTTTATATGCCATTGCCTATTCCTCATACACCTTGGTCCGACATTAGCATGGATTTCGTGTTAGGATTGCCTAGATCTAAGCATGGTCATTATTATATCTTTGTTGTTGTGGATCGCTTTTCCAAAATGGCACACTTCATACCGTGCAATAACACCGACGATGCTTCACATGTTGCAAATCTGTTTTTCAGGGAAATCGTCCGTCTACACGGTGTGCCACAAACAACCGTTTCCGACCGCGACGTCAAATTCATGAGCTACTTATGGAAGACCCTCATGGCCAAGCTCGGCGTCAAGCTCCTATTTTCATCCGCGTCGCATCCTCAAACCGATGGACAAACCGAGGTTGTCAACCAAAGCCGCGGAACTCTTCTACATGTGTTGATCAAGAAAAACTTGAAGGATTGGGAGGAATGCATTCCCCACGCCGAGTTCGCCTACACCCGAGAAAAGCACTCAACAACCAAGATGAGTCCATTCATGATCGTCTATGGTTTTGAGCCCCTCACCACGCTCGACATCCTACCACTACCTCTCCATGAGCGCACGAACATGGACGTCGAGAGGCACGCACAAGCTATGAAGACGCTTCATGAAGAAACAAGAGCTACTATCGAACAACAAGTCCTTCGCCAAGCTTCAAGGTTAAACAAGGACAAGAAGGAGATTATATTTGAAGAAGGTGATCTCATGTGGATTCACCTAAGCAAAGACCGCTTCCCCAAGGAACGCGACTCCAAGCTCAAGCCAAGAGGAGATGGTCCCTTCAAGGTCCTCAAAAGAATCAACAACAACGCCTACATCATCGACATACCGACCTCCAAGTACCTTGCAAGCAATACATTCAATGTCAAGGATCTCTCACCCTACCATGGAGATGTTCAAGATGACAACCATGAAGAATCGAGGACGAATCTTTCCCAGGGGGGAGCTGATGCGGCCTGTCCTACGGATGCTCCTACATCTACACCATCGAGTCCCCCAAGTGGACCGATGACCCGTGCCCGAGCCAAGCTCCTCCAAGAGAAGGTGAATTCGCTCCTCTCATCACGTGACTTTGACATACACCTGGATGGCTTGCTACTTCATACCACTACTCTGTGCATCATCAGGTACGATCCCCTCCCGCGTCGACCCACGATCCCTGAAGCTGCGCCTGAGTTGAAGCTGACTGAACCGGAGTGTCCGCCAGGAACCAGCCGGAGTGTTCGACGCGACTCGGCCGGAGTGTCCGGCCTGCCCCAGCCCCAACCTGGCGTGGACATTCAGAAGGCCAGTTCGGACACTCCCCGGACACTACCTGGAGTGTCCGGCCTGAAGATGGGCCTGCGAGCCTAGTTGGGCCTTGTGGCCCATGTACCCCTCTACTTCGCCCAGAGCTCTATTTTAATGCGTGAATTACCCCTGAACTTGTGGTTGTCCTATATATAGTCCCGCACCTCCATTGTAAACCCTCGGCATGATATTGGAATTAGTGGAAACCCCTTTGTGGATCTATCTAGTTCTTGCCTCATGCTCCTTGACCAAGGAGCACCAATATCACCAATCCTCATGCGAGTTTGCATCGTGCCTCCGTGTTGTACAAGGCCTTGGCATCGGTGTCCCTTTTCCAAGATGTCAAGATCTCACCACGTCTCCCATCTCGTCTTGCCGGTTCGAGAGAGAGTCCTCCGCCCGACGCCGATCCTAGGGATTGCGCCGGACCGGTCACCGCCAGCGTGAGCTATTGGTGTTTATCGTGGTTTTGCGTGCGTGTGTTCATCGCGTTCCTCATGTGTGCGTTCATCGTGTTCATCCTTCCCTCCTTCCCTGGCACTCCATCCTCGATTTGAGTGGGATTCGTGAAAGATCGGGCCACCCTATAGGTTTGCCCTCAACACTAGTGCTAACTTGGATCAAACCTTTGGAGACGAGTTGGTTGATTTGACGTTCAACCTCCTTTGTCTCCTCCAGGTTCGTGCGGTAGGCGGCACGGTTGGGAATTGGTGTGCCGGGAATGAGGTCAATGTGATGTTCGATGCCACAAAGAGGAGGTAGTCCATCTAGAAGCTCTTCGGGAAACACATCCTTGAATTCCTGCAAAACAATCATCAAATATGGAGGAACATTGGTTAATTCATTAGTTCCTGGCGCTAGTCCCTTGCAAAGGAGGACATAGTGCAAGATGGATGGGTTGCTCTGAACATCTCTCATCTCACTTTTGGTGGCAAGGAGAACACTCTTAGTTTTTCCACTCGAGTTTGGCTTGTGGCTGTCACTCACTATGAGGTGGTTCTTTCTCTCACCACTCTTCTCACAAGTATGTGTTGTGCTTTGCGCCCTTGATAAAGCCTTTGCATTATCCACAATTATTTGGCTAGGAGTCATTAGTTGCAAAACACATGGTTTGTTGAGCCATTTGAAGGTGTATACACTGGTGTGATCATCATATAGAGCAGCCTTGTCAAATTACCATGGTCGACCAAGAAGCATGTGGCAAACTGTCATAGTAACCACGTCACACTCCACCATGTCTTTGTAAGGGCCAATGGTGAAGGAGACCGATACGGTATGCTTGATCTTCACGGATCCTTGGTCACTTAGCCATTGCACGTGGTAGGGGTGCTTGTGCGGATGGAGGGTGAGGTTGAGCTTCTCACACAACTCGGTGCTAGCAAGGTTATGGCAACTCCCTCCGTCGATGATCACTTTGATAGATTTTCCATTGATGCCCGGCTCGTGTTTGGAAGATATTGGAGCGTTGGTCTTCATGCTCTTGTGCTTGAGTGGTCAAGATCCTTGTGACGATAAGCAATGGACTTGCGTCATGTTCACACATAAGGAGTTCTGGATCATCTTCCACTCGTTGCCTTGCCATTGCTTCCTTGACACGGGAGTCAAACTCATCTTCACTCAAGTACTCTTCATCACCATTGTCATGGATGAACAAGACTTTCTTGTTTCCACATTCGGCCGACTTGTGTCCTTTGCCTCCACACTTGTAGCATTCACCATTGAAAGGTGTATCACTCTTTGCTTGTTTGCCACTTGGGGGCATTTTTCCTTGAGGAAGTGTTGGCTTGAAGGATGGCTTGGGGGTACTTGGGGAGCTTCCATTGAAGGTTGTTGGCGTAGCGGTTGAAGCTTGCTTGTAGGTGAAATACGTCTTGGGCTTGTTGTACTTGATGTCCTCTTGCACTTGATGTTCGGCCTTTGTTGCGATGTGCACAAGCTCAACCATTGGGTGATTCAAGCCAATAAGTAAACGTGCCATAGTTTTCTCCATATGCTCATCAATGTTGGCGCGGATCAAGTTGAGTTCCATTTCCTTGAAGTACTCTTCTACGGTCTTTGTCCCTTGACGAAGCGATTGAAGGTTGTTGAAGAGGTCACGCGTGTAGTGCGCGGGGACAAAGCGGGATCTCATATGAGGCTTCATGTCATGCCAAGTTGTGATTGGCGGTTCTTGTCCTGCATCACAAGCAACTTGAACTTGTTCCCACCAAAGGCTGGCGTAATCATCAAACTCAAGCAAAGCCATGGAAACCATCTTCTCGTTGCTATAGTTGTGCATGCGGAAGATCTTGTCAACCTTGAGTGCCCACGAGAGGTATTCTTCGGGGTCATTGGATCCCGTGAACTTGGGCATTGTGAACTTGAGCTTGGCGAAAGTTTCTTCATCGTTGCGGTCATTGTGACGAGCTTGGTGACCTTATTGATGATCTTGTGGTTGAGGAGGTGGAACTTGGTTCTTGTGACCTTGTTGCGGAGCTTTCTCTTGATATTGTTGTTGAGGCGCTTGCTCTTTCCCTTGCTGCGGTTGTTGATGACGTTGGGGCACTTGAGCCTCATGAGGGTGTTGAGGATGTGGAGCCTCATGATGTGGTTGATGACGAAGAGGAGGCTCGTTCCATGGTTGGTGATGTTTATTAGGGACATGGGCCTCACAACGAAGATCATGGCCTTGAGCCTCTTGACATGGTGGGCGTCGCTCAACTTGTACCACTTGACGCTCCATGTTTTGTTGTGGTGGAGGAGGCGCCTTGTGATGACCATGGTGTCGGTGTGGACGTTGATGATGATGAGGACGAGGAGGAGGATCTTGGAGAGCTTCACGTCGATGACGAGCTTGGTTCTCCAAATTGGAGTCATCACTTGTTGTGTCAAGTATGTGTCGCGGTCGATGGTGGTAGACTTGCGGTTGCACTTGCGGTTATTCTTGTGGTTGCTCTTGTGGAATCACCAATGCCCCGGCATGGTGACGGTGTGCTTCTTGCCTTGCTCGTGGCCTTGAAGAGAAATCACCACCATAGCTTGACGTTGCGGCGTGCCGTGGGGAAGGTACATAGTTCAAAGAACTTCCATCTTCAACCACGAGGGTATCATTGCATCTTGGAGCACTTTGATGAAGATCTTGTTGAGGAGGAGCATGACGACACGAAGAGCTTGAAGAGCTTTATGCACGTGAATGCGGTCTTGCCATTCCCGTTGATGAGGCGTCGAAGATTGTCATTTGTTTCGGCGACAGAGCGTTGAAGCGTTTCATTTTGGTAGCCAAAGTTGTGATGCATTGCATGGATTTGTCGTTCGAGGCCGTCGAAGCGGTTGTCGATGTTCTTGAACTCGGCTTGCGTCTCGCCAAATTGTTCATCTTGTCGCATCTCAAGGGCTTGGCAACGTTCACGGAAATCTTGTCGAACGATGAAGTGACTTGCACGCGTCATGTATGGTCCTTGATCTTCTTCTTGGGGAGGTGGTTGGCTCGACTCACCGTGCCTATCCATCATGCAAAACACACAAGTATTGTATATGGAAGTGGAATATGGTGGTGTTAGCCTTGTACCTCACCTTGGGGATTGCACCAAACTAGAAACCACAAGTGAGAGCTAGAAGTGTGCAAAGTGGAATTCCAAAGAAAACTCACACGAAAGAAAGAACTCACTCTCAAAAGCTTGTTGGTGGTGGGTTAGGGTTGTGGAATGCCAAAGAACCAACCAAGAGAAAAGGGATAGTCAAAAGTGGGTAAAATCCAATAAAACTCAAGTCAAAGGCGAAGGTCAACAACTCAAAAGGGGTGACGGGAACCTATGACTATATACACACAGGTGGAGATAGTTGGGATTGACACGACTATGAAAATGAGCAAACAAAATGTCCTAACAAAGACTAAGCTTGTTGTCGTGCCAATGCAAGGAGAGACCGTGGCTCGTTTGCAAAGAAGAAAAATGAGCAACGGATTTGTGCACTTGCCTTGGGCGCCCTTCTTTCTCTCTTGCTTACAAGCTTTGAGACTGTCTTTTTCTATGGGAGACTATTTTCTTTTTCTTTTGCTTTGTATCTTTTTCTTTCTCTTTTTTTTTTCTCTCCCTTGATGCTACCAAGTCACTCTTGCTATTGCTTTTACACTCTCACTATCCAAGTATAAGTGCACAATGCTCAAGCAAACACAAGATGAGCCACTCTCGTGGGATAGGTACACACAAAGGAAGATAGGGGTTAACAAGGTGACGCAAGTTATACCTTTGTTGGGGATGATGAACTTGGCGTCGGTGGTGCGGGATGATGTTTGTGGGTCATGGTGTCGATGAGCACGGGAGTTGTCGATGCGGAAGCTTGCTGTTAGTTGACGACACGCACATGAGCACAAACAAATAAGAGGAAATTAGCCAATGCAAGATTAGAGGAAAAACTGTCAAAATCAGGTGATATGGGGTGGCCCGATCTTCTCAGCAAGCACTTGTCGGCAGTGATGGTGGATGATAGATAACTAGCCTGTAGCTATGAACTCTTCGGCTCGATCCCTGATGCCAATGCAACAGCTCTCGAACCTTGTAGGATATTCACAACACCACGCTCTTGCACACACAGCCGTGACCATGAACGGTAGTATGCAATCTACTAATTCCCAATGGAACAACAGATCACACTCAATTACAGTTGGTAGATTCGAACACAGGGTAATTTCAGAGGTTCTATGAAAGAAACAACTCCAAAATATTTTAACGTGGTCTTCAACCTAAAAACCATGATTTACAGGCCTATATAAAGGCTTGGACGTCCAACATAGAGTTGGGGTCAAAACCAAACATATCTCTAACTTTCCTAACTTAAAAGGACTCTATTTGTAAACTGATAGAAAACATACGTCGACTTGTTTTGGTTGCTGCGCACATCTCGTAAGGAACTGGGAGACGTGCGAGTACCCGTTGGAAAGATCTCGGAATTATCTTTCGAACAAGTAGTTATTTGCTTAATTCCGAGTTGGTATGCGGAAATCACGTCCATTTAAATTTCAGAACTTATGTCTGTCCGAATTGAACCTTCTTTCTTGGTCGCCTTCTAATTCTCGGCCGCCTTTGTTTTGATGATCTCTTGCGTCTTGCTCCCGCTCCTCCCTCGCGCATCCTCGGGCGATCATCATGCTGGGCTCCTCTTGCAGCCCTTCTCCTCCTCGCGCCATGCTTGTCTCTGCAACAAACCTTGTGATAGTTTTCAACGAGGCTCAATATTTCTTTCCAGTTCAAACACTCGAAATCAGCATGATCCATGATTGTATCCTCATCATCCTCCCTTTCTTCATGAAAATCCGTCCTCGGCTTTAGGTAAGCTGAAAGTGGGAGAAACCAAAAGAACAACGTGTACGCAAAGTATATATATAACATGTTGTATTATTGTTGTTCACATGAAAAGTATGTCTAGTATACATCAAGCAACATAAATTGCAGGTATAAGTGAAGTACAAAGAATCATGATCTTGGTGAAAAACAACTAAATAGATAGTCTTGTTCTTCAATATTAAATTGAGTTTTCGCAAAGAAGATCTATGATCAAATTTGTGCACAAGATCAAACCAATTCACTATGTCTGAAAACCAAATTGATTCATGCCATGCTTCAACTGCGCTACTCTGATTATTATGAACATGATCATGTTGTCTAGTAAGTAAGATGCAACTTAATTTGCAAATATAAGTGAAGTATAAAGCATTAGCACAACTAGACAACGAATTTTGGGACAAACACAACGAATATGAAAACTTGGGTTCTATTCTAGCAAGATTAAAACAATCCAACATAGGTAAAATTACTTGTGTTGGTTGCAATATGTCAACTAGACCAGAACGTATTTCCATAATATCTCGAACATGAACTATTGTCCCATAGCAAACATTTTGTGACACATTGCATATATGGCTGAAAACAGCATGTTTCAGTTCAGCGATTCTATCACAAGTAATGCATATGTGATCCACAAGAAAATTTTCATGCATGCTATATTCACCACTCAGATTGAAAGTGAAACAATGAGAATATGTGCTAGAATTCAGAAATGAAAATTTTCATGCATGCTATATTCCACAGCACAACTCATACTCATAGGTTCATTTAGCATGATGGAATACACAATATCAGCAGGTGGTATTCGAGCAAGTATTTCCTTATGTGTTATCAGTACCACATGATCAAAATTTGAATTTGGTAAACTATCACATGGTGCTGAAACAGTAGTGCAAGGCAAATCACAAGGAGGCTTCAGTTAAGGAATAGACTCACAATATGTCGCACATGTTGGCTGAAGCTCCAAATCAGTACCAATGTCATTAACAATCTTCTTAGCTGTAGTAGGTACTACGACATCCTCCTCAAGTGACAATACCAGATCGTGTGATGCAGGTTGTAAAATAGGCGGCTCCCTTTCTTCAAAAGCAACCTACACATCACAAGATACAACACTAGGAGTAGACATGATTACGTTAGTAGACAACTCAGATGTCTCATTAGTGTCCACTCTCAAAATTTCTGGAATAGGCCATTTGTAGTTGTTCAAAAACATAGAACGTAGAAATTGCTTGAAATCTTCCCAAAGGATTTTTTTTACCCATGACACCATACACAATGCTTGCGTCCTTCCACCAACGAGCTACCTCTTCATCCACACGTCGATGAGCAAGAATGTATTCTATATGGCCATTAAACTTGCTATCGAAAGTACGACATCCCGCAAAACCAAATCCCATATCAATTTACGAAATCTGATATTCTGCGGGTGTGGCGGAACTTTTCAATCGCCACTTGATTATAGTTGGATCATATGCCATGCCAACCACAATAGCTAAATAGTTAAGGTAAACATCATCTGATTTTTGCATCACATAAACACTAGTAGAAGTCATGATTAGTACATTAGTGCAAAAACACAAAACTATTTTGGTGCCACACTCACAACTCACTCAAAAACTGACAAGAAAGCAGACCTTACCGTTCCAAAGTGAATAGTGATGCTTACCAATTCAAAATCAAGGACTGATGCACTGATGTGATGTAGTGAATACCAAAGGTATAGAGAACGATCATAGGGCACACAGGTTATTTATGGTGGAGCTATAGGTATCGTATCCTAACTACACCGCAAACAAGTCCTAGTAAGCGGATATGATGAGGATATATACAGGGATTATGATGATTCGAACTGCCTGAACTGGAAGGAAATATTGAGTCAAATCAATAATGACTATTAGGTGAATTCATTCCTAATTGAACCTGATGTTTTACTTAATGAGAATTTTATACTACCTAAGTCTATGCATTTATGTATGATCAGGTTCGTTGGAGAGACAAGCATGGAACGAGGAGGAGAAGGGCTACAAGAGGAGCTCAGCATGATGATCGCCCGAGGATGCGCGAGGGAGGATCAGGAGGAAGGCGCAACAGAAGATCATAAAAATGAAGTCGACCGAGAGTTAGAAGGCGAACAACAAGGAAGGTTCAATTTGGATAGACAGAAGTTCTGAAATTGAAACGGACGTGGTTTCCACATACCAACTCTGAATTAAGCACATAAGTAGTTGTTGGAAAGATAATTCCGAGATATTTCCAACGGGTACTTGCACGTCTCCTAGTTCGTTACGAGCTGTGCGCAGCAACCAAAACAAGTCAACAAACATTTTCTGCCAGTTTACAAATAAAGTCCGTTTAAGTTAGGAAAGTTAGAGATATGTTTGGTTTTGACCCCAACTCTATGTTGGACGTCCAGCAGCCTTTATATAGGCCTGTAAATCATGGTTTTTAGGTTTTAGACCATGTTAAAATAATTTGGAGTTGTTTCTTTTATAGAACCTCTGGAATTACCCTGTGTTCGAATCTACCAACTATAATTGAGTGTGATCTATTGTTCCATTGGGAATTAGTAGATTGCATACTACCGTTCATGGTCACGGCTGCGTGCGCAAGAGCGTGGTGTTATGAATATCCTACAAGGTTCGAGAGCTGTTGCATTGGCATCAGGAATCGAGCGGGAGAGTTCATAGCTACAGGCTAGTTATCTATCATCCACCATCATCACTACCATCCGCTTACTGAGAAGATCGGGCCACCCCATATCATCTTGGTATCAGAGCTAATATCATGTTGGTATCAGATTTCTAGTGTTGCCTCGGTAAGCATCCACAAATCCATCCATAGATTAGTTGTTTTTGTCCTATAACGAAAAAGCCCCACAAAAATATTAGGGTTCATAGTTCATTGCCATAGCCTAGATAACACTGTTTGTGAGTTCTAGTTGCTGATCGTAATCCTTTTGTGTAGCCTTTCTTGTAAATCTGAGTCATAGTTTTTGTCTAGTTTTTGTCTATTTTTGATCTGTTATCGGAGTCCCTAGACTATTTCTAGACTGTTCGTCGTGTTCTTGAGTCTTAGATCTATTAGATCTGGGTTTTTTTAGTCTGAGGTTATAGATCCATTTTAAAAAAAATCAATCTGGATCGGTACTGCACGCCTAACCGTAGACAAGTCTACCCCCAGCATGCGTGAAAGTTAGCGAAAAAACCGAAAAAAATCGGACCCTCGCTGCACCACAGACCAGTCTGTGCTAGTACGAGAAAAAAGATTCTGCCGCCATCCTGCCGCGCCAGGATTTTAGGCCATTTTTCTGCCGTGGTAGAGACCAATTCTCAGGTCAATTTTTTTTTGTGAGTCCACATAGCGTACCTATCCTTGTGAGCCCTAGTAAGCCTTTCTTTGTGTCTAAAACTATCCTACAAGACTAGCGTGCTTAGTGCTCTGCGGGCTGCTCACTTTAGCAATCTTGTGCCCGTTTCGTTGAGACATTGCTAGCGTATCTCCTTGTGCATTGCAACACGAGCGTTCCTCCAACATACCTCACTTTATTGAGCTCATTTTCATAGTTGCAATTGCCCCATTTATCTCCACCATGTGTGTTTCCGTGGGTCTTTGTCATACGATCAGCAGTAGGACTTGTTTGCGGTGTAGTTAGGATACCATACCTACAGCTCCACCATAAATAACCCGTGTGCCCTGCGATCATTCTCTATACCTTTGGTATTCACTTTATCACATCAGTGCATCAGTCTTTGATTTCGAATTGGTAAGCATCACTATTCACTTTGGAATGGTAAGATCAGCTTTCTTGTCAGTTTTTGAGTGAGTTGTGAGTGTGCCACCAAAACAATTTTGTGTTTTTGCACTAATGTACTAATCATGACTTCTACTAGTGTTGATGTGATGCAGAAATCAGATGATGTTTACCATGACTATTTAGCTATTGTGGTTGGCATGGCATATGATCCAACTACAATCAAGTGGCGATTGGAATGTTCTGCCACACCCGCAGAATATCATATTTGGGAAATTGATATGGGATTTGGTTTTGTGATATGTCGTACTTTCGATAGCAAGTTTAATGGCCATATAGAATACATTCTTGCTCACCGACGTGTGGATGAAGAGGTAGCTCGTTGGTGGAAGGACGCAAGGATTATGTATGGTGTCATGTGTAAAAAAATCCTTTGGGAAGATTTCAAGAAATTTCTACATTCTATGTTTTTGAACAACTACAAGTAGCCTATTCAGAAATTTTGAGAGTGGACACTAATGAGACATGTGAGTTGTCTACTAACGTAATCATGTCTCCTCCTAGTGTTGTATCTTGTGATGTGTAGGTTGCTTTTAAAGAAAGGGAGCCGCCTATTTTACAACCTGCATCACACGATCTGGTATTGTCCCTTGCGGAGGATGTCGTAGTACCTATTACAGTTGAGAAGATTGTTAATCACATTGATACTGATTTGGAGCTTCAGCCAACATGTGCGACATATTGTGAGTTTATTTCTTTACTGAAGCCTCCTTGTGATTTGCCTTACACTACTGTTTCAGCACCATGTGATAGTTTACCAAATTCCAATTTTGATCATGTGGTACTGATTACACATAAAGAAATACTTGCTCGAATACCACCTGCTGATATTGTGTTTTCCATCATGCTAAATGAACACATGAGTATGAGTTGTGCTATGGACAAGATTTCTGAAATTTCATGTCTAAATTCTAGCACATATTCTCCTTGTTTCACTTTCAGTCTAATTGGTGAATATAGCATGCATGAAAATTTTCTTGTGGATCGCATATGCATTACTTGTGATAGAATCGCTGAACTGAAACATGTTGTTTTCAGCCATACTTGTTGTGTGTCGATGACTTGTTGTGGGACATATGCTGAAATTTGTGATAGTATGAAACTAAAACCCAAGTTTTCATATCCTTTGTGTTTGTCCCAAAAGTCTTTGTCTAGTTGTGCTACTGCTCTATACTTCACTTATATTTGCAAATGGAGGTGCATCTTCCATACTGGACAACATGATCATGGTCATATTAATAAGAGTAGCGCAGTTGAAGCATGGTGTGAATCAATTTGGTTTTCACACATATTGAATTGGTTAGATCTTGCCCACAAATTTGATCATATATCTTCTTTAAGAAAACTGAATTTAATATTGAAGAACAAGACTATCTATTTAGTTGTTTTTTACCATGATCATCATTCTTTGTACTTCACTTATACCTGCAATTTAAGTTGCTTGATATATACTGGACATACTTTTCATGTGAAGAACAACAATACAACATGTTATATATACATATACTTTGCGTACACGTTGTTCTTTTTGTTTCTCCCACTTTCAACTTACCAAAAGCCGAGGACGACTTTTCATGAAGAAAGGGAGGATGATGAGGATATATACAGGGATTATGATGATTCGGACTGCCTGAACTGGAAGGAAATATTGAGTCAAATCAATAATGACTATTAGGTGAAATCATTCCTAATTGAACCTGATGTTTTACTTAATGAAAATTTTATACTACCTAAGTCTATGCATTTATGTATGATCAGGTTCGTTGGAGAGACAAGCATGACACTAGGAGGAGAAGGGCTACAAGAGGAGCCCAGCATGATGATCGCCCGACGATGCGCGAGGGAGGAGCGGGAGGAAGGCGCAAGAGAAGATCATCAAAACGAAGTCGACCGAGAGTTAGAAGGCGAACAACAAGGAAGGTTCAATTCGGACAGACAGAAGTTCTGAAATTGAAACGGACGTGGTTTCTACATACCAACTCCGAATTAAGCACATAAGTACTTGTTGGAAAGATAATTCCGAGATATTTCCAACAGGTACTTGCACGTTGCCTAGTTCGTTACGAGCTATGCGAAGCAACCAAAACAAGTCGACAGACGTTTTCTATCAGTTTATAAATAGAGTCCGTTTAAGTTAGGGAAGTTAGAGATATATTTGGTTTTGACCCCAACTCTATGTTGGACGTCTAGCAGCCTTTATATAGGCATGTAAATCATGGTTTTTAGGTTTTAGACCATGTTAAAATATTTTGGAGTTGTTTCTTTCATAGAACCTCTGGAATTACCCTGTGTTCGAATCTACCAACTATAATTGAGTGTGATCTGTTGTTCCATTGGGAATTAGTAGATTGCATACTACCGTTCGTGGTCACGGCTGCGTGCGCAAGAGCGTGGTGTTTTGAATATCCTATAAGTTTCGAGAGTTGTTGCATTGGCATCAGGGATCGAGCGGGAGAGTAGCTATAGGCTAGTTATCTATCATCCACCATCATCACCGACATCCGCTTACTGAGAAGATCGGGCCACCCCATATCATCTTGGTATCAAAGCTAATATCATCTTCGTATCAGAGCTAATATCATCTTGGTATCAGATTTTCAGTGTTGCATCGGCAAGCATCCACAAATCTATCGATAGATTAGTTGTTTTTGTCCTATACGGAAAAAGGCACACAAAAATATTAGGGTTCATAGTTCATTGCCATAGCCTAGATAACACTATTCGTGAGTTCTAGTTGTTGATCGTAATCCTTTTGTATAGCCTTTCTTATAAATCTGAGTCGTAGTTTTTGTCTAGTTTTCGTTTGTTTTTGATCCGTTGTCGGAGTCCCTAGACTATTTCTAGATTGTTCGTCGTGTTCTTGAGTCGTAGATCTATTAGATCTGTTTTCTTTTAGTCTAAGGTTGTAGATCCGTTTTAAAAAATATCAATCCGGATCGGTACTGCACGCTTGACCGCAGACAAGTCTGCCCCCCAGTGTGCGTGAGACTCAGCAAAAAAAAACCGAAAAAAAATCGGACCCTCGCTGCACCACAGACCAGTCTGTGCTAGTACGAGAAAAAACAATTCTGCCGCCATCCTGCCGCGGCAGGATTTTAGGCCATTTTTCTGCGGTGGCAGAGACCAATTCTCGGGTCAATTTTTTTTCTTTTTTTGTTTATTTTTTTACTGAGTCCACATAGCGTACCTATCCTTGTGAGCCTTAGTAAGACTTTCTTTGTGTCTAAAACTATCCTACGAGACTAGTGTGCTTAGTGCTCTGCGGGCTGCTCAGCTTAGCAAACTTGTGCCCATTTCGTTGAAACATTGCTAGCGTCTCTCCTTGTGCATTGCAACACGAGCGTTCCTCCGTCATACCTCACTTTATTGAGCTCATTTTCATAGTTGCAATTGCCCTATTTATCTCCACCATGTGTGTTTCCATGGGTCTTTGTCATACGATCATCACTAGGACTTGTTTGCGGTGTAGTTAGGATACCATACCTACAGCTCCACCATAAATAACCTGTGTGCCCTGCAATCATTCTCTATACCTTTGGTATTCACTTCATCACATCAGTGCATCAGTTTTTGATTTAGAATTGGTAAGCATCACTATTCACTTTGGAACGGTAAGATAAGCTTTCTTGTCAGTTTTTGAGTGAGCCGTGAGTGTGCCACCAAAACAATTTCGTGTTTTTAGACTAATGTACTAATCAAGACTTCTACTAGTGTTGATGTGATGCAGAAATCAGATGATGTTTACCATGACTATTTAGCTATTGTGGTTGGCATGGCATATGATCCAACTACAATCAAGTGGCGATTGGAAAGTCCCGCTACACCCGCAGAATATCATATTTGGGAAATTGATATGGGATTTGGTTTTGCGAGATGTCGTACTTTCGATAGCAAGTTTAATGGCCATATAGAATACATTCTTGCTCACCAACGTGTGGATGAAGAGGTAGCTCGTTGGTGGAAGGACGCAAGGATTGTGTATGATGTCATGGGTAAAAAAATCCTTTGGAAAGATTTCAAGCAATTTCTACGTTCTATGTTTTTGAACAACTACAAATGGCCTATTCCAGAAATTTTGAGAGTGGACACTAATGAGACATGTGAGTTGTCTACGAACGTAATCGTGTCTACTCCTAGTGTTGTATCTTGTGATGTGCAGGTTGCTTTTGAAGAAAGGGAGCCGCCTATTTTACAACCTGCATCACACGATCTGGTATTGTCACTTGAGGAGGATGTCGTCGTACCTACTACAGCTGAGAAGATTGTTAATGACATTGGTACTGATTTGGAGCTTCAGCCAACATGTGCGACATATTATGAGTCTATTCCTTTACTGAAGCCTCCTTGTGATTTGCCTTACACTACTGTATCAGCACCATGTGATAGTTTACCAAATTCCAATTTTTATCATGTGGTACTGATTACACATAAAGAAATACTTGCTCGAATACCACCTGCTGATATTGTGTTTCCAGCTTGCTAAATGAACCTATGAGTATGAGTTATGCTATGGACAAGATTTCTGAAATTTCATGTCTAAATTCTAGCACATATTCTCCTTGTTTCACTTTCAGTCTAATTGGTGAATATAGCATGCATGAAAATTTTCTTGTGGATCACATATGCATTACTTATGATAGAATCGCTGAACTGAAACATGCTGTTTTCAGCCATACTTGTTGTGTGTCGATCACTTGCTGTGGAACATATGCTGAAATTTGTGATAGTATGAAACTAAAACCCAAGTTTTCATATCCTTTGTGTTTGTCCCCAAAGTCTTTGTCTAGCTGTGCTACTGCTCTATACTTCACTTATATTTGCAAATGGAGTTGCATCTTCCATACTGGACAACATGATGATGTTCATATTAATCAGAGTAGCATAGTTGAAGCATGGTGTGAATCAATTTGGTTTTCACATATTGAATTGGTTAGATCTTGTTCACAAATTTGATCATAGATCTTCTTTAAGAAAACTGAATTTAATATTGAAGAACAAGACTATCTATTTAGTTGTTTTTCACCATGATCATGATTCTTTGTACTTCACTTATACCTACAATTTAAGTTGCTTGATGTATACTGGACATACTTTTAATATGAAAAACAATAATACAACACGTTATATATACATATACTTTGCGTACACGTTGTTCTTTTTGTTTCTCCCACTTTCAGCTTACCTAAAGCCGAGGACGGCTTTTCATGAAGAAAGGGAGGATGATGAGGATATATACAGGGATTATGATGATTTGGACTGCCTGAACTGGAAGGAAATATTGAGTCAAGTCAATAATGACTATCAGGTGAATTCATTCCTAATTGAACCGGATGTTTTACTTAATGAGAATTTTATACTACCTAAGTCTATGCATTTATGTATGATCAGGTTTGTTGGAGAGACAAGCATGACACGAGGAGGAGAAGGGCTACAAGAGGAGCCTAGCATGATGATTGCCCGAGGATGCGCGAGGGAAGAGCGGGAGGAAGGAGCAAGAGAAGATCATCAAAACAAAATCGACCGAGAGTTAGAAGGCGAACAACAAGGAAGGTTCAATTCGGACAGATAGAAGTTCTGAAATTGAAACGGACGTGATTTCCACATACTAACTCCGAATTAAGCACATAAGTACTTGTTGGAAAGATAATTCCGAGATCTTTCCAACGGGTACTTGCACGTCTCCTAGTTCGATTCTGAGCGTGTGACAACCAAAATAAGTCGACAGATGTTTTCTGTCAGTTTACAAATAGAGTCCGTTTAAATTAGGAAAGTTAGAGATATGTTTGGTTTTGACCCCAACTCTATGTTGAACGTCCAGCAGCCTTTATATAAGCCTGTAAATCATGGTTTTTAGGTTTTAGACCACGTTAAATTTTTTTGGAGTTGTTTCTTTCATAGAACCTCTGGAATTACCCTGTGTTCAAATGTACCAACTATATTTGAATGTGATCTGTTGTTCCATTGGGAATTAGTAGATTGCATACTACCGTTCGTGGTCACGGCTGCGTGCGCAAGAGCGTGGTGTTGTGAATATTCTACAAGGTTCGAGAGTTGTTGCATTGGCATCAGGGATCGAGCAGGAGAGTTCATAGCTACAGGCTAGTTATCTATCATCCACCATCATCACCGACATTCGCTTACTGAGAAGATCGGGCCACCCCATATCTTGTGGATCACATATGCATTACTTGTGATCGAATCGCTGAACTGAAACATGCTGTTTTCAGCCATACATGTTGTGTGTCGACGATTTTGTGTTGTGGGGTATATGCTAAAATTTGTGATAATATGAAACTAAAGTCAGATCTAGTTGATATAATGCATCCAATACAAGTAATTTTACCTATGTTGGATCGTTGTAATCTTGCTAGAATAGAACCCAAGTTTTCATATTCGTTGTGTTTGTCCCAAAATTCGTTGTCTAGTTGTGCTAAAGCTTTATACTTCACTTATATTTGTAATTTGAGTTGCGTTTTACATACTAGACAACATGATCTTGTCCATAATAATCAGAGTAGCGCAGTTGAAGCATGGCATGATTCAATTTGGTTTTCAGACATATTGAATTGGTTTGATCTTGTTCACAAATTTGATCATAGATCTTCTTTGAGAAAACTGAATTTAATATTGAAGAACATGACTATCTATTTAGTTGTTTTTTACCATGATCACGATTCTTTGTACTTCACTTATACCTGCAATTTAAGTTGCTTGATGTATACTGGACATACTTTTCATGTGAACAATAATAATACAACATGTTATATATACATATACTTTGTACGTTGTTCTTTTTGTTTCTCCCACTTTCACTTACCTAAAGCCGAGGACGGCTTTTCATGAAGAAAGGGAGGATGATGAGGATATATCTGGGATTATGATGATTCCGACGTCAATCGAAGGAAATATTCAGTCAAATCAATAATGACTGTCAGGTGAATTCATTCCTAATTGAACCTGATGTTTTACTTAATCAGAACTTTATACTACCTAAGTCTATGCATCTTTGTATGATCAGGTTTATTGATAACACAAGCGTTGCGCGAGGAGGAGGAGAGTTGCAGCAAGAAGGACAAGCGCTGATTTCCAATATCAACAAGTGCGCGAGGGAGGAGCGGGAGGCATGTGCACTAGGAGGCAATGAGGAAATCACGTATGAGCAAGAGAGAGAGATGGCGCACCAAGAATTACATGTTTGAGGTGTTCCACGACGTTTGGACTGCGTGCCAATAAGGCCGAACCCATATATGGGTCGGTAGTTTAAGTCGAACCGAGTCAGTTTGGGCCAAGATATGGCTGTTTTTAGGCCCGTTTAGAGGGGAGGACGCCCCAGCCCTCATATAAATCTCCGTAGCCGTCACAAGTTAGGGTTTAGACCACGTTAAAATATTTTGGAGTTTTTCTTTCATAGAACCTCTGAGATAGGTACGCTATGTGGACTCAGTAAAAAAATAAACAAAAAAAGAAAAAAAAAATTGACCTGAGAATTGGTCTCTGCCACGGCAGAAAAACGGCCTAAAATCCTGCCGCGACAGGATGGCGGCAGAATTTTTTTTCTCGTACTAGCACAGGCTGGTTTGTGGTGCAGCGAGGGTCCGATTTTATTTTGGTTTTCTTTTTGCTGACACTCACGCACGCTGGGGGTAGACTTGTGTGCGGTCAGGCGTGCAGTATCGATCCGGAATGATTTTTTTCTCCTTCTTTCAAACGGATCTACAACCTCAGACTAAAAGAAAACAGATCTAATAGATCTAAGGCTCAAGAACATGACAAACAGTTTAGAAATAGTCTAGAGATTCCGACAACGGATTAAAAACAGATGAAAACTAGACAAAAACTACGACTCAGATTTAGAAGAAAGGCTACACAAAAGGATTACGATCAACAACTAGAACTCACGAACAGTGTTATCTAGGCTATGGCAATAAACTATGAATCCTAATATTTTTGTGTGGCTTTTTATGTATAGGACAAAAAAACTAATCTATGGATGGATTTGTGGATGCTTACCGAGGCAACACTGAAAATATGATACCAAGATGATATTAGCTCTGATACCAAGATGATATGGGGTGGCCCGATCTTCTCAGTAAGCGGATGACGGTGATGATGGTGGATGATAGATAACTAGCCTGTAGCTATGAACTCTTTCGCTCGATCCCTGATGCCAATGCAACAGCTCTCGAACCTTGTAGGATATTCACAACACCATGCTCTTGCGCACGCAGCCGTGACCACGAACGATAGTATGCAATCTTCTAATTCCCAATGAAACAACAAATCACACTCAATTATAGTTGGTAGATTCGAACACAGGGTAATTCTAGAGGTTCTATGAAAGAAACAACTCCAAAATATTTTAACGTGGTCTTAAACCTAAAAACCATGATTTACAGACCTATATAAAGGCTACTGGACGTCCAACATAGAGTTGAGGTCAAAACCAAACATATCTCTAACTTTCCTAACTTAAAAGGACTCTACTTGTAAAGCTGACGATAAATCCAACTTGTTTTTAGTTGCGCACATACTCGTAAGGAACTGGAGACGCGTGCACGCTGCTGGAAAGATCTCAAAATTTTCTTTCCAACAAGTACTTATTTGCTTAATTTGGAGTTGGTATGTGGAAACCACGTCCGTTTCAATTTCAGAACTTCTGTCTGTCCGAATTGAACCTTCCTTCTTGGTCGCCTTCTAACTCTCGGTCGCCTTCGTTTTGATGATCTTCTCTTGCGCCTTCATCCCTCTCCTCCCTCGCGCATCCTCGGGCGATCATCATTATGGGCTCCTCTTGTAGACTTCTCGTCCTCGCGCCATGCTTGTCTCTCCAATGAACCTTGTGATATTTTTCAACGAGGCTCAATATTTCTTTTCAGTTCAAACACTCGAAATTAGCATGATCCATGATTGTATCCTCATCATCAGGCGTTAGGGCCGGAGACTCCGGGGTTTCAGGCCGGAGACTCCGATGTGGATAGGTCGGAGACTCCGGTGTGCATGCCGGAGACTCCGGTCTGGAGTCAGATCGCGAACTGCTCATGTTCTTGAGCGGAAATTCATGCCTTGGGTCCTCAAATCCGCAAAAAATTGGGCAAATTGGGCTGGGAAAATGCTGGATAAAGCTGGACCAACTCCTAAGACAAGGTTTGGTCGGATCAAAACCACAAATAACACTCCAAATCAAGAGATCAATCCAAAGGCAAATTTGGGCTGTTTTTGGGGAATTTTTGAATTTTTGGTGGATAGAAGAAAATTTTGTGGGGGAATTCGTGAGCAACGAAGCTCTTGATACCAATATGTTGAGGGCAAACCTCTAGGGTGGACCGATCTTTCACGAATCCCACTCAAATCGAGGATGGAGTGCGGGGGAAGGAGGGGAGGATGAACACGACGAACTCACGCACGAAGAAAGCGATGAACAGACACACACAAAACCACGATACACACCAATAGCTCACGCCGGCGGTGACCGGTCTGGCGCAATCCCTAGGATTGGCGACAGGCAGAGGAGTCTCTCTCGAACCGGCATGGCGAGATGGGAGACTCGGTGAGATCTTGACGTCTAGGCAAAGGGACTCCGATGCCTAGGCCTTGTACAACGCGGAGGCACGATGCAAACTCCAGCGAGGTTTGGGATATTTGGTGCTCCTTTGTCAAAGGAGCATGAGGCAAAAACTAGATAGATCCACAAGGGGTTTCCACTAATTCCAAATATCATGCCTAGGGTTTACAATGGAGGTGGGAGACTATATATAGGCCAGCCACTTAAACAGGGGTACTTTAGGAATAAAAGACAAGTTCTGGACGGACTAAGGGCTACATGGGCTGAAGGCCCAAAGGCCTTTTACATGACTGGCGTCAGTCGGACCAGATACTCCGGTGTGCAGGCCGGAGACTCTGGTCTCGGCCGGAGAATCCGGTGGAGCCTCCGGACCAACCTCTAGAGGGGCATTCAGATTGTCCCGAAGCCTGGTGCAGGGGGTCAAACCGGAGGAGGGGCCGGAGTCTCTGGGGTCTTCAGACCGGAGACTTTGGCAGGCCGAAGACTCCGGTCTGAGCAGCTCCACCGGCTTCTGCTTCACGATCTGCTCCTTGTTCTCCATCCTTGGGTGCTTGGTGATGTGCTGTGGCACAGAGTCGTTGCATGAAGTAGCACACCATCCAAGGATGTATCAAATTGGCATGAGGAGAGGAGCGAGTTCACCTTAGCTTGTAGGAGTTTGGCTGGGGCACGAGTCATGGGTCCACTTGGGGGACTTGTTGGTGTAGATGTAGGAGCGTCCGTAGGACGGGCTGCATCAAAGGTGATGAGTGGAAAGCCGTCTTCAAGACTAAACTTGGTCTCTATGAATGGTTGGTTATGCCCTTTGGGTTATCTAATGCCCCATCCACCTTCATGTGCCTTATGAATCATATCTTGCATTCTCTCATTGGAAAAAGTGTTGTTGTCTATTTCGATGATATACTTATTTATAGCAAGTCACTTGAGGACCATATTACACATGTCAAGAAAGTTTTGCAAATCCTTCGACATGAAAAGCTTTATGCTAATCTTTCCAAGTGCACTTTTGCTAAAGACAAGTTGATTTTTCTTGGATTTGTCGTTTCTTCAAAGGGCATTGAAATTGATGTGTCCAAGGTAAAGCACATACGAGATTGGCCCATCCCAGCAAATGTGAGTGAACTCCGAAGTTTTCATGGGTTGGCTGGTTTCTATCGTCGCTGTGTGAAACTTTTCAGCCATTGCTTGTCCTCTCAACGAGTTGACGAAAAAGAATGTCACCTTCGTGTGAGGCAAGGCTCAACAAAAAGCTTTTGATGAACACAAAAAGAGGCTCACCGAAGCACCTCTCCTTGCGTTACCAGATTTCACAAAAACTGATGAGGATACAATCATGAATCATGCTGATTTCGAGTGTTTGAACTGAAAAGAAATATTGAGCCTCGTACTAGCACAGACTCGTCTGTGGTCTGGCGTCAGCCTGATTTTTTTTTTTGCTTTGCTTCCACGTGAAGGTGCCTCACGTACAGCTAGGCAAGCGATCTTCTTTGCTTTTTTTTCAGTAGCTTTTTTTTTCAAGGAGCTCACGAACGTATAACAAGTTTCGATTGGGATTTTTTTCTTTCTTTCTCGTCAAGGAAACTCACGTATGCATCTGATTAGGACTTACTCACTTTTTTTACTCTAAAACGGATCTACAACTCCAACTTATCAGGAACAAAGATCTAGTAGATCTAAAACTCAAGAACGCGACGAACAGTCTCAAAAACACGAGAACCAGTCTAGAAACAGTCTAGGAAATCCGACGACGCAACAAAAATAGACGAAAACTAGACAAAAACAACGACTCAGATTTAGAAGAAAGGCTACACAAAAGGACTACGACCAACAACTAGAACTCACGAACAGTGTTATCTAGGCTATGGCAAACACTAAACCTAATCTTTTTGTGGCTTTTTTGGTATAGGACAAAAACAAGAACTAATATATGGATGGAATTGTGGATGCTTACCGAGGCAACACTGGAAATTTGATACCAAGATGATATTGCTCACCGAGTAAACCCAGCGCTCTGATACCAAGATGATATTCGTTGTGTTTGTCCCAAAATTCGTTGTCTAGTTGTGCTAATGCTTTATACTTCACTTATATTTGCAAATTGAGTTGCATTTTACATACTGGACAACATGATCATGTTCATAATAATCAGAGTAGTGCAGTTGAAGCATGGCATGAATCAATTTGGTTTTCACACATATTGAATTGGTTTGATCTTGTTCACAAATTTGATCATATATCTTCTTTGAGAAAACTGAATTTAATATTGAACAACAAGACTATATATCTATTTGTTTCTCACCATGATTATGATTCTTTGTACTTCACTTATACCTGCAATTTAAGTTGTTTGATGTATACTGGACATATTTTTTATGTGAACAACAATAATACAACATGTTATATATATATACTTTGCGCACACATTATTCTTTTTGTTTCTTCCACTTTCAGCTTATCCAACGCAGAGGACGGCTTTTCTTGAAGAAAGGGAGGATGATGATGATACAATCATGGATCATGCTGATTTCGAGTGTTTGAACTGGAAAGATATATTGAGCCTCGTTGAAAAATATCACAAGGTGAATTCGTTCCTAGTTGGACATGATACTTTGATTTATAAGATCTTTATACTACCTAAATCATGGTGTTATTGTTTGACTAGATTTGGCATCTATCGGACTAGCGCCAGCGTGAGGAGAGGGAGGAAGGCGACCGAGAGATGGAAGATGCATTAGGAGGCAATAAGGAGAGCAAGCATCATCAAGGGAGATATGTGGCGCGCCAAGACACGTTTAAGGTGCACCACGACATATGGCCTGCGCGTCCAGTAAGCCGAACTCATCTATGGGTCGGATGTATCAATTTGAGCCAAACCGGGTCAGTTTGGACCAAGATATGGTTGTTTTTAGGCCCGTTTAGAGGGGAGGACGCCCCCGCCCTCATATAAACCTCCGTAGCCGTCACAAGTTAGGTTTTAAACCATGTTAAAATATTTTGGAGATGTTTCTTTCATAGAACCTCTAGAATTACCCTGTGTTCGAATCTACCAACTATAATTGAGTGTGATCTGTTGTTCCATTGGGAATTAGTAGATTGCATACTACCGTTCGTGGTCACGGCTGTGTGTGCAAGAGCGTGGTGTTGTGAATATCCTACAAGGTTCGAGAGCTGTTGCATTGGCATCAAGGATTGAGCGGGAGAGTTCATAGCTACAGGCTAGTTATCTATCATCCACCATCACCACCGACAAGTGCTTGCTGAGAAGATCGGGCCACCCCATATCAAAAACTTTTGAGATAGAATGCGATGCTAGTGGTATTGGCATTGGAGAAGTCCTTTTGAAAAACGGACATCCTATAGCCTACCATAGCGAGAAACTTGATGGTGCTCGCCTTAATTTTCCAATTTATGACAAAGAGCTTTTTTGATGCGCCCGTCCTATGGACGCTCCTACATCTACACCAACAAGTCCCCCAAGTGGACCCATGCCTCGTGCCTGAGCCAAACTCCTACAAGCTAAGGTGAACTCACTCCTCTCCTCGTGCCAATTTGATACCTCCTTGGATGGCATGCTACTTCATACAACTACCCTATGCATCATCAGGTACGAAGCACCCCAAGTATGGAGAACAAGGAGCAGAGCGTGAAGCAGGAGCCGTTGGAGCTGCTCAGACCGGAGTCTCCGGTCTACGCACACCGGAGTCTCCGGCCTGCCAAAGTCTCCGGCCTGAAGACACCGGAGACTCCGGCCCTCCCTCCGGTTTGACCCCCTGCACTAGGCCCTGGGACAATCTGAGGGCCCCTCCGGAGGCTGGTCCAGAGGCTACACCGGATTCTCTGTCCTAGACCGGAGTCTCCGGCCTGCACACCGGAGTCTCCGGTCCGACCATCACCAGGCATGAAAAGGCCTTTGGGCCTGCGGCCCATGTACCCCTTAGTCCGTCCAGAACTTGTCTTTTATTCCTAAAGTACTCCTGTTTAAGTGGCTGGCCTATATATAGTCCCCCACCTCCATTGTAAACCCTAGGCATGATACTGGAATTAGTGTAAACCCCTTTGTGGATCTATCTAATTCTTGCCTCATGCTCCTTGACCAAGGAGCACCAATATCACCAAACCTCGTTGGAGTTTGCATCATGCCTCCGTGTTGTACAAGGCCTTGGCATTGGTGTCCCTTTGCCAAGACGTCAAGATCTCACCGAGTCTCCCATCTCGCCGTGCCGGTTCGAGAGAGAGTCCTCCGCCCGACGATGATCCTAGGGATTGCGCCGTACTGGTCACCGCCGGCGTGAGCTATTGGTATGTATCGTGGTTTTGTGCGTGTGTGTTCTTCGCGTTCTTCGTGCGTGCGTTCGTCGTGTTCATCCTCTCCTCCTCTCCCCGCACTCCATCCTAGATTTGAAAGGTAATCGTGAAAGATCAGGCCACCCTAGAGGTTTGCCCACAACATATTGGTATCAAGAGCTTCGTTGCTCACGATTTCCCCCACAGTTTTTTCTTCTATCCACCAAAAATTTGAAAATCCCCAAAAAACAGCCCAAATTTGCCTTTGGATCGATCTCTTGATTTGGAGTGTTATTTGTGGTTTTGATCCGACCAAACCTTGTCTTAGGTGTTGCTCCAGCTTTATCCTGCGTTTTCCCAGCCCAATTTGGCCATTTTTTTTCGGATTTGAGGACCCAAGGCGTGGATTTCCGCTCAAGAACAGGAGCAGTTCGCGATCTGACTCCAGACCGGAGTCTCTGGCCTACACACCGGAGTCTCCGGCCTACACCGGAGTTTCCGGTCTACCCACACCGGAGTCTCCGGCCTGGACCGGAGTTTCCGGCCTGAAACCCCGGAGTCTCCGGCCTGACGCCTAATTTTGACAGTTTTGCCTCTAATCTTGCTTTGGTTAATTTCCTCTTGTTTGTTTGTGCCCGTGTGCGTGTCGTCAACTAACAACAAGCTTCCGCATCGACAACCCCCACGCTCATCGACATCACGGCCCACGAACATCATCCCGCACCACCGACGCCAAGTTCATCATCAAAGAAGGTATAACTTGCGTCACCTTGTTAACCCCTATATTCCTTTGTGTGTACCTATCCTATGAGAGTGGCTCATCTTGTGTTTGCTTGAGCATTGTGCATTTGTCCTTGGATAGTGAGAGTGCAAGGGCAATATCAAGTGTGACTAGGTAGCACCAAGGGAGAGTAAAAAAGGCAAAAGAAAGAAAAAGATACAAAGAAAAAGCAAAAGAAAAATAGTCTCCCATTGCCAAAGAGAGTCTCAAAGCTTGTAAGCAAGAAAGAAAGAAGAGCGCCCAAGGCAAGTGCACAAATCCGTTGCTCACTTTTCTTCTTTGCAAACGAGCCACGGTCTCTCCTTGCATTGTCACGACAACGAGCTTAGTCTTCGTTAGGACATTTTGTTTGCTCATTTTCATAGTCGTGTCAATCCCAACTTTATCCACGTGTGTGTATATAGTCGTAGGTTCCCGTCACCCCTTTTGAGTTGTTGACCTTCCCCTTTGACTTGAGTTTTGTTGGATTTTACCCACATTTGACTATCCCTTTTTTTTGGTTGGTTCTTTGGCTTTCCACATTCCTAACCTACCACCAACAAGCTTTTTAGAGTTAGTTCTTTCTTTATTGTGAGTTTTATTTGAAATTCCACTTTGCACGCTTATAGCTCTCACTTGTGGTTTCTAGTTTGGTGCAATCCCCAAGGTGAGGTACAAGGCTAACACCACCATATTCCACTTCCATATACAATACTTGTGTGTCTTGTATGATGGATAGGCACGATGAGCCGAGCCAACCACCTCCCCAAGAAGAAGATCAAGGACCATACATGACGCGCGCAAGTCACTTCATCGTTCGACAAGAGTTCCGTGAACGTTGCCAAGCCCTTGAGATGCGACAAGATGAACAATTTGGCGAGACGCAAGCCGAGTTCAAGAATATCGACAACCGCTTCGATAGCCTTGAATGACAAATGCATGCAATGCATCACAACTTCGGCCACCAAAATGAAGCGCTTCAACGCTCCGTCGCCGAAACAAATGACAATCTTTGATGCCTCATCGACAGAATGGCAAGACAGTGTTCTCGTGCTTCAAGCTCTTCAAGTTCTTCGCGTTGTCATGCACCTCCGCAACAAGATCTACCTCCAAGTGCTCCAAGACGCAATGATGCCCCCATGGTTGAAGATGGAACCTCTTCGAACTATGTACCCTCCCCAGGGCATGCCGCAATGTCAAGCTATGATGGTGATTTCTCTTCAAGGCCAAGAGCAAGGCAAGAAGCACACCGTCATCACGCAAGGGCATTAGTGCTCCAACAAGAGCAACCACAAGAGCAACCGCAAGTGCAACCACAAGTGCAACCGCAAGTCTACCACTATCGACCACGACACATACTTGACACAACAAGTGATGACTCCAATTTGGAGAATCAAGCTCGTCATCGACGTGAAGCTCTCCAAGATCCTCCTCCTCGTCATCAACATCATGAACGTCCACACCGACACCATGGTCATCACGAGGCGCCTCCTCCACATCAACAAAACTTGGAGCGTCAAGTGATACAAGTTGAGCGACACCCACCACGTCAAGAGGCTCATGACCATGTTCTTCGCCGTGAGGCCCATGTGCCTAACCAACATCACCAACCGAGGAACGAGCCTACTCTTTGGCATCAACCGCGTCAAGAGGCTCCACACCCTCGCCACCATGAGGCCCAAGCGCCTCAACCACGTCAACAACCGCGCCAAGAGCAAGAAAAAGCTCCTCAACAACAATATCAAGAGCAAGCTCCGCAACAAGGACGCGAGAACCAAGTTCCACCTCCCCAAGTACAAGATCATCAAAAAGGTCACCAAGCTCGTCGCAATGACCGCAACAATGAAGAAACTTTTGGCAAGCTCAAGTTCACAATGCCCAAGTTCACCGGATCCAATGACCCCGAAGAATACCTCTCATGGGCACTAAAAGTCGACAAGATCTTCCGCATGCACAATTATAGCAACGAGAAGATGGTCGCCATGGCTTCGCTTGAGTTTGATGACTACGCCAACCTTTGGTGGGAAAAAGTTCAAGTTGCTCGTGATGCAAGACAAGAGCCGCCAATCACAACTTGGCATGACATGAAGGCTCACATGAGATCCCGGTTCGTCCCTACACACTACACGCGTGACCTCTTCAACAACCTTCAAGCGCTTCATCAAGGGACAAAGACCGTGGAAGAGTACTTCAAGGAAATGGAACTCAACTTGATTCGTGCCAAAATTGATGAGTGCATGGAGCAAACAATGTCATGTTTCCTTATTGGGTTGAACCATCCCATCAAGCGCATCGTCGAGTTCCAAACATACAACACCATGGTTGAGCTTGTCCACATCGCAACAAAGGCTGAACGTCAAGTGCAAGAGGATATCAAGTACAACAAGCCCAACACGTACTTCACCTACAAGCAAGCTTCAACCGCTACACCAACAACTTTCAATGGAAGCTCCTCAAGTACCCCCAAGCCTTCCTTCGAACCCACACTTCCTCAAGGAAAACTGCCCCCAAGTGGCAAGCAAGCAAACGGTGATACACCTTTCAATGGTGAATGCTACAAGTGTGGAGGGAAAGGACACAAGTCGGCCGAATGTGGAAACAAGAAAGTCTTGTTCATCCATGACAATGGTGATGAAGAGTACTTGAGTGAAGATGAGTTTCATGCCCGTGTCAAGGAAGCAATGGCAAGGCAATGAGTGGAAGATGATCAAGAACTCCTCATGTGTGGACATGACGCAAGTCCATCGCTTGTCGTCACAAGGATCTTGACTACTCAAGCATAAGAGCATGAAGACCAACGCTCCAATATCTTCCAAACACGAGCCGACATCAATGACAAATCTATCAAGGTCATCATTGATGGAGGGAGTTGTCACAACCTTGCTAGCACCAAGTTGTGCGAGAAGCTCAACCTCACCCTCCATCCGCACAAGCACCCCCACCACGTGCAATGGCTAAGTGACCAAGGGTCCGTGAAGATCAAGCATACCGTATCGGTCTCCTTCGCCATTGGTCCTTACAAAGATACGGTCGAGTGTGATGTGGTTCCTATGACAGTTTGCCACATGCTTTTTGGTCGACCGTGGCAATTTGACAAGGCTGCTCAACATGATGGTCACACCAATGTATACACATTCAAATGGCTCAACAAAACATGTGTTTTGCAACCGATGACTCCTAGACAAATAATTGCAGACAATGCAAAGGCTTTAGCGAGGGCGCAAAGCACAACACCTACTTGTGAGAAGAGCGGTGAGAGAGAGAACCACCTCATAGTGAGTGAGAGCCACAATCCAAATTTGAGTGGAAAAACAAAGAGTGTTCTCCTTGCCACCAAAAGTGAGATGAGAGATGTTCGAAACAACCCATCCATCTTGCACTATGTCCTCCTTTGCAAGGGACTAGCACAAGGAACTAATGAATTAACCAATGTTCCTCCATCTTTGATGAGTGTTTTGCAGGAATTCAAGGATGTATTCCCCGAAGAGCTCCCACATGGACTACCTCCTCTTTGCGGCATCGAACATCGCATTAACCTCATCCCCGGCGCACCACTTCCCAACCGCGTCGCCTACCGCACGAACCCAGAGGAGATGAAGGAGATCGAACGTCAAATCAACCAACTCGTCTCCAAAGGTTTGATCCAAGTTAGCACTAGTCCAAGTGCCGTACCCATGATTCTTGTTCCAAAGACGAACGATACGTTATGGTTATGCATGGACTGTCGTCCAATCAATGCTATCACCGTGCGTTATCGACATCCGATACCACCTCGATGACATGCTTGATGAGTTGTGTGGAGCCACTATTTTTTTGAAAATTGATCTTCGTAGTGGTTACCATAAAATACGCATGGATGAAGGTGATGAGTGGAAAACCGCCTTCAAGACCAAACTTGGTCTCTATGAATGGCTGGTTATGCCCTTTGGTTTATCTAATGCCCCATCCACCTTCATGCGCCTCATGAATCATATTTTGCGTTCTTTCATTGGAAAAAGTGTTGTTGTCTATTTCGATGATATTCTTGTTTATAGCAAATCACTTGAGGACCATATAACACATGTCAAGGAAGTTTTGCAAATCCTTCGACATGATAAGCTTTATGCTAATCTTCCCAAGTGCACTTTTGCTAAAGACAAGTTGATTTTTCTTGGATTTGTCGTTTCTTCGAAGGGAATTGAAGTTGATGTTTCCAAGGTAAAGGACATACGAGATTGGCCCATCCCAACAAATATGAGTGAACTCCAAAGTTTTCATGGGTTGGCCGGTTTCTATCGTCGCTTTGTGAAAGACTTTTCAACCATTGCTTGCCCCCTTAATGAATTGACCAAAAAGAATGTCACCTTCGTGTGGGGCAAAGCACAACAAAAAGCTTTTGACGAACATAAAAAGAGGCTCACCGAAGCACCTCTTCTTGCTTTACCGGATTTCACAAAAACTTTTGAGGTAGAGTGTGATGCTAGTGGTATTGGCATTGGAGGAGTCCTTATGCATAACGGACGTCCTATAGCCTACCACAGCGAGAAACTTGATGGTGCTCGCCTTAACTATCCGATTTATGACAAAGAGCTTTTTGCCTTAGTTCGTGTCTTTCAAGTTTGGCAACACTACCTTTGGCCCAAGGAATTTATCATACATTCCGACCACGAGTCATTGAAATATCTCAAAGGCCAAGGCAACTTGAGTAAGAGACACACTAAGTGGGTTGAGTTCATGGAGTCTATTCCGTACATTGTCAAGTATATGAAGGGCAAAGATAATGTAGTTGCAGACGCATTGTCTTGCAAACATACAAGCCTTCTTACGAGACTTGAAATCAACGTGTTGGGTGTTGAGGAAATAAAATCTTTATATGCTTCCGATCCGTTCTTTGAACCAATTTTCGCAAAGTGCTCCAATGACAAAGGAGTTGATGATTTCTATTTGCATGAGGGCTTTCTATTTAAACAAAACAACCTATGCATTCCGAAGTCGTCGCTTCAACTTTTCCTTCTCCAAGAATCTCTTGGTGGAGGCCTCATGGGTCACTTTGGCTGTAACAAGACATTGGACATGCTCTCCACTCACTAATTTTGGCCCAAGATGAAGCGCGACGTGGAGCGCTACGTTCAACGATGCACGACATGTGTTCAAGCTAAGTCGCAAGCTAACCCTTATGGTCTTTATATGCCATTGCCTATTCCTCATACACCTTGGTCCGACATTAGCATGGATTTCGTGTTAGGATTGCCTAGATCTAAGCATGGTCATGATTCTATATTTGTTGTTTGTGGATCGTTTTTCCAAAATGGCACACTTCATACCGTGCCATAAGGCCGATGATGCTTCACATGTTGCAAATCTGTTTTCTAGGGAAATCGTCCGTCTTCCCGGTGTGCCAAGGACAATCGTCTCCGACCGCGACGTCAAATTCATGAGCTACTTACGGAAGACCCTCATGGCCAAGCTCGGTGTCAAGCTCCTCTTTTCATTCGCATCGCATCCTCAAACTGATGGCCAAACCGAAGTTGTCAACCGAAGCCTCGGGACTCTCCTTCGTGTGTTGATCAAGAAAAACCTCAAGGATTGGGAGGAATGCATTCCACACCGAGTTTTACAACCGCAAGCAAGCACTCAACAACCAAGATGAGTCCATTCATGATCGTCTATGGTTTTGAGCCCCTCACCGCGCTCGACATCCTACCGCTACCTCTCCATGAGCGAATGAACATGGACGTCAAGAAACACGCACAAGCTATGAAGAAGCTTCATGAAGAAACAAGAGTTACTATCGAACAACAAGTCCTTCGCCAAGCTTCAATATTAAACAAGGACAAGAAGGAGATGATCTTTGAAGAAGGTGACCTTGTGTGGATACACCTAAGCAAAGACCGCTTCCCCAAGGAACGTGACTCCAAGATCAAGCCAAGAGGAGATGGTCCCTTCAAGGTCCTCAAGAGAATCAACAACAACGCCTACATCATCGACATACCAACCTCCAAGTACCTTGCAAGCAATACATTCAATGTCAAGGACCTCTCACCCTACCATGGAGATGTTCAAGATGATAACCATGAAGAGTCGAGGACGACTCTATCCCGAGGGGGGAGCTGATGCGGCTCGTCCTACGGACGCTCCTACATCTACACCAACAAGTCCCCCAAGTGGACCCATGACTCGTGCCCGAGCCAAACTCCTACAAGCTAAGGTGAACTCGCTCCTCTCCTCGTGCCAATTTGATACCTCCTTGGATGGCATGCTACTTCATGCAACTACCCTATGCATCATCAAGTACGAAGCTTCGACTCGTCACCAAGCACCCAAGTATGGAGAACAAGGAGCAGAGCGTGAAGCAGGAGCCGTTGGAGCTGCTTAGACCGGAGTCTCCGGTCTGCGCACACCGGAGTCTCCAGCCTGCCAAAGTCTCCGGCCTGAAGACACCGGAGACTCCAGCCCTCCCTCTGGTCTGACCCCCTGCACCGGGCCCTAGGACAATCTGAAGGCCCCTCCGGAGGCTGGTCCAGAGGCTACACCGGATTCTCCGGCCTAGACCGGAGTCTTCGGCCTGCACACCGGAGTCTCCGGTCCGACCATCGCCAGGCATGAAAGGGCCTTTGGGCCTGCGGCCCATGTACCCCTTAGTCCGTCCAGAACTTGTCTTTTATTCCTAAAGTACCCCTGCTTAAGTGGCTGGCCTATATATAGTCCCCCACCTCCATTGTAAACCCTAGGCATGATATTGGAATTAGTGGAAACCCCTTTGTGGATCTATCTAATTCTTGCCTCATGCTCCTTGACCAAGGAGCACCAATATCACCAAACCTCATTGGAGTTTGCATCGTGCCTCCGTGTTGTACAAGGGCTTGGCATTGGTGTCCCTTTGCAAAGACGTCAAGATCTCACTGAGTCTCCCATCTCGCCGTGCCGGTTCAAGAGAGAGTCCTCCGCCCGACGCCGATCCTAGGGATTGCGTCGGACCGGTCACCGCCGGCATGAGCTATTGGTGTGTATCGTGGTTTTGTGCATGTGTGTTCTTTGCGTTCTTCGTGCGTGCGTTTGTCGTGTTCATCCTCCCCTCCTATCCCCGCACTCCATCCTCGATTTGAAAGGGAATCGTGAAAGATCGGGCCACCCTAGAGGTTTGCCATCAACACCCCTGGTTATCATCGATCTGGAGAGCCCCGAGCCTATCCAACCACACCAGAAATTCCCCCTGCGACTTCTTCTTTATCCAAAACCAGGATCCGCGCCAGGAGAGAGATGGAGCAGCACCAGCACCGCCATGAACCGCCGGGACACCGACGCTTCTGTCCACGAGCTCCACCACCGCTCGCCTCCTTTCCAGCAACGTCGCTCATCGAGGAGCATGTGGGTGAGATACACAACCTCCTAGAAATCATGTTCCTCCATATCTCATTGTGCCTAGCCGTGCACGCAATGCCGAGCGCGCGATGCCACGCGCGCTTGCCGCCACAAGAGCCCCAGAAGTTTTCCTGTTGTCTCTGTTCAATGAGTCGTAGCCATCTCTGTGGTGCTCGCTTTGAACGACATCTGAAACAAAGTTGTAGACCACAACCCCTCTTCAAAACGATATAAAGTACGTTCAAAACCATCTAGTACAACCCTGGGAATCTTGATCGCAAGATCGATGTCCGAGCAGACCCACTTATTCTTGGCTAGTTCATTCTTTGCGAAACTGCACACAGCACAGTCCACCCTAGCATGAACCAATTGAACCATGGAGTAGAGCTCATTGTCCTCTTTAATTCAAGTACTCGTATGACTTTTTCCATTCAAAGATTGTTTGATGAAATAGCTATGTTTTTTCTTATTTGATTCGGATACTGTCCATCTTTCTCTTTTAGTTTTCTCCTTTGTTTCTCCGAAACCTATCTCCATTGGATGGACTTACGAAATTATTCTTCCGTACCCCATCTAGGTTAGGATCCCATGAACCAGGAGCTAAAGCACCGGTTCCTCGATCTTCCTACTAGTCTTCTTAGATAAATTTCATTCATTCTTTGTTCTATTGTGGAATCGAAGCACTAGCACAAATTGGATTTCGAGTCTAGGGCGCTCAAAAGGATTTAGATTCCTTTTACTAACTAGTCAGAACCAATATTTAAGGGAGAAATCAAACTACCTCTTTCTATTCCAATGTTCTATTATGTTTTTTCTAGGTAGTTGGATTTCGAGTCCAATGCGCTAATGCTTTCTTGCTCTTTCTCCGGGCTTTGACCATGTCTCCCGAACAATTTCAATACATATGGCGCAAGACGATTCCACATATATATCGAGGTCGGAATGGGATCGGGTGTTTTCACGTCTCACCGTAGTGCCCGGTTTGTCTTGATTGTTGATTGATAAACAAGAAGGAAAATGGAAAAGTAGAAAATCTACACCTTGTCTCCCTCTCAGAACATATGGATCTCAAGTTTTTTCGCGAAGGATTCAATCCAGCCATAGGTTCCCCTACGGCTACCTTGTTACGACTTCACCCCAGTCGAAGACCCCACCGTGGTATCGCCAATAAGACCACCAAAGGACTTTGTGGCACTAGTGGTACACAGAAGTCATGGGTGATCATTGGTCCGATGCTTCGGGCGAAACCAATTTCCAGGGTGTGACGGGCGGTGTGTATAGGGACCGGGTACATATTCACAGCGGCATGCCGATCCACGATTACTAGCGATTTCAACTTCATGTTCCCGAGTTGCAGAGAACAATCCAAACAGAGGCAATCTTTCCGGATTTGCTCCGCCTTACAGACTTGCTTCCCATTGTCATTGCCATTGTAGCACGTGTGTGGCCTAGCCCATAAGGGCCTTGCGGACTTGACGTCATCCCCACCTTCCTCCAGTATCTCACTGGCAGTCCCTCGTGAGTGCGACACGTACCTTTTTCTTTGTTTCGGAGCGGGGCGCGTACTATTACCACTACGTACCACACCACCGGGCGGTTGGCCTTCATGCCGAGTCTTCCTCCGCCTTAGACTCGATGTCGTCGAAAAAAAAAGCAAACTTCCATGCTCACTGGTACTTTGACGTCACTATAGGTAGGTCTCCGTGGGTCTTGAGTTTGAAAGACGACTTCGGTTCACACGTGAAAGTGCTTCGAAAGGCACCGGCTCCGTGAAATTCTTGCTGAAAGCACAGCTACATGCTGGCACTCAATGAAGTAGTAGCGTTGGCACGTCACTCGGCTCCTTTTAAACTTCAGTGGAAATTTCTCCTTAGGCACATGTCTCAGCAACACAAAACGAGGGTTTCGCTCGTTATAGGACTTGACCAAACATCTCACGACACGAGCTGATGACAGCCATGTAGCACCTGTATGAAAGTCAGTACCATCCTGTTAAGGACAGGTTTTGTTGTTCATATGTCAAGGGCTGGTAAGGTTTTGCGCGTTGTATCGAATTAAACCACATGCTCCACCGCTTGTGCAGGCCCCCGTCAATTCCTTTGAGTTTCGGTCTTGCGACCACACTCCCTAGGCGGAGTGTTTCACACGTCAGCTGGGCCCCTGATCCGTGTAGACCAGGGCGAACACTCATCGTTTATGGCATGGACTACCAGGGTATCTAATCCTGTTCGCTCCCCATCCTTTCACACCCCAGCGTCGGTATGGACCTAGAGAGCTATCGTTGCTTTTGGCGTTCCTTCGTAGATCTACGGATTTCACCCCTACACACGAAATTCCACTCTCCTCTGTCTCACTCAAGTGAATTGGTTTCGAGAGCATTCCGCCACTTTTTGGCGACTTTCACTTTCAACCCGATTCACTGCCTACGTGCCCTTTACGCCCAGTCATTCTGAAGAACACTCCCCTCCCCCGTCTTACCGTGGCTGCTGGCATGGAGTTAGCCGGGGATTCTTCCTCGAGTCCTGTCATGATCGCTCACTCGACGGAAGAGCTTTACAAGCAGCATTGCCCTTATTCACTCACGCGATATTGCTGGATAGGCCTTTCGCCCATTGTCCAAGATTCCCCACTACTACCCCTCGTGTGAGTCTGGGCCGTGTCTCAGTCCCAGTGTGGCTGAACATCCGAAAAGACTAGCTAAGCATCATTGGCTTGGTCAGCCTGTATGATGCAGCCCGTCCTACGGACGCTCCTACATCTACACCAACAAGTCCCCCAAGTGGACCCATGACTTGTGCCCGAGCCAAACTCCTACAAGCTAAGGTTATGATGTGGCCCGACCTTCGGTCGTTACCACATCATGGTCTCCAACTGATGCGAAGTCGTCACGGACTCCAAAGGTGAATCCGTTCCTCTATGCGAGTCCACATCCTACCCTCTTGAATGGTATACTACTTCATACTCCGTCCCATATCCATGATAGGTTCATACCGACGAGTACGGAGGCAAGGGAGGAAGCCTGGAGCACCAAGCCCGACAAGACGGAGGCTTGGAAGAGAAGACGGAAGAAGCAGCAGCTGGAGCACCGGAGTCTCCGGCCTACGCACACCGGAGTCTCCGGTCACACCGGAGTCTCCGGCCTGCAGACCCCGGAGTCTCCGGACCCATCTCCGGACTGACCCCTAGATCGAGCTCGAGGACAGCCAGAAGGCCCCTCCAGAGACGACACCGGAGACAGACCGGAGTCTCCGGCCCACACAGGAGTCTCCGGTCTGAGCGTATGGGCCTGCGCGCCGTCAGCTGGGCCTTTGGTCCATGTACCCCTTAGTCCGCCCAACCTTTCCCCTTTTATTCCTAAAGTACCCTTGAACTAGTGGTTGACCTATATATAGTGCCCCCACCCCCTCATGTAACCCTAGGCATAGATGATAGACTAAAGACAACCCCCTTTGTGGAATCTCTAGTTTTGCCTCATCCCCTTGTACCAAAGGGGATCGACTATCGTCACCACCTCGTTGGAGTTTGCATCGCCTCCCTCGTTGTACAAGGCCTTGTCATCTGTGTCCCTTTGCCAAGACGTCAAGACCCTCTCCAAGGTGTTCTTCCCTCTCCGTGTGGGATCGAGGGAGCACGTTGACCGATCTTTCCTTGCGAGGATTCTATCGGACCGGTGGCCACCGGTGAGAGCAATCGGCCTTGTATCGTGTGTGTTTTGCATGTGTTCATCGTGTTCTTCGCGAGGTGTGCGTCCGATTCCGCTACCTTCTCCCTTTCCCTCGCTTTCCCATCGATTTGACCACGAGATCCGTGAAGATCAGGCCACCCACGGGGTTACCCCATAACATCTAGTATCAACAGCTTTTGGTTGCCACGGATTTCCCCTCGATTTGGTCTTTTTCCCCGTAAATTCGAAAATTCCACCAAAAACAGCCCCAATTCGTGTTTTGGATCGATCTATGATTTGAGTGTGTTTTGGTAGGTTTTGATCTGTGGATTACTTGCTAAACTTGTTGATCTACCTTCCCTGCGTTTCCATGGCCTAATTCCTTATTTTCCCCCACCAATTTGAGGTTTTGGGTCGAGTTTTTCCGCCAAAACTCGTCCCGTTCGTGTTCTGGAACGTCCTGGAACCTCCGGACCGGAGATTTTGGCCCTCGGACCGGAGACTCCGGCCCCTAGACCGGAGATTCCGGTCCAGACCGGAGTTTCTAGCAAAGTCTCTGCCCCCCACTGCTGACAGCAAATCTGTTTCACCGTTTTGAGCATAACTTTTGCATACGAACTCGGATTTTGGTGTTCTTTAGCTCGTTTTGAAGAGGACAAAGATATCTACATCATCATCTCCGTGGTTCATGCTATCTACTCCATCCAAATTCCGTGAGCAAGGCGGAATCCACCAATAAAGGGTGAAGATCGACGAAGAAAGGTATATAAATTCCACGACTTCTCCCCACTTGCATACCTTTGTGAGCCACACTATCTTAGCGAACAACAAACACCTATTGAGACTAGTTCCTCCTATGATTGCTTGGGCTATGCACATTTGATACCTTGTAGAATTCCGAGCAAAAGTTGTGAGCGTGCTATCTCTTATAGTTATCTTGTATAGTTGTTGGCACAAGGAAGAGGAAAGTGAAAAATAAAAGAAAAAAAAGAAAAAAAGAAGAAAAAGAGAAAGAAAGAAACAAGTGCCTCATACAATAGGAAGCGCAAGCTCGATGAACATCAAATAGGTGGTACTTATTGTGCATATCTTGTAGTCCACCAATTTATTGCAATCGAACTAGCGGCTCTCCTTGCACTTGTGCGACACGAGCTTATAGTCTTCGCTAGGTAATCATTTGGTTCTTAGCTCACTTTATCCGTCGCACAAATCCCATTTATCCCACCGTGTGTGTTTCCTTGTACATAATTCCTATATCTTGTGGATTGACTTGTTTTGCTTTGTGATCATCGTGGTTCTTTACTTGCCATTACAATATCTTGATTTTGGATTGTTCTTGCACACGCCACCTTCCATACCTATCCACCATAAGCTTTGTGTGTGTGTGTGTTTTTTAGTGGTTAGTTGGTTTTGGTGTTCCGCGTGAACTTCACTTTTGCTTGGTTTTGATTGCTCTCAAGTGTTGCCACTTGCACAATACTATCTTCCAAGGTAAAGTAAGGTTTGATGTTGCATCCCTAACCCCCCTACCACTTCCATATACACCACTTGGTCTTGTGAAACATGTCTAGGGACTCTGAAGCCGAGGATGATTTCTATGAAGATTCCACGATGAGCCATCATGCATATGCCTCCACAAGCATGGATGACATGATGGAGCACTACACCAACAATGGCTCCACATGCTTGGGTGATATGGAGTTCTACAATAACAATAACTCCCCATGCATGGAAGACTTCAAGAACGATAAGCTCCTCAAGTCGCATCGACCAAGAGGGAACCTCCACCTCGAGAGCACCAAGGTCCACCATCAAATGGACAACTTCAAGCGCGACATGGACAACGACTTCGCCAAAACCATGAGCATGATGGCCAAGACTAATGATGCTTTGCGCTTATTACAACGCCTCACCAAGAAGAGTGCCAAGGACAAGAAGCATCGTCGCGAGCGTCATGTGGATGACCAAGTGCGCCATCTACATCAACCTTTGGCAAGGCACGCCAATGACCTCCGTCGACACCATCATAAGGCACCTTCTATGACTCGTGCCACCACCACAATGGCACCAAGAGCAAGCTCCCCTCCCCGCCATCAAGCTTCAATGCCAAGACTTGACGTCCTAGATGACGCATACAACTTCATGGAGGAGGAAGATGAATACCTCTACTTCGCCAAGTTGGACGAGTACGTCAAGAGGACTATACAAGCCAAGGTGCAAGATGGCAACGACAAGGTCAAGATTGGTGAGCATGGTATTTTCCCTTCACCAAAGGAGGCGGAAGGAGTTGAGCACACTGAGCCTATCCCCATATGCTTGAGTGATGATGTGGTACCAATCCCATGTGAGTATGAGAGCCACTTAGCCCACTTGAATGAAAACAAGAGGGAGATGAGCAACTCCACCATATGTGAGATTGAGTGCTTCCACTTTGAGGGCGTGAGTGATACACCGAGTGAGTTGAGAGAGGGAGTTGATAGGTCATGTGAGACCACTTTGATTTCTAACGACTTACCCTCTACCTCTAGTGTGTTATCCCATGATGTGCTAGGTTCCATGAATCAAGAAGCACCAAGCCTGGAGATGATGATGCCTCCAACCAAGAAGATGTACATGGTGGATGAAGATGATGCCATCCCCATGGATGATGAAGAAGTCATCCACATGGAGGCCAATACTACCACAACACCCACTTCATATGAGAGGTATGAACAAGGTAAGAATACGGGTGTTGATGATGCCATGATCCCACTAGTGGACATGATGATTTGTGATGACTTGCATGCTATGGATGATACTTGTGACATGACATATGTTCCACTCTTATTCCCATGTGTTAATCTTGCTATGCATCATGATGACCATGTGGATTCCCTTTATTGCCATGATATTACCATAGACATGATATGCTCTAAACGTTACGTTGATGATATCATTGCTTGCACTTTGTTGAACAATTGCTCTTTCCAATGTTTTGCTTGCAATGATGTTACCAATGGTACCCCTCGGACCATGCTTTGTCATGAGTGTTTTACAATCTCTCCCGTTGCTTGCAATAAGTTGAATAATTGCTCTTTCACTTGTTTTGCTTGCAACAATAATTCTCATATGGTTTATATTGAGATGGCCCCCATAGCTTTCTAAAATTTTGGAGATTTTGATGATTGCCATGATAAGCATGTTCCCCACTTGCATACTCACCATGCACATTTCTCATACTTGATTGACACTAATGGTGATGTGCACAAGAAGAGATACGTCATGATGGATGATGTGTTTCTCTACCATGCACACACGTTCTTCCTTTTGTGTTTGATGTGTGTAGGTACCCGCATAAGAATGTCAACCTCGGTTGACCACGAGTTGACAAAAAGAGCTCTAGAGAGCATCCCCCAAGTGAGTTCAAGATCAAACCCAACTCTGATACCTTTTGCATGCTTTGCATCTTTCATGTTGACAAATTGCTCTTTCCTATGGTTTGATTGCAAGCATGTTGATGGTATTCTTTCACCTTGTGACAATCATGTCTCGTTGCTATTGGATATTGATGCTTTGTGTGTTGCCACAAAAATGTTGAACAATTTCTCTTTCCGATGTTTTGTGTGCAACCATAATGCCATTATGAGCATGTATTGTCACGAGAGCTTCCAAGTCTCTCGTATTGTTGTTGCAACAAACATAAAGAACACTTGCTATTTAATATGATTCATTTGCAAACATGTTTTTGCTTCCGCTTGCGATATGCATACTCCCATGATCTTTGCTTTTGATGATATGTGTTATGGCATCCAACATATTGAACAATTGTTCTTTCCAGTGGTTGGTTTGCACACATAATGATGTTGTTTTGGATATTCTTCTGCATGTGTTTTTGCCAAATTCTCCTACTCTTGCATCAAAGATGTTGATCTATATCTTAGTCATTTGCTTTGAGTGCCACACTAAGACGTTATATGGAGTTTTTGAGTTCACACATTTGGATGTTCAATTAACTTCCATGCACTTTGACCTTCCATATGCATCCTGTTTGCTATACTTGAGTTGTGCTAATAGTGTTGTGAACAAGAATGGACATGCCACATATGACATGCTCCTCTATCACACATAAACATATGTTGCTTGGTCTTTGTTGTGTGAAGGTACAATTGCTTCCGCGTCAACCTCTATGGAACATAAGTAGACAAGACGAACCGTAGATAGTTACCTATGGCTGCCCTTCAACGAGTCATCTCTACATCCTAAGGTGACTTCACTCTACTTGAGGACTCATGCTATAATCTTCATGAATTGGCTACGCTTTGAGTGTTGCTTTGCTTTTGTGGTGAGCTTTGTAGGCTTCATTCAAGGTGAAGGAACAGTGAGGTGTTGTCAATGCAATCTTCTCGAGGACGACTATATGGTGAACCCCAGGATTAAGAAGGTCTCTCGACATCTTCTACTTTGTGATGAGCATGTAGAGTCGAGGACGACTCTTTTTGAAGGGAGGGGGATGATGTGGCCCGACCTTCGGTCGTTACCACATCATGGTCTCCAACTTACGCCAAGTCGTCATGGACTCCAAAGGTGAATCCTTTCCTCTATGCGAGTCCACTTCCTACCCTCTTGAATGGTATACTACTTCATACTCCGTCCCATATCCATGATAGGTTCATACCGACGAGTACGGAGGCAAGGGAGGAAGCCTGGAGCACCAAGCCCGACAAGACGAAGGCTTGGAAGAGAAGACGCAAGAAGCAGCAGCTGGAGCACCAGAGTCTCCGGCCTGCGCACACCGGAGTCTCCGGCCTGAAGACAACGGAGTCTTCGGCCTGCAGACACCGGAGTCTCCGGACCCATCTCTAGACTGACCCCCAGATCGAGCTCAAGGACAGCCAGAAGGCCCCTCCGGAGATGACACCGGAGACAGACCGGAGTCTCCGGCCCACACCGGAGTCTCTGGCCTGAGCGTATAGGCCTACACGCCGTCAGCTGGGTTCGATCCCCTTCTACCAAAGGGGGTCGACTATCGTCACCACCTGGTTGGAGTTTGCATCGCGCCTCCCTTGTTGTACAAGGCCTTGGCATTGGTTTCCCTTTGCCAAGACTTCAAGACCCTCTCCAAGGTGTTCTTCCCTCTCCGTGTGGGATCGAGGGAGCACGTTGAATGATCTTTCCTTGCAAGGATTCTATCAGACCGGTGGCCACCGGTGAGAGCAATCGGCCTTGTATCGTGTGTGTTCTGCGTGTGTTCATCGTGTTCTTCGCGAGGTGTGCGTCCGCTTCTGCTACCTTCTCCCTTTCCCTTGCTTTCCCATCGATTTGACCACGAGATCCGTGAAGATCGAGCCACCCACGGGGTTACCCCATAACAGGTTCGAGGCCTCGACATATCCCCAAGCACCTAATGATAGAGAACAAGGAGCAGAGCGTGGAGCAGAAGCCGCTGGAACTGGTCAGACCAGAGTCTCCGGTCTGCGCACACCGGAGTCTCTGGCCTGCCAAAGTCTCCGGCCTGAAGACCCCGGAGACTCCGGCCCACTCTCCGGTCTGACACCTACACCGGGCCCTGGGACAATCTGAAGGCCCCTCCGGAGGCTGGTCCGGAGACTGACCGGAATCTCCGGCCTAGACTGGAGTCTCCGGTCCACCACACCTAAGTTTCCGGTCCGACCGACGCCAGGCATGAAAAGGCCTTTGGGCCTGCGGCCCATGTACCCCTTAGTCCATCCCGAACTTTTCTTTTATTCCTAAAGTACCCCTGTTTAAGTGGCTGGCCTATATATGGTCCCCACCTCCATTGTAAACCCTAGGCATGATATTTGAAATTAGTGGAAACCCCTTGTAGATCTATCTAGTTCTTGCCTCATGCTCCTTTGACAAAGGAGCACCAAATATCCCAAACCTCGTTGGAGTTTGCATCGTGCCACCATGTTGTACAAGGCCTTGGCATCGGTGTCCCTTTGCCAAGACGTCAAGATCTCACCAAGTCTCCCATCTCGCCATGCCGGTTCGAGAGAGAGTCCTCCGCCCGACGCCGATCCTAGGGATTGCGCCGGACCGGTCACCGCCGGCGTGAGCTATTGGTGTGTACCGTGGTTTTGCGTGTGTGTGTTCATCATGTTCTTCGTGTGTGAGTTCATCATGTTCATCCTTCCCTCCTTCCCCCGCACTCCATCCTCGATTTGAGTGGGATTCGTGAAAGATCAGGCCACCCTAGAGGTTTGCCCTCAACATATTGGTATCAAGAGCTTCGTTGCTCACGAATTCCCCCACAAATTTTTCTTCTATCCACCAAAAATTCGAAAATCCCCAAAAAAAGGTCCTGCTTTATCCTGCGTTTTCCCAGCCCAATTTGGCCAATTTTCGCGGATTTGAGGACACAAGGCGTGGATTACCGCTTAAGAACACGAGCAGTTCGCGATCTGACTCCAGACCGGAGTCTCCGGCCTGCATACCGGAGTCTCTGGCCTACCCACACCAGAGACTCTGGCCTAGACTGGAATTTCTGGCCTGAAACCCGGAGTTTTCGGCCCTAACGCCTGATTTTGACAGTTTTGCCTCTAATCTTGCATTGGCTAATTTCCTCTTGTTTGTTTGTGCCCGTGTGCGTGTCGCCAACTAACAACAAGCTTTTGCATCAACAACTTCCGCGCTCATCGACACCATGGCCCACGGCCCACGAACATCATCCCGCACCACCGACGCCAAGTTCATCATCAAAGAAGGTATAACTTGCGTCACCTTGTTAACCCCTATCTTCCTTTGTGTGTACCTATCCCATGAGAGTGGCTCATCTTGTGTTTGCTTGAGCATTGTGCATTTGTCCTTGGATAGTGAGAGTGCAAGAGCAATATCAAGTGTGACTAGGTAGCATCAAGGGAGAGCAAAAAAAAGAAGAAGAAACAAAAGATACAAAGGAAAATAAAAAGAAAAATAGTCTCCCCTTGCAAAAGAGAGCCTCAAAGCTTGTCAGCAAGACAGAAAGGAGAGCGCCCAAGGCAAGTGCACAAATCCATTGCTCGTTTTTCCTCTTTGCAAATGAGCCACGGTCTCTCCTTGCATTGGCACGACAACAAGCTTAGTCTTCGTTAGGACATTTTGTTCGCTCATTTTCATAGTCGTGTCAATCCCAACTATCTCCACATGTGTGTATATAGTCGTAGGTTCCCGTCACCCTTTTGAGTTGTTGACCTTCTCCTTTGACTTGAGTTTTGTTGGATTTTACCCACATTTGACTATCCCTTTTCTTTTGGTTGGTTCTTTCGCATTCCACAATCCTAACCTACCACCAAAAAGCTTTTGAGAGTTAGTTCTTTCTTTAGTGTGAGTTTTCTTTGCAATTCCACTTTGCATGCTTCTAGCTCTCACTTGTGGTTTCTAGTTTGGTGCAATCCCCAAGGTGAGGTACAAGGCTAACAGCACCTTATTCCACTTCCATATACAATACTTATGTGTTTTGCATGATGGATAGGCACGGTGAGTCGAGCCAACCACCTCCCCAAGAAGAAGATCAATGACCATACATGACGCGCGCAAGTCACTTCATCGTTCGACAAGAGTTCCGTGAACGTTGCCAAGCCCTTGAGACGCGACAAGATGAACAATTTGGCGAGACGCAAGCCGAGTTCAAGAACATCGACAACCTCTTCGATGGCCTCGAACGACAAATGCATGCAATGCATCACAACTTCGGCCACCAAAATGAAGCACTCCAACGCTCCGTTGCCGAAACAAATGACAATCTTCGACGCCTCATCAACGGTATGGCAAGGCCACGTTCATGCGCATCAAGCTCTTCAAGCTCTTCGCTTCGTCATGCTCCTCCTCAACAAGATCTTCACCCAAGTTCTCCAAGACGCAATGATGACCCCGTGGTTGAAGATGGAAGTTCTTCGAACTATGTACCTTCCCCATGGCATGCCGCAACGTCAAGCTATGATCACCGTCATCACGCAAGGGCATTAGTGATCCAACAAGAGCAACCACAATAAGACCCGCAAGTGAAACCGCAAATCTACCACCATCGACCGCGACACATACTTGACACAACAAGTGATGACTCCAATTTGGAGAATCAAGCTCGTCATCGATGTGAAGCTCTCCAAGATCCTCCTCCTTGTCATCAACGTCATGAACGTTCGCACCGACACCATGGTCATCACGAGGCGCCTCCTCCACCTCAACAAAACTTGGAGCGTCAAGTGATACAAGTTGAGCGATGCCCACCATGTCAAGAGGCTCATGACCATGTTCTTTGTCGTGAGGCCCATGTGCCTAATCAACATCACCAACCGAGGAACGAGCCTCCTCTTCGTCATCAACCGCGTCATGAGGGTCCACATCCTCAACAACCTCATGGGGCCCAATTGCCTCAACACAGTCAACAACCACGCCAAGAGCAAGAGCAAGCTCCTCAACAACAATATCAAGAGCAAGCTCCACAACAAGGTCGCGAGAACCAAGTTCCACCGCATCAACCACAATATCATCAACAAGGTCACCAAGCTCGTCACAATGACCGCAATGATGAAGAAACTTTCGGCAAGCTCAAGTTCACAATGCCCAAGTTTACCGGATTCAATGACCCTGAAGAATACCTCTCGTGGGAACTCAAAGTCGACAAGATCTTCTGCATGCACAACTATAGCAACGAGAAGATGGTCGCTATGGCTTCGCTTGAGTTTGATGATTACGCCAACCTTTGGTGGGAACAAGTTCAAGTTGCTCATGACGCAAGGCAAGAGCCACCAATCACAACTTGGCATGACATGAAGGCTCATATGAGATCCCGCTTTGTCCCTGCGCACTACACGCGTGACCTCTTCAACAACCTTCAGTCGCTTCGTCAAGGGACAGACCGTGGAAGAGTACTTCAAGGAAATGGAACTCAACTTGATTCGTGCCAACATTGATGAGCGCATGGAGAAAACAATGGCACGTTTCCTTATTGGCTTGAATCACCCAATCAACCGCATCGTCGAGTTCCAAACATACAACACCATGGTTGAGCTTGTGCACATCGCAACAAAGGCTGAACGTCAAGTGCAAGAGGACGTCAAGTACAACAAGCCCAAGACGTATTTCACCTACAAGCAAGCTTCAACCGCTATGCCAACAACTTTCAATGGAAGCTCCTCAAGTACCTCCAAGCCTTCCTTCAAGCCCACACTTCCTCAAGGAAAACTGCCCACAAGCGGCAAACAAGCAAAGAGTGATACACCTTTCAATGGTGAATGCTACAAGTGTGGAGGTAAAGGACACAAGTTGGCCGAATGTGAAAACAAGAAAGTCTTGTTCATCCATGACAATGGTGATGAAGAGTACTTGAGTGAAGATGAATTTGATGCCCGAGTCAAGGAAGCAATGGCAAGACAACGAGTGGAAGATGACCAAGAACTCCTCATGTGTGAACATGACGCAAGTCCATCGCTTGTTGTCACAAGGATCTTGACCACTCAAGAACAAGAGCATGAAGACCAACGCTCCAATATCTTCCAAACACGAGCCGGCATCAATAGCAAATCTATCAAGGTGATCATTGACGGAGGGAGTTGCCACAACCTTGCTAGCACCGAGTTGTGTGAGAAGCTCAACCTCACCCTCCATCCGCACAAGCACCCCTACCACATGCAATGGCTAAGTGACCATGGGTTCGTGAAGATCAAGCATACTGTATCGGTCTCCTTTGCCATTGATCCTTAGAAAGATACGGTGGAGTGTGATGTGGTTCCTATGACAGTTTGCCACATGCTTCTTGGTCGACCATGGCAATTTGACAAGGCTGCTCAAGATGATGGTCGCACCAATGTATACACCTTCAAATGGCTCAACAAAACATGTGTTTTGCAACCGATGACTCCTAGCCAAATAATTGTGGACAATGCAAAGGCTTTAGCGAGGGTGCAAAGCACAACACCTACTTGTGAGAAGAGCGGTGAGAGAGAGAACCACCTCAAAGTGAGTGAGAGCCACAAGCCAAACTCGAGTGAAAAAACTAAGAGTGTTCTCCTTGCCACCAAAAGTGAGATGAGAGATGTTCGGAACAACCCATCCATCTTGCACTATGTCCTCCTTTGCAAGGGACTAGCGCAAGGAACTAATGAGTTAACCAATATTCCTCCATCTTTGATGATTGTTTTGTAGGAATTGAAGGATGTGTTTCCCGAAGAACTTCCACATGGACTACCTCCTCTTCGCGGCATCGAACATCGCATTGACCTCATCCCCGGCGCACCACTTCCCAACTGCGCCGCTTACCGCACGAACCCGGAGGAGATAAAGGAGACTGAACGTCAAATCAACCAACTCGTCTCCAAAGGTTTGATCCAAGTTAGCACTAGTCCAAGTGTCGTACCCATGATACTTGTTCCAAAAACGGATGATCAGTTACGGTTATGCATGGACTGCCATCCAATCAATGCTATCACCGTGCGTTATCGACATCCCATACCACTCCTCGATGACATGCTTGATGAATTATGTGGAGCCACTATTTTTTCGAAAATTGATCTTCATAGGGGTTACCATCAAATACGCATGGCTGAGGGTGATGAGTGGAAAACTGCCTTCAAGACCAAACTAGGTCTTTATGAATGGTTGGTTATGCCCTTTGGTTTATATAATGCCCCATCCACCTTCATGCGCCTCATGAATCATATCTTGCATTCTCTCGTTGGAAAAAGTGTTGTTGTCCATTTCGATGATATTCTTGTTTATAGCAAATCACTTGAGGACCATATAACACATGTCAAGGAAGTTCTGCAAATCCTTCAACATGAAAAAGCTTTATGCTAATCTTCCCAAGTGCACTTTTGCTAAAGACAAGTTGATTTTTCTTGGATTTGTCGTTTCTTCGAAGGGAATTGATGTTGATGTTTCCAAGGTAAAGGACATACGAGGTTGGCCCATCCCAATAAATGTGAGTGAACTCCGAAGTTTTCATGGGTTAGCCGGTTTCTATCGTCGCGTTGTGAAAGACTTTTCGATCATTGCTTGTCCTCTAAACGAGTTGACAAAAAAGAATGTCACCTTCGTGTGGGGAAAAGCACAACAAAAAGCTTTTGATGAACTCAAAAAGAGGCTCACCGAAGCACCTCTCCTTGCATCACCAGATTTCACTAAAACTTTTGAGATATAGTGTGATGCTAGTGGTATTGGCATTGGAGGAGTCCTTATGCAAAACGGACGTCCTATATCCTATCATAGCGAGAAACTCGATGGTGCTCGCCTTAACTATCCGATTTATGACAAAGAGCTTTTTGCCTTAGTTCGCGTTGTTCAAGTTTAGCAACACTACCTTTGGCCCAAAGAATTTATCATACATTCCGACCATGAGTCGTTGAAATATCTCAAAGGCCAAGGCAACTTGAGTAAGAGACACGCTAAGTGGGTTGAGTTCATGGAGTCTTTTCCGTACATTGTCAAGTATAAGAAGGGCAAAGATAATGTAGTTGTGGCACTTTGTCTCGCAAGCACACAAGCCTTCTTATGAGACTCGAAATCAACGTGTTGGGTCTTGAGGAAATAAAATATTTGTATGCTTCTGACCCGTTCTTTGAACCAATTTTTGCAAAGTGCTCCATTGACAAAGGAGTTGATGATTTCTATTTGCATAAGGGTTTTCTCTTTAAACAAAACAAACTTTGCATTCCGAAATCATCGCTCCAACTTTTACTTCTCCAAGAATCTCATGGTGGAGGCCTTATGGGTCACTTTGGCCGTGACAAGACATTGGACATGCTCTCCACTCACTATTTTTTGCCCAAGATGAAGCGCGACGTGGAGCGCTACGTTCAATGATGCACGACATGTCTTCAAGCTAAGTCGCAAGCTAATCCCTATGGTCTTTATGTGCCATTGCCTATTCCTCAAATACCTTGGTCCGACATTAGCATGGATTTCGTGTTAGGATTGCCTCGATCTAAGCATGGTCATGACTCTATATTTGTTGTCGTGGATCGCTTTTCAAAAATGGCACACTTCATACCGTGCCATAAGACCGACGATGCTTCAGATGTTGCAAATCGTTTTTCAGGGAAATCGTCCGTCTTCACGGTGTATCAAGAACAATCATCTTCGACCGTGACTTCAAATTAATGAGCTACTTATGGAAGACCCTCATGGCCAAGCTCGGTGTCAAGCTCCTCTTTTCATCCGCGTCACATCCTCAAACCGCTGGACAAACCGAGGTTGTCAACCGAAGCCACGGAACTCTTCTACATGTGCTGATCAAGAAGAACTTGAAGGATTGGGAGGAATGCATTCCCCATGCCGAGTTCGCCTACAACCGTGCCAAGCACTCAACAACCAAGATGAGTCCATTCATGATCGTCTATGGTTTCGAGCCCCTCACCGCGCTCGACATCCTACCACTACCTCTTCATGAGCGCCCGAACATGGACGTCGAGAAGCGCGCACAAGCTATGAAGAAACTTCATGAAGAAACAAGAGCTACTATCGAACAACAAGTCCTTCGCCAAGCTTCAAGGTTAAACAAGGACAAGAAGGAGATGATATTTTAAGAAGGTGATCTTGTGTGGATACACCTAAGCAAAGACCACTTCCCTAAGGAACGTGACTCCAAGCTCATGCCAAGAGGAGATGGTCCCTTCAAAGTCCTTAAGAGAATCAACAACAATGCCAACATCATCAACATACTGACCTCCAAGTACCTTGCAAGCAATACATTCAGTGTCAAGGATCTCTCACCCTACCATGGAGATGTTCAAGATGATATCCATGAAGTGTTGAGGAGGACTCTTTCCCAAAGGGGGAGCTGATGCAGCCCGTCCTACGGACACTCCTACATCTACACCAACAAGTCCCCCAAGTGGACCAATGACTCGTGCCCAAGCCAAACTCCTACAAGCTAAGGTTCGAAGCCTCGACACATCCCCAAGCACCCAAGGATGGAGAACAAGGAGCAGAGCGTGGAGCAGAAGCCGCTGGAACTACTCAGACCAGAGTCTCCGGCCTGCCAAACTCTCCGGCCTGAAGACCCCGGAGACTTCGGCCCACTCTCCGGTCTGACCCCTACACCAGGCCCTAGGATAATCTGAAGGCCCCTCCGGAGGCTGGTCCGGAGGCTGGTCCGGAGACTGACCAGAATCTCCGGCCTAGACCGGAGTCTCCGGTCCACCACACCGGAGTCTCCGGTCTGACCGATGCCAGGCATGAAAAGGCCTTTGGGCCTGTAGCCCATGTACCCCTTAGTCCGTCCAGAACTTGTCTTTTATTCCTAAAGTACCCCTGTTTAAGTGGCTAGCCTATATATAGTCCCCCACCTCCATTGTAAACCCTAGGCATGATATTTGGAATTAGTGGAAACCCCTTGTGGATCTATCTCGTTCTTGCTTCATGCTCCTTTGACAAAGGAGCACCAAATATCCCAAACCTCGTTGGAGTTTGCATCGTGGCTCCGTGTTATACAAGGCCTTGGCATCGGTGTCCCTTTGCCAAGACGTCAAGATCTCACCGAGTCTCCCATCTCGCCGTGCCGGTTCGAGAGAGAGTCCTCCGCCGACGCTGATCCTAGGGATTGCGCCGGACCGGTCATCACCAGCGTGAGCTATTGGTGTGTATCGTGTTTTGCGTGTGTGTGTTCATCGTGTTCTTCGTGCGTGAGTTCATCGTGTTCATCCTTCCCTCCTTCCCCCGCACTCCATCCTCGATTTGAGTGGGATTCGTGAAAGATCGAGCCACCCTAGAGGTTTACCCTCAACACTTTACCTGACCAACTACCTAATACTACGGAGGCTCATCAAACAATGCTTTTGAGCTTTCTTCAGGATTTGTCCCGAACTGTTCGGCAGATTCCCACGAACGCACCCGTTCGCCACTTTGTTCTCAACTATTCTGATTCTTTTTTCGAAGGTCGTTAGGTCAAAGCCATAGCGCGTGCCCTGTAGTTTTGAAGTAGGGCGATACAAATTTAGCTAGGAGCCTCTTTTCCTTCTGCCCAGCTCCCCGAAAACAACATTCGACTTGCATGTCTTAAGCATATAGCTAGCATTCCTTCTGAGCCAGGATCAAACTCAGATTTTGACTATGATTGGGCCGAATAGTTGTAGAACCTGGTGAACCAGGCTAGATACTAAACATTGATTCTCTCTCCTAACAACTCTAAAATATGTGAAATACACGGAATTGATCCAAAACGGAGAGCAAGGGAATCAACTCTTATTGCCGTAAAGGAAAAATCACCCCTTTCCTTTATATATAGTCCGCCAAGGAACAAGTAGCCTTCGCCACCTATTCCTGAATTAAGGAAACACGAGAAATCTTTCTCTATGTCAATTCAAAACAAAACAAACAGACGACTGAATCTAAAGAAATTCTTTTGAGAAGAGCTTGTGCTTGTGAAAGACTAGGCTCTCACCTATGTGGAACGGATGCTTTCTACTCTACTTTGTCATCATAGACCATCAAATCAACATAGATAACTATCTATCGGATACCTTACCTATATTTCCTATTTGACCTAAGCCTTCCCTCATCCCGTACAATAATAAATCCAAAGTATTTTTTTGGTTAGGTGACACCCATATTTGAACTAGGGATAAAGGATTTGCAGTCCCCTGCCTTACTGCTTGGCCATGCCACCAAATCCGATCCATAATAGAGCCAAATATTATTCATCCACATTATTTTACTAATTGATATCTATAGGAGGGGATTACTAAACTCTTTTTGTGTTTTTTTAGATCGTCGAATCCCTTTGTACTTATCCCTTTCCAATCCCTTTGAATAAATTCATTCTTGTTTTTTATTGGACCCTTTTTTATTCTCTTTGATTGTTTGTATCTCAAAACACACACTACTTAAATACCTTCTCTTTCTATTGAAAAGAGAAGGTCACGGATTTTTGAATTGGAACCATTAACTATATTATTTATTATTATTTGTTAGTTTGAGATTTTCTATTTGTTAGTAGTTAACGGTTCAAAATGGGTATTGTATCCAAAATAGTGTTTACTTAATGGCATAACAAAAGAAAATGGATTTCTAAAAAGAAAAGAAGTTGGAAGATAATTATGATATTGATATAGTGTGACCTGACCCCTGTTGCTCCAAGTGAAATTCAGTCTAGGGTTCTTAAAGATATTCTCCATTTTTCCCTTTCCTACAATAAAGTGTAGTCTAAAGGCTAGCATGCACCATTCCTCGCTTATGATAATCTAAGGCCAAAAAGAAAGAAGGATCACACCATAATAATACATTTCGGGTTTCAAGGTCATGGATTTGGATCAATTTCGGTTTTACGAGCTTCATACATTGTTAAGAAAATTACTCGGCATTGGAAAGCATCACGTTCTAGCCACACACAAAAGAAGTCGGTGGAAGGTATGGAATTTCTTGGCGGAAGATCAGAAAGAAAGCAATTGCCAGTGCTCTCGGTTCCAACGACGAGTCTTCTCTCTGAGAATTCAGGAAAACAAACTAACCTTGTCTATCTATGTTCACCTTGACATGAAAGACTCTTTTCCACATATGAGTTAGTTCACTTCACCTTTCGAGGGATCCTGGAGTTCACTTGTCTATGAGTGTCCGAATAGCTTCAGATCCTTCCAAGACGCAGGGGTTCTCTCTCCATTCACTTTGAACTGGGTTTCTTGTGATCCTTGTAATAGTTTTTCCGTCCAATTTTATGGGAAATTCTGTCTTACACAGCTGTCCCCAAGGATTTCCATTCCATTCGGCAGGGACTCCATCTCGCATTCGATCTCCCTCCTTTCCCTGAAAGAGTCAAGGTCTCTCTGGACTTATCTTTTGTCTCTCTCCCAGATTCATAAAAAGGGAGCAAGAGGGCCTCTCGACGGGAGTGATTCCCTGAAAAGAGATCATTCCCAACATCCTCGAGTTTGTAGTCAAACTCACCTTCATCCACCTTTCCTAGACTGGCGCGGGCAAGCGCTGATGTCTGGAGCAGGAGATGGAAGCTTGGGTTGAGGAGGCTGTCAACGAGAATGGAATATTCGGATTCGTTTGATTTTCTTTTTTTGTTGTTGTGAGAGGTCTGAGTCCAAAATAAGGAAGCATATGACAATTGAAGTAGGGGTCTGCCTCAGGGAAGCAAGAGTGTCATAGGGAAGGAGATCCTGCACAGACCAATCCCAATCAGGAAGAGAGTCTTGTTGTCAATGAAAGCAATGAGACTATGTCACATATCTGCCTATCTCATGTTGTGAGCTATAAAGTACCCACCAGGGGGGGTGGACCAAGAAAGAGGCTGGCGATTGGGTCCTTCCCATCCTCTGTGATGTCAGTTTGATAGAGGGGTGGCCCGATCTTCTCAGTGAGCTAGGGTAGATGGCGATGTAGATGATAAAGATAACTTGTATGAACCTGAGAACTCTCCAGCTAATCCCCGTTGCCAGATGCAACAACTCTCAACCCTTTGGATATTCGCAACTCCACACACTTGCGCACGTAGCCGCTAACCACAAAGAGGTATTGCAATCTACGAATTCCCAGTGGAACAATAGATCACACTCAAACTTGCAATTGGCTAATTCCCAATGGAATAACTAATCACACTCAGATTATAGTAGCAACACACCAGTGGGAGCTCTTCGGGGAACACATCCTTGAATTCCTGCAAAAAACTCATCAAAGATGGGGGAACATTGGTTAATTCATTAGTTCCTTGCGCTAGTCCCTTGCAAAGGAGGACATAGTGCAAGATGGATGGGTTGTTCTGAACATCTCCCATCTCACTTTTGGTGGCAAGGACAACACTCTTAGTTTTTCAACTCAAGTTTGGCTTGTAGCTCTCACTCACTATGAGGTGGTTCTCTCTCTCTCACCGCTCTTCTCACAAGTAAGTGTTGTAATTGCGTCCTCGCTAAAGCCTTTGCATTGTTCGCAATTATTTGGCTAGGAGTCATCGGTTGCAAAACACGTGTTTTGTTGAGCCATTTGAAGGTGTATACATTGGTGCGACCATCATGTTGAGCAGCCTTGTCAAATTGCCACGGTCGACCAAGAAGCATGTGGCAAACTGTCATAGGAACCACATCACACTCCAACGTATCTTTGCAAGGACCAATGGCGAAGGAGACCGATACGGTATGCTTGATCTTCTTGGACCCTTGGTCACTTAGCCATTGCACGTGGTAGGGGTTCTTGTGCGGATGGTGGGTGAGGTTGAGCTTCTCACACAACTCGGTGCTAACAAGGTTGTGGCAACTCCCTCCGTCAATGATCACCTTGATAGATTTTCCATTGATGCCGGCTCGTTTTTGGAAGATATTGGAGCGTTGGTCTTCATGCTCTTGTGCTTGAGTGGTCAAGATCCTTGTGACGACAAGCAATGGACTTGCGTCATGTTCACACATGAGGAGTTCTTGATCATCTTCCACTTGTTGCCTTGCCATTGCTTCCTTGACACGGGCATCAAACTCATCTTCACTCAAGTACACTTCATCACCATTGTCATGGATGAATAAGACTTTCTTGTTTCCACATTCGGCCGACTTGTGTCCTTTACCTCCACACTTGTAGCATTCACCATTGAAAGGTGTATCACTCTTTGCTTGCTTGCCACTTGGGGGCAGTTTTCCTTGAGGAAGTGTGGGCTTCAAAGAAGGCTTGATGTCCTCTTGCACTTGATGTTCCGCCTTTGTTGCTATGTGCACAAGCTCAACCATGGTGTTGTATGTTTGGAACTCGACGATGTGCTTGATTGGGTGATTCAAGCCAATAAGGAAATGTGCCATTGTTTGCTCCATGCGTTCATCAATGTTGGCGCGAATCAAGTTGAGTTCCATTTCCTTGAAGTACTCTTCCACGGTCTTTGTCCCTTGACGAAGCGCTTGAAGGTTGTTGAAGAGGTCACGCGTGTAGTGCGCGGGGACAAAGCGGGATCTCATATGAGCCTTCATGTCATGCCAAGTTGTGATTGGCGGCTCTTGTCTTGCATCACGAGCAACTTGAACTTGTTCCCACCAAAGGTTGGAATTATCATCAAACTCAAGCGAAGCCATGGTGACCATCTTCTCGTTGCTATAGTTGTGCATGCGGAAGATCTTGTCGACTTTGAGTGCCCACGAGAGGTATTCTTCGGGGTCATTGGATCCAGTGAACTTGGGCATTGTGAACTTGATCTTGCCAAAAGTTTCTTCATCGTTGCGGTCATTGCGACGAGCTTGGTGACCTTGTTGATGATCTTGTAGTTGGGGAGGTGCAACTTGGTTATCGCGTCCTTGTTGCGGAGCTTGCTCTTGATATTGTTGTTGAGGAGCTTGCTCTTTCTCTTGGCGCGGTTGTTGACGGTGTTGAGGCACTTGGGCCCCATGAGGTTGTTGAGGATGCGGAGCCTCATGACACGGTTGATGACGAAGAGGAGGCTCGTTCCTTGGTTGGTGATGTTGGTTAGGCACATTGGCCTCACGGTGAAGAACATGGTCATGAGCCTCTTGACGTGGTGGGTGTCGCTCAATTTGTATCACTTGACGCTCCCAGTTTTGTTGTGTTTGAGGAGGCGCCTCGTGATGACCATGTTGTCGGTGTGGACGTGCTTGATGTTGATGACGAGGAGGAGGATCTTGGAGAGCTTTACGTCGATGACGAGCTTGACTCTCCAAATTGGAGTCATCACTTGTTGTGTCAAGTATGTGTCACGGTCGGTGGTGGTACACTTGCGGTTGCACTTGCGGTTCTTCTTGTGGTTGCTCTTGTTGGATCATTAATGCCCTTGCGTGATGACGGTGTGCTTCTTGCCTTGCTTGTGGCCTTGAAGATAAATCACCATCATAGCTTGACGTTGCGGCATGCCGTGGGGAAGGTACATAGTTCGAAGAACTTCTATCTTCAACCACGGGGGCATCATTGCGTCTTGGAGCACTTGTTTGAAGATCTTGTTGAGGGGGAGCATGACGACGCGACGAGCTTGAAGAGAGCTTGATGCGCGTGAACATGGCCTTGCCATTCCATCGATTAGGCGTCGAAGATTGTCATTTGTTTCGGCGACGGAGTGTTGGAGCGCTTCATTTTGGTGGCTGAAGTTGTGATGCATTGCATGCATTTGTCGTTCGAGGCCGTCGAAGCGGTTGTCGATGTTCTTAAACTCGGCTTGCGTCTCGCCAAATTGTTCATCTTGTCACGCCTCAAGGGCGCGTCATGTAGGGTCCTTGATCTTCTTCTTGGGGAGGTGGTTGGCTCGACTCACCGTGCCTATCCATCATGCAAAGCACAGAAGTATTGTATATGGAAGTGGAATATGGTGGTGTTAGACTTGTACCTCACCTTGGGAGACTATTTTTCTTTTGCTTTTTCTTTGTATCTTTTTCTTTCTTTTGCTTTTTTTTGCTCTCCCTTGGTGCTACCTAGTCACACTTGATATTGCTCTTGCACACTCACTATCCAAGGACAAATGCACAATGCTCAAGCAAACACAAGATGAGCCACTCTCATGGGGTAGGTACACACAAAGGAAGATAGGGGTTAACAAGGTGACGCAAGTTATACCTTCTTTGATGATGAACTTGGCGTCGGTGGTGCGGGAGGATGTTCGTGGGCCGTGGTGTCGATGAGCGCGGGGGTTGTCGATGCGGAAGCTTGTTGTTAGTTGACGACACGCACACGGGCACAAACAAATAAGAGGAAATTAGCCAATGCAAGATTAGAGGCAAAACTGTCAAAATCAGGCGTCGGGGCCGGAGACTCCGGTTCAGGCCGGAGACTCCGGTGTGGGTAGACCAGAGACTCTGGTGTAGGCAAGAGACTCCGGTGTGCAGGCCGGCGACTCCGGTCTGGAGTCAGATCGCGAACTGCTCGAGTTCTTGAGCAGAAATCCACGCCTTGGGTCCTCAAATCCGCGAAAAATTGGCCAAATTGGGCTGGGAAAACGCAGGATAAAGCTGGACCAACACCTAAGACAAGTTTTGGTCAGATCAAAACCACAAATAACACTCCAAATCAAGAGATCGATCCAAAGGCAAAAGTTGGGCTGTTTTTTGGGGATTTTCAAATTTTTGGTGGATAGAAGAAAAATTTGTGGGGGAAATCATGAGCAACGAAGCTCTTGATACCAATATGTTGAGGGCAAACCTCTAGGGTGGCCCGATCTTTCACGATTCCCTTTCAAATCGAGGATGGAGTGTGGGGAGAGGAGGGGAGGATGAACACGACGAACGCACACACGAAGAACGCGATGAACACACACACGCAAAACTACGATACAGACCAATAGCTCACTAGAGTTCATTGCATGTGTGTTATTGTCATAAACCACATGGACCCACTAGAGTTCATTGCATGTGTGTTATTGTCATAAACCACATGGATCCACCGGTGTCATTGCATGTGTGTTCTTTTCATAAACCACATATGGATCCACCAGTGTCATTGCATGTGTGTTCTTTTCATGAACCAGATATGGATCCACCAGAGTCATTGCATGTGTGTTCTTTTTCACAAACCACATAAGGATCCACCATTGTCATTGGATGTGTGTTCTTTCCATGAACCACACTCAGTGTCATTGCAAGTATGTTCCTCTCACAAACCAGACATGGATCCATCAGTATCATTGCGTGTCTGTTCTTTTCATGAACCACACATAGATCCACCCAGTGTGATTGCATGCCTGATCCTCTCACAAACCACATATGGATCCACTAGTGTCATTGCATGTCTGTTCTTTTCATGAACCACACCCAGTGTCATTGCATGTATGTTCCTTTCATAAACCATACATGGATCCACCTAGTGTGATTGCATGTCTGTTCCTCTCACAAACCACATATGGATCCAGCAGTGTCTTTGCATGTCTGTTCTTTTCATGAACCACAGCTAGATTCATTGCATGTCTGTTCTTATCACAAACCAAATAAGGATCCACCAGTGTCATTACATGTGTGTTCTTCTCACAAACCACATAAGGATCCACCAGTGTCATTGGATGTGTGTTCTTTTCATGAACCACAGCTAGAGTCATTGCATGTCTGTGATTCTCACAAATCACATAAGGATACAGCAGTGTCATTGCATGTGTGATCTTTTCATGAACCACAACTAGAGTCATTGCATGTATGTTCTTCTCACAAACCACATAAGGATACACCAGTGTCATTGCATGTGTGTTCTTCTCATGAACCACACATGGATACACCAGTGTCATTGCATGTTTATTCCTCTCACAAACCACATATGGATCCACCAGTGTCATTGCATGTCTGTTCTTTTCATGAACCACACCCACTGTCATTGCATGTATGTTCCTTTCATAAACCACACATGGATCCACTAGTGTCATTGGATCTGTGTCCTTTTCATTAACCATAGCTAGAGTCATTGCATGTCTGTTCTTCTCACAAACCACATAAGGATACACCAGTGTCATTGCATGTGTGTTCTTTTCATGAACCACACCCAATGTCATTGCATGTCTGTTCTTCTCACAAGCCACATAAGGATACACCAGTGTCATTGCATGTCTGTTCTTCTCATGAACCACATCTAGAGTCATTGCATGTCTGTTCTTCTCACAAACCACATAAGGATCCACCAGTGTTGTTGAGGGCAAACATCTAGGGTGGCCCGATCTTTCACGATTCCCTTTCAAATCGAGGATGGAGTGTGGGGAGAGGAGGAGAGGATGAACACGACGAACGCACGCACGAAGAACACGATGAACACACACACGCAAAACCCCGATACACACCAATAGCTCACGCCGGCGGTGACCGGTCTGGCGCAATCCCTAGGATCAGCGTCGGGCAGAGGACTCTCTCTCGAACCGGCACGGCGAGATGGGAGACTCGGTGAGATCTTGACGTCTTGGCAAAGGGACACCGATGCCAAGGCCTTGTACAACGCAGAGGCACGATGCAAACTCCAACGAGGTTTGGGGATATTGGTGCTCCTTGGTCAAGGAGCATGAGGCAAGAACTAGATAGATCCACAAAGGGGTTTCCACTAATTCCAATATCATGTCTAGGGTTTACAATGGAGGTGGGGGACTATATATAGGCCAGCCACTTAAACAGGGGTACTTTAGGAATAAAAGACAAGTTCTGGATGGACTAAGGGGTACATGGGCTGCAGGCCCAAAGGACTTTTCATGCCTAGCGTCGGTCAGACCGGAGACTCCGGTGTGGTGAACTGGAGACTCCGGTCTAGGCCAGAGATTCCGATCAGTCTCCAGACCAGCCTCCGGAGGGGCCTTCAGATTGTCCTAGGGCCCACCACAAGGGACAGACCGGAGAGTGGGCCAGAGTCTCCGGGGTCTTCAGGCCGGAGGACTTTGATGGACTAGAGACTCCAGTGTGCGTAGAACAGAGACTCCGGTCTGAGCAGCTCCAGCGGCTCCTGCTTCACGCTCTGCTCCTTGTTCTCCATCCTTGGGTACTTGGTGATGTGTCGAGGTTTCGTACCTGATGATGCATAGAGTAGTTGCATGAAGTAGCACACCATCGAAGGAGGTATCAAATTGGCACGAGGAGAGGAGCGAGTTCACCTTAGCTTGTAGGAGTTTGGCTCGGGCACGAGTCATGGGTCCACTTGGGGGACTTGCTGGTGTAGATGTAGGAGCATCCGTAGGACGGGCTGCATCAGCTGCCCCCTTGGGAAAGAGTTGCCCTCGACTCTTCATGGTTATCATCTTGAACATCTCCATGGTAGGGTGAAATATCCTTGACATTGAATGTTTTGCTTGCAAGGTACTTGGAGGTCGGTATGTCGATGATGTAGGCGTTGTTGTTGATTCTTTTGAGGACCTTGAAGGGACCATCTCCTCTTGGCTTGAGCTTGGAGTCACGTTCCTTGGGGAAGCGGTCTTTGCTTAGGTGTATCCACACAAGTTCACCTTCTTCAAAGATCATCTCCTTCTTGTCCTTGTTTAGCCTTGAAGCTTGGCGAAGGACTTGTTGTTCGATAGTAGATCTTGTTTCGTCATGGAGTTTCTTCATAGCTTGTGCGCGTTTCTCAACGTCCATGTTCGTGCGCTCATGGAGAGGTAGCGGTAGGATGTCGAGCGCGGTGAGGGGCTCAAAACCATAGACGATCATGAATGGACTCATCTTGGTTGTTGAGTGCTTGGCACGGTTGTAGGCGAACTCGGTGTGTGGAATGCATTCCTCCCAATCCTTGAGGTTTTTCTTGATCAACACACGAAGGAGAGTCCCGAGGCTTCGGTTGACAACTTCGGTTTGGCCATCAGTTTGAGGATGCGATGCGAATGAAAAGAGGAGCTTGACACCGAGCTTGGCCATGAGGGTCTTCCGTAAGTAGCTCATGAATTTGACGTCGCGGTCGGAGACGATTGTCCTTGGCACACCGGGAAGACGGACGATTTCCCTAGAAAACAGATTTGCAACATGTGAAGCATCATCGGCCTTATGGCACGGTATGAAGTGTGCCATTTTGGAAAAACGATCCACAAACAACAAATATAGAATCATGACCATGCTTAGATCTAGGCAATCCTAACACGAAATCCATGCTAATGTCGGACCAAGGTGTATGAGGAATAGGCAATGGCATATAAAGACCATAAGGGTTAGCTTGCGACTTAGCTTGAACACATGTCGTGCATCGTTGAACGTAGCGCTCCACGTCACGCTTCATCTTGGGCCAAATGTAGTGATTGGATAGCATGTCCAATGTCTTGTCGCGCCCAAAGTGACCCATAAGGCCTCCACCATGAGATTCTTGGAGAAGCAAAAGTTGAAGCGACGACTTCGGAATGCATAGCTTGTTTTGTTTAAAAATAAAGCCCTTATGCAAATAGAAATCATCAACTCCTTTGTCATTGGAGCACTTTGCGAAGATTGGTTCAAAGAACGGGTCGGAAGCATACAAAGATTTTATTTCCTCAAGATCCAACACATTGATTTCAAGTCTCGTAAGAAGGCTTGTATGTTTGCGAGACAATGCGTCCGCAACTACATTATCTTTGCCCTTCTTATACTTGACAATGTACAGAAAAGACTCCATGAACTCAACCCACTTAGCGTGTCTCTTGCTCAAGTTAGCTTGGCCTTTGAGATATTTCAATGACTCGTGGTCGGAATGTATAATAAATTCCTTGGGCCAAAGGTAGTGTTGCCAAACTTGAAGGACACGAACTAAGGCAAAAAGCTCTTTGTCATAAATCGGATAATTAAGGCGAGCACCATCAAGTTTCTCGCTATGGTAGGCTATAGGACGTCCGTTTTGCATAAGGACTCCTCCAATGCCAATACCACTAGCATCACACTCTGATATGGGGTGGCCCGATCTTCTCAGCAAGCTCTTGTCAATGATATGGTGGATGATAGATAACTAGTGTGTAGCTATGATCTCTCCCGCTCGATCCCTGATGCCAGTGCAACAGATCTCGAACCTTGTAGGATATTCACAACACCACACTCTTGCGCACGCAGCCGTGACCATGAACGGTAGTATGCAATCTACTAATTCCCAATGGAACAACAGATCACACTCAATTATAGTTGCTAGATTCGAACACAGGGTAATTTCAGAGGTTCTATGAAAGAAACAACTCCAAAATATTTTAACGTGGTCTAAAACCTAAAAACCATGATTTACAGGCCTATATAAAGGCTGTTGGACGTCCAACATAGAGTTGGGGTCAAAACCAAACATATCTCTAACTTTCCTAACTTAAAAGGACTCTATTTGTAAACTGGCAGAAAACGTCTGTCGACTTGTTTTGTTGTCACAGATCGTCAACTGGGAGACGTGCAAGTACCCATTGGATAGATCTCGGAATTATCTTTCCAACAAGTACTTATGTGCTTAATTCGGAGTTGGTTTGTGGAAACCACGTCCGTTTCAATTTTAGAACTTCTGTCTGTCCGAATTGAACCTTCCTTCTTGTTCGCCTTCTAACTCTCGGTCGCCTTCATTTTGATGATCTTCTCTTGCGCCTTCCTCCTGCTCCTCCCTCGCGCATCCTCGGGCGATCATCATGCCGGGATCCTCTTGTAGCCCTTCTCCTCCTCGCGACATGCTTGTTTCTCCAACAAACCTGATCATACATAAATGCATAGACTTAGGTAGTATAAAGTTCTTATAAATGAAAGCATCATGGTCAACTAGGAATGAGTTCACCTGATAGTCATTATTGATCTGACTCAATATTTCCTTCCAGTTCATGTAGTCAGAATCATCATAATCCCTGTATATATTCTCATCACACTCTATCTCAAAAGTTTTTGTGAAATCCGGTAAAGCAAGAAGAGGTGCTTCGGTGAGCCTCTTTTTAAGTTCGTCAAAAGCTTTTTGTTGTGCTTTGCCCCACACGAAGGTGACATTCTTTTTGGTCAATTCATTAAGGGGACAAGCAATGGTTGAAAAGTCTTTCACAAAGCGATGATAGAAACCGGCAAACCCATGAAAACTTCGGAGTTCACTCACATTTGTTGGGATGGGCCAATCACGTATGTCCTTTACCTTGGAAACATCAACTTCAATTCCCTTCGAAGAAACGACAAATCCAAGAAAAATCAACTTGTCTTTAGCAAAAGTGCACTTGGAAAGATTAGCATAAATCTTTTCATGTCGAATCATTTGCAAAACTTCCTTGACATGTGTTATATGGTCCTCAAGTGATTTGCTATAAACAAGAATATCATCGAAATAGACAACAACACTTTTTCCAATGAGAGAACGCAAGATATGATTCATGAGGTGCATTAAGGTGGATGGGGCATTCGATAAACCAAAGGGCATAACCAACCATTCATAGAGACCAAGTTTGGTCTTGAAGGCGGTTTTCCAGTCATCACCTTCATCCATGCGTATTTGATGGTAACCACTACGAAGATCAATTTTTCGAAAAATAGTGGCTCCACACAACTCATCAAGCATGTCATCGAGATGTGGTATGGGATGTCGATAACGTACGATGATAGCATTGATTGGATGGTAGTCCATGCATAACCGTAACGTATCATCCATCTTTGGAACAAGAATCACGGGTACGGCACTTGGACTAGTGCTAACTTGGATCAAACCTTTGGAGACGAGTTGGTTGATTTGACGTTCGATCTCCTTCGTCTCCTCCAGGTTCGTGCAGTAGGAGGCGCGGTTTGGAAGAGGTGCGCCGGGGATGAGGTCAATGCGATGTTCGATGCCACGAAGAGGAGGTAGTCCATGTGGGAGCTCTTCGGGGAACACATCCTTGAATTCCTGCAAAACACTCATCAAAGATGGAGGAACATTGGTTAATTCATTAGTTCCTTGCGCCAGTCCCTTGCAAAGGAGGACATAGTGCAAGATGGATGGTTTGTTCCGAACATCTCTCATCTCACTTTTGGTGGCATGGAGAACACTCTTAGTTTTTCCACTCGAGTTTGGCTTGTGGCTCTCACTCACTATGTGGTGGTTCTCTCTCTCACCGCTCTTCTCACAAGTAGGTGTTGTGCTTTGCGCCCTCACTAAAGCCTTTGCAGGGTCCGCAATTATTTGGCTAGGAGTCATCGGTTGCAAAACACATGTTTTGTTGAGCCATTTGAAGGTGTATACATTGGTGCGACCATCATGTTGAGCAGCCTTGTCAAATTGCCACAGTCGACCAAGAAGCGTGTGGCAAACTGTCATAGGAACCACATCACATTGTATTTGGTTCTTGATAAATGCTTGATGCCCAAGTTGAGTTGGGGCATATCTTTTATTCAACTCCACCACCTTCTCTTTGTCACCACCTTATAATTCCACCATCCCAACATATTTGTGGGTTTTTGCATCTTCTCTTTTGGGTCTTATCTAGACCACATATATAGAGAGGGATCTCCTTCTATCCCATATGCCCCAATGGTGTTTGCTATTGTTTTGACAATATAAATGATGTGGGTCTACATGCGGGGATACTTCTACATCTTCATAGGGTTTACTTCCATATGAGTGGGCATATCTAACTATAAATGGGACCATATAATTATCTAGTGGCATACACACACTAGCATTTGAGCATTATATTTATTCATGTTATTTCATCAATTCTTGGACATATGGGTTTAGTTTCAACCATGTGTAAATTCCATGTGCATGTATGTTATGGTGGTACCAATATTTCATGTCGCATGAAATATAAGCTCCACATCTCCATCTTATTCTGGTTCTTCTATTTTGATGTTCTATTCAACCTCATCCAACCTTGTGCTTGGCCTTTATTCAAATGTGAGTACATGGGTCGAAATGGGGTCTTTTGAGCTTGTATTTGTTTTCACAAATATAAGGTGGCCTACCTAAGGTTCATGCATGGCCACATGATCATGTGGACACTTCCCCATCTATTTAATATGTGGGTTCTTTTATTTGTTTTTGAGGTTTCACTCATGCCCACACTCTAATTGGATGGTTCCATGTTAATCTTTCTTGCCAATGTTGCATCAAATCAAATCTTAGAACCTTGGGCTCACCTACATGCTCCCATGCATATGTCTAATTTGATTTCACAAATTAGAGCATGGGGTATGGATTTAATGTTTTTGCATGTCCCATGCAACATATCCATTCCACATAGTCTTCTTCTTCTAGTGCTTATGTGAGAGTTTTGGTTTTTGAACTCTTTGAGAGCTTGTGTTAAATCTTGAATAAACCTTCTACACTAAAAACTCTCCTTAATTCTACATACACCACATCTACTCCTAATCTAAACTCTCTTTCTTTTTCTAGCTAGCTAATCTCTCTCTCCCTCTCTCTCTCTTAAACCCTAAGATAAACCTACCTCTTGGTTGGACTAAACCAAACCATCGAGCTTCACCGGCCCCAAACCAGCCAGCTGACCCCCTCTAGCAACATCGATCAGGTCTAGCCGGACCCTGCCCCCTTTCTCTGCTGTCCTATTTTTTTTCTACCTATCAGATCACGTGGGAGGCAGCCAAGACAAAGCCCGGCTCGCGTGTTCCTCTCTCCAACCTATCTCCAGGGCATAAAGCAGCAGCAGAGACATGGCCTCATCTTCACCCCTCCCCGCTCCATCTAGATCGAGATCCATCTCTCCTCCATCTCCTACCTCGGGAAACCATGGCAGTGGCCACTAAACCCAGCCGCTGTCTACCCTGACCCGGTCGTCGTCCTGCTGCCGTCGCCACCGAGCCATCTTGTCCGGGAGGCGAGCCTGGAGCTGCTGGACCTTCTCATCCTCCTAGACGCTGAGGAGAAACCCCAGGGGCTCTACGCCGTCGCGGAGCACCACACACGCAGAGCACCGGAGCCGGCCACTGCTACCTCTCCGCTCCTCGCTCCGGCCTGCTCGGCTTGCTGACGAGCGCTAGGTGAGCGAGTACCCGGCCTTCTGCACTTTGTCCTGCCCCGCCATACTTTCCTGCATCGTCGGCGACCTCGCCGTCCTGTGCGCTCTCCGCCGCACGAGCACTAGCATGCCGTGAGATGACCTCAAGTTTAGCACGTCCTAGTCGACGCTATGCTTCGCCTCTGGCCAGATACCCTACACCGATGGATAGCCCTAGATCCCCTCTTTCCAACAAGCAGGTTCATGCTCGTTCTGGCCAAGCATCGAGTTCGCCACCGACCTCACAATCTCCGGCCACCGCGCAGGGCTATGCTGCTAGTTTATGGTTCACTGTTCTTGTCGTCCTAGACGAGCGCAGAGTGTACATCGGTCCAAGCCATCCGTGCCAAGTCATAGCCCTGGTTCCCCTCTTCGATTAGAGTACCTGAACACGCAAAACGGTGCAGCGAGCCGCCCGCAATCTTCCCCGTAAGCCAGCATGTTGCCATAGTTTTGCTGTTGAGTTCTGTCGCCGGTCACCAGCTTGCGTGAGTCTCTGTTCTTTGCAAGCCCGCGTCGTGCACAGATCAGGCCGGCCGCTCCCGATGAACCTCCGTTGTACCCCGTAGTACAAGCTTTCCATCAAGCTATCACACGCTCGTTTTGGTGCAGTAGATCGATGGTAATCTTCCCCGTAACCCGGCCAGATTTCGATGGCGCCCGGCGAGTTCAGCGGTTCCTAGCTAATCTGATGTGCGTTGTAGTTTTGTACAACAACACAACTCCACTGCAGTGCTACCGCCCTCTCTATCGAGCTGGGTGTGTGGAGAGGTTCGAGGACGCCTCTTTCTTTCTCACACACGCGACACCACGGCCCACAGTCAGCCTCGTCTGCGCCACATCACCAATGCTTTCAGTCCCTGTCCCAGCGTCTCTTGTCCCACGTCAGTGGGTGTATCTAGGTTTTCCTCGGTATAAAATGTCTGTGAACTTTTCTGTTAACAAAATATAATTCCAAATTTGTTTAATATCTTTTAATATCCAAAAATTAATAACTTTTAATGGGTAAATCAAACTAATACAAATAATATATGTTTTTGAATCAGAAAAATGTGAGGACTTCAAATCTGCCATTTAAAATAATGTTTGACTATTTTAAATTTTCGAAATTGTTTAATTGCATTAAAAATGCCTTTTCTTAAATAACTAATAACTTTAATTCTATAACTCCAAATTCGACAAATAATATGTCTAAATCGATCAGCGCGACGAGCCCGTTCTGTTTATGCATTCCATGTTCTGAATTGCAGCATGCATCATATAAATATTAAGTGGACAGCAAGTGTTATGGGAGCAAAACATGACTAAAACTTAATAAAATACTTTATTCTTGTACTCCACACCTCACCCATGCCATGCTACCTTATTGCCATGTAATTGTGCATCATTCATCATGGCATGCTTGTTGCTTGATGCATTTTATTTATATGCTTGTGCACTTTATTTATGTTGGCCCTTGTTTGTTTGGTTCTTCTTTCGAATAGACGCCGAACAGGGAAAATATCAGGAATCCCAGGAGTACTACCCAGATCCGTCTCTCGCTTCAACTGAGCTGCCAGGAAAGCACTACCACATGCTTGCATACATATAGTACCTATTGCCTCTATCTTATTCTTGCATCATTGAGTCGCGATTGCATTAAATTGAATCCCAAGTACTGCATAGACTTTACTTTTAAACCCAAGCATAGACTTTACTTTTAAACCCCACCGAAGCTTGTTCCTCCATCCTATGAGCCATTACTACAGGAGTTGTTTGAGCCATGCAAGTCGTAGAACAACATGTGTAGGGTATGTGAGTGTCTGAGGGATAACGAGGTACCTAAACAACTTAACCTGAGTAGTAATGGGATAACTAATGAAAGAGGCACCGATGAGCAATATCTGTCATTTGGTTTTTCATGCTCACTTGTGTCCCGTAGGACCCCGAGTACTTGATTCCTGTTCCTTGACTATTCGCACTATCCACATCCGGGAGGCCTTATGGACCCTCCTGAGCCAGAGCTTGATTCCTTTCTATTTCTTGGGGCCACAAAGTAGTTTGGGGCTTTATTACTATCCTGTACTTATGCCATGCTTTACTATTTTATTTAAGATTGTGCGTGGGGCACCTGTACTGTTTTGGATTGCAGAGTGTTTTCGCGGTATCGACAAGCCCAGTCACACTTTCAGGTTCCCAGTCATTTACAGCCATTGGCGCAAACCTTGGGTCCGTCTTGGAGCCGGTCAACTTCGTTGTGAGTAGCTTAATGGGGTGGCCCCCTGAAATATTTATGAATCCTGTGATCGCTTTGTCGTGAATGCCTCGTTGGGTTTTGATTTGGTTTTTCCGAGGTTGATCGAGTGTTTGTTGCTATTTGTGCACCCCTGCAGGGTAAATCTTTCTGAAAGCCATGTCCACGGTTATGGACGACTTGGAGCATAGTTTCTCGATCATAGACAAGTATAACTATAGTACCGTCTTTAATTTGACTAAATATCTGACTAGTAAATAGTGCAATATTCATGGAATGAGTAATAAAACTGCCAACAGATGGGTTATTTGTCCGCTTTCTCATTGGTAAGCGAGAAGGAGGATGGATCTGATACATTATACTGTTATAACTGTTGTTTCTAATTAACGGACATCCGTCTATCATTGGTTAGGCGGATGGTTAGCGAGTATCTATAGAATTGTTAGTTATTGTCTTTTGCTGCAATTGCGTCATCCCAGGTATATGTCCCCTTTAGAGGCATAAAGACTTGCTGAGTACCCCTAGGGTCTCACACGATAAATTGTTTGATTCAGATGAACAGGTGTATTCGCAAGATGGATACTGGGTGGAGGAGACAGATGATGTTGGCAACGATCACTCGGTGTAGAGATTTTGGGGATGGGGATCCGTGAGATCTGTGGGCGGGATGTGCTTCTTTATGTGGCATCTTATGCTGATTTTCTTCTTGTCCGTACTCGGATCTTGTTTCCCGCTTCCGCTTGATACTCTGATGGTTGATGTATGAGGAGCTATCCTAAAATATTATCTCTATCTAGGATATTTGGATCTTACCGTATGGCGTTGAAATATTTCTATTTATTTTAGATGGAATGGCTCTAAGAACCGTTGTAAGGTAGCTTGCATACATACTCACTTTTCTATGTATTTGATATCTTCGCCTGTTGCCTACGCTGCTCGTTCTTGTCCCGATGTCTTGGAAGTAGTTAGGACGGCCGACGGGTCTACACGTGGGTGGCCCCTGGGCCCCCGCTGTACTATTTTAACCACTTCCGGTTCATCCAGGCTTGAACTTAGAGCATAGGGTCCGAGGTAGTTTCAATTGGTATCAGAGCCATCCCGCCCTTCAGGGTCTCAGCCATATGGTCGTTGTCAGTCTAGCAAATATTTTGGTAGTTATGTATACTAGGGAAAAACAAAACGTGAGAGTAGGACTGCTTCCACTTTTCTTCTTACCCACCCATCCACCCTTTTCTGGTAAGGAAGTGTAACGTTTTCAATCCTCTTCTAAAATTCAAACTAGGATTCACGTGTTCTGGGTTCCGTAGTACCATAGGTTGTGTGTGTATGTGTGAATTCCTTGTCTATCTGTTGCATCCAACTTGTTATCGCTATCTGCCTTTTGGTTATCGACTGTTGGTACATTCCATACCGACAGGCCTTTGTAAACAGACGCGATCTATGTGATTCGTTGTATACCGACGCGATCTGTCTTACTCTTTGTTATCCGACGCTATCTTGTTTGGGGTGTTTGTTTCCGTAGTTGCTAATCTTTAGGTTCATCTTAAGAAGGAAGGAAGTTGGGATATGTGTTTTACTTATTCATGTGCGGAGTAATGATTTGAGTGCGGGATGGAGTCGCGACCATACCACTACTTTTATCATTCGCTCTTGTATATTGAGGTAGAATTACTAATCTTGATTCGTTAAGTGGTTTTGCACATATAGTGGTATTTTAATGCCGAAATTTGCGGATTTTTTTTTCTTTGATAGCTTTGTGTACCACACTCCTTGTTCAGTCGTGTGTGATATGCTTAATATCTTCTAGATGCTTTGAACTTTGTTGATATTTTAATATCATCCTAGTGATTTCTATCCTTTAATCTTGGTTAATTCCATTTTGGTACTATTTTGGATTATTATTATTTTCTATTATGGTACTGACTTGAGTTTTATATCAATCACAGGATGGCACCACCACGCCGTTCTAAGGAGGACATACCACCTGAACTGGGGGTTGCGTTGGCAAGTATTGCTAATGCCTTGGGAGCAATGCAGCAGAACCAGCAGCGATTTGAAGAAAGTGTCAGGAGGAATGAGTTTGTTCCGCTATCTCCACCTCCTAAGCGAGGAGACATCAAGAGCTTTCTAAAGTTTAACCCGCGCCACGTTGAGGTGTCTGATCAGCCGCTAGATGCTGATGATTGGTTGCGTGAGATGTCAAGGTTGCTGATGACTGCTGATGTTCCTGAGCAAGAATGGGTAAAATGTGCCACTCACCTTCTGAAGGGAGACACAGCTCTGTGGTGGGAAAATTACCTGAAGGCAAGCCACTCTGGTTTTCAGCCTACTTGGGAGCAGTTCACTAGAGCTTTCAAAGAGCAATATCTGTCAGAAATTGTCATGGAAAGGATGAAGGAAGTGTTTCTCAACCTCAAGCAGGGCAATGACAATGTCAATACCTATATCAGAAACTTCATGAATCTTTCTGGGTATGGTGGCGATGAGATCTCTGATGACAAGAAGAAGCAAAAGAGATTCAGGCAAGGGCTCAATGCATCTATCAAATATGCAATCACTCATGCAAGGCTGGGGTCTTTTCTGGAACTACATACAGCTCTGCAGGAGGAAGCAAGTAGGAAAGTGTTTGAGGAGTCCAAGAAACACAGCCGTCACGCAGCAAGCTCTTCAACTATGACAGCTCCTTCTAAGCGTCGCGTGTGGGTTCCTAACACCCCACCGTCGCTCCCGGCTCCACCAAGACCTTCAAGCTACGCGGCAAGGCCACCAAACTCCTTCACCGCGGCTCCTAGGGGCTACAACCACAACTACCCTGGAGCGCCTGGCGGAGTCCCCTCTTGCTCCACGTCCACCTGGTGCTTGTTACACTTGTGGGAACACTGGGCATCAACACTGGAGTTGTCCCATGAACAACAAAGCTCTTCCTCCACCACCTCCAAGACCTGCGGCAAGTTCTTCTATGGTTCGTGCACCTCCACTGTGGGCTTTCAACATCAACACCAAGCCCGGGTCCACTGTTGCTCGTGCCAACTGTGTCAATGTCGCTCAAGCTGAGCATGCACCTGGAGTTGTGATGGGTACGCTTCCCGTTAACTCAGTCCCTGCACGAGTTTTGTTTGATTCTGATGCATCGCATTCTTTTGTCTCTACAAGTTTTGCTGATGAGAATGGGTTATCTATGGATCCTCTCCCTAAACGTTTAATGGTCCTTTCTCCTGGAGCAACAATGGCATCTTCAAAAATCAGCCATGGCAATTAAATTGAGATTGGTGGTTCTTCGTTCCCGGCTTCCTTAATTATTCTAGGCAATTCTGACATTGATGTTATCTTGGGCATGGATTGGTTGATAGCAAAGGCAGCTGTGATTGATTGTGCTGAACGCTCGGTTTCTCTGAAAATTCCTGAAGGCCATATAGTCTATTCTCCAAGTCTGACTCCTGCAATTCAGCATTTCTCTTTGGCGGCTCTGAATGATGATGCTATGGAGGCTATTCAGAGTGTTCCGGTGGTCTGTGAGTTCCTAGATGTTTTTTCTAAAGAGTTGCCAGGTATGCCTCCTGACCGAGAGGTCGAGTTTGTGATTGAGCTTGGACCTGGAACCGCTCCTATCTCCAAGTGGCCTTATAAAATGGGTCCTGCTGAGTTGGCTGAACTCAAACGCCAGCTTGATGAACAAGAGAAGTTGGGTTTCATTCAGCACAGTACTTCTTCTTGGGGTAGCCCAACCATCTTTGTGAAGAAGCGAGACAAGATTGATAGACTTTGTGTCGACTATCGGGCTCTCAATGCTAAAACCATTAAGAATAAATATCCCCTTCCGCGGATTAATGATCTCTTCGATCAGCTAGCTGGAGCTGTGGTATTCTCTAAGCTTGATTTGAGAAGTGGATATCATCGAATCAAGATTCGCAAGGAAGATGTTCCCAAAACAGCTTTCACCACCCGCTATGGCCTGTACGAGTACACGGTCATGTCTTTCGGTCTCACTAACGCAGCTGCCACCTTCTCGAGGCTTATGAACTCGGTTTTCATGGAGTATCTTGATAAGTTTGTTGTGGTCTATCTGGATGACATTCTATTCTATTCTAAGTCAAAGGAAGAACATGAAGAACACCTTCGGTGTGTCCTAAACAAGCTTCGTGAGAACCGCCTCTATGCAATGTTCTCCAAGTGTGAATTTTGGCTTCCCGAAGTCACCTATCTTGGTCACGTCATCTCTGCTAAGGGCATTGCCGTTAACCCAGAAATTGTTCGGACAATTGTTGAGTAGCTTCCACCCATAAATGTCAAAGAAGTCCGGAGTTTTCTTGGATTGGCTAGTTATTGCCGTCGTTTCGTTCAGAATTTCTCGAAGATTGCAAAGCCTCTTACGGATCTCCTCAAGAAAGGCAAGAGATACCTTTGGACTCCTGCATGTCAAGCAAGCTTTGAAACCCTCAAAGAGAAGCTCACTTCTACACCAGTATTGATTCCTCCAGATACATCAAAGCCTTTCCAGATATTCTGCGACGCCTCTGTGCAAGGATTGGGTGCGGTCCTTATGCAAGAAAATGTAACATCCCAAATTTTTGCAATTACTGATGTTACTAGAAGCATGCATAATATCCTTGCATCATGGCATTGCATATTAAAAACTGCATAGATATTTCTTCCTAAACCCCATAGTCATATATAGACTAAAAGGGGTAAAACCTTTTTGAACCACCAACACCCTTGCAAAGGTGTTATTTTATAATCCTACCCTAACCCTCTTCTTTTTATAAAATTTTAGAGACCGATTTTGTTCAAATCGGAGTCCGCTTGCAAAAGTTATGCGACTTTTAGTAAAACAGAAAAAATAAAAAGTATAAAAAAAGAAGAAACCTAGCCTAACCGGGCCGGCCGAGCCAGCCCGGGACTTACCTACCGCCCGCCTGGCCGGGTGGGCGACCTGTGACCGTGGGTCGGCCAAGAGCTGCCAGCAGCCAGCCCGCCTGAGCATGGCCCACCCGTCATCCCCCTCCTCGCTCGAGTCCGGCTCGAGCACGAGCTCGCCGCGTCGGCACAACCACCTTTGGCCGATTCAGAATGGATTCCGTAGTCCCCACGCCAAGAAAATCCACCTATAAGTACCCCCGGCACGCCTCCCGCGAAACCCTAGTTTTTTTCCACCCCACCGCCACCGAGCCGCTGCCAAACGCTCGCCGGAGCTCCGCCGGACTCCGCCGCCTCCAGCCGCCGCCCGCCGCCACCTCGGGAAGGAGGAGCCGACGCCGCCCCAGGAACGGAACCACGGCGAGGAGCCGGTCGCCGTCGTCCACTTCACCGGGCCGGGGGAGCACCGCCTCGCCGCCGTCAACCGTCGCCGACCTCCACCGACGCTCCGCCGCCACCCACCGTCGCCACCGCCGGTAAGGCGCCACCCTTCCCCCCTCTCCGACCGTTAGATCGAGATCCAACGGCCCAAAACGGTCAAACCGCCCCGGCCAATCGCGTCGCGCCGCGTGGCACCCGCCGCGTCAACGCGCGCCCCGCTGGCCAATCCCGAGCCGCCACTTGTCGCCGCGTAGCTGGCCACCTTTTTATTTTCTTTTAAATAGGCAGAAATTACTCTAATCTTGTAAAATCCATAGTAATTCGAGTTTTAGTCCAAAAATTGCGTATAATATACCGTTGGATTCATATTTTTTAGTAGAACACAGATCTACAATAATATTTCTGTTTTATCACAGCAATCTTGCAGTAGGAGTTAAAGTTTAGATTAGAGTATTTTAATTCTAGAAAATTATCCGTAGCTCCGTTTTAGTTGTTTCTTGTTGCGTTAGTTTTGTATCGACGAGACCTTCTGTAGAAAATTGTCATATCATGCTTAGGGTATTCAGATCAGTCTCGAGGTAGATTGGAGTTGTAGATCTAGTTTTGAGCTTGGTTATTTAGGGTTTAACCCAAAATACTTAAAATCTGTGGGGAATCTATTCTAATAACATCCCCAACTCAACAACACCCCTGAATAAAACCCTTGGTCGAAATCGAATCCATCCTTGCATATTACCATGTTGCATGCATGCATATTCGACTTCGTGACTTTGTTTTGTGCAAATTGTGATTGGATCCGTGTTTGTTTCGTTAGATTGCTCGAAGTGCGCTGAGGAGTACTGTTGTGTAGAGTGCTGCTCGGATCAAGGCAAGTTACACCACTTGTTCATGTTTATGTCCCAGTTTTGACTATGCATGTTTTACTCTTCAAATTCTGTAGTATGCATGTGTAGGATTTTGGTAGAATTTCTTAGTACTATTTTGCAAGTGCGGTTTCGTAGTATGCCATGAGTAGCTCTATGCTTAGGATTTTCTATCCCAATAGGTTATCCTATTTTTCTAAGTTATGCTTGCTATGCTATATACTTATCTATATCAAGTACCGTTGGGAGGGTTCGAAAGACTAAAAGTTTTCTAAGTAAAAGAGCTCTCTCGAGCGAACCTTTTTCCTCTCAACCCCCCCCCCCCTTCAAAATAAAACTAAGTTTTCTTCTGGGCGGAATGGTTGTCGGGACAACGAGTGGGATTTTGTTGGAGGACAGCCGCCTAGGAATCAAAGAAGTCTGCCATGTTTCAGAATTCAGAAGCTTCCCGTGCAACCACAATACATATGGGTTCTGTCTTGGCTTAGTACTTAGTGGGAAACCTCACCGGGGTACCAACATTTGGAGGTTCTTGGCATGGTTGGGTCCAGCTGGTAGAGGGGCCACTAAGGGAAGGCTTCGCCATGGTCTTGTCTGTAAAAGGACTTGATCGTGGATTGTGGGGAAAGTGCACAACCTCTCGAGAGTATTGCAATCTGATCGATCAGCCGTGTTCACGGAAACAGAACAACTATGAGCATCTGAAGGATGGAGCCTCTGAAGGATCTTCCTTTCTCTTTTCCAAACCTAACGTTTTATAAAACCCAAGGCATGAGTAATATCGTTGTTGGGCGGGTTTTGGGGAACTTGGTGTGTAATATCCCAGTGCTAGGTTGATTGGGCACTTGGTGAGTAATATCGACGTGTTCCATTCGACCCTATACTATTTATCAAAGTTTACAAAGTAAGGAAAACTTTCTTCCTCTTTTCTTATTACATTGATAAAATTGGCTTTACGCAAATGAACCCCAGAGCCTACTCCTAGCCTTGCATGTAGAGATAGTCTTACTCCTTCCTTGGTGTAATTTGCCAATACATTCAAAGTATTGACCCAACTTGTTGGCTGCACGTCTTATGTGCAGAATCCGAAGATTGAAAGGTGCGTAGGGATCGCGGGTCTTCACGCAACTAGCCTGAGGCGTTGATGGACTCAAGTTCTTCTTAGTTACCGTTGTTTTATTTGAGCTAGCTATAAGCTATGCAAGTTGTAATAATTATACTCTAGATTATTCGTGTAATAATGACTTGTGTTTTACATGATATTCATCGAATGTGAGGTGCTAGCTATTGATCCAGGGACTAGCATGTTAATCACAGGGACTTAGGATCCTTAACGATCCGAGGTCGCAATAGATGGTATCAGAGCACAAAGTTCCCTGTAGGACGTGACCCCTAGGATTGGAAACCACCTTTACCATGTGTGTTTTTTCTTTCTATATTCTTCTAAGTTATTTGCACTCTTCTAGTATTTCTCTTCCTTATCACCTTGTGCCTAATTTTCTTTCTCCTAACCTAAAGATGACGGCCTTCTACTACGACACCACCGAAGACATCAAGTGCCTGCGCTTTGGGGAATGCCTTCTGGACATCATCAAGACATTATAGTTACCCATGCCATCAATAAAGGGAAGTAAGTTGAGGAAGATGCACAAGGAAGGATGCTGGGCGATTGAAGTCATCCAACCAGGGCGCAGTCAGACAGAACCCAAGACAGAGGCTATTGTACTCAACGTCACCAGCGACTCCAAGGAGAAAGGACTTAGCATCAGCTTGCAGGAGCTCATTGGACGCCTTTGCGGACGCCACCATGAAGAGGTTGAAGGCCACTACATCAAACTCTTTGGAAGAAGTGATGAGAAGGGAGTTCCAATCGAGTTAACCCCGGAGGAAAGGAAGACATGCAAGCGTCGAAGGATCCAATATCAAGACTTGGAGTTCCACATCAATGATCTTCAGAAGGGGAGCTGCCTTGAGATCGTAAGGAATGACGAGCTTTGTGCCCTAGTCAAGGAGAAGGATGAGAAGATCGAGGAGCTGGAAGAGAAGATCAAGTCCCTAGGAGGGGAACTCACCGCCCAAGACAAGAGGTTCGCTAATCAAGAGAAGAGGGTGCAAGATAAGAACAAGAGGATTAGGGAGCAAAGTCTTGTGCTCGCAAAGAATGAGATGGAGTTCAAGAACCTTGCCACCATGTTGAAGGACCTGCGAGTAGCCAAGAGGAGCTTGGAGGAGAAGATCACGCCCGTGACTATGGGGTCAAGTTTGATCAAGAAGCTACAGAAGGAGAAGAAGGAACTCCAAGAGAAGCTAGGAGCTGCTACCCAGGAGCTGCAAGAGGTGAAGGAACTTCAAGAGAGGCTCGAAGCTGCTACACCGGAGTCACAGGAGGTGAAGGAACTTCAGGAGAAGCTTGAAGCCACGACGAGGGACATGGAGTTATACAAGTCACTGCTGGAAAAGGAAGGCTTCATCATTGAGGATGAGGAAGGGGATGATGAGTAGAGTAGTTGGACCACCTTTAGTTCTATAGTCAAACGTTGTTCGCGATTGTAATGAGTACCAAAAATTATTTTGGTTTAGTTAAACTTGGTAGAGTGTGTTAAACTATGTGCCTTGTGTGCCTTGCTTTTCTCGTGTGTTTTTCTCTTGTTTACATAAGGGTAGGAGTTTATTCCTTAGGCTTTCTATCTATTTCTTAACTTGTCTCCTGAACCCCACAGATGGCGAGACGTGGAAACAATAACAACATGCCCCCAGAGATAGCACAACTTCTCAACTCCCAGAATCAGCTGATCCAACTCCTCACTCAAAACATGCAAAACAACAACAACAACAACCTGCCGCCTCCACCACCCCCACCGCCCCAACAGGATCGCCTGACTCGGTTCCTGAGGCTGAACCCTCCAGTTTTCTCAAGTAGTTCTGAGCCAATTGTGGCTGATGACTCGCTCCGCACCACCAACAAGAAGTTAGACACCGTCCAAGTTGTTGGAGCTGATAGGGTGCGCTTTTCCGTGCACCAACTTGAGGGACCAGCTGCTGAATGGTGGGATAATTACCAGGTCACCCACCCCGATATTGAAGCTATCACCTGGAACCAGTTCGAGGCGGCCTTTCATACTCATCACGTAGCCGCGGGAGTCATGTCACTTAAGAGACGTGAGTTCCGCGACTTGAAATAACTACACCGCTCTGTCTCCGAGTATGGGGACCTTTTCAACAAGCTGGCACGTTATGCACCTGATGATGTATCCACTGATGCCAAGAGACAGGAGGAGTTCTTAAGAGGACTTAATGATGAAATATCTATTCAGCTTGTGGCTCTGAAGTTTGATAACTACCAGGAACTCCTGGACAGGGCAGTGGTGGTTGAAGTAAAGCAAAGGAGTATAGAGAACCGAAAGAGAAAGTCCACCTCTCACAAGCACAACTCAGCCCCGTATCAGAAGCAACGCACTTCGTCACCACCCGACAACCACAATGGCCACAAGCACAATGGTCATCGTCATGGAGGACATAACCACAATGGCCATAAACACCGTAATGGAAATGGCAATGGGAAGGATTTGAGTGAAGTGACATGCTTCAAGTGTAACAAGACAGGGCACTATGCAACCACCTGCCCCGAAAAGGTGAAGAATGGGAATGGTAATGGAAACGGCAACGGACACAACCATGGCAATGGTAATGGAAATGGGAAGAAGCCGAATCCGTTCGTCAAAGCCATAGTGAATCATGTCTCCGTGGAGGATGCTCGTGAGGCACCTGACTCCGTGATTGGTAAGTTCAAGCTTAACTCCACCCCTGCAGTTGTTCTTTTTGATACTGGTGCATCGCATTCATTCATATCAAGGGTATTTGTGGATAGAGGCAAGATACCTATGGAGACTATTAGTACTCCCCTAAGGGTAAGTTCTCCTGGAGGAGAAATAGTGGCAAACTCTGGATGCCGTGGGTTAGAACTAAGGATTGGGGCGCACACCTTTCCCATAAGCCTAGTCGTTCTGGAGTCACAAGGCTTAGACATAATTTTGGGCATGAATTGGATGACCGAATATGAGGGAGTCATAGATTGTGCCAAAAGGACTATCGCACTCACGACTCTGGATAAGAAAAGGATCCGCTTTAAGTCAGCTTTCGCACTCAAAGGAAGTATGGTGAACTCTCTTAAGGGGGTTAGCCTGGAGGATGTGGCAATTGTGAAGGAGTACCCAGATGTGTTTCCAGAAGAATTGCCAGGGATGCCTCCCGACCGAGACATCGAGTTTCTCATTGACTTGATGCCAGGTACTGGACCGATAGAAAAAAGACCGTACAAGATGGATGTGGATGAGTTGAAGGAACTTAAGAAATAGCTTAGAGAGCAATTGGACAAAGGCTTCATTCAACCAAGTGTGTCATCTTGGGGAGCACATGTCTTATTCGTGGAGAACAAGGATAAAACCAAGAGACTAGTCGTGGACTACCGGTCGTTAAATGAAGTGACAATCAAGAACAAGTACCCTCTACCCAATATTAATGACCTGTTTGACCAATTAAAGGGAGCTAGTGTGTTCTCTAAGATTGATCTCCGATCAGGTTATTTTCAGTTAAAGATCCGAGAACAGGATGTACCCAAGATACCCTTCACCACAAGATACGGATTGTATGAGTACACCATGATGTCGTTTGGCTTAACCAATGCCCCAGCATACTTCATGACTATGATGAACAAGGTATTCATGGAGTACTTGGATAAGTTTATTGTGGTATTCATTGATGACATACTCATATACTCCAAGAACGAGAAGGAACATGAGCAGCATCTGCGCCTGATTATGGAAAAGTTAAGGGAACACAAGTTGTATGCCAAGTTTAGCAAATGTGAGTTCTGGCTGAGAGAAGTAGGATTTCTTGGTCATATTGTATCAGCTAAAGGAGTTGTCGTGGACCCAAGTAAGGTAGACTCCGTGACAGAATGGGAGTCTCCTAAGAATGTGGGTGATATTAGGAGTTTCCTGGGCCTTGCGGGATATTACCGAAGATTCATCAAAAACTTCTCCAAGATAGCAAATCCTATGACAGAGTTGCTGAAGAAAGAGAAGAAGTTCCAATGGACCGAGGCTTGTGAAGCAAGTTTTCAGGAATTAAAGAAGCGCCTAGTAACAGCACCAGTTTTGTGTCTCCCTGATATTCAAAAGGATTTCCAAGTCTATTGCGACGCTTCCCGGCAAGGACTTGGTAGTGTACTGATGCAAGATGGAAAAGTAGTGTCTTACGCCTCTCGGCAACTTAAGCACCATGAGAATAACTACCCCACGCACGATTTGGAACTAGCATCTGTTGTGCATGCGCTCAAGGTATGGAGACATTATCTCATGGGCAAACATTGTGATGTGTTCACGGATCACAAAAGCCTTAAATACATCTTCACTCAAAAGGAGTTAAATATGAGGCAAAGGAGATGGCTTGAGCTCATCAAGGACTATGACTTGGACTTGCAGTACCATCCTGGAAAGGCCAACATTGTGGCTGACGCCTTAAGCCAGAAGGTCTATGTAAATGGACTTACCGTGGGAGAACTTCCTAATGATTTGTGCGAACAGTTCAAGGACCTCAGGTTGGAAATAGTTCCGGAGGGATACTTAGCAACTATGGAGATAGTGCCAACGCTTCTGGACCAAATCAAAGAGGCCCAGAAGGGGGACAAAGAGTTGGAAGAGATAAGAGCTAATATAAGCAAGGGCAAAGCAAAAGGGTTTCATACGGATGAACAGGGAACACTTTGGTATGAGAAGCGTCTGTGCGTTCCCGATGACCCTGATATCAGAAAGTTAATCCTTCAGGAAGCTCACGATTCGCCTTACTCAATTCATCCCGGTAATAGAAAGATGTACATGGATGTGAGAGATAGGTTCTGGTGGAACAACATGAAAAGAGAAATTGCTGAATATATCTCCATGTGTGACGTGTGCAATAGGGTCAAGGCCGAACATCAAAAGCTAGCAGGACTGCTGCAGCCATTACCTGTGCCCGACTGGAAGTGGGACAAGGTAGGCATGGATTTTATCACAGGACTACCGCGGACTCGTTCTAGGTATGACTCCATCTGGGTAGTGGTCGACCACTTCACAAAGGTGGCCCACTTTATTCCCGTAAAGACCACCTATACGAGTGCTAAACTTGCCAAGATTTATATGACAAGGATCATAAGCCTTCATGGTGTACCCAAGGGGATTGTCTCTGATAGAGGTACCCAATTCACCTCTAAGTTTTGGCGACAGCTACACGAGTCTCTAGGGACACGATGAGTTTAATCTCGCCCACCCACAAGCAGATGGATGACGGAAAGAGTTAATCAGATCTTGGAGGACATGTTAAGAGCCTGTGCGCTAGACTATGGGTCTAGTTGGGATGATAACTTGCCATATGCGGAATTCTCATACAATAACAGCTACCAAACTAGTATCAAGATGGCTCCATTTGAAGTTCTATATGGCAGGAAGTGTAGGACTCCGCTGCTATGGAGTGGAATTGGAGAATGTAGTTTGTTTGGACTTGAACTAATCAAGGATGCCGAAGAAAAGGTGACACAGATTCAAGACAGGTTAAAAATAGCCCAATCCAGACAAAAGAGTTATGCTGATTCCAAGTGCAGGGATGTGACTTATGAAGTGGGAGACCGTGCGTATCTCCGAGTTTTGCCACTACGAGGAGTTAAGAGATTCGGAATCAAGGGTAAGTTAGCACCCCGATTCATAGGGCCCTACAAAATCTTGGGTCGAAGAGGGGAAGTTGCCTATCAGTTGGAATTGCCCGAAGTGCTAACAGTTCATGATGTTTTCCATGTGTCGCAACTAAAGAAGTGTCACCCGGAAATGGCTGAAACCCCACTAAAGGATACGGTTCCGTTGGAAGAAGTTCAACTGGAAAACGATCTCACCTATGAGGAAAAACCCACCAGGATTCTGGAAACAGCCGAGAGAATTACCCGTACCAAGACTATCAGGTTTTGCAAAGTTCAATGGAATCACCATTCCGAGGAAGAGGCCACGTGGGAACGTGAAGAAGACCTGAAGAAAGAACACCCACACCTATTTGCTAACCAACCTGAATCTCGGGGACGAGATTCTTCTTAAGGGGAGTAGGTTTGTAACATCCCAAATTTTTGCAATTACAGATGTTACTAGAAGCATGCATCATATCCTTGCATCAAGGCGTTCCATATTAAAAACTGCATAGACATTTCTTCCTAAATCCCATAGTCATATATAGACTAAAAGGGGTAAAACCTTTTTGAACCACCAACACCCTTGCAAAGGTGTTATTTTATAATCCTACCCTAACCCTTTTCTTTTTATAAAATTTTAGAGACCGATTTCGTTCAAATCGGAGTCCGTTTGCAAAAGTTATGCGACTTTTAGTAAAACAGAAAAAAATAAAAGTATAAAAAAAAAGAAGAAACCTAGCCTAACTGGCAGCCGAGCCAGCAGGACTTTCTACCGCCTGGCGGGTGGGCGGCCTTGCTGCACGTGGGCGGCAAGTGCTACTGCCAAAGAGCCAGCTTGCCCGTGACGCCCGGTCCCACCCGTCATCCCCCTCCTTGCTCGAGTCCGGCTCGAGCACGAGCTTGCCGCGTCGGCACAACCACCTCCGGCCGATTCGGAGTGGATTCCGTAGTCCCCACGCCAAGAAAATCCGCCTATAAGTACCCCGGCACGCCTCCCATGAAACCCTAGTTTTTTTCCACCCCACCGCCACCGAGCTGCCGCCAAACGCTCGTCGGAGCTCCGCCGGACTCCACCGCCTCTAGTCGTCGCCCGTTGCCACCTCGGGAAGGAGGAGTCGTCCCCGCCCCCGGGAACGGAACCACGGCGAGGAGCCGGTCGCCGTCGTCCACTTCACCGGGCCGGGGGAGCACCGCCTCGCCACCGCCAACCGTTGCCGACCACCGCCGACGCTCCGCCGCCACCCATCGTCTCCACCGCCGGTAAGTCGCCATCCTCCCCCCTCTCCGACCGTTAGATCGAGATCCAACGGCCCAAAACGGTCAAACCGCCCTGGCAAAGCGCGTCACGCCGTGTGGCACCCGCCGCGTCATCACCGCGTCGATGTCACGCGCACCCCGCTGGCCAATCCCGAGCCGCCACTTGTCGCCGCGTAGCTGGCCACCTTTTTATTTTCTTGTAAATAGGTAGAAATTACTCTAATCTTGTAAAATCCATAGTAATTCGATTTTTAGTCCAAAAATTGCTTATAATATACCGTGGGATTCATATTTTTGAGTAGAATACAGATCTACAATAATATTGCTGTTTTATCACAGCAATCTTGCAGTAGGAGTTAAAGTTTAGATTAGAGTATTTTAATTCTAGAAAATTATCTATAGCTCCGTTTTAGTTGTTTCTTGTTGCGTTGGTTTTATATCGACGAGACCTTCTGTAGAAAATTGTCATATCATGCTTAGGGTGTTCAGATCAGTCTCGAGGTAGATTGGAGTTATAGATCTAGTTTTGAGCTTGGTTATTTAGGGTTTAACCCAAAATACTTAAAATCTATGGGGAATTGATTCTAATGATGTCCCCAACTCAACAACACCCCTGAATAAAACCCTTGGTCGAAATCGAATCCATCCTTGCATATTACCATGTTGCATGCATGCATATTCGACTTCGTGACTTTGTTTTGTGCAAATTGTTATTGGATCCGTGTTTGTTTCGTTAGATTGCTCAGAGTGCGCTGAGGAGTACTGTTGTGTAGAGTGCTACTCGGATCAAGGCAAGTTACACCACTTGTTCATGTTTATGTCCCAGTTTTGACTATGCATGTTTTACTCTTCAAATTCTGTAGTATGCATGTGTAGGATTTTGGTAGAATTTCTTAGTAGTATTTTGCAAGTGCGGTTTTGTAGTATGCGATGAGTAGCTCTATGCCTAGGATTTTCTATCCCAATAGGTTAACCTGTTTTTCTAAGTTATGCTTGCTATGCTATATACTTATCTATATCAAGTACCATTGGGAGGGTTCGAAAGACTAAAAGTTTTCTAAGTAAAAGAGCTCTCTCGAGCGAACCTTTTTCCTCTCAAACCCCCCCCCCTCCTTCAAAATAAAACTAAGTTTTCTTCTGGGCGGAATGGTTGTCGGGACAACAAGTGGGATTTTGGTGGAGGACGGCCGCCCAGGAATCAAAGAAGTCTGCCATGTTTCGGAATTCAGAAGCTTCCCGTGCAACCACAATACATATGGGTTCTGTCTTGGCTTAGTACTTAGTGGGAAACCTCACCGGGGTACCAACATTTGGAGGTTATTGGCACGGTTGGATCCAGCTGGTAGAGGGGCTACTAAGGGAAGGCTTCGCCATGGTCTTGTCTGTAATAGGACTTGATCGTGGATTGTGGAGAAAGTGCACAACCTCTCAAGAGTATTGCAATCTGATCGATCAGTCGTGTTCACGGAAACAGAACAACTATGAGCATCTGAAGGATGGAGCCTCTGAAGGATCTTCCTTTCTCTTTTCCAAACCTAACGTTTTATAAAACCCAAGGCGTGAGTAATATCGCCGTTGGGCAGGTTTTTGAGAACTTGGTGTGTAATATTCAAGTGCTAGGTTGATTGGGCACTTGGTGAGTAATATCCACGTGTTCCATTCGACCCTATACTATTTGTCAAAGTTTACAAAGTAGGGAAAACTTTCTTCCTCTTTTCTTATTACATTGATAAAATTGGCTTTACGCAAATGAACCCCAGAGCCTACTCCTAGCCTTGCATGTAGAGATAGTCTTACTCCTTCCTTGGTGTAATTTGCCAATACATTCAAAGTATTGACCCAACTTGTTGGCTGCACGTCTTATGTGCAGAATCCGAAGATTGAAAGGTGTGTAGGGATCACGGATCTTCACGCAACTAGCCTGAGGCGTTGATGGACTCAAGTTCTTCTTAGTTACCGTTGTTTTATTTGAGCTAGCTATAAGCTATGCAAGTTGTAATAATTATATTCTGGATTATTCGTGTAATAATGACTTGTGTTTTACATGATATTCATCGACTGTGAAGTGCTAGCTATTGATCCAGGGACTAGCATGTTAATCACAGGGACTTAGGATCCTTAATGATCCGAGGTCGCAACAGAAAAACAAGTTGTTGCTTATGCCTCTCGACAGTTGAAGACGCATGAGCTCAACTATCGAACACATGACCTCGAACTCGCAGTAGTTGTCTTTGCTTTGAAAGTATGGAGGCACTACTTGCTTAGCAACCGTTCTAAAATCTTTTCTGATCACAAGAGTCTGAAGTATATCTTCACACAACTTGATCTCAACCTTCATCAGAGGAGGTGGATTGAAGCAATTAATGATTTCGATCCGACCATCAATTACACTCCGGGCAAAGCTAATGTGATGGCCGATGCTCTCAGCCGAAAAGCTTATGTCAACAACCTCATGGTGTAAGAACAACAGCCTCTCTTATGCGAGGAATTCCGCCAGCTCAACCTTGAAATTATGGATCAAGGGTATCTTCTGAACCTTCTGGCAACCCCTCTCTTGGAAGAAAAAGTTCGATCCATTCAACTTGGTGATCCTTACACTAAAAAGATCATCTCCAACATTCAGCTTCCTAAGTATGAGTCCTTCCACGTCGACGACCAAGGAGCTCTATTCTTTGAACACCGGATGTTTGTTCCGACCTACCCGGGTTTAAGAGAGCAAGTTCTCAAGGAGGCGCATGATTCTGTTCTTTCTATCCACCCTGGCAGCACTAAAATGTACATGGACTTGAAAACACAGTATTGGTGGCCTGGGTTGAAACGATATTGTGCCAAGTATGTCTCGGAGTGTGATGTCTGTCGCAGAGTTAAGGCTATCCATCAGAAACCTTCCGGTCTTCTACAGCCATTGAAGCCTCCGAAATGGAAATGGGAGAAAGTTGAGATGGACTTCATAACTGGTTTTCCAAGGTCGCAAAAGGGCAACAATGCAATCTTTGTTGTCATTGACAGGCTTTCTAAAGTGGCTCACTTCTTTCCCGTCAAGGAAACAATTTCTGCAATTCAGTTGGCTGAGCTCTAAATCAACAGAATTGTCTCCTTGTATGGGGTTCCTCTTGAGATCAGTTCAGACCGTGGAAGCATCTTCACTTCCAAGTTCTGGGGAAGTTTCCAAAATGCTTTGGGAACAAACTTGAACTTCAGCACAACTTACCACCCTCAGTCGCAAGGACAAGTTGAAAGGATCAATCAGATTCTGGAAGATATGCTCCATGCTTGCGTCATCTCTTTCGGTATGAAGTGGGAAGAATGCCTTCCTTATGCTGAATTCTCTTACAACAATAGCTTCCATAAAAGTCTAAAGATGGCACCATTTGAGGTTCTGTATGGACGCAAATGCAGAACTCCAATTGGTTGGTCGGGTGCAGATGAGAGAACATTGTTTGGCCCCGACATTGTAACTCAAGCGGAGGATAAGGTTCACATCATTCTTGAAAACTTAAAGGTTGCTCAAAGTCGCCAGAAGAGCAACTATGATAGAAAGCACACGAACATGGAGTATGTCCCTGGTGATCTCGTTTACCTTCGTGTCACTCCCATGAGAGGCACGCACTGGTTTGGTATCAAAGGAAAGCTGGCTCCTAGATACATCGGTCCTTTCAAAGTTCGTGGAAGAAGAGGAGAAGTCGCTTATGCTCTTGAGCTCCCTGAAAAACTCAAGATCCATGATGTTTTCCATATCCCTAAATTAAATAAGTGCTTCAAGGATCCCTGCAGGACCGTGGACCATGAGCTCATCAATCTCCAAGAAGATTTGTCTTATCAAGAACACCCCACGAAAATCCTAGAAGCCGCAGAAAGAAGGACTCGCAACAAGTCCATCAAGTTCTGCAAGGTGCAGTGGTCGCACTATTCCGTTGATGAAGCCACTTGGGAACGCGAGGATGAGCTCTGTGCCAAGTATCCTACCCTCTTCGTGTCTTCTTCTTCTTCCTAGAATCTCGGGGCGAGATTCCTGTTTAGTAGGGGAGAGTTGTAGCATCCCATCTGTCTAACATCTGTAATGCTACATGGTCTAATAATAAAATGCTACTTCCTACATATAATTGTTGCATCATAATTATATCATGCTCATGTCATCATGCCACCTTGCATTTGAGCACCATATAAAATCCTTTTTCTTTTGGTTCTTATCTCATATGCATTATTAATTGTATTTGCCTCTTGATATATTGTATTTGGTTCTTGATAAATGCTTGATGCCCAAGTTGAGTTGGGGCATATCTTTTATTCAACTCCACCACCTTCTCTTTGTCACCACCTTATAATTCCACCATCCCAACATATTTGTGGGTTTTTGCATCTTCTCTTTTGGGTCTTGTCTAGCCCACATATATAAAGAGGGATCTCCTTCTATCCCACATGCCCCAATGGTGTTTGCTATTGTTTTCACAATATAAATGATGTGGGTCTACATGCGGGGATACTTCTACATCTTCATAGGGTTTACTTCCATATGAGTGGGCATATCTAACTATAAATGGGACCATATAATTATCTAGTGGCATACACACACTAGCATTTCCATTATATTTATTCATGTTATTTCATCAATTCTTGGACATATGGGTTTAGTTTCAACCATGTGTAAATTCCCTGTGCATGTATGTTATGGTGGTACCATTATTTCATGTCGCATGAAATATAAGCTCCACATCTACATCTTATTCTAGTTCTTCTATTTTGATGTTCTATTCAATCTCATCCAACCTTGTGCTTGGGCTTTATTCAAATATGAGTACATGGGTCGAAATGGGGTCTTTTGAGCTTGTATTTGTTTTCACAAATATAAGGTGGCCTACCTAAGGTTCATGCATGGCCACATGATCATGTGGACACTTCCCCTTCTATTTAATATGTGGGTTCTTTTATTTGTTTTTGAGGTTTCACTCATGCCCACACTCTAATTGGATGGTTCCATGTTAATCTTTCTTGCCAATGTTGCATCAAATCAAATCTTAGAACCTTGGGCTCACCTACATGCTCCCATGCATATGTCTAATTTGATTTCACAAATTAGAGCATGGGGTATGGATTTAATGTTTTTGCATGTCCCATGCAACATATCCATTCCACATAGTCTTCTTCTTCTAGTGCTTATGTGAGAGTTTTGGTTTTTGAACTCTTTGAGAGCTTGTGTTAAATCTTGAATAAACCTTCTACACTAAAAACTCTCCTTGATTCTACATACACCACATCTACTCCTAATCTAAACTCTCTTTCTTTTTCTAGCTAGCTAATCTCTCTCTCCCTCTCTCTCTCTTAAACCCTAAGCTAAACCTACCTCTTGGTTGGACTAAACCAAACCATCTAGCTTCACCGGCCCCAAACCAGCCAGCTGACCCCCTCTGGCATCATCGATCAGGTCCAGCTGGACCCTGCCCCCTTTCTCTGATGTCCTATTTTTCTTCTACCTATCAGATCACGTGGGAGGCAGCCAAGACAAAGCCCGACTCGCGTGTTCCTGTCTCCAACCTATCTCCAGGGCATAAAGAAGTAGTAGAGACATAGCCTCATCTTCAACTACCCCTCCCCGCTCCATCTAGATCGAGATCCATCTCTCCTCCATCTCCTTCCTCGGGAAACCATGGCAGTGGCCACTAAACCCAGCCGTCGTCTACCCTGACCCGGTCGTCGTCCTGCCGCCGTGGTCATCGAGCCATCTTGTCCGGGAGGCGCGCCTGGAGCTGCTGGACCTTCTCATCCTCCTGGACGCTAAGGAGAAACCCCAGGGGCTCTACGCCGTCGCGGAGCACCACACACGCAGAGCACCGGAGCCGACCAGTGCTACCTCTCCGCTCCTCGCTCCGGCCTGCTCGGCTTGCTGACGAGCGCCAGGTGAGCGAGTACCCGGCCTTCTGCACTTCGTCCTGCCCCGCCATACCTTCCTGCATCGCCGGCGACCTCGCCGTCGTGCGCGCTCACCGCCGCACGGGCACTAGCATGCCGTGAGATGACCTCAAGTTTAGCACGTCCTAGTCGACGCTATGCTTTGCCTCTGGCCAGATACCCTACACCGATGGATAGCACTAGATCCCCTCTTTCCAACAAGCAGGTTCATGCTCGTTCTGGCCCAGCATCGAGTTTGCCACCGACCTCACAATCTCCGGCCACCGCAGAGGGCTGTGCTGCCAGTTTCTGGTTCACTGTTCCTGTCGTCCTAGACGAGCGCAGAGTGTACATCGGTCCAAGCCGTCCGTGCCAAGTCATATCCCTGGTTCCCCTCTTCGATTAGAGTACCTGAACACGCAAAACGGTGCAGCGAGCCGCCCGCAATCTTCCCCGTAAGCCCGCATGTTGCCGCAGTTTTGCTGTTGAGTTCTGTCGCCAGTCACCAGCTTGCGCGAGTCTCTGTTCTTTGCAAGACCGCGTCGTGCATAGACCAGGCCGGCTGCTCCCGATGAACCTCTGCTGTACCCCGAAGTACAAGCTTTCCATCAAGCTATCACACGCTCGTTTTGGTGCAGTAGATCGATGGTAATCTTCCCCGTAACCCGGCCAGATTTCGCAGTAGCGCCGACGAGTTCAGTTCGCGCTGTCGTTTTTTCTTCAGAGTTAGCAGCGTGGTTCTTAGCTAATGTGACGTGCGTTGTAGTTTTATGCAACTACACAATTCCACCGCAATGGTACCGCCCTCTCTATCGAGGTGGGTGTGGCTGAGGAGGTCGCGGGTTCGAACCCCGGGGCACCTCTTTCTTTTTCTCACACGCTGACACCACGGCCCCACCACCTCTTTCTTTTTCTCACACGCTGACACCACGGCCCCACCAGTCAGCCTCGTCTCTGCCACATCACCAATGCTTTCCAGTCAGCGTCTCCCTGTCCCACACGTCAGTGGGTGTATCTAGGTTTTCCTCGGTATAAAATGTCTGTGAACTTTTCTGTTAACAAAATATAATTCCAAATTTGTTTAATATCTTTTAATATCCAAAAATTAATAACTTTTAATGGGTAAATCCAACTAATACAAATAATATATGTTTTTGAATCAGAAAAATGTGAGGACTACAAATCTGCCATTCAAAATAATGTTTGACTATTTTAAATTTTCGAAATTGTTTAATTGCATTAAAAATGCCTTTTCTTAAATAATTAATAACTTTAATTTTATAACTCCAAATTCGACAAATAATATGTCTAAATCGATCAGCGCGACGAGCCCGTTCTGTTTATGCATTCTATGTTCTGAATTGTAGCATGCATCATATAAATATTAAGTGGACAGCAAGTGTTATGGGAGCAAAACATGACTAAAACTTAATAAAATGTTTTATTCTTGTACCCCACACCTCACCCATGCCATGCTACCTTATTGCCATGTAATTGTGCATCATTCATCATGGCATGCTTGTTGCTTGACGCATTTTATTTATATGCTTGTGCACTTTATTTATGTTGGCCCTTGTTTGTTTGGTTCTTCTTCAATAGACCGAAAGGTGGAAAATATAAGAATCCTGTGAGTACTACCCAGATCCGTCTCTCGTTTCATTTGAGCTGCCAGGCAAGCACTACCACATGCTTGCATACATATAGTACCTATTGCCTCTGTCTTATTCTTGCATCATTGAGTCGCGATTGCATTAAATTGAATCCCAAGTACTGCATAGCCTTTACTTTTAAACCCCACCGAAGCTTGTTCCTCCATCCTATGAGCCATTACTACAGAAGTTGTTTGAGCCATGCGAGTCGTAGAACAACATGTGTAGGGTATGTGAGTGTCTAAGGGATAACGAGGTACCTAAACAACTTAACATGAGTAGTAATGGGATAACTAATGAAAGAGGCACCGGTGAGCAATATCTGTCATTTGGTTTTTCATGCTCACTTGTGTCCCGTAGGACCCCGAGTACTTGATTCCAATTCCTTGACTATTCGCACTATCCACATCCGGGAGGCCTTATGGACCCCCCTGAGCTAGAGCTTGATTCCTTTCTATTTCTTGGGGCCACAAAGTAGTTTGGGGCTTTATTACTATCCTGTACTTATGCCATGCTTTACTGTTTTATTTAAGATTGTGCGTGGAGCACTTTATTTTGGATCATGGAGTGTTTTCGGTATCGACAAGCCACCACACTTTCGGTTCCCAATGTTTACCATTGGCGCAAACCTTGGGTCCATCTCGAGCTGCCAACTTCGTATGGTAGCTTAATGGGGTGGCCCCCTGAAATATTTATGAATCCTGTGATCGCTTTGTCATGAATGCCTCGTTGGGTTTTGATTTGGTTTTTCCGAGGTTGATCGAGTGTGTGTTGCTATTTGTGCACCCCTGTAGGGTAAATCTTTCTGAAAGCCATGTCCGCGGTTATGGACGACTTGGAGCACAGTTTCTCGATCATAGACAAGTATAACTATAGTACCGTCTTTAATTTGACTAAATATCTGACTAGTAAATAGTGCAATATTCATGGAATGAGTAATAAAACTGCCAACGGATGGGTTGTTCGTCCGCTTCGCTGGTGTTTAGAAGGAGGATGGATCTGTTACATTATACCGTTATAACCGTTGTTTCTAATTAACGGACATCCGCTATCATTAGTTAGGCGGATGGTTAGCAGTATCTATAGAATTGTTAGTTATTGTCTTTGGCAATTGCGTCACCCTGTATATGTCCCTTTAGAGGTATAAAGACTTGCTGAATACCCCTAGGGTCTCACACGATAAATTGTTTGATTCAGATGAACAGTGTGTATTCGCAAGATGGATCCGGGTGGAGGAGATGATGATGTTGGCAATGATCACTCGGTAGAGATTCCGGGATGGGGATCCGTGGGATCCGTGGGTGGGATGTGCTTTATGTGGCATCTTATGCCGATTTGCTTCTTGTCCGTACTGGATCTTGTTTCGCCCGCTTTTGATACTCGATGGTTGATGTATGAGGAGCTATCCTAAAATATTATCTCTATCTAGGATATTTGGATCTTCCGTATATGCTGCAATATTTCTATTTCTTTTAGATGGAATGGCTCGAGAACTGTTGTAAGGTAGCTTGCATACATACTCACTTGTGTATGTATTTGATCTCTTGCTTTGCCTCGCTTTCGCTCTTGTCCCGATGTCTTGGAACGGTTAGGATTTACACGCCGACGTGGTGGCCCCTGGGCCCCATTGCATACTATTTTAACCACTTCCGGTTCATCCAGGCTTGAACTTAGAGCGTAGGGTCCGAGGTAGTTACATGAGTGGTCAAGATCCTTGTGACGACAAGCGATGGACTTGCGTCATGTTCACACACGAGGAGTTCTTGATCATCTTCCACTCGTTGCCTTACGTCATGTTCACACACGATGGACTTATGTCACTGGATGTGTGTTCTTTTCATGACCCACCCAGTGTCATTGCATGTCTGTTCTTTTCATGAACCACAGATAGTGTCATTGCATGTATGTTCTTTCCACAAACCACATATGGATCCACCAGTGTACCTAGATGTGTGTTATTTTGATGACCCAACCAGTGTCATTGCATGTCTGTTCTTTCCACAAACCACATATGGATCCACCAGTGTCATTGGATGTGTGTTCTTTTCATGAACCACACCTAGTGTCATCGCATGTGTGTTCTTCTCACAAACCACACATGGATCCACTAGTGTCATTGCATGTCTGTTCTTTTCATGAACCACACATGGATCCACCCAGTGTGATTGCATGTTTGTTCCTCTCACAAACCACACATGGATCCACCAGTATCATTGCATGTCTGTTCTTTTCATGAACCACATATGGATCCACCCAGTGTGATTGCATGTCTGTTCCTCTCACAAACCACACATCGATCCACCAGTGTCATTGCATGTCTGTTCTTTTCATGAACCGCACCCAGTGTCATTGCATGTGTGTTCTTCTCACAAACCACATAAGGATCCACCAGTGTCATTGCATGTGTGTTCTTTTCATGAACCACAACTAGAGTCATTGCATGTGTGTTCTTCTCACAAACCACATAAGGATACACCAGTGTCATTGCATGTGTGTTCTTTTCATGAACCACAGCCAGTGTCATTGCATGTATGTTCTTCTCACAAACCACATAAGGATACACCACTGTCATTGCATGTTTATTCTTCTCATGAACCACATCTAGAGTCATTGCATGTCTGTTCTTCTCACAAACCACATAAGGACCCACCAGTGTCATTGGATGTGTGTTCTTTTCATGAACCACACCCAGTGTCATTGCATGTGTGTTCTTCTCACAAACCACATAAGGATCCACCAGTGTCATTGCATGTCTGTTCTTTTCATGAACCACACATGGATCCACCCAGTGTGATTGCATGTCTGTTCTTTTCACAAAGCACATATGGATCCACTAGTGTTATTGGATGTCTGTTCTTTTCATGAACCACACCCGGTGTCATTGCATGTCTGTTCCTTTCATAAACCACACATGGATCCACCAGTGTCATTGCATGTGTGTTCTTTTCATGAATGACAGCTAAAGTCATCGCATGTCTGTTCTTCTCACAAACCACATAAGGATACACCAGTGTCATTGCATGTGTGTTCTTTTCATGAACCACAACTAGTCATTGCATGTTTGTTTTCTCACAAACCATATATGGATCCACCAGTATCATTGCATGTGTGTCCTTGTCATGAACCACATCTAGAGTCATTGCATGTGTGTTCTTCTCACAAACCACATAAGGATACACCAGTGTCATTACATGTGTGTTCTTTTCATGAACCACAGCCAGTGTCATTGTGTGTCTGTTCTTCTCAGAAACCACATAAGGTGATGCAGCCCGTCCTACGGACGCTCCTACATCTACACCACCGAGTCCCCCAAGTGGACCGATGACCCGTGCCCGAGCCAAGCTCCTTAAAGCTAATGTGAATTCGCTCCTCTCATCATGTGACTTTGACATACACTTGGATGGATTACTACTTCATACCACTACTCTGTGCATCATCAGGTATGAACCCCTACCGCGTCGAGCCACGAGCCCTGAAGCTGCCTGTCCTGAAGCTGCCTGAGCCGGAGTGTCTGGCCTGCCCTAGCCCCAACCTGGCGTGGACATTCAGAAGGCCAGTTCGGACACTACCTGGACACTACCCAGTGTGTCCGGCCACCCCGGACTGTCTGGTCAACTCGACCCGGACTGTTCGGCCTGAAGATGGGCCTGCGAGCCTTAGCTAGGCCCTATGGCCCATGTACCCCTCTACTTTGCCCAGAACTCTACTTTAATGCCTGAATTACCCCTGAACTTGTGGCTGGCCTATATATAGTCCCCCACCTCCATTGTAAACCCTTGATATTAAGAATTAGTGGAAACCCCTTGTGGATCTATCTAGTTCTTGCCTCATGCTCCTTTGACAAAGGAGCACCAAATATCCCAAACCTTGTTGGAGTTTGCATCGTGCCTCTGCGTTGTACAAGGCCTAGGCATCGGAGTCCCTTTGCCTAGACGTCAAGATCTCACCGAGTCTCCCATCTCGCCATGCCGGTTTGAGAGAGAGTCCTCCGCCCGTCGCCCATCCTAGGGATTGCGCCGGACAGGTCACCGCCGGCGTGAGCTATTGGTGTGTATCGTGGTTTTGCATGTGTGTTCATCGCGTTCTTCATGCGTGAGTTTGTCGTGTTCATCCTCCCCTCCTTCCTCTGCACTCCATCCTCGATTTGAGTGGGATTCGTGAAAGATCGGGCCACCCTAGAGGTTTGCCCTCAACATATTGGTATCAAGAGCTTCGTTGCTCACGAATTCGCCCACAAAATTTTCTTCTATACACCAAACATTCGAAAATCCCCCAAAAAAAGCCTCATATTTGCCTTTGGATCGATCTCTTGATTTGGAGTGTTATTTGTGGTTTTGATCCGACCAAACCTTATCTTAGGAGTTGGTCCAGCTTTATCCTGCGTTTTCCTAGCCCGATTTTGCCATTTTTCACGGATTTGAGGCCTTAAGGCGAGGATTTCTGCTCAAGAACACGAGCAAGAAACCCGTGTCGGAGTGTTCGGACCGATTCGACCGGAGTGTCTGTCCCGACCAGAGTGTCCGGCTGAACCCGACCGGAGTGTCCGGCCTGACCAGAGTGTCCAGCATAGACAGACCGGACTGTCTGGCTATAACACCAGTTTTGACAGTTTTGCCTCATTTTTCGCATTGGCTAATTTCCTTTGTTTGCTCGTGTCCCGTGTGCGTGTCAACAACTAACAGCAAGCTTCCGCATCAACAATCCCCGAGCTCATTGACACCACGGCCCACGAACATCATCCCGCAACACCGACGGCAAGTTCATAATCACCAACAAAGGTATAACTTGCGTCACCTTGTTAACCCTATCTTCCTTTGTGTGTACCTGTCCCATGAGAGTGGCTCATCTTGTGTTTGCTTGAGCATCGTGCATTTGTACTTGGATAGTGAGAGTGCGAGAGCAATATCAAGTGTGACTAGGTAGCATCAAGGGAGAGCAAAAAAAAGAAAAAAAAGAAAAAAAAAAGAGAAAAAGATACAAAGCAAAAGGAAAAGAAAAATAGTCTCCCCTTGCAAAAGAGAGTCTCAAAGCTTGTAAGCAAGAGAGAGAGAAAGAGCGCCCGAGGCAAGTGCACAAATCCTGATGCAGCCCGTCCTACAGACGCTCCTACATCTACACCAACAAGTATCCCAAGTGGACCTATGACTCGTGCTCGAGCCAAACTCCTACAAGCTAAGGTGACCTCGCTCCTCTCCTCGTGCCAATTTGATAATCCTTGGATGGTGTGCTACTATTTGCAACTAGTCTATGCCTCATCAGGTACGAAGCACCAACACATCACCAAGCACCCCAGGATGGAGAACAAGGAGAAGATCGTGAAGTAGAAGACGCTGGAGCTGCTTTCATCGGAGTGTGTCCTGGCGCACATCAGTCTCCGGTTCATGCACACCGGAGTCTCTCTGCGCTGACACCGGAGTCTCCGGTCCACCAAAGTCTCCGGCCTGAAGACACTGGAGTCTCCAGCCCCACCTTCGGTCTGCCCTGCAAGGCCCCTGGGACAATCAAGGCCCTCCGGAGACCGAGAATCTTTGGCCCAGACCTGAGTCTCCGTCCACCACACTGAGTCTCCGGTCCGACTGCCAGCATGAAAGGCCTTTGGTCCTGCGGCCCATGTACCCCTTAGTCCGTCCAGAACTTCTCTTTTATTCCTAAAGTACCCCTGTTTAAGTGGCTGGCCTATATATAGTCCCCCACCTCCATTGTAAACCCTAGGCATGATATTGGAATTAGTGGAAACCTCTTGTGGACCTATCTAGTTCTTGCCTCATGCTCCTTGACCAAGGAGCACCAATATCCCCAAACCTCGTTGGAGTTTGCATTGTGCCTCCGCGTTGTACAAGGCCTTGGCATCGGTGTCCCTTTGCCAAGACATCAAGATCTCACCGAGTCTCCCATCTCACCGTACCGGTTCGAGAGAGAGTCCTCCGCCCGACGCCGATCCTAGGGATTGCGCCGGACCGGTCACCGCCGGTGTGAGCTATTGGTGTGTATCGTGGTTTTGTGTGTGTGTGTGTGTTCATCGCGTTCTTCATGCGTGAGTTTGTCGTGTTCATCCTCCCCTCCTCTCCCTGCACTCCATCCTTGATTTGAAAGGGAATCATGAAAGATCGGGCCACCCTAGAGGTTTGCCCTGAACATATTGGTATCAAGAGCTTCGTTGCTCACGATTTCCCCCTCAAATTTTTCTTCTATCCACCAAAAATTCGAAAATCCCCAAAAAACAGCCCAAATTTGCCTTTGGATCGATCTCTTGATTTGGAGTGTTATTTGTGGTTTTGATCCGACCAAACCTTGTCTTAGGTGTTGGTCCAGTCTTATCCTGCGTTTTCCCAGCCCAATTTGGCCAATTTTCCGCGGATTTGAGGACCCAAGGCGTGGATTTCCGCTCAAGAACACGAGCAGTTCATGATCTGACTCCAGACTGGAGTCTCCGGCCTACACACCGGAGTCTCTGGCCTACCCACACCAGATTCTCCGGCCTGGACCGAAGTTTCTGGCGTGAAACCCCGGAATCTCCGGCCTGACGCCTGATTTTGATAGTTTTGCCTCTAATCTTGCATTGGCTAATTTCCTCTTATTTGTTTGTGCCCGTGCACGTGTTGTCAACTAACAACAAGCTTCCGCATCGACACCACGGCCCACGAACATCCTCCCGCTCCACCGACACCAAGTTCATCATCAAAGAAGGTATAACTTGCGTCACCTTGTTAACCCCTATCTTCCTTTGTGTGTACCTACCCCATGAGAGTGGCTCATCTTGTGTTTGGTTGAGCATTGTGCATTTGTCCTTGGATAGTGAGTGTGCAAGAGCAATATCAAGTGTGACTAGGTAGCATCAAGGGAGAGCAAAAAAAGATACAAAGAAAAAGAAAAAGAAAAATAGTCTCCCCTTGCAAAAGAGAGTCTCAAAGCTTGTAAGCAAGAGAGAAAGAAGAGCACCCAAGGCAAGTGCACAAATCTGTTGCTCATTTTTCCTCTTTGCAAACGAGCCACGGTCTCTCCTTGCATTGGCACGACAACGAGCTTAGTCTTTGTTAGGACATTTTGTTTGCTCATTTTCATAGTCGTGTCAATCCCAACTATCTCCACGTGTGTGTATATAGTCGTAGGTTCCCGTCACCCCTTTTGAGTTGTTGACCTTCGCCTTTGACTTGAGTTTTGTTGGATTTTACCCACATTCGACTATCCCTTTTCTTTTGGTTGATTCTTTGGCTTTCCACAATCCTAACCTACCACCAACAAGCTTTTGAGAGTTAGTCCTTTCTTTAGTGTTAGTTTTCTTTGCATTTCCACTTTGCACGCTTATAGCTCTCACTTGTGGTTTCTAGTTTGGTGCAATCCCCAAGGTGAGGTACAAGGCTAACACCACCATATTCCACTCCCATATACAATACTTGTGTGCTTTGCATGATGGATAGGCATGGTGAGTCGAGCCAACCACCTCCCCAAGAAGAAGATCAAGGATCGTACATGACGCGCGCAAGTCACTTCATCGTTCGGCAAGAGTTCCGTGAACGTTGCCAAGCCCTTGAGACACGACAAGATGAACAATTTGGCGAGACGCAAGCCGAGTTCAAGAACATCGAAAACCGCTTCGATGGCCTCGAATGACAAATGCACGCAATGCATCACAACTTCGGCCACCAAATTGAAGTGCTACAATGCTCCGTGGCCGAAACAAATGACAATCATCGACGCCTCCTCGACGGTATGGCAAGGCCACGTTCATGCGCATCAAGCTCTTCAAGCTCATTGCGTCTCCATGCTCCTCCTGAACAAGATCTTCAACCAAGTGTTCCAAGACGCAATGATTCCCCCGTGGTGGAAGATGGAAGTTCTTCGAACTATGTACCTTCCCCACGGCACGCCGCAACGTCAAGCTATGATGGTGATTTCTCCTCAAGGCCAAGAGCAAGGCAAGAAGCACATCGTCATCATGCTAGGGCATTAGTGCTCCAACAAGAGAAACCGCAAGTGCAACCACAAGTGCAACCGGAAGTCTTCCACCATCGACCGCGACACATACTTGACACAACAAGTGATGACTCCAACTTGGAGAATCAAGTTCGTCATCGACGTGAAGCTCTCCAAGATCCTCCTCCTCATCATCAACGTCATGAACATCTGCACTGACACCATGGTCATCACGAGGCGCCTCCTCCACCACAGCAAAACTTGGAGCGTCAAGTGATACAAGTTGAGTGACACCCACCACGTCAAGAGGCTCACGATCATGATCTTCGCCGTGAGGCCCATGTGCCTAACCAACATCACCAACCGAGGAATGAGACTCCCCTTCGTCGTCAACCGCATCAAGAGGCTCCACACCCACGCCACCAAGAGGTCCAAGCGCCTCAACCATGTCACCAACCGCGCCAAGAGAAAGAGCAAGCTCCTCAACAACAATATGATGAGCAAGCTCCGCAACAAGGACGCGAGAACCAAATTCCACCTCCCCAACTACAAGATCATCAACAAGGTCACCAAGCTCGTCGCAATGACCGCAACAATGAAGAAACTTTTGGCAAGATCAAGTTCACAATGCCCAAGTTTACTGGATCCAATGACCCCGAAGAATACCTCTCATGGGCACTCAAAGTCGACAAGATCTTCCGCATGCACAACTATAGCAACGAGAAGATGGTCGACATGGCTTCGCTTGAGTTTGACGATTACGCCAACCTTTGGTGGGAACAAGTTCAAGTTGCTCGTGATGCAAGGCAAGAGCCACCAATCACAACTTGGCATGACATGAAGGCTCACATGAGATCCCGGTTTGTCCCCACGCATTACACGCGTGACCTCTTCAACAACCTCCAAGCGCTTCGTCAAGGGACAAAGACCGTGGAAGAGTACTTCAAGGAAATGGAACCCAACTTGATTCGCGCCAACATTTATGAATGCATGGAGCAAACAATGGCACGTTTCCTTATTGGCTTGAATCACCCAATTAAGCGCATCGTCGAGTTCCAAACATACAACACCAAGGTTGAGCTTGTGCATATAGAAACAAAGGCGGAACGTCAAGTGCAAGAGGACATCAAGTACAACAATCCCAAGACGTATTTCACCTACAAGCAAGCTTCAACCGCTACACCAACAACTTTCAATGGAAGCTCCTCAAGTACCTCCAAGCCTTCCTTCGAGCCCACACTTCCTCAAGGAAAACTGCCCCCAAGTGGCAAGCAAGCAAAGAGTGATACACCTTTCAATGGTGAATGCTACAAGTGTGGAGGTAAAGGACACAAGTCGGACGAATGTGGAAACAAGAAAGTCTTGTTCATCCATGACAATGGTGATGAAGAGTACTTGAGTGAAGATGAGATTCATTCCCGTGTCAAGGAAGCAATGGCAAGGCAACGAGTGGAATATGATCAAGAACTCCTCATGTGTGAACATGACGCAAGTCCATTGCTTGTCGTCACAAGGATCTTGACCACTCAAGCACAAGAGCATGAAAACCAATGCTCCAATATCTTCCAAACACGAGCCGACATCAATGGAAAATCTATCAAGGTGATCATTAACGGAGCGAGTTGCCACAACCTTGCTAGCACCGAGTTGTGTGAGAAGCTCAACCTCACCCTCCATCCGCACAAGCACCCCTACCACGTGCAATGGCTAAGTGACCAAGGGTCCGTGAAGATCAAGCATACCATATCGGTCTCCTTCGCCATTGGTCCTTACAAAGATATAGTGGAGTGTGATGTGGTTCCTATGACAGTTTGCCACATGCTTCTTGGTCGACCATGGCAATTTGACAAGGCTTCTTAACATGATGATCGCACCAATGTATACACCTTCAAATGGCTCAACAAAACATGTGTTTTGCAACCGCTGACTCCTAGACAAATAATTGCGGACAATGCAAAGGCTTTAGCGAGGGCACAAAGCACAACACCTACTTGTGAGAAGAGCGGTGAGAGAGAGAACCACCTCATAGTGAGTGAGAGCCACAAGCCAAACTCGAGGGGAAAAACTAAGAGTGTTCTCCTTGCCACCAAAAGTGAGATGAGAGATGTTCGGAACAACCCATCCATCTTGCACTATGTCCTCCTTTGCAAGGGACTAGCGCAAGGAACTAATGAATTAACCAATGTTCCTCCATCTTTGGTGAGTGTTTTGCAGGAATTCAAGGATGTGTTCCCCGAAGAGCTCCCACATGGACTACCTCCTCTTCGCGACATCAAAATTGCATTGACCTCATCCCCGGCGCACCTCTTCCAAACCGCACCGCCTACCGCACTAACCCGGAGGAGACGAAGGAGATCAAACATCAAATGAACCAACTAGTCTCCAAAGGCTTGATCCAAGTTAGCACTAGTCCAAGTGCCGTACCCGTGATTCTTGTTCCAAAGACGGATGATACGTTACGGTTATGCATCGAATGTCGTCCAATCAATGCTATCACCGTGCGTTATCGACATTCCATACCACGTCTCGATGACATGCTTGATGAGTTGTGTGGAGCCACTATTTTTTCGAAAATTGATCTTCGTAGTGGTTACCATCAAATACGCATGGCTGAAGGTGATGAGTGGAAAACCGCCTTCAAGACCAAACTTGGTCTCTATGAATGGTTGGTTATGCCCTTTGGTTTATCGAATGCCCCATCCACCTTCATGCGCCTTATGAATCACATCTTGCATTCTCTCATTGGAAAAAGTGTTGTTATCTATTTCGATGATATCCTTGTTTATAGCAAATCACTTGAGGACCATATAACACATGTCAAGGAAGTTTTGCAAATCCTTCGACATGAAAAGCTTTATGGTAATCTTTCCAAGTGCACATTTGCTAAAGACAAGTTGATTTTTCTTGGATTTGTCGTTTCTTCGAAGGGAATTGAAGTTGATGTTTCCAAGGTAAAGGACATACGAGATTGGCCCATCCCAACAAATGTGAGTGAACTCCGAAGTTTTCATGGGTTGGCCGGTTTCTATCGTCGCTTTGTGAAAGACTTTTCAACCATTGCTTGTCCTCTCAACAAGTTGACAAAAAAGAATGTCACCTTCGTGTGGGGCAAAGCACAACAAAAAGCTTTTGATGAACTTAAAAAGAGGCTCACCGAAGCACCTCTTCTTGCTTTACCAGATTTCACAAAAACTTTTGAGATAGAGTGTGATGCTAGTGGTATTGGCATTGGAGGAGTTCTTATGCAAAACGGACGTCCTATAGCCTACCATAGCGAGAAACTTGATGGTGCTTGCCTTAACTATCTGATTTATGACAAAGAGCTTTTGCCTTAGTTCGTGTCCTTCAAGTTTGGCAACACTACCTATGGACCAAGGAATTTATCATACATTCCGACCACGAGTCGTTGAAATGTCTCAAAGGCCAAGCTAACTTGAGCAAGAGACATGCTAAGTGGGTTGAGTTCATGGAGTCTTTTCTGTACATTGTCAAGTATAAGAAGGGCAAAGATAATGTAGTTGCGATCAGAATCGCCTCTTGAATTACGCCTTAGTTACAAGCCCGGATGAGCGGAAATGGTTAAAATAGTAGGTGGGGCCAAATGCCACTCATAGGTAGACCTTTCGTCCCTAACCATTTCCAAACATCGGGACAAGAACGAGCGCGTAATCGGCTGAAGGGATCAACTACATACACAAATGAGTATGTATGCAAGCCACATACAACAAATCCTCGAGCTATTCCATCTAAAAGAAATAGAAATATTGCAGCATATACGGCAAGATCCAAATATCCTAGATAGATATAATAGTTTAGGATATCTCCTCATACATCAAACATCAGAGTATCAGGCGGAAGCGAAAAACAAGATCCGAGTACGGATAAGAAGCAAATCGGCATAAGATGCCCCATAAATAAATGCATCTCGCCCACAGATCTCACGGATCCCTGTTCCTAGAATTTCTACACCGGGTGATCGTTGCCAACATCGTCCATCTCCTCCACCTAGTATCCATCTTGCGAGTATACCTGTTCATCTGAATCAAACAATTTATCGTGTGAGACCCTAGGGGTACTCAGCAAGTCTTTATGCCTCTAAAGGGGACACAACCTGGGGTGACGCAATTGCAGCAAAAGACAATAACTAACAATTCTATAGATACTCGCTAACCATCCGCCTAACTAATGATAGATGGATGTCCGTTAATTAGAAACAACGGTTATAACAGTAATATTAACAGATCCATCCTCCTCCTCGCTTACCAACGAGGAAGCGGACGAATAACCCTCCATCCGTTGGCAGTTTTATTAACCATTCCATGAGTGTTGCACTATTTACTAGTCAGGTACTTAGTCAAATTAAAAGCGGTGCTTTAGTTATACTTGTCTATGATCGAGAAACTGTGCTCCAAGTCGTCCATAACCGCGAACACGGCTTTCAGACAGATTTACCCTACAGGGATGCACAAATAGCAACACACACTCGATCAACCTCGGAAAAACCAAATCAAAACCCAACGAGGCATTCACGACAAAGTGATCATAGGATTCAGAAATGTTTCAGGGGGCCACCCCATTAAGCTACCCGCAACGAAGTTGGCCGGCTCTGAGACGGACCCAAGGTTTGCGTCAATGGCTGTAAACGACTGGGAACCCGAAAGTGTGACTGGTCTTGTCGATACCACGAAAACACTCCACATCCAAAACAGTACAGGTGCTCCTCGCACAATCTTAAATAAAGCAGTAAAGCATGGCATAAGTACAGGATAGTAATAAAGCCCCAAACTACTTTGTGGCCCCAAGAAATAAGAATGAATCAAGCTCGCCTGTGGGGGTCCATAAGGCCTCCCGGATGTGGATAGTGCGAATAGTCAAGGAACAGGAATCAAGTACTCGGGATCCTACGGGACACAAGTGAGCATGAAGAACCAAATGGCAGATATTGCTCACCGGTGCCACTTTCATTAGTTATCCCATTACTACGCAGATTAAGTTGTTTAGGTACCTCGTTATCCATTAGACTCTCACAAACCCTACACATGTCGTTTCTACCCGCATGGCTCAAACAACTCCTGTAGTAATGGCTCATGGGATGGAGGAACAAGCTTCGGTGGGGTTTAAAAGTAAAGGCTATGCAGTACTTGGGATTCAGTTTAATGCAATCATGACTCAATGATGCAAGAATAAGATAGAGGCAATAGGTACTATATGTATGCAAGCATGTGGTAGTGCTTGCCTGGCAGCTCAGTTGAAGCGAGGGACGAATTTGGGTAGTGCTCCTAGGATTCCTGATATATCCCCTGCTCAGCGTCTATTCAAAGAAGAACCAAATAAACAAGGGCCAACATAAATAGAGCGCACAAGCATATGAATTACAATGCGACAAGCACACAATCATGCCATGATGAATGATGCACAATTTGCATGGCAATAATGTAGCATGGCTTGGGTGAGGTGTGGAGTACAAGAATAAAGCATTTTACTGAGTTTTAGTCACATTTTATACTCAAATAAGTTGTTGTATACTTTATATTTATATGATGCATGCTGCAATTCAGAACATGGAATGCATAGATAGAACAGGCTCGTCGCGCTGATTGATTTAGATATATTATTTGTCAAATTTATAAAACAAAAAAGTTATTAATTAATTAAGATAAAGGGCATTTTATTGTAATTTTAATTATCTCGAAATTTTAAAGTGCTCAAAAAAAATTTGAATGGCATATTTGAATTCCTCACATTTTTCTAATTTCAAAACATATATCATAAGTATTATTTGGATTTGTAAATTAAAAGTTATTTAAAAACTGATTTGAATTTGAATTTAAATAAATTTCTGGAAGTGTTAATTGAAAACAGAAAATGGAAAAAAAAACTTTTCATACCCAGGCAAATTCAGCCCCAGCCAAAGATGGGTGGGCCAACGCTGAACGCGCGGGAAAAACGCGCCGTCAACTTTTCTCACCGGGACCTCCCTTAGCCGCAACCGCTGACAGGTGGGGTCGAACTTAGCGGGGCCACGCGCGCACGTCGCCCAGCAGGGGCGTGACACTTGGGCGGTCCGGGGCTGCAGGGTCGGAGAATCTCCAGACCGCGGGGGTTTTCTTGTAAGATTTCACCGGGCCGACAGTGGGCTCTGATCGCGGGTTTAGGCGGGAAAAAGGGCAGGGGCCCAAGTGCAAGAATGTCATCGATCGTGCTACCGACGAGCTCTAACGACGGCGGATCTGGCCGTCTTCCGTTGTCAGTGGCGACGAAACGGCGGCGAATCTCGCTAAGCCGCAAAAAGGAAAAACAAAGAGGGGACATCGGGCTACAACTTTCGTGCAGGGAGAAACACCGGAGGAGGGCTATGCTGGCCGGGCTTCACGGGGGAACAAAGAGGGTAAACACGCGGGGTTGTTGCCTACAGCACGCGGTTTCATGGCTGGCGGCACGCCGAAGTCTCGACGGAGGGGCGGGCTACTGGCAGAGGAGGGGAAGACCATGTCCGGGTTGCGGGAGCTCACCATGTGTCGCCCTGCATGGTCGACGCCAGAGGTGGGGTGGATCTGGCGCCGGGCTCGTGGACGGCGACCTTGGCCTTCTCCAGTTCGCGGCGGCGCTCGGCTTGTTCCGGCGAGGCTGTGGTCCCGGGCTGGTACGAGGTGAAGAAGGGGACGTGGACGACCTCGTCGGTGCTCCTGGCGGGGTTTGGGGAGCGCCGGGGCGCGCAGAACTCGAGCGAAACGTAGCAGCTAGGGTTTTGGCTCTAGGTGGTGGTCTTGTCGTCTAGGGAGGAAGAAGGGGAAGTGGAGAGGAACTAGGGCGGCTCATGGACGAGATCTGAGGTGGGTGAGGCAGTAGAGAGGGAAAGGGAAGCACATGGGTGGTGGTAGCTTTGCAAAAAGTGAGGAGGGGGGTCGGGTAGGTCTTCTCTTCCTCCTTCTTCTCTTTGTCTTGGAGCCAAAGAAAAAGGGGAAGGGCAGGTGAGGTGAGACGGCCAGGTGGGGCCAGCATGGAAGAGAGAGGGAGTGGAAAAAAAAGAGAGAGGTGTGGTAGGGATTAGGGTTTAGTGTATGTGTTTAGATTTTTAAACATGTTGATAAGATCAAACCAAAAGGAGAAACATGAGGGCTTGAATTATCAAGAGATGAGGTGGAGGAGTAGCCAAGAAAAAGAGAAAGAAAAGATGTAAGGGAAGATGCCCTCAATTGATTCATGCATGGAGATAAAAAAAAAGATGTTGATGAGAAAAGGGAATGGTGGAGAGATGATGTAGAGGATCCCACAAAGAAGAACCACTAAAACAAAGGAAAACAAAAGGGTTAAAGGTGGTGATGGTGGTTGCATGGCCCATGCAAAAATAATGAATGCCATGATCTATTTTGTGAAAACAATAATAATAATATGGCATTATTCTTATGCATTCCCAAGAAATGGAATAAGGCCAAGCAAAAGGATTTATAGAATTAGATCCACCCCACCCACATGAGCTAGAGTAAAAATCAAAAGAAAAAGAAAAACAAGCTCATGGGTTATTGGAATGGTGAAATTATAAGGTGGTGACAAAGAAAGGTGATGGAGTTGAATAAAAGATATGCCCCCAACTCAACTTGGGCATTTACACAATATATCAATAACCAAATACAATAGCAAGAGGCAAAATACAGTTAATAATGCATATGAGAGAAGAACCAAAAGAAAAAGGGTTTTATATGATGCTCAAATGCAAGGTGGCATGATGGCATGAGCATGATATAATTATGATGCAACAATTGTATATAGGAAGTAGCCATTATATTATTAAACCATGTAGCATTACCATTGTTAGACAATTGGGATGCTACACAGACGCATTGTCTCGCAAACATACAAGCCTTCTTACGAGACTTGAAATCAACGTGTTGGGTCTTGAGGAAATAAAATCTTTGTATGCTTCTGATCCGTTCTTTGAACCAATTTTCGCAAAGTGCTCCAATGACAAAGGAGTTGATGATTTCTATTTGCATAAGGTCTTTCTATTTAAACAAAACAAGTTATGCATTCCGAAGTCGTCGCTTCAACTTTTGCTTCTCCAAGAATCTCATGGTGGAGGCCTCATGGGTCACTTTGGCTGTGACAAGACATTGGACATGCTCTCCAATCACTACTTTTGGCCCAAGATGAAGCGTGACGTGGAGCGCTACATTCATCGATGCACGACATGTGTTCAAGCTATGTCGCAAGCTAACACTTATGGTCTTTATATGCCATTGTTGATTCCTCATACCCCTTGGTCCGACATTAGCATGGATTTCGTGTTAGGATTGCCTAGATCTAAGCATGGTCATGACTCTATATTTGTTGTTGTGGATCGTTTTTCCAAAATGGTACACTTCATACCGTGCCATAAGACCGACGATGCTTCACATGTTGCAAATCTGTTTTTTAGGGAAATCGTCCGTCTTCATGGTGCGCCAAGGACAATCGTCTCCGACCGCGACGTCAAATTCATGAGCTAATTATGGAAGACCCTCATGGACAAGCTCAGCGTCAAGCTCCTCTTTTCATCCGCATCGGCTCCTCAAACTGATGGCCAAACCGAAGTTGTCAACCGAAGCCTCGGAACTCTCCTTCGTGTGTTGATGAAGAAAACCTCAAGGATTCGGAGGAATGCATTCCACACGCTGAGTTCGCCTACAAACGAGCCAAGCACTCAAACACCAAGATGAGTCCATTCATGATCGTCTATGGTTTCGAGCCCATCACCGCGCTCGACATCCTACCGCTACCTCTCCATGAGCGCACGAACATGGACATCGAGAAACGCGCACAAGCTATGAAGAAACAAGAGCTACTATCGAACAACAAGTCATTCTCCAAGCTTCAAGGCTAAACAAGGACAATAAGGAGATGATATTTGAAGAAGGTGACCTTGTGTGGATACACCTAAGCAAAGACCGCTTCCCCAAGGAACGTGACTCCAAGCTCAAGCCAAGATGAGATGGTCCCTTTAAGATTCCTCAAAAGAATCAACAACAACACCTACATCATCGACATACCGACCTCCAAGTACCTTGCAAGCAATACATTCAATGTCAAGGATCTCTCACCATACCATGGAGATGTTCATGATGATAACCATGAAGATTCGAGGACGACTCTTTCCCAAGGGGGGGAGCTGATGCAGCCTGTCCTACATCTACACCAACAAGTCCCCCAAGTGGACCTATGACTCGTGCTCGAGCCAAACTCCTACAAGCTAAGGTGAACTTGCTCCTCTCCTCATGCCAATTTGATACATCCTTGGATGGTGTGCTACTTCTTGCAACTACTCGATGCCTCATCAGGTACGAAGCACCAACACATGAACAAGCACCCCAGGATGGAGAATAAGGAGAAGAGGCTAGAGCTGCTCAGACCGGAGTCTCCGGTCTGCGCACACCGGAGTCTCCGGTCCACCAAAGTCTCCGACCTGAAGACACTGGAGTCTCCGGCCCCACCTCCGGTCTGCCCCCAGAACCGGGCCCTGGGACAATCTGAAGGCCCCTCTAGAGGCCGGTCCGGAGACCGACCGGAGTCTCCGGTCCAGTACACCGGAGTCTTCGGTCCAGCACACCGGAGTCTCCGGTCCAGCACACTGGATTCTCCGGTCTGACCGTCACCAGGCATGAAAAGTCCTTTGGGCCTGCGGCCCATGTACCCCTTAGTCCGTCCAGAACTTATCTTTTATTCCTAAAGTACCCCTGTTTAAGTGGCTGGCCTATATATAGTCCCGCACCTCCATTGTAAACCCTAGGCATGATATTGGAATTAGTGGAAAGCCCTTGTGGACCTATCTAGTTCTTGCCTCATGCTCCTTGACCAAGGAGCACCAATATCCCCAAATCTCGTTGGAGTTTGCATCGTGCCTCCGTGTTGTACAAGGCCTTGGCATCGGTGTCACTTTGCCAAGACATCAAGATCTCACTGAGTCTCCCATCTCGCCGTGCCGGTTCGAGAGAGAGTCCTCCGCCCGACGCCAATCCTAGGGATTGCGCCGGACCGGTCACCGCAGGCGTGAGCTATTGGTGTGTATCGTGGTTTTGTGTGTGTGTGTGTGTTCATCGCGTTCTTGGTGCGTGCGTTCGTCGTGTTCATCCTCCCCTCCTCTCCACGCACTCCATCCTTGATTTGAAAGGGAATCGTGAAAGATCAGGCCACCCTAGAGGTTTGCCCTCAACAAATCTGTTGCTCATTTTTCCTCTTTGCAAATGAGCTCGGTCTCTCCTTGTATTGGCACGACACCGAGCATAGTCTTCGTTAGGACATTTTTTTTGCTCATTGTTATGTGGGTAACCCCGTGGGTGGCCCGATCTTCACGGATCTCGTGGTCAAATCGATGGGAAAGCGAGGGGAAAGGAAGAAGGTAGTGGAAGCGACGCACACCTCGCGAAGAACACGATGAAAACACGCAAAGCACACACGATACAAGGCCAATCGCTCTCACTGGTGGCCATCGGTCTGATAGAATCCTCGCAAGGAAAGATCGGTCAACGTGCTCCCTCGATCCCACACAGAGAGGGAAGAACACCTTGGAGGGGGTCTTGAAGGCTTGGCAAAGGGACACCAATGCCAAGGCCTTGTACAACGAGGGAGGCGCGATGCAAACTCCAATGAGGTGGTCACGATAGTCGATCCCCTTTGGTAGAAGGGATGAGGCAAAACTAGAGATTCCACAAAGGGGGTTGTCTTTAGTCTATCATCTATGCCTAAGGGATACAATGAGGGGTGGGGGCTCTATTTATAGGCCAGCCACACGTTCAAGGGTAGTTTGGGCATAAAACTAGGGTTTGGTGTGAAATAGAGGGGTACATGGGCCAAGGGCCCAGCTGTTGGCTCATAGGCCCATCACTTGGGCCGGATAGTCCGGGTCGGAGTGACTGGACAGTCCGGGGTAACCGGACACTCCGGGGTAGCCGGACAGTGTCCGAACTGGCCTTCTGAATGTCCACACCAGGTTGGGGCTGGGGCAGGCCAGACACTCCGGCCGAGTCGCGCCGGACACTCCGGCTGGTTCCGGGCGGACACTCCGCCACCGCCAGGAGGTGCAGCCAGGCCCGTGGGTCGACGCAGCGGGGGTTCGTACCTGATGATGGACAGAGTAGTGGTATGAAGTAGCAAGCCATCCAGGTTTATGTCAAAGTCACATGATGAGAGGAGCGAATTCACCTTATCTTGAAGGAGCTTGGCTCGAGCACGGGTCATCGGTCCACTTGGGGGACTCAGTGGTGTAGATGTAGGAGCGTCCATAGGACGGGCCACATCACTCATTTTCATAGTCGTGTCAATCCCAACTATCTCCACGTGTGTGTTTATAGTCGTAGGTTCCCGTCACCCCTTTGAGTTGTTGACCTTCGCCTTTGACTTGAGTTTTATTGGATTTTACCCTCATTTGACTATCCCTTTTATTTTGGTTGGTTCTTTGGCATTCCACAATCCTGACCTACCACCAACAAGCTTTTGTGAGTTAGTTATTTCTTTAGTGTGAGTTTTCTTTGCAATTCCACTTTGCACGCTTATAGCTCTCACTTGTGGTTTCTAGTTTGGTGCAATCCCCAAGGTGAGGTACAAGGCTAACACCACCATATTCCACTTCCATATACAATACTTGTGTGTTTTGCATGATGGATAGGCACGGTGAGTCGAGCCAACCACCTCCCCAAGAAGACGATCAAGGACCGTACATGACGCGTGCAAGTCACTTCATCGTTTGACAAGAGTTCCGTGAATGTTTCCAAGCCCTTGAGACGCGATAAGATGAAGAATTTGGCGAGACGCAAGCCGAGTTCAAGAACATCGACAACCGCTTCGACGTCCTCGGACGACAAATGCATGCAACGCATCACAACTTCGGCCACCAAAATGAAGCGCTTCAACGCTCCGTCGCAAAAAACAAATGACAATCTGCGACGCCTCATCGACGGAATGGCAAGACCGTGTTCCCATGCTGCAAGCTCTTCAAGTTCTACGCATCGTCATGCACCTCTTCAAAAAGATCTACATCCAAGTGCTCCAAGATGCAATGATGCCCCCGTGGTTGAAGATGGAAGTTCTTCGAACTATGTACCTTCCCCGCGGCACGCCGCAACGTCAAGCTATGATGGTGATTTCTCTTCCAGGCCAAGAGCATGGCAATAAGCACACCGTCATCACACAAGGGCATTAGTGATCCAACAAGAGAAACCACAAGAAGAACCGCAAGTGCAACCGCAAGTCTACCACCATCGACCGCGACACATACTTGACACAACAAGTGATGACTCCAATTTGGAGAACCAAGCTCGTCATTGACGTGAAGCTCTCCAAGATCCTCCTCCTCGTCATCATCGTCATGAACGTCCGCACCGACACCATGGTCATCACGAGGCGCCTCCTCCACCACACCAAAACATGGAGCGTCAAGTGGTACAAGTTGAGCGATGCCCACCACGTCAAGAGGCTCACGACCATGATATTTGCCGTGAGGCCCATGTGCCTGACCAACATCACCAACCAAGGAACGAGCCTCCTCTTCATCATCAACCACGTCATGAGGCTCCACCTCCTCAACAACCTCATGGGGCCCAAGCGCCTCAACAACATCACCAACCGCGCCAAGAGCAAGTGCAAGCTCCTCAACACCAATATCAAGAGCAAGCTCCGCAACAAGGTCGCGAGAACCAAGTTCCACCTCCTCAACCACAAGATCATCAACAAGGTCACCAAGCTCATCACAATGACCGCAACGATGAAGAAACTTTCGGCAAGCTCAAGTTCACAATGCCCAAGTTCACTAGATCCAATGACCCCGAAGAATACCTCTCGTGGGCACTCAAGGTCAACAAGATCTTCCGCATGCACAACTATAGCAACGAGAAGATGGTCGCCATGGCTTTGCTTGAGTTTGATGATTACGCCAACCTTTGGTGGGAACAAGTTCAAGTTATTGAAGGCTCATATGGGACCTCGCTTTGTCCCCGCGCACTACACGCGTGACCTTTTCAACAACCTTCAATCGCTTCATCAAGGGACAAAGACCGTGGAAGAGTACTTCAAGGAAATGGAACTCAACTTGATTCGCGCCAACATTGATGAGCGCATAGAGCAAACAATGGCACGTTTCCTTATTGGCTTGAATCACCCAATCAAGCGCATCGTCGAGTTCCAAACATACAACACCATGGTTGAGCTTGTGCACATTGCAACAAAGGCTGAACGTCGAGTGCAAGAGGATATCAAGTACAACAAGCCCAAGACGTACTTCACCTATAAGCAAGCTTCAACCGCTACATCGAAAACTTTCAATGGAAGCTCCTCAAGTACCTCCAAGCCTTCCTTCAAGCCCACACTTCCTTAAGGAAAACTGCCCCCAAGTGGCAAACAAGCAAAGAGTGACACACCTTTCAACGATGAGTGCTACAAGTGTGGAGGCAAAGGACACAAGTTGGCCGAATGTGGAAACAAGAAAGAATTGTTCAGCCATGACAATGTCGATGAAGACTACTTGAGTGAAGATGAATTTGATGCCTGAGTTAAGGAAGCAATGGCAAGACAATGAGTGGAAGATGACCAAGAACTCCTCATGTGTGAACATGACGCAAGTCCATCGCTTGTCATCACAAGGATCTTGACCACTCAAGCACAAGAGCATGAACACCGACGCTCCAATACCTTCCAAACACGAGCCGACATCAATGGCAAATCTATTAAGGTAATCATTGACGGAGGGAGTTGCCACAACCTTGCTAGCACCGAGTTGTGTGAGAAGCTCAACCTCACCCTCCATCTGCATAAGCACCCCTACCATGTGCAATGGCTAAGTGACCAAGGGTCCGTGAAGATCAAGCATACCGCATCGGTCTCCTTCGCTATTGGTCCTTACAAAGATAAGGTGGAGTGTGATGTGGTTCCTATGATAGTTTGCCACATGCTTCTTGGTCGACCATGGCAATTTGACAAGGCTGCTCAACATGATGGTCGCACCAATGTATACACCTTCAAATGGCTCAAATAACATGTGTTTTGCAACCAATGACTCCTAGCCAAATAATTGCGGACAATGCAAAGGCTTTAACGAGGGCGCAAAGCACAACACCTACTTGTGAGAAGAGCGGTGAGAGAGAGAACCACCTCATAGTGAGTGAGAGCCACAAGCCCAACTCGAGTGGAAAAACTAAGAGTGTTCTCCTTGCCACCAAAAGTGAGATGCGAGATGTTCGGAACAACCCATCCATCTTGCACTATGTCCTCCTTTGCAAGGGACTAGCACAAGGAACTAATGAATTGACCAATGTTCCTCCATCTTTGATGATTGTTTTGCAGGAATTCAAGGATGTGTTCCCGGAATAGCTTCCACATGGACTACCTTCTCTTTGTGACATCGAACATCGCATTGACCTCATCCCCGACGCACCACTTCCCAACCGCGCCGCTTACCGCACGAACCCGGAGGAGACAAAGGAGATTGAACGTCAAATCAACCAACTCGTCTCCAAAGGTTTGATCCAAGTTAGCAGTAGTCCAAGTGTCGTACCCATGATACTTGTTCCAAAAACGGATGATACGTTACGGTTATGCATGGACTGCCATTCAATCAATGCTATCACCGTGCGTTATCGACATCCCATACCACTTCTAGATGACATGCTTGATGAATTGTGTGGAGCCACTATTTTTTCGAAAATTGATCTTCGTAGTGGTTACCATCAAATACGCATGGCTGAGGGTGATGAGTGGAAAACTGTCTTCAAGACCAAACTTGGTCTCTATGAATGGTTGGTTATGCCATTTTGTTTATCTAATGCACCATCTACCTTCATGCGCCTTATGAATCACATCTTGCGTACTCTCATTGGAAAAAGTGTTGTTGTCTATTTCGATGATATTCTTGTTTATAGCAAATCACTTGAGAACCATATTACACATGTCAAGGAAGTTTTGCAAATCCTTCGACATGAAAAGCTTTATGCCAATCTTCCCAAGTGCACTTTTGCTAAAGTCAAGTTGATTTTTCTTGGATTTGTCGTTTCTTCGAAGGGAATTGAAGTTGATGTCTCCAAGGTAAACGACATACGAGATTGGCCCATCCCAACAAATGTGAGTGAACTCCGAAGTTTTCATGGGTTGGCCGGTTTCTATCGTCACTTTGTGAAAGACTTTTCCACCATTGCTTGTCCTCTCAACGAGTTGACGAAAAAGAATGATACGGATCAAGCCGATGATCCTACAGTTTTGTCCCGATCTTTCATAGCCAGTAACCCGAATAATAATCCTTCCAATAACGCCGATGAACGTCACCTGAAGAAGAGGAACAAATCCAGCAAGTAACGTGATGAAGATCACCACGCCTCAAACCTGAGCACGATAATCCTTGATGAACACAAGAACCTCCACAACAATAATTTGATAAACAGTATCGTCGTCCCCGGAGGGATGATACACGGTGGAGCACAATATAGTTTTTAGACTAAACAACTGAACTCCCCTAAACCCTAGGCAGCTGGATCCTTTATGTAGGAGGCCTGCAACTAGTCGGTTGGATAGACCCAAACCGAACACACAACAGACTCGAACCTAACCTGGACTCGGACTCAATAACATAGCAACAATATTTGACACAACCTTAGACTTATCATTACATATCGTTGGTCGTCCTGGAATGCCAATCATCAATGGGATGTGCCCGCATCACCTAGCTTGGTGGAGTCCTGAAATTAGGCTTCACCTCCTCCTTCATGCCCATATCATCATCCCCCCTTCAAGAAGCGTTGTCCCCAATGCTTGCGGGTCGGGTCGGAAAGGTGGCGTGATATGAACAATCGCTTCACGCGTCTTCGCCATCTTCAAGCTTGCTTGCCTTCCACTCCGCAACCTCTCTCTCGGCTTGCTTGACTTGAAACATCCCTTGGTTCCTGCACTTCCTCGCGTCTCCATACGAGCTTGGACCTAGGCACCACCGTCTTCTTCTTCTCAACTCTTGTTGGAACCTGTGGTTGCTGAACATGGACATTCTTTGCACGACCTGACATAAGATGAGTAATGCCTAGACCACACAACTGACGAACACATCCATCCTTGCATCTATGCATCCGTACAACTGTCCCAACAAAACGCCTCACAGGTGTGCTAACAAAACTGATCTTGTTACCCTGGTGCACCACATGCACTGGAACATCAGGAGCACAACTATCATCCGTCTGAACACCTGTGTCAACACAAACAACCTTCTGAACACATGCTGCAACATCCTTCCTCTCAGCAATAAGAGGATGCACTTCAACTGGCTTGGCACGAACAAGTTCCACTGACTTGTCACCTACAGGCATAACTGAAGCAATATCAACATTATCGCACTGTGCATTATGCTCTCCATCCTGCACCTTAGCTAGCCCAGATTTTGGCTTAGCCTTGTGCACCTTCTCCTTATGTACCACCAGCTCTACATTAGACTTTATGTGATCATCCTGCATAGGCTTCAAAGTCTACTGTTTGCCACCATGCACAAAAAAATATGTATTTGCTCTTCCAGCATGTGTAACATTGGGATCCTACTGCCATGGACGACCAAGTAACAACCCACATACCTCTAACGGCAACACATCGCACTCAATCTCATCAATATAATCACCAACTGTAAATGGCACACGCACCTTATGAGTTACCTTCAGCATACCACAGCTATTTAACCACTGTAGATGCTTAGGTTCAGGAATACGCCATGTGGACAACCCCAATGCTGCCACCATTGACTTGCTAATGCCATTAGTACATCTTCCTCCATCAACAATCAACTTGCATTCTTTGCCTTTGATCATACACTGCGCCCAAAATAAATTCCAACGCTGGCCCTTGTCAACTATCATGCAAGTATCGCCTTGTACCTTGTTGAGTTGCAAATTCAGCCCACTCAATGGTACAACATCCTCCACGACATCCTTAACAACATCAGCCTTAACAACACCACGACATCCTTAATAACATCAGCCTTAACAACATCAACCACTAATGCTTCAGAAATCGTGGTTGCCACCTTGCTAACTGTCGGCAATGGAACAACTGTCAACTTCTCATGAGTAGTCACAGGCATCGCGACCTTCGATATAAGAGCTCTACTCTTGCCAACATCCACTATCCCATTCACAACCTTGGGCGGCTGCTCGATTTCCTCCATATACGGTAATACGAAGCCATGACGGAGAAAACTTGTTTAGTCCTCCCAACTATGAGAAAACCCATCTATTTCAACCGCCTCGGACCACCAACTGTCTAACTCCTTGTCCACACGCTGGTGAGCAAGAACATACCCATCATACCCACTAAACTTGCCATTGTATTTGCGACATCGATGGAAACCCTGTTCCATGTGCCTTTCCCAATCTTGGTACTCCTCAACTGTCACAAGTCTATGTAGGCACCATCTAAGCTCGGATACGTCACGTTCCACTCCATCCAGGAGATTGATATAGTAATTGAAAACAGCACTAGACTTTTTGCCACGTGTACACATCAAGCCCAAAGTATCTCCTGAAAAAGAATCCATCCTCATAGGCAAAACTTTCTCAGTAGACGGTTTGGTGATATCCGTGCACTATTTCAAAAAAATTGGAATAAAACGACACTGCATTGCAAAAAATCTGGACAAAAACAGACGGATTCCGGCCTGCGTACGGGTCGGTGCCGCGAACCAAAAATTCGATCATGGAAAACCTGAAGCCTAGTGGATCACGTCCCGTTTCCTGCTGCTGCTTTCCTTCCTTTTTTTCCAACGTGAAGCTCATGCACTAGGATTTAAAACTGCTGACGATCAAATCTACCTGAGCGGCCAGAGCGCCAAGCACGTAGATCACCACGCACGCGCGATACCTGATCAGAAGGCGCGGGCGGCCGGACCTTTTTTTTCCTTTTTTTTCACGTAGGCAGGTGGGACTCCTAGGATCCAATCGGTTGCACTTTTTTTGGAATGTGAGCTGCTCACGTACGGAATCTGAACAAAAAACCGATCAAGCCAAGGAACACAGGCGCGATCGCCCAGGAGACTCTGTCTCGTGACCGTACGGCGGTTGGCCTCCTTCCCCCCTTTTTTTCTAGAGTCCACGATCGGATCTGGTACCGAGCGATCTGGCAACCTGGAACGATCTCGTCTTCACTGATCGATCACCACCACGCGTCCGTGAAAAACTCATTCTTGAGGCGCGCGGTTGGCCTCCTTCCTTTTTTACTCCAACTGCCTTGATCCGATCGATCACCACCACACGCTGCACTATCGGATCTGCTTCCGATCGATTCCGATCTAGCTCAAGAACTCGCCTCCCAATCTCTTCTCCACAATCGATCTGTAAACTACTTGTAGAAAAACAGTCCGCAGATGATCCAAAAACAAGCTATGATCAACGAGAGCTCTGATACCACCTGATAAGGATCAAGCCGATGATCCTACAGTTTTGTCCCGATCTTTCATAGCGAGTAACCCAGATAATAATCATTCTAATAACGCCGATGAACGTCACCTAAAGAAGAGGAACGAATCCAGCAAGTAACGTGATGAAGATCACCACGCCTCAAACCTGAGAACGACAATCCTTGATAAACACAAGAACCTCCGCAGCAATAATCTGACAAACGGTATCGCCGTCCCCGGAGGGATGATACACGGTGGAGCACAATATAGTTTTTAGACTAAACAACTGAACTTTCCTAAACCCTAGGTAGCTGGCTCCTTTATATAGGAGGCCTGCAACTAGTCGGTTGGATAGACCCAAACCGAACACACAACAGACTCGAACCTAACCTGGACTCGGACTCAATAACATAGCAACAATATTTGACACAACCTTAGACTTATCATTACATATCGTAGGTCGTCCTGGCATGCCAATCATCAACAGGATGCACCCGCATCACCTAGCTTGGTGGAGTCCTGAAATTAGGCTTCACCTCCTCCTTCATGCCCATATCATCATCCCCCTTGCGTTACCGGATTAAAAAGAGGCTCAGCGAAGCACCTCTCCTTGCGTTACCAGATTTCACAAAAAAATTTGAGGTAGAGTGTGATGCTAGTGGTATTGGCATTGGAGGAGTCCTTATGCAAAATGGACGTCCTATAGCCTACCATAGCGAGAAACTTGATGGTGCTCGCCTTAATTATCCAATTTATGACAAAGAGCTTTTTGCCTTAGTTTGTGTTCTTCATGTTTGGCAACACTACCTATGGCCCAAGGAATTTATCATACATTCCAACCATGGGCCGTTGAAATATCTCAAAGGCCAAGCCAACTTGAGTAAGAGACACGCTAAGTGGGTTGAGTTCATGGAGTCTTTTTTGTACATTGTCAAGTATCAGAAGGGCAAAGATAATGTAGTTGCGGACGCTTTGTCTCGCAAACACACAAGCCTTCGTACGAGACTTGAAATCCACGTGTTGGGTCTTGAGGAAATAAAATCTTTGTATGCTTCTGACACGTTCTTTGAACCCATTTTCGCAAAGTGCTCCATTGACAAAGGAGTTGATGATTTCTATTTCATAAGGGCTTTCTTTAAACAAAACAAGCTTTGCATTCCGAAATCGTCGCTCCAACTTTTGCTTCTCTAAGAATCTCATGGTGGAGGCCTTATGGGTCACTTTGACCGTGACAAGACATTGGACATGCTCTCCACTCACTACTTTTGGCCCAAGATGAAGCGCGACGTGGAGCGCTACGTTCAATGATGCATGACATGTGTTCAAGCTAAGTCACAAGCTAACACTTATGGTCTTTATATGCTATTGCCTATTCCTCATACACCTTGGTCCAACATTAGCATGGATTTTGTGTTAGGATTGTCTAGATCTAAGCATGGTCGTGATTCTATCTTTGTTGTCGTGGATCGCTTTTCCAAAATGGCACACTTCATACCGTGCCATAAGACCGACGATGCTTCACATGTTGCCAATTTGTTTTTCAGATAAATCGTCCGTCTTCACGGTGTGCCAAGAACAATAGTCTCCGACCGTGACGTCAAATTCATGAGCTACTTATGGAAGACCCTTATGGCCAAGCTCGGTCTTTTCATCCGTGTCACATCCTCAAACCAATGGACAAACCGAGGTTGTCAACCGAAGCCTCGAAACTCTTCTACGTGTGTTGATCAAGAAAAACTTGAAGGATTGGGAGGAATGCATTCCCCATGCCGAGTTCGCCTACAACCGAGCCAAGCACTCAACAACCTTGATGAGTCCCTTCATGATCGTCTATGGTTTCGAGCCCCTCGCCGCGCTCGACATCCTACCACTACCTCTTCATGAGCGCACAAACATGGACGTCGAGAAGCACGCACAAGCTATGAAGAAACTGCATGAAGAAACAAGAGCTACTATCGAGCAACAAGTCCTTCACCAAGCTTCAAGGTTAAACAAGGACAAGAAGGAGATGATATTTGAAGAAGGTGATCTCGTGTGGATACACCTAAGCAAAGACCGCTTCCCCAAGGAACGCGAATCCAAGCTCAAGCCAAGAGGAGATGGTCCCTTCAAGGTCCTCAAACGAATCAACAACAACGCCTACATCATCGACATACCGACATCCAAGTACCTTGTAAGCAATAATTCAACGTCAAGGATCTCTCACCCTACCATGGAGATGTTCAAGATGACAACCATGAAGAGTCAAGGACGACTCTTTCCCAAGGGGGGGGGGTGATAGAGATCATGTTGAGGGCAAACCTCTAGGGTGGCCTGATCTTTCACGAATCCCACTCAAATCGAGGATGGAGTGCGAGGGAAGGAGGGGAGGGCAAACACGACGAACTCACGCACGAAGAACACGATGAACGCACACACGCAAAACCACGATACACACCAATAGCTCACACCGGCGGTAACCGGTCCGGCGTAATCCCATCGGCGTCGGGCGGAGGACTCTCTCTCGAACCGGCACGGCGAGATGGGAGACTCGGTGAGATCTTGACGTCTTGGCAAAGGGACACCTATGCCAAGGCCTTGTACAACGCGGAGGCAGGATGCAAACTCCAACGAGGTTTGGGATATTTGGTGCTCCTTTGTCAAAGGAGCATGAGGCAAGAACTAGATAGATCCACAAGGGGTTTCCGCTAATTCCCAATATCATGCCTCCGATTTACAATGGAGGTGGGGGAATATATATAGGCGAGCCACTTAAACAGGGGTACTTTAGGAATAAAAGATAAGTTCTGGACGGACTAAGGGGTACATGGGTCGCAGGCCCAAAGGTCTTTTCATGCTTAGCGTCGCTCGGACCGGAGACTCCGATGTGCAGGCCGGAGACTCCGGTCTAGGCCGGAGAATCCGGTGTAGCCTCCGGATGGGCCTTCAGATTGTCCCAAGGCCCGGTGCAGGGGGTCAGACCGGAGAGTGAGCTGGAGTCTCCGGGGTCTTCAGACCGGAGACTTTGGCAGGCTGAAGACTTCGGTGTGCGCAGACCGGAGACTCCGGTCTAAGCATCTCCAGCGGCTTCTGCTTCTTGTTCTCCATCCTTGGGTGCTTGGGGATGTGTCGAGGCTTCGTACCTGATGATGCATAGAGTAGTTGCATGAAGTAGCAGACCATCCAAGGAGGTATCAAATTGGCACGAGGAGAGGAGCGAGTTCACCTTAGCTTGTAGGAGTTTGGCTCGGGCACGAGTCATGGATCCACTTGGGGGACTTGTTGGTGTAGATGTAGGAGTGTCCGTAGGACGGGCTGCATCAGCTCCCCCCCTTGGGAACGAGTCGTCCTCGACTCTTCATGGTTATCATCTTCAACATCTCCATGGTAGGGTGAGAGATCCTTGACATTGAATGTATTGCTTGCAAGGTACTTGGAGGTCGGTATGTCGATGATGTAGGCGTTGTTGTTGATTCTTTTGAGGACCTTGAAGAGACCATCTCCTCTTGGCTTGAGCTTGTTGTCACGTTCCTTGGGGAAGCGGTCTTTGTTTAGGTGTATCCACACAAGGTCACCTTCTTCAAAGATCATCTCCTTCTTGTTCTTGTTTAACCTTGAAGCTTGGCGAAGTATTTGTTGTTCGATAGTAGCTCTTGTTTCTTAATGAAGTTTCTTCGTAGCTTGTGCGCGCTTCTCGACGTCCATGTTCGTGCGCTCATGAAGAGGTAGTGGTAGGATGTCGAGCGCGGTGAGGGGCTCGAAACCATAGACGGTCATGAATGGACTCATCTTGGTTGTTGAGTGCTTGGCACGGTTGTAGGCGAACTCGGCGTGGGGAATGCATTCCTCCTAATCCTTCAAGTTTTTCTTGATCAACACACGTAGAAGAGTTCCGAGGCTTCAGTTGACAACTTCGGTTTGGCCATTAGTTTGAGGATGTGACGCGGATGAAAAGAGGAGCTTGACGCCGAGCTTGGCCATGAGTGTCTTCCATAAGTAGCTCATGAATTTGACGTCGCGGTCGGAGACGATTGTTCTTGGCACACCGTGAAGACGGACGATTTTCCTGAAAACAGATTTGCAACATGTGAAGCATTGTCGGTCTTATGGCACGGTATGAAGTGTGCCATTTTGGAAAAGTGATCCACCACAACAAATATAGAGTCATGACCATGCTTAGATCTAGGCAATCCTAACACGAAATCCATGCTAATGTCGGACCAAGGTGTATGAGGAATAGGCAATGGCATATAAAGACCATAGGGATTAGCTTGCGACGTAGCTTGAACACATGTCGTGCATCGTTGAACGTAGCGCTCCACGGCATGCTTCATCTTGGGCCAGAAGTAGTGAGTGGAGAGCATGTCCAAAGTCTTGTCACGGCCAAAGTGACCCATAAGGCCTCCACCATGAGATTGTTGGAGAAGCAAAAGTTGGAGCGACGATTTCGGAATGCAAAGTTTGTTTTGTTTAAAGATAAAACTCTTATGCAAATAGAAATCATCAACTCCTTTGTCATTGGAGCACTTTGCGAAAATTGGTTCAAAGAACGGGTCGGAAGCATACAAAGTTTTTATTTCCTCAAGACCCAACATGTTGATTTCAAGTCTCGTAAGAAGGTTTGTGTGCTTGCGAGAAAAAGCGTCCGCAACTACATTATCTTTGCCCTTCTTATACTTGACAATGTATGGAAAAGATTCCATGAACTCAACCCACTTAGCGTGTCTCTTACTCAAGTTGGCTTGGCCTTTGAGATATTTCAACGACTCATGGTCGGATTGTATGATAAATTCCTTGGGCCATAGGTAGTGTTGCCAAACTTGAAGAACATGAACTAAGGCACAAAGCTCTTTGATGCAGCCCGTCCTACGGACGCTCCTACATCTATGCCAACAAGTCCCCCAAGTGGACCCTTGACTCGTGCCCGAGCCAAGCTCCTACAAGCTAAGGTGAACTCGCTCCTCTCCTCGTGCCAATTCGATACCTCCTTGGATGGTGTGCTACTTCATGCAACTACTCTATGCATCATCAGGTATGAAACCTCGACACATCACCAAGCACCCAAGGATGGAGAACAAGGACCAGAGCGTGAAGCAGAAGCCGCTGGAGCTGCTCAGACCGGAGTCTCCGGTCTGTGCACACCGGAGTCTCCGGTCCACCAAAGACTCCTGCCTGAAGACCTCGGAGACTCTGGCCCACTCTCCGGTCTGACCGCTGCGCCGGGCCCTGGGACAATCTGAAGGCCCCTCCGGAGGCTGGTCCAAAGACTGACCGGAATCTCCGGCCTAGACCGGAGTCTCCGCTCCACCACATCGGAGTCTCCGGTCCGACCGACGCCAGGCATGAAAAGGCCTTTGTGCCTGCGTCCCATGTACCCCTTAGTCCGTCCAGAACTTGTCTTTTATTCCTAAAGTACCCCTGTTAAAGTGGTGGCCTATATATAGCCCCCCACCTCCATTGTAAACCCTAGGCATGATATTGGAATTAGTGGAAACCCCTTTGTGGATCTATCTAATTCTTGCCTCATGCTCCTTGACCAATGAGCACCAATATCCCCAAACCTCGTTGGAGTTTGCATCATGCCTGCGCGTTGTACAAGGCCTAGGCATCGGAGTCCCTTTTCCTAGACGCCAAGACCTCACCGAGTCTCCCATCTCGCTGTGCCGGTTCGAGAGAGAGTCCTCCGCCCGACGCCGATCCTAGGGATTGCGCTAGACCGGTCACCGCCGGCGTGAGCTATTGGTGTGTATCGTGGTTTTGTGTTTGTGTGTATTCATCGTGTTCTTCGTGCGTGCGTTCATCGTGTTCATCCTCCCCTCCTCTCCCCGCACTCCATCCCCGATTTTAAAGGGAATCGTGAAAGATCAGGCCACCCTAGAGGTTTGCCCTCAACATATTGGTATCAAGAGCTTCGTTGCTCACGATTTCCCCCACAAATTTTTCTTCTATCCACCAAAAATTCGAAAATCCCCAAAAAACAGCCCAAATTTGCCTTTGGATCGATCTCTTGATTTGGAGTGTTATTTGTGGTTTTGATCCGACCAATCCTTGTCTTAGGTGTTGGTCCAGCTTTATCCTGTGTTTTCCCAGCCCAATTTGGCCAATTTTTCGTGGATTTGAGGACCCAAGGCATGGATTTCCGCTCAAGAACACGAGCAGTTCACGATCTGACTCCAGACCGGAGTCTCCGGCCTACACACCGGAGTCTCCGGCCTACACCAGAGTCTCCGGCCTACACCGGAGTCTCTGGCCTGACGCCTGATTTTGACAGTTTTGCCTCTAATCTTGCATTGGTTACTTTCCTCTTGTTTGTTTGTGCCTATGTGCGTGTCGTCAACTAACAACAAGCTTCCGCATCGACAACCCCCTGCTCTCATCAACACCATGACCCACGAACATCATCCCTCATCACCGACACCAAGTTCATCATCAAAGAAGGTATAACTTGCGTCACCTTGTTAACCCCTATCTTCCTTTGTGTGTACCTACCCCATGAGAGTGGCTCATCTTGTGTTTGCTTGAGCATTGTGCATTTGTCCTTGGATAGTGAGTGTGCAATAGCAATATCAAGTGTGACTAGGTAGCATCAAGGGAGAGCCAAAAAAATACAAAAGAAAGAAAAATATACAAAGAAAAAGCAAAAGAAAAATAGTCTCCCCTTGAAAAAGAGAGTCTCAAAGCTTGTAAGCAAGAGAGAAAGAAGAGCGCCCAAAGCAAGTGCACAAATCCGTTGCTCATTTTTCCTCTTTTCAAACGAGCCACGGCCTCTCCTTGCATTGGCACGACAATGAGCTTAGTCTTCGTTAGGACATTTTGTTTGCTCATTTTCATAGTCGTGTCAATCACAACTATCTCCATGTGTGTGTATATAGTCGTAGGTTCCCGTCACCCCTTTTGAGTTGTTGACCTTAGCCTTTGACTTGTGTTTTGTTGGATTTTACCCACCTTTGACTATCCCTTTTCTTTTGGTTGGTTCTTTGGCATTCCACAATCCTAACCTACCACCAACAAGCTTTTGAGAGTTAGTTCTTTCTTTAGTGTGAGTTTTTATTTGCAATTCCACTTTGCACGTTTATAGCTCTCACTTGTGGTTTCTAGTTTTGTGCAATCCCCAAGGTGAGGTACAAGGCTAACACCGCCATATTCCACTTCCATATACAATACTTGTGTGTTTTGCATGAAGGATAGGCACGGTGAGTCAAGCCAACCACCTCCCCAAGAAGAAGATCAAAGACCGTACATGACGAGCGCAGGTCATTTCATCGTCCGCCAAGAGTTCCATGAACGTTGCCAAGCCCTTGAGACGTGACAAGATGAACAATTTGGTGAGAGGCAAGCCGAGTTCAAGAACATTGACAACCGCTTCGACAGCCTCGAACGACAAATGCATGCAATGCATCACAACTTCGGCCACCAAAATGAAGCGTTTCAACGCTCCGTCGCCGAAAGAAATGACAATCTTAGACGCCTCATCGACGGTATGGCAAGACCACGTTCACGCGCATCAATCTCTTCAAATTCTTCGCGTCGTCATGCACCTCTTCCACCAGATCTACATCCAACTGCTCCAAGATGCAATGATGCCCCCGTGGTTGAAGATGGAAGTTCTTTGAACTATGTACCTTCCCCAAAGCATGTCACAACGTCAAGCTATGATGGTGACTTCTCTTCAAGGCCAAGAGCAAGGCAAGAAGCACACCATCATCACGCAAGGGCATTAGTGATCCAACAAGAGCAACCACAATAAGAACCGCAAGTCTACCTCCACCGACCGCGACACATACTTGATACAACAAGTGATGACTCCAATTTGGAGAATCAAGCTCGTCATCGACGTGAAGCTCTCCAAGATCCTCCTCCTTGTCATCAACATCATGAACGTCCGCACCGACACCATGGTCATCACGAGGCGCCTCCCTCGCCTCAACAAAACTTGGAGCGTCAAGTGATACAAGTTGAGCGACGCCCACCACGTCAAGAGGCTCATGACCATGTTCTTCGCCGTGAGGCCAATGTGCCTAACCAACATCACCAACCAAGGAACGAGCCTCCTCTTCGTCATCAACCGCGTCATGAGGTTCCACATCCTCAACAACCTCATGGGGCCCAAGTGCCTCAACACCGTCAACAACCACGCCAAGAGCAAGTGCAAGATCCTCAAACACAATATCAAGAGCAAGCTTCGCAACAAGGACACGAGAACCAAGTTCCACCTCCCCAACTACAAGATCATCAACAAGGTCACCAAGCTCGTCGCAATGACCGCAATGATGTAGAAACTTTTGGCAAGCTCAAGTTCACAATGCCCAAGTTCACTAGATCCAATGACCCCGAAGAATACCTCTCATGGGAACTCAAAGTCGACAAGATCTTCCGCATGCACAACTATAGCAACGAGAAGATGATCGCCATGGCTTCGCTTGAGTTTGATGATTACGCCAACCTTTGGTGGGAACAAGTTCAAGTTGCTCGTGATGCAAGACAAGAGCCGCCAATCACAACTTGGCATGACATGAAGGCTCACATGAGATCCCGGTTCATTCTAGCGAACTACACGTGTGACCTCTTCAACAACCTTCAAGCGCTTCAACAAGGGACAAAGACCGTGCAAGAGTACTTCAAGGAAATGGAACTCAACTTGATTCGCGCCAACATTGATGAACGCATGGAGCAAACAATGGCACGTTTCCTTATTGGCTTGAATCACCCAATCAAGCGCATCGTCGAGTTCTAAACATACAACACCATGGTTGAGCTTGTGCACATCGCAACAAAGGCTGAACGTCAAGTGCAAGAGGATATCAAGTACAACAAGCCCAAGATGTACTTCACCTACAAGCAAGCTTCAACTCCTACACCAACAACTTTCAATGGAAGCTCCTCAAGTACCCCCAAGCCTTCCTTCAAGCCCACACTCCCTCAAGGAAAACTACCCCCAAGTGGCAAGCAAGCAAAGAGTGATACACCTTTCAACGGTGAATGCTACAAGTGTGGAGGCAAAGGACACAAGTCGGCCGAATGTGGAAACAAGAAAGTCTTGTTCATCCATGACAATGGTGATGAAGAGTACTTGAGTGAAGATGAATTTGATGCCCGTGTCAAGGAAGCAATGGCAAGGCAACGAGTGGAAGATGAACAAGAACTCCTCATGTGTGAACATGACGCAAGTCCATCGCTTGTCGTCACAAGGATCTTGACCACTCAAGCACAAGAGCATGAAGACCAACGCTCCAATATCTTCCAAACACGAGCTGGCATCAATGGCAAATCTATCAAGGTGATCATTGACGGAGGGAGTTGCCACAACCTTGCTAGCACCGAGTTGTGTGAGAACCTCAACCTCACCCTCCATCCTCACAAGCACCCCTACCACGTGCAATGGCTAAGTGACCAAGGGTCCGTGAAGATCAAGCATACCGTATTGGTCCCCTTCGCCATTTGTCCTTACAAAGATACGGTGGAGTGTGATGTGGTTCCTATGACAGTTTGTCACATGCTTCTTGGTCGACCGTGGAAATTTGACAAGGCTGCTCAACATGATGGTCGCACCAATGTATACACCTTCAAATGGCTCAACAAAACATGTGTTTTGCAACCGATGACTCCTAGCCAAATAATTGCGGATAATGCAAAGGCTTTAGCGAGGGTGCAAAGCACAACACCTACTTGTGAGAAGAGCGGTGAGAGAGAGAACCACCTCATAGTGAATGAGAGCCACAAGCCAAACTTGAGTGGAAAAACTAAGAGTGTTCTCCTTGCCACCAAAAGTGAGATGAGAGATGTTCGGAACAACTCATCCATCTTGCACTATGTCCTCCTTTGCAAGGGACTAGCACAAGGAACTAATGAATTAACCAATGTTCCTCCATCTTTGATGAGTGTTTTGCAGGAATTCAAGGATGTCTTCCCCGAAGAGCTCCCACATGGACTACCTCCTCTTCGTGGCATCAAACATCGCATTGACCTCATCCCCGGCACACCTCTTCCAAACCGCGCCGCCTACCGCACGAACCCGGAGGAGACGAAGGAGATCGAACGTCAAATTAACCAACTCGTCTCCAAAGGTTTGATCCAAGTTAGCACTAGTCCAAGTGCCGTACCCGTGATTCTTGTTCCAAAGACGGATGATACGTTACGGTTATGCATGGACTGTCGTCCAATCAATGCTATCACCGTGCGTTATCGACATCCCATACCACGACTCGGTGACATGCTTGATGACTTGTGTGGAGCCACTATTTTTTCGAAAATTGATCTTCGTAGTGCTTACCATCAAATACGCATGGCTGAAGGTGATGAGTGGAAAACCGCCTTCAATACCAAACTTGGTCTATATGAATGGTTAGTTATGCCCTTTGGTTTATCGAATGCCCCATCCACCTTCATGCGCCTTATGAATCACATCTTGTGTTCTCTCATTGGAAAAAGTGTTGTTGTCTATTTCGATGATATTCTTGTTTATAGCAAATCACTTGAAGACCATATAACACATGTCATGGAAGTTTTGCAAATCCTTCGACATGAAAAGCTTTATGCTAATCTTCCCTAGTGTAGTTTTGCTAAAGAAAAGTTGATTTTTCTTGGATTTGTCGTTTCTTCGAAGGGAATTGAAGTTGATGTTTCCAAGGTAAAGGACATACGAGATTGGCCCATCCCAACAAATGTGAGTGAACTCCGAAGTTTTCATGGGTTGGCCGGTTTCTATCGTCGCTTTGTGAAAGACTTTTCAACCATTGCTTGTCCTCTCAACGAGTTGACAAAAAAGAATGTCACCTTCGTGTGGGGCAAAGAACAACAAAAAGCTTTGGATGAACTTAAAAAGAGGCTCACCGAAGCACCTCTCCTTGCGTTACTAGATTTCACAAAAACTTTTGAGATAGAGTGTGATGCTAGTGGTATTGGCATTGGAGGGAGTCCTTATGCAAAACGGACGTCCTATAGCCTACCATAGCGAGAAACTCGATGGTGCTCGCCTTAATTATCCAATTTATGACAAAGAGCCTTTTGTCTTAGTTCGTGTCCTTCAAGTTTGGCAACACTACCTATGGCCCAAGGAATTTATCATACATTCCGGCCATGAGTCGCTGAAATATCTCAAAGGCCATACCAACTTAAGTAAGAGACACGCTAAGTGGGTTGAGTTCATGGAGTCTTTTCCGTACCTTGTCAAGTATAAAAAGGGCAAAGATAATGTAGTTGCGGACGCATTATCTCGCAAACATACAAGCCTTCTTACGAGACTTGAAATCAACATGTTGGGTCTTGAGGAAATAAAATCTTTGTATGCTTCCGATCCGTTCTTTGAACCAATCTTCAAAAAGTGCTCCAATGACAAAGGAGTTGATGATTTCTATTTGCATAAGGGCTTTCTTTTTAAATAAAACAAGCTATGCATTCCGAAGTCGTCATTTCAACTTTTGCTTCTCCAAGAATCTCATGGTGGAGGCCTCATGGGTCACTTTGGCCGCAACAAGACATTGGACATGCTCTCCAGTCATTACTTTTGGCCCAAGATGAAGCGTGACGTGGAGCGCTACATTCAACGATGCATGACATGTGTTCAAGCTAAGTCTCAAGCTAACCCTTATGGTATTTATATGCCATTGCCTATTCCTCATACACCTTGGTCCGACATTAGCATGGATTTCGTGTTAGGATTGCCTAGATCTAAGCATGGTCATGATTCTATCTTTGTTGTTGTGGATCGCTTTTCCAAAATGGCACACTTCATACCATGCCATAAGACCGACGATGCTTCCATGTTGCAAATCTGTTTTTCAAGGAAATCGTCCGTCTTCATGGTGTGCCAAGAACAATCATCTCCGATCGCGATGTCAAATTTATGAGCTACTTATGGAAGACCCTCATGGACAAGCTCGGCGTCAAGCTCCTCTTTTCATCTGCATCGCATCATCAAACAGATGGCCAAACCGAAGTTGTCAACCGAAGCCTCGGAACTCTTCTTCGTGTGTTGATCATGAAAAACCTCAAGGATTGGGAGGAATTCATTCCACACGCCGAGTTCGCCTACAATCAAGCCAAGCACTCAACAACCAAGATGAGTCCATTCATGATCGTCTATGGTTTCGAGCCCCTCACCACGCTCGACATCCTACCGCTACCTCTCCATGAGCGCACAAACATGGACGTCGAGAAACGTGCACAAGCTATGAAGAAACTTCATGAAGAAACAAGAGCTACTATCGAACAACAAGTCCATCGCCAAGCTTCAAGGTTAAACAAGGACAAGAAGGAGATGATCTTTGAAGAAGGTGACCTTGTGTGGATACACCTAAGCAAAGACCGCTTCCCCAAGGAACGTGACTCCAAGCTCAAGCCAAGAGGAGATGGTCCCTTCAAGGTCATCAAAAGAATCAACAACAACGCTTACATCATCAACGTACCGACCTCCAAGTACCTTGCAAGCAATACATTCAATGTCAAGGATCTTTCACCCTACCATGGAGTTGTTCAAGATGATAACCATGAAGAGTGGAGGACGACTCTTTCCCAAGGGGGGGGGAGATGATGCAGCCCGTCCTATAGATGCTCCTACATCTATGCCAGCAAGTCCCCCAAGTGGACCCATGACTCGTGCCCGAGCCAAGCTCCTACAAGCTAAGGTGAACTCGCTCCTCTCCTCGTGCCAATTCGATACCTCCTTGGATGGTGTGCTACTTCATGCAACTACTCTATGCATCATCAGGTACGAAACCTCGACACATCACCAAGCACCCAAGGATGGAGAACAAGGAGCAGAGCGTGAAGCGTGGTCATTGGGCTGCTCAGACCGGAGTCTCCGGTCTGCGCACACCGGAGTCTACGGTCCACCAAAGTCTCCGGCCTGAAGACCCCGGAGACTCCGGCCCACTCTCCGGTCTGACCCCTACGTCGGGCCCTGGGAAAATATGAAGGCCCCTCCGGAGGCTGGTCCGAAGACTAGCCGGAATCTCCAGCCTAGACCGGAGTCTCCGGTCCACCACACCAGAGTCTTCGGTCCGACCGACGCCAGGCATGAAAAGGCCTTTGGGCCTGCGGCCCATGTACCCCTTAGTCCGTTCAGAACTTGTCTTTTATTCCTAAAGTACCCCTGTTAAAGTGGTTGGCCTATATATAGCCCCCCACCTCCATTGTAAACCCTAGGCTTGATATTGGAATTAGTGGAAACCCCTTTGTGGATCTATCTAATTATTGCCTGATGCTCCTTGACCAAGGAGCACCAATATCCCCAAACCTCGTTGGAGTTTGCATTGTGCCTCCGCGTTGTACAAGGTCTAGGCATCGGAGTCCCTTTTCCTAGACGTCAAGACCTCACCGAGTCTCTGATCTCGCCATGCCGGTTCGAGAGAGAGTCCTCCGCCCGACGCCGATCCTAGGGATTACGCTAGACCGGTCACCGCCGGCGTGAGCTATTGGTGTGTATCATGGTTTTGTGTGTGTGTATTCATCGCGTTCTTCATGCGTGCGTTCGTCGTGTTCATCCTACCCTCCTCTCCCCGCACTCCATCCTCGATTTGAAAGGGAATCGAGAAAGATCGGGCCACCCTAGAGGTTTGCCCTCAACACTCTTTGTCATAAATTGGATAATTAAGGCGAGCACCATCAAGTTTCTCGCTATGATAGGCTATAGGACGTCCATTTTTCATAAGGACTCCTCCAATGCCAATACCACTAGCATCACACTCTATCTCAAATTTTTTTGTGAAATCCGGTAACACAAGGAGAGGTGCTTCGGTGAGCCTCTTTTTAAGTTCATCAAAAGCTTTTTGTTGTGCTTTGCCCCATACGAAGGTGACATTCTTTTTCGTCAACTCGTTGAGAGGACAAGCAATGGTGGAGAGGTCTTTCACAAAGCGTGATAGAAGAACCGCCAACCCATGAAAACTTCGGAGTTCACTCACATTTGTTGGGATGGGCCAATCTCGTATGTCCTTTACCTTGGAAACATCAACTTCAATTCCCTTCGAAGAAACAACAAATCCAAGAAGAATCAACTTGTCTTTAGCAAAAGTGCACTTGGGAAGATTAGCATAAAGCTTTTCATGTCAAAGGATTTGCAAAACTTCCTTGACATGTGTTATATGGTCCTCAAGTGATTTGCTATAAACAAGAATATCATCGAAATAGACAACAACACTTCTTCCAACAAGAGAACGCAAGATATGATTCATGAGGCGCATGAAGGTGGATGGGACATTAGATAAACCAAAGGGCATAACCAACCATTCATAGAGATCAAGTTTGGTCTTGAAGGCCGTTTTCCACTCATCACTTTCAGCCATGCGTTTTTGATGGTAACCAATACGAAGATCAATTTTCGAAAAAATAGTGGCTCCAAACAATTCATCAAGCATGTCATCGAGACATGGTATGGGATGTCGATAACACACGGTGATAGCATTGATTGGACGGCAGTCCATGCATAGCCGTAACATATCATCCGTTTTTGGAACAAGTATCACGGGTACGGTACTTGGACTAGTGCTAACTTGGATCAAACCTTTGGAGACAAGTTGGTTGATTTGACGTTCAATCTCCTTTGTCTCCTCCGGGTTCGTGCGGTAAGCTGCACGGTTGGGAAGTGGTGCGCCGGGGATGAGGTCAATGCAATGTTCGATGCCGCGAAGAGGAGGTAGTCTATGTGGAAGCTCTTCGGGAACACATCCTTGAATTCCTGCAAAACAATCATCAAAGATGGAGGAACATTGGTTAATTCATTAGTTCCTTGCGCTAGTCCCTTGCAAAGGAGGACATAGTGCAAGATTGATGGGTTGTTCCGAACATCTCACATCTCACTTTTGGTGGCAAGGAGAACACTCTTAGTTTTTCCACTCGAGTTTGGCTTGTGGCTCTCACGCACTATGAGGTGGTTCTCTCTCTCACCGCTCTTCTCACAAGTAGGTGTTGTACTTTGCGCCCTCGCTAAACCCTTTGCATTGTCTGCAATTATTTGGCTAGGAGTCATCGGTTGCAAAACACATGTTTTGTTGAGCCATTTGAAGGTGTATACATTGGTGCGACCATCATGTTGAGCAGCCTTGTCAAATTGCCACGGTCGACCAAGAAGCATGTGGTAAACTGTCATAGGAACCACATCACACTCCACCGTATCTTTGTAAGGACCAATGGCGAAGGAGACCGATACGGTATGCTTGATCTTTACGGACCCTTGGTCACTTAGCCATTGCACGTGGTAGGGGTGCTTGTGCGGATGGAGGGTGAGGTTGAGCTTCTCACACAACTCGGTGCTAGCAAGGTTGTGACAACTCCCTCCATCAATGATCACCTTGATAGATTTTCCATTGATGCTGGCTCGTGTTTGGAAGATATTGGAGCGTTGGTCTTCATGCTCTTATGCTTGAGTGGTCAAGATCCTTGTGACGACAAGCGATGGACTTGCATCATGTTCACACATGAGGAGTTCTTGGTCATCTTCCACTCGTTGCCTTGCCATTGCTGCCTTGACTCGGGCATCAAATTCATCTTCACTCAAGTACTCTTCATCACCATTGTCATGGATGAACAAGACTTTCTTGTTTCCACATTCGGCCGACTTGTGTACTTTACCTCCACACTTGTAGCATTCCCCATTGAAAGGTGTATCACTCTTTGCTTGTTTGCCACTTGGGGGCAGTTTTCCTTGAGGAAGTGTGGGCTTGAAGGAAGTCTTGGAGGTACTTGAGGAGCTTCCATTGAAAGTTGTTGGTGTAGCGGTTGAAGCTTGCTTGTAGGTGAAATACGTCTTGGGCTTGTTGTACTTGATGTCCTCTTGCACTTGACGTTCAGCCTTTGTTGCGATGTGCACAAGCTCAACCATGGTGTTGTACGTTTGGAACTCGACGATGCGCTTGATTAGGTGATTCAAGCCAATAAGGAAACGTGCCATTGTTTTCTCCATGCGCTCATCAATGTTGGCGCGAATCAAGTTGAGTTCCATTTTTCTTGAAGTACTCTTCCACGGTCTTTGTCCCTTGACGAAGCGATTGAAGGTTGTTGAAGAGGTCACGCGTGTAGTGCGCGGGGACAAAGCGGGATACCATATGAGCCTTCATGTCATGGCAAGTTGTGATTGGCGGCTCTTGCCTTGCATCACGAGCAACTTGAACTTGTTCTCACCAAAGGTTGGCATAATCATCAAACTCAAGCAAAGCCATGGCGACCATCTTCTCGTTGCTATAGTTGTGCATGCGGAAGATCTTGTCGACTTTGAGTGCCCATGAGAGGTATTCTTCGGGGTCATTGGATCCGGTAAACTTGGGCATTGTGAACTTGAGCTTGCTGAAAGTTTCTTCATTGTTGCGGTCATTGCGACGAGCTTGGTGGCCTTGTTGATGATCTTGTGGTTGAGGAGGTGGAACTTGGTTCTCGCGACCTTGTTGCGGGGCTTGCTCTTGATATTGTTGTTGAGGAGCTTGCTCTTGCTCTTGGCGCGGTTGTTGACGGTGTTGAGGCACTTGGGCCCCATGAGGTTGTTGAGGATGTGGAGCCTCATGACACGGTTGATGGCGAAGAGGAGGCTCGTTCCTCGGTTGGTGATGTTTATTAGGCACATGGGCCTCACGGCAAGAACATGGTCATGAGCCTCTTGACGTGGTGGGCGTCGCTCAACTTGTATCACTTGATGCTCCAAGTTTTGTTGAGGTAGAGGCGCCTCATGATGACCATGGTGTCGGTGCGGACGATCATGACGTTGATGACGAGGAGGAGGATCTTGGAGAGCTTCACGTCGATGACGAGCTTGATTCTCCAAATTGGAGTCATCACTTGTTGTGTCAAGTATGTGTCGCGGTCGATGGTGGTAGACTTGCGGTTCTTCTTGTGGTTGCTCTTGTTGGATCACTAATGCCCTTGCGTGATGACGGTGTGCTTCTTTCCTTGCTCGTGGCCTTGAAGAGAAATCACCATCATAACTTGACGTTGCGGCGTGCCATGGGGAAGGTACATAGTTCGAAGGACTTCCATCTTCAACCACGGGGGCATCATTGCATCATGGAGCACTTGGATGTAGATCTTGTTGAATAGGTGCATGATGACGCGAAGAACTTGAAGAGCTTGATGCGCGTGAACATGGTCTTGCCATACCGTCGATGAGGCATCGAAGATTGTCATTTGTTTCGGCGACGGAGCATTGGAGCGCTTCATTTTGGTGGCCGAAGCTATGGTGCATTACGTGCATGTGTCGTTCGAGGCCGTCGAAGCGGTTGTCGATGTTCTGAACTTGGTTTGCATCTCGCCAAATTGTTCATCTTGTCACGTCTTAAGGGCTTGGCAACGTTCACAAAACTCTTGGCGGACGATGAAGTGACTTGCACGTGTCATGTATGGTCCTTGATCTTCTTCTTGGGGAGGTGGTTGGCTCGACTCACCTTGCCTATCCATCATGCAAGACACACAAGTATTGTATATGGAAGTGGAATATGGTGGTGTTAGCCTTGTACCTCACCTTGGGGATTGCACCAAACTAGAAACCACAAGTGATAGCTATAAGTGTGCAAAGTGGAATTGCAAAGAAAACTCACACTAAAGAAAGAACTAACTCTCAAAAGCTTGTTGGTGGTAGGTTGGGATTGTGGAATGCCAAAGAACCAACCAAAAGAAAAGGGATAGTCAATAGTGGGTAAAATCCAACAAAACTCAAGTCAAAGGCGAAGGTCAACAACTCAAAAGGGTGCCGGGAACCTATGACTATATACACACACGTGGAGATAGTTGGGATTGACACGACTATGAAAATGAGCAAACAAAATGTCCTAACAAAGACTAAGCTCGTTGTCGTGGCAATGCAAGGAGAGACCGTGGCTCGTTTGCAAAGAGAAAAACATGAGCAACGAATTTGTGCACTTTCCTTGGGCGCTCTTCTTTCTCTCTTGCTTACAAGATTTAAGACTCTTTTGCAAGGGGAGACTATTTTTCTTTTTCTTTTTCTTTTTCTTTGTATCTTTTCTTTCTTCTTTTTTTTGCTCTCCCTTCATGCTACCAAGTCACTCTTGCTCACTATCCAAGGACAAATGCACAATGCTCAAGCAAACACAAGATGAGCCACTCTCGTGGGATAGGTACACACAAAGGAATATAGGGGTTAACAAGGTGACCCAAGTTATACCTTCGTTGGTGATGATGAACTTGGCCTCGGTGGTGCGGAATGATGTCTGTGGGCCGTGGTGTCGATGAGCGCGGGGTTTGTTGATGCGGAAGCTTGCCGTTAGTTGGCGACACGCACACGGGCACAATAAACAAGAGGAAATTAGCCAATGCAAGATTAGAGGCAAAACTATCAAAATCAGGCGTCAGGGCTAGAGACTCCAGGGTTTCAGGCTGGAAACTCCGGTCAAGGCCGGAGACTCAGGTGTGCAGGTCGGAGACTCCGGTCTGGAGTCAGATCGCGAACTGCTCGTGTTCTTGAGCGGAAATCCACGCCTTGGGTCCTCAAATCCACGAAAATTTGGCCAAATTGGGCTGGGAAAACGCAGGATAAAGCTGGACCAACTCCTAAGACAAGGTTTGGTCGGATCAAAACCACAAATAACACTCCAAATCAAGAGATCGATCCAAAGGAAAATATGGGGCTCTTTTTTGGGGATTTTCGAATTTTTTGGTGGATAGAAGAAACAATTGTGGGGGAATTCGTGAACAACGAAGCTCTGATACCAATATGTTGAGGGCAAACCTCTAGGGTGGCCCGATCTTTCACGAATCCCACTCAAATCAAGGATGGGGTGCGGGGGAAGGAGGGGAGGGCGAACACGACGAACTCACACATGAAGAACGCGATGAACGCACACAGACAAAACCACGATAATCACCAATAGCTTATGCCGGCGGTGACCGGTTCGGCGCAATCCCTAGGATCGGCATCGAGCGGAGGACTCTCTCTCGAACTGGCACGGCGAGATGGGAGACTCGGTGAGATCTTGACGTCTTGGCAAAGGGACACCTATGCCAAGGCCTTGTACAACGCGGAGGCACGTTGCAAACTCCAACGAGGTTTGGGATATTTGGTGCTCCTTTGTCAAAGGAGCATGAGGCAAGAACTAGATAGATCCACAAGGGGTTTCCACTAATTCCAAATATCATGCCTCCGGTTTACAATGGAGGTGGGGGACTATATATAGGCCAGCCACTTAAACAGGGGTACTTTAGGAATAAAAGACAAGTTCTGGACGGACTAAGGGGTACATGGGCCGCAGTCCCAAAGGCCTTTTCATGCCTGGCGTCGGTTGGACCGGAGACTCCGGTGTGTAGGCTAGAGACTCCGGTGTGCAGGTCAGAGACTCCGGTCTAGGCCAGAGAATCCGGTGTAGCCTCCGGAGGCGCCTTCAGATTGTCCCAGGGCCCGATGCATTGGGTCAGACCGGAGAGTGGGCTGGAGTCTCCGGGGTCTATAGACCGGAGACTTTGGCAGGCCGGAGACTCCAGTGTGCGCAGACCGGAGACTCCGGTCTGAGCACCTCCAGCGGCTTCTGCTCCTTGTTCTCCATCCTTGGGTGCTTGGGGATGTGTCGAGGCTTCGTACCTGATGATGCATAGAGTAGTTGCATGAAGTAGCACACCATCCAAGGAGGTATCAAATTGGCACGAGGAGAGGAGCGAGTTCACCTTAGCTTGTAGGAGTTTGGCTTGGGCACGAGTCATGGGTCCACTTGGGGGACTTGTTGGTGTAGATGTAGGAGCGTCCGTAGGACGGGCTGCATCAGATCAAGCCGATGATCCTATAGGTTTGTCCCGATCTTTCACAGTGAGTAACCCGGATAGTAATCCTTCCAATAATGCCGATGAACGTCACCTGAAGACGAGGAACAAATCCAGCAAGTAATGTGATGAAGATCACCACGCCTCAAACCTGAGCACGACAATCCGTGATGAACGCAAGAACCTCTGCAGCAATAATATGATAAATGGTATCGCCGTCCCTAGAGGGATGATACATGGTGGAGCACAATATAGTTTTTAGACTAAACATCTGAACTCCCCTAAACCCTAGGCGGCTGGCTCCTTTATATAGGAGGTCTGCAACTAGTCGGTTGGATAGACCCAAACCGAACACAAAACGAACTCGAACCTAACCTAGACTCGGACTCAATAACATAGCAATAATATTTGACACAACCTTAGACTTATCATTACATATCGTAGGTCATCGTGGCGTGCCAATCATCAATGGGATGCGCCCGCATCACCTAGCTTGGTGGAGTCCTAAAATTAGGCTTCACCTCCTCCTTCATGCCCATATCATCTTCCCCCCTTCAAGAAGTGTTGTCCCTAACGCTTGCGGGTCGGGTCGGAAAGGTGGCGTGATATGAACAATCGCTTCACGCGTCTTTGCCATCTTCAAGTCTTGCTTGCCTTCCTTACCACATCCTCCCTCTTGGCCTGCTCGACTTGATACAGCCCTCGGCGCCTGCTCGACTTGATACCTCCTTGCGTCTCCATACGAGCTTGAACCTAGGCGCCACCATCTTCTTCTTCTCAACTCTTGTTGGAACCCGTGGTTGCTGAACATGGACCTTCTTTGCATGACCTGGCATAAGATGAGTAATGCCTGGACCACACAACTGACGAACATGTCCATCCTTGCCTCTATGCATCCGCACAACTGTCCCAACAAAACGCCTCACATGTGTGCTAACAAAACTGCTCTTGTTACCCTGCTACACCACATGCACTGGAACATCAGGAGCACAACTATCATCCGTCTGAACACCTGTGTCAACACAAACAACCTTCTGAACACATGCTGCAACATCCTTCCTCTTAGCAATAAGAGGATGCACTTCAACTGGCTTGTCACTAACAAGTTCCACTGGCTTGTCTTCTACGGGCGTAGCTGAAGCAATATCAACATTGTCACACTATGCATCATGCTCTCCATCTTGCACCTTAGCTAGCCCAGATTTTGGCTTAGCCTTGCGCACCTTCTCCTTATGTACCACCAGCTCTACATCAGACTTTATGTGATCATCCTGCATAGGCTTCAAAGTCTAATGTTTGCCACCATGCACAAAAGAATATGTAATTGCTCTTCTAGCATGTGTAACATTGCGATCATACTACCATGGACGACCAAGTAATAACCCACATACCTCCAATGGCAACACATCGCACTCAATCTCATCAACATAATCACCAACTGTAAATGGCACATGCACCTTATGAGTTACCTTCACCATACCATAGCTATTGAACCAATGTAGATGCTTAGGTTCAGGAATACGCCATGTGGACAACCCCAACACTGCCATCATTGCCTTGGTAATGCCATTAGTACAGCTTCCTCCATCAACAATCAACTTGCATGCTTTGCCTTTGATCATACACTGCGCCTGAAATAAATTCCAACGCTGGCCCTTGTCAACTGTCATGTAAGCATCGTCTTGTACTCTCTTGAGTTGCAAATTCAGCCCACTCAATGATACAACATCCTCAGAACTAACCACCTTGTCCAGCTCCTTGGACTTCTCCCAAAATCTAGTGCGCATAAATTGCTTCAAATCTGCCCAACTAGGTGTTGTTATGCCCTTTGCGGTCCTCTCTTCCTTCCAACAACTAGCCATAGTCTCATCCACATGCCGGTGTGCAAGAACAAACTAAGTACGACCACCAAACTTGGAATCGATCGAATGACATTTGGCGAAACCATCATCCATGTCAGACCTCCAAGATCTAAACTCCGCTTGTCCAACTTCCATTTTATATCTGCAGAATTAAGTGACGATCCCACAACAATAGTAGTGTAGTCAAAGTACACATCATCCGCTCTGTCTATCTTAAGAACTTCCTTTGCTATTCCCATATTAATCCTTTCCTATGTGTGCAGCGCGCCGTTCAAGAGCGATCTCGCGATTCTGGGTGAGCTGAGCGATATCCAGGCGGGGAGCACCGATCCTTCTGATCGATCGATCCTTTCCCGATCAAAACAGCGCGGCAGCGATTTTATTTTCAATGCAGGCTAACGTGATCCACTAGAGGCGGCTGGAGGGCCTCGCTCGAGTCCTCAGGCGGGCGGATTGAGGGTGCCAAACGCGGGCGGGTCAAGGATTCCGGAGTAATCCCAATTTGATGGTACAGGACGCCAGGCATTGTCGTACTCTTTTTTTTCAAACTCACAATCGGATCTAGTACCGAACAGCCCAAGCGCGGGCAAACTCACGCGCGGAGACTTCCTCGATTGCAAGCAGATCACCCCGACTCATACGGCGACTGCCCCTTTTCTTATAACTAGAAACCGATCGGATCCGGATACTTGAACTCGATTGGATCTGAGACTATCTCACCAAGGCATGGCTCAAGATCGATCTGCAGTAACTCACGAGAATAGAACAATCTCAAAATCCAACAGAAACGAACAACTCCTAGCCACGTGCAATTCTTTCCTTCTCTCGCCAATCAATCTGATCTGAAAACTGTCGGTGAAGAACAATCCGCAGATCAATCAACAGAAAATACTCGCAGTGATAAACCCAGTGTTGTGATACCACCTGATATGGACCACACCGGTGATCCTTGAGTTTGTCTCGATCTTTCACAGCGAGTAACCCAGATAGTAATCCTTCCAATAACGCCGATGAACATCACCTAAAGAAGAGGAACGAATCCAGCAAGTAACGTGATGAAGATCACCACGCCTCAAACCTGAGCATGACAATCCTTGATGAACACAAGAACCTCCACAGCAATAATATGATAAACGGTATCGTCATCCCAAGAGGGATGATACACTGTGGAGCACAATATAGTTTTTAGACTAAACAACTGAACTCCCCTAAACCCTAGGCGGCTGGCTCCTTTATATAGGAGGCCTACAACTAGTCGGTTGGATAGACCCAAACCGAACACACAACAGACTCGAACCTAACCTATACTCGGACTCAATAACATAGCAATAATCTTTGACACAACCTTAGACTTATCATTACATATCGTAGGTCGTCCTGGTGTGCCGATCATCAATGGGATGCGCCAGCATCACCTAGCTTGGTGAAGTCCTAAAATTAGGCTTCACCTCCTCCTTCATGCCCAAATCAGGGGGGAGCTAATGCAGCCCGTCCTACGGATGCCCCTACATCTACATCACCGAGTCCCCCAAGTGGACCGATGACCCGTGCCCGAGCCAAGCTCCTTCAAGCTAAGGTGAATTCGCTCCTCTCATCATGTGACTTTGACATACACTTGGATGGCTTGCTACTTCATACCACTACTCTGTGCATCATCAGGTACAAACCCCGGCCGCATCGACCCACGAGCCCTGAAGCTGCACCTGTCCTAAAGCTGCCTGAGCCGGAGTGTCCGGCACGACTCAACCGGAGTGTCCGGCCTGCCCTAGCCCCAACCTGGCATGGACATTCAGAAAGCCAGTTCGGACACTCTCGGACATTACCCGGAGTGTCCGGCCACCGGGTCTGTCCAATAACTCGACATTTGACCGTCTGCCTAAAGATGGGCCTACGAGCCTTAGCTGGGCCCTATGGCCCATGTACCCCTCTACTTTGCCTAGAACTCTACTTTAATGCCTGAATTACCCCTGAACTTGTGGCTGGCCTATTGTAAACCCTAGGAATGATATTTGGAATTAGTGGAAACCCCTTGTGGATCTATCTAGTTCTTGCCTCATGCTCCTTTGACAAAGGAGCACCAAATATCCCAAACCTCCTTGGAGTTTGCATCGTGCCTCTGCGTTGTACAAGGCCAAGGCATCGAAATCCCTTTGCCTAGATGTCAAGATCTCACGGAGTCTCCCATCTTGCCATGCCGGTTCGAGAGAGAGTCCTCCGCCCATCGCCGATCCTAAGGATTGCGCCGGACTGGTCACCGCTGATGTGAGCTATTGGTGTGTATCGTGGTTTTGCGTGTGTGTTCATCACGTTCTTCGTGCGTGAGTTTGTCGTGTTCATCCTCCCATCCTCCCCCTGCACTCCATCCTCGATTTGAGTGGGATTCGTGAAAGATCGGGTCACCCTAGAGGTTTGCCCTCAACATAAGGATGCACCAGTGTCATTGCATGTCTGTTCTTCTCATGGACCACATCTAGAGTCATTGCATGTCTGTTCTTCTCACAAACCACATAAGGATCCACCAGTGTCATTGGATGTGTGTTCTTTTCATGAACCACACCTAGTGTCATTGCATGTGTGTTCTTCTCACAAACCACATAAGGATCCACCAGTGTCATTGCATATCTATTCTTTTCATGAAGCACACATGGATCCACCCAGTGTGATTCCATGTCTGTTCTTTTCACAAACCACATATGGATCCACCAGTGTTATCGCATGTCTATTCTTTTCATGAACCACACCCAGTGTCATTGCATGTCTGTTCCTTTCATAAACCACACATAGACCCACCAGTGGCATTCCATGTGTGTTATTTTCATGAACCACAGCTAGAGTCATCGCATGTCTGTTCTTCTCACAAACCAAGTAAGGATACACCAGTGTCATTGCATGTGTGTTCTTCTCATGAACCACAGCTAGAGTCATTGCATGTGTGTTTTCTCACAAACCATATATGGATCCACCAGTGTCATTGCATGTGTCTTCTTGTCATGAACCACATCTAGAGTCATTGCATGTGTGTTCTTCTCACAAACCACATAAGGATACACCAGTGTCATTGCATGTGTGTTATTCTCATGAACCACAGCTAGAGTCATTGCACGTCTGTTCTTCTCACAAACCACATAAGGATACACCAGTGTCATTGCATGTCTGTTCTTCTCACAAACCACATAAGGATACACCAGTGTCATTGGATGTGTGTTATTTTCATGAACCACACCCAGTGTCATTGGATGTGTGTTCTTCTCACAAACCACACATGGATCCATCAGTGTCATTGCATGTGTGTTCTTTTCATGAACCACACATGGATCCACCTAGTGTCATTGAATGTATGTTCCTTTCACAAACCACACATGGATCCACCAGTGTCATTGCATGTGTGTTCTTTTCATGAACCACAGCTAGAGTCATTGCATGTTTGTTCTTCTCACAAATCACATAAGGATACAACAGTGTCATTGGATGTGTGTTCTTTTCATGAACCACAGCTAGAGTCATTGCATCTCTGTTCTTCTCACAAACCACATAAGGATACACCAGTGTTATTGCATGTGTGTTCTTTTCATGAACCACACCCAGTGTCATTGCATGTCTGTTCTTCTCACAAACCACATAAGGATACACTAGTGTCATTGCATGTCTGTTCTTCTCATGAACCACATCTAGAGTCATTGCATGTCTGTTCTTCTCACAAACCACATAAGGATCCACCAGTATCGTTGGATGTGTGTTCTTTTCATGAACTACACCCAGTGTCATTGCATGTGTGTTCTCACAAACCACACATGGATCCAGTAGTATCATTGCATGTCTATTCTTTTCATGAACCACACATGAATCTAGCTAGTGTCATTGCATGTATGTTCCTTTCATAAACCACACATGGATCCACCAGTGTCATTGCATGTCTGTTCTTCTCATGGACCACATCTAGAGTCATTGCATGTCTGTTCTTCTCACAAATCACATAAGGATACAACAGTGTCATTGGATATGTGTTCTTTTCATGAACTACAGCTAGAGTCATTGCATGTATGTTCTTCTCACAAACCACACAAGGATACACCAGTGTCATTGCATGTGTGTTCTTTTCATGAACCACACCTAGTGTCATTGCATGTCTGTTCTTCTCATGAACCACATGTAGAGTCATTGCATGTGATGTAGCCTGACCTACGGTCGTTGCCACATCAAGGTCTCCAACTTATGCCAAGTCGTCATGGAATCCAAAGGTGAATTTGTTCCTCTATGCGAGCCCAATTCCTACCCCATTGAATGGTATACTACTTCATACTCCGTCATATGACCATGATAGGTTCACATCGCCAATTACGGAGATAGGGAAGGAAGCCCGAGGACTCACGCCTGACAAGACGGAGGCTTGGAAGAGGAGACAGAATAGTCAGAGCCAAACCGGCGTACCATCCAACAAGAACGGATCCACACGAATTCTCGGCGCTTAGCTTCGGACCGGACCTCGTCTTAATCCGAACCCGGGCGATCACGGACCAGGCCGGTGCCCAACGGAAACGCATGTAGGACACCGAACCGGAGCCTATTAGAAATATTGGCGGCCGCCAGAAATCCTGACTCCAGATCCGGCGCCACCGGACTTATTGCCGGAATCACCCGTCTGCGCACGGATCTGGGTTTGATGCCCTGGAATATTCCCTTTACTTACCCCTTATCATCTGGTATCAACAGGTTTTGGTTGCCACAGATTTCTCATCGATTTGGTCTTTTCCCCATAAATTCGAAAATTTCCACCAAAAATAGCCCCAATTCGTGTTTTGGATCGATTTGTGATTTGATTGTGTTTTGGTAGGTTTTGATTCGTGGATTACTTGCTAAACTTGTTGATCTACCTTCCCCTGCGTCCCCATCGTCTAATTCCTTGATTTCCCTCTCAGATCTGAAGTTTTTCCTCGAGTTTTTCCGTAGAAATCATGGATTTTTGCGTCCCGAACGCGTTCTGGTGCCAGGTCCGGCGGACCGAAGTTGAAACCGGAATTTCCGGCGAGAATTCCGGCGAACCGGCCCCGCCGCCAGAATTTCTAGCTCCAGGTTCGGTCCCGCCGATTTGGCCGCCAACAGATTCAGCCCCGCACTGTTTTGAGCATAACTTTTGCATATGAACTCAGATTTTGGTGTTCTTTAGCTCATTTTGAAGAGGAGAAGGAGCTCTACATCATCATATCCGTGGTTCATGCTATCTAATCCATAAAATTCCATGAGCAAGGCGGAATCCACCAATAAAGGGTGAAGATCGACGAGGAAAGGTATATAAATTCCGCGACTTCTCCCCACTTGCATCCCTTTGTGAGCCACACTATCTTTGTGTTCAACAAACACCTATTGAGACTAGTTCATCCTATGATTGCTTGGGCTATGCACATTTGATACTTGTAGAATACCGAGCAAAAGTTGTGAGCGCGCTATCTCATATAGTTATCTTGTATAGTTGTTGGCACAAGGAAGGGGCAAGTGAAAAAGAAAAGAAAAGAAAGAAAAAGAAAAAAATATAGAAAAAGAAAAAGAAGAGAAAGAAAGAAAGAAACAAGTGCCTCATAGAATAGGAAGCGCAAGCTCGATGAACATCAAATGGGTGGTACTTATTGTGCATATCTTGTAGCCCACCAATTTTATTGCAATCGAACTAGCGTCTCTCCTTGCACTTGTGCGACATGAGCTTATAGTCTTCGCTAGGAAATCATTTGGTTCTTAGCTCACTTTCTCCGTCGCACAAGTCCCATTTATCCCACCGTGTGTGTTTCCTTGTATATAATTCCTATCTTGTGGATTGACTTGTTTTGCTTTGTGATCATCATGGTTCTTTACTTGCCATTACAATATCTTGATTTCGGATTGTTCTTGGACATGCTACCTTCCATACCTATCCACCATAAGCTTTGTGTGTGTGTTTTTAGTGGTTAGTTGGTTTTGGTGTTCCGCTTGAACTTCACTTTGCTTGGTTTTGATTACTCTCAAGTGTTGCCACTTGCACGATACTATCTTCCAAGGTAAAGTAAGGATTGACGTTGCATTCCTAACCCCTACCACTTCCATATACACCACTTGGTCTTGTGAAACATGTCTAGGGACTCCGGAACCAAGGATGATTTCTATGAAGAATCCACGATGAGCCACCATGCATATGCCTCCACAAGCATGGATGACATGATGGAGCACTACACCGACAATGGCTCCACATGCTTGGGTGATATGGAGTTCTACAACAACAATGACTCCCCAAGAATGGACGACTTCAAGAACGACAACGACAAGCTCCTCAAGTCGCGTCGACCAAGACGGAGCCTCCACCTCAAGAGCACTAAGGTCCACCATCAAATGGACAACTTCAAGCGCAACATGGTCAACGACTTCGCCAAAACCATGAGCATGATGGCCAAGACTAATGATGCTTTGCGCTCATTACAACGCCTCATCGCGAAGAGTGCCAAGGACAAGAAGCATCATCGCGAGCGTCATGTGGATGACCAAGTGCACCATCTACATCAACCTTTGGCAAGGCACGCCAATGACCTCCGTCGACACCATCAAAGGGCACCTTCTACTACTCGTGCCACCACCAAAATGGCACCAAGAGCAAGCTCTCCTCCATGCCATCAAGCTTCAACACCCAAACTTGACGTCCTAGATGACGCATGCACCTTCATGGATGAGGAAGACAAATACCTTTACTTCCCCAAGTTGGACAAGTACGTCAAGAGGACTACACAAGCCAAGGTGCAAGATGGCGATGACAAGGTCGAGAATGGTGAGCATGGGACTTTCCCTTCACCAAAGGAGGCGCACAGAGTTGAGAGAACCAAGCCTATCCCTACATGCTTGAGTGACGATGTGGTACCAGTCCCATGTGAGCATGAGAGCCACTTATCCCACTTGAGTGAAAGCAAGAGTGAGATGAGCGACTCCACCATATGTGAGATTGAGTGCTTCCACTTGGAGGGCATGAGTGATACACCTAGTGAGTTGAGAGTGGTAGTTGATAGGTCATGTGAGACCACTTTGATTTCTAACAACTTACCCTCTACCTCTAGTGTGTTATCCCATGATGTGCTAGGTTCCATGGATAAAGAAGCTTGGACATGATAATGCCTCCGACTGAGAATATGTACATGATGGATGAAGCTAAGGCCATCCCAATAGATAATTCACATGGCATTTATTCACATGCATTCCAAAAATATGGATCTAGGCCAAGCCAAAAGAATAGAATTGGAACCATCCCAACTCACATGAGCTAGATTAAATGTCAAGAGAAAATAAAAGCTCATGGGTAATTAGGATGGTGGAATTATAAGGTGGTGACAAAGAAAGGTGATGGAGTTGAATAAAAGATATGCCCCCAACTCAACTTGGGCATCAAGCATTTATCAAGAACCAACTGCAATACAACAAGAGCCAAATACAATTACTAATGCATATGAGAGAAGAACCAAATGAAAAGGGTTTTATATGATGCTCAAATGCAAGGTGGCATGATGACATGAGCATGATATAATTATGATGCAACAATTATATGTAGGAAGTAGCCATTATTTTACTAGACCATGTAGCATTACATATGTTAGACAGGTGGGATGCTACAACTCTCCCCCACTAAACAGGAATCTCGCCCCGAGATTCTAGGAAGAAGACGAAGACACGAAGAGGGTAGGATACTTGGCACGGAGCTCATCCTCACGTTCCCAAGTGGCTTCATCAACGGAATGGTGTGACCACTGCACCTTGCAGAACTTGATGGACTTGTTGCGAGTCCTTCTTTCTGCGACTTCAAGGATTTTTATGGGGTGTTCTTGGTAAGACAGGTCTTTTTGGAGATTGATAAGCTCATGGTCCACGGTCCTGCCGGGATCCTTGAAGCACTTCTTGAGTTGAGAGATATGGAAACCATCATGGACCTTGAGTTTTTCAGGGAGCTCAAGAGCATAAGCAACTTCTCCTCTTCTTCCACGAACTTTGAAAGGACCGATGTATCTAGGAGCCAGCTTTCCTTTGATACCAAAGCGGTGTGTGCCCCTGATGGGAGTGACACGAAGGTAAACGAGATCACCAGGGACATACTCCATGTCCGTGTGCTTTCTGTCATAATTGCTCTTCTGGCGACTTTGAGCAACCTTCAGATTTTCAAGAATGATGTGAACCTTCTCCTCCGCTTGAGTTACAATGTCGGGGCCAAACAATGTTCTTTCACCTGCGCCCGACCAACCAATCGGAGTTCTGCATTTGCGTCCATATAGAACCTCAAATGGTGCCATCTTTAGACTTTTCTGGAAGCTGTTGTTGTAAGAGAATTCAGCATAAGGAAGGCATTCTTCCCACTTCATGCCGAAAGAGATAATGCAAGCACGGAGCATATCTTCCAGAATCTGATTGATCCTTTCAACTTGTCCTTGCGACTGAGGGTGGTAAGTTGTGTTGAAGTTCTATTTTGTTCCCAAAGCATTTTGGAAACTCCCCCAGAACTTGGAAGTGAAGATGCTTCCACGCTCCAAGCTGATCTCAAGAGGAACCCCATACAGAGAGACAATTCTGTTGATATAGAGCTTAGCCAACTGAATTGCAGAAATTTTTTCCTTGACTGGAAAGAAGTGAGCCACTTTAGAAAACCTGTCGATGACAACAAAGATTTCATTGTTGCCCTTCTGCGACCTTGGAAAGCCAGTTATGAAGTCCATCTCTACTTTCTCCCATTTCCATTCCGGAGGTTTCAATGGTTGTAGAAGACCAGAAGGTTTATGATGGGCAGCTTTAACTCTGCGGCAGACATCACACTCCGAGACATACTTGGCACAATATCGTTTCAACCCAGGCCACCAATATTGTGTTTTCAAGTCCATGTACATCTTAGTGCTGCCGGGGTGGATAGAAAGAACAGAATCATGCGCCTCCTTGAGAACTTGCTCTCTTAAACCCAGTGTAACACCCTCGAATCGGCCCTATGCAAGCTTTAGCGCTTCCCGCCAAAACCCGCATAGAAACGATTCAAGGACGCCTACCAGGCACTTTCGTGCGGGTGGAAAACGAAGTAATAACATTACACAACAGTCCTCGATGGGACCCACGGAACAGATATATATATATACAACAGTGACTCAATGAGTCAAGAATACAGATATAATATACAAAGATCCAAATCACCTTGAAAACGATAGAGCGTCCGACTACGGACAAGATGCAAATGGGGCTAAGAGCCCTGAAGAATAACCAATGGCGTCCATAACCCTGCCTAGGCCAAGCTAGAAGGGTAACCCTGCTAACAACGTCAAAACCTGCTAAAACAAAAGGGGTGCCGACAAAGGGCAAAGGAAAAAGAGGAGCGTCAGTACTAAGGCCAGTACACGGTGAGGCCAGTACACGGCGGCTCTCGCCTACATAGGTATGGTGGGCTGAAGCGATAGCACAGCGGCACTAAACAACCTATAGAGACTCGAAACAACTGGCGGTTATCAGAGAGGGATAAGAAAGACCTATTCGGATCCAACCTGAAACTAACACCAAACAAACCCATCCTGGTATTTCCCCCTCGAGACCAATCGAGGAAGTCGGACCAAGGAACTCACATAGTTGGAAATTTTACTCATTCCATTGTAGTTGCAGCAATTACTAATCAGATATAGAGCTTCCGTCATCTTGAGAGCAGTTTTAGTTAACATTCCGTTGTAGTTCGAACAGTTACTAGTCAGATATAATTGTCCTGAGGAATCCCAAAACCCAGCAGTTGTTGGCACTTTTATCACATTCCATTGGAGTTGCAATACTTACTAAGCAGGTATAGTATGACACAGACCACCACAGATCCACCAGTTGTTGGCATTTTTGTTATCCATTCCATTATAGTTGCATCTGCTTACTAGTCATATATTAAGTCAAGTTTATAGCACTACTTTAGTTATGCTTGTCTATGATCGAGATACTGTGCTCCAAGTCGTCCATAACCACGGACACGGCTTTCAGAAAGTTTTACCCTGCAGGGGTGCACAAATAGCAACACACACTCGATCAACCTCGGAAAAACCAACTCAAAACCCAACGAGGCATTCACGACAAAGCGATCACAGGATTCAGAAATATTTCAGGGGGCCACCCCACTAAGCTACCCACAACAAAGTTGACCGGCTCCGGAACGGACCCAGGGTTTGTGTGGATGGCTGTAAACGACTGGGAACCCGAAAGTGTGACTGGGCTTGTCGACAAATAAAAACGTCACGATCCTAAATAAGACAAAGTGCTCCAATGACAATCGTAAATAAAGCAAAGAATATGGCATAAGTACAAGATAGTAATAAAACCCCAAACTAGTTTGTGGCCCCAAGAAATAGAAATGAATCAAGCTCTGGCTCAGGGGGGGTCCATAAGGCCTCCCGGATGTGGATAGTGCGAAAAATCAAGGAACGGGTATCAAGTACTCGGGGTCCTACGGGACACAAGTGAGCGTGGAAGAACCAAATAACATCTATTGCCCACCGATGCCTCTGCATTAGTTATATCTAGCATTTTAATAGTTGTATTTAAAGACATGATCATCTCCACCAATAAGCATCTCCACCAATAAGCATCTGCCAGCATTCCAACAACTGTGGTACTTGACAACACGAGATCGCACCTGAGCAAGCAACTACGACTCGCAAGGCCAACTATCTACCAAACACAGGTAATAGGAGGTGTCCAAGGCAATAAAGAGGCTACACGAGATATAACTGGGGTACGGAAACTAAAGCATCGCGACACGGATAGCAATAGATCAACAGGAGGAAATAAAGACTATAAATGCAAAATAGGTAGAAGGAGGAGAGATGCTCGCCTGGGAAACACTGCCGAAGGTTCATATCCAGAGAACTTGTCGATACTCGCATCCACTCATCGGCCTAATCCGCAAAGAAGCAAGCACTAGCAGAAACACCGGATGCAATATTTAATACTACGGCAGAAGATCCGGCATGATTTTGATATGATGCAGATGCGGTGCAATTAGGCAATATTAGGTCGAACCGGGGTCCCGACAATTAATTAATAGGTTCATGTTGTTTAACTACCCCGCCAATTAAATGTTGTATTAACCAGGCGAATCATAGCATCGGTTCGCTACACCATTTAAATGGAGTCCGGACTAAGACAAAGATATCCCGCAGATGGACTCCATATTTAATTATGAGGTGAATCGGCATAATGCCCCCAAACCCACATGATGCGATGCGAATATGAACCATTTAATATGCAACAAGTGATAATGTTATTATTATAAAAATAATGGGGTCTCGGATAGGGAATCACATTAGGGAGAAGGTCTTGGGGTTCGATGTGGTTCGGGGTCCGGTCTCAGGGATCTCGATGCCTTCGGCTCCGGGAGGGGAAACTTGGTGTGGCGCCGAGAAGGAGGTCTTGGTGTTCCGGTTCGGTCTCCGGGACTTGGTCTTCGGATCTGCGGTCTCGGTTACCGGGTTGAAGAGCTTGTCGTTCTGAGGGTTCTTCGGGTTCGGGAGGATCTTGTGGTTGTTGGAGAACTCGGGTTAGTGCCATGGTCTCCGAGTAGCAGTCCGTCTTCACACCCACACCATCTTCACAACATTGCAGTACCACCTAACCAAAACGTCCATGATCTGGGACTGGTGAGACAACTGCAGGAGACCCAAAAATAAAAATAAAAAAACAAAGAGGCCCTAGCAGCCACTGACGAGCACGGGAACAGCAGAGCCGGCGCCCGGGGATGACGTAGAGGCGGCCGGCGCTGGCGTGCTGCAGAGGAGGTGCAAGGGAGGGTTGCCCGTGTCGGGGAGGCGCGGTCGGCGGAGGAGAGAAGGGCGGCGGCCGACGTGGATGACGGCGAGGGCTCCACGCCAGAACGTGAGGCGGCTCGGGGGAGGGAAGGTCGGGCTCGCGCCGGAGACGAGGAAGAGGCCGACGCACGGAATCTCGTGGAGGAGGCAGGGAACAGCGGCGGCAGGGTGGTGGGGGAGCTCGCGTGGCCGGCGGCGACGCTTGGGCACGGCGAGGGAGGCGGGGCTCGCGGCGATGACTGCGAGGGTCGGCGGCGGCTTGGGCACGGCGAGGGTGGCGGGGAAGACGCGGCCGCTTTCGCTGACGGGCCGAGGGACGGCGACGGCTGGGATCGGCGGCGGAGGAAGACGAGGGAGAGGGAAGGCGGGCGGCGAGACGCCGGGCGAGGGGCGATCGCGCGGGGTTGTGGACGGGACAGCTGGGTCCGCGTGGTGGGGGGGCGCGGATCGAGGTGGTCGGGGTGGGGCCCCAGTAACGTGTCTGGTGGGTGGGGAGCGCGCTGTGAGTGCGGCAGTGGCGGGGATGCGTCAGGGCACGGCTGAGGTGGCGAGCGGCAATTGGTGGGAGTGAGGTGGTGGGCTGGGTAGGGAATTAGGTAGGGTTTTTGGTAGAAAAGTTTAGGTGTTAGACAGATAGGGTTTTAATTTGAGGTGACCGCTAGGCTTTCGCTACCGGGCCGGCTGCCTCCCAAAAATAATTTAAATGTTCTATTGTTTAAAACGGGGCTTTTGAAAACCGTTGGTAGACAAAGCAAAATAATCTGGACACCCGGGTTTTAATTTGAAATAAAGACGGGGCGTTTAGAAAACAAAACCAGGCTTTTCGAAAATAGTTTTGTACAAACACATGCAAGATGACATGACGATGCTCAAATGCAAGGTGGCATGATGACATGAGCATGCGGTCATGATGATGCAATGCACAAAAACAACGCGATTTTCTAGTAGTGGTTTTGCGGGATGCCACACCCGGGTAGTTCGGAACAAACATCCGGTGTTCAAAGAAAAGAGTGCCTTGGTCGTCGACGTGGAAGGACTCATACTTCGGAAGCTGAATGTTGGAGATGATCTTTTTAGTGTACAGATCACCAAGTTGAATGGAGCAAACTTTTTCTTCCAAGAGAGGGGTTGCCAGAAGGTTCAGAAGATACCCTTGATCCACAATTTCAAGGTTGAGCTGACGGAATTCCTCGCACAAGAGAGGTTTTTGGTCTTCCACCATGAGGTTGTTGACATGAGCTTTGCGGCTGAGAGCATCGGCCATGACATTAGCTTTGCCCGGAGTGTAGTTGATGGTCAAATCGAAATCATTGATTGCTTCAATCCACCTCCTGTAATGAAGGTTGAGATCAGGCTGAGTGAAGATATACTTTAGACTCTTGTGATCAGAAAAGATCTCACAACGGTTGCCAAGCAAGTAGTGCCTCCATATTTTCAAAGCAAAGACAACTGTTGCAAGTTCAAGGTCATGTGTTGGATAGTTGATCTCATGCGTCTTCAACTATCGAGAGGCATAAGCAACAACTTGTTTTTCTTGCATAAGGACCGCACCCAATCCTTGCAAAGAGGCGTCACAGAATATCTGGAAAGGCTTTGATGTATATGGAGGAATCAAGACTGGTGTGGAAGTGAGCTTCTCTTTGAGTGTTTCAAAGCTTGCTTGACATGCAGGAGTCCAAAGGTATTTCTTGCCTTTCTTGAGGAGATCGGTAAGAGGCTTCGCAATCTTCGAGAAGTTCTGAACGAAGCAACGGCAGTAACTAGCCAAACCAAGGAAACTCCGGACTTCTTTGACATTTACAGGAGGAAGCCAGTCAACAATTGTCTTTACAGTTTCTGGGTTGACGGCAATGCCCTTAGCAGAGATGACGTGACCAAGGTAGGTGACTTCAGGCAGCCAGAACTCACATTTGGAGAACTTTGCATACAGGCGGTTCTCACGAAGCTTGTTTAGGACACACCGAAGGTGTTCTTCATGTTCTTCCTTTGACTTAGAATAGACTAGGATGTCATCCAGATAGACCACAACCAACTTATCAAGATACTCCATGAAAACCAAGTTCATAAGCCTCGAGAAGGTGGCAAAAGCAGGTGAGACCGAAAGACATGACCATGTACTCATACAGGCCATAGCGGGTGGTGAAAGCTGTTTTAGGAACATCTTCCTTGCGAATCTTGATTTGATGATATCCACTTCTCAAGTCAAGTTTAGAGAATACCACAGCTCCAGCTAGCTGATCGAAGAGATCATTAATCCGCGGAAGGGGATATTTATTCTTGAGAGCCCGATAGTCAACACAAAGTCTATCAGTCTTGTCGCGCTTCTTCACAAAGATGGTTGGGCTACCCCAAGAAGAAGTACTGTGCTGAATGAAACCCAACTTCTCTTGTTCATCAAGTTGACGTGTGAGTTCAGCCAACTCAGCAGGACCCATTTTATAAGGCCGCTTGGAGATAGGAGCGGTACTAGGTTCAAGCTCAATCACAAACTCGACCTCTCGGTCAGGAGGCATACCCGGTAACTCTTCAGGAAAAACATCTGGGAACTCACAGACCATCGAAACACTCTGAATAGCTTCCATAGCATCGTCATTCAGAGCCGCCAAAGAGAAAAGCTGAATTGCAGGAGTCAGACTTGGAGAATAGACTATATGGCCTTCAGGAATTTTCAGAGAAACCGAGCGTTCAGCACAATCAATCACAGCTGCATTTGCTGTCAACCAATCCATGCCCAAGATAACATCAATGTCAGAATTGCCCGGAATAATTAAGGAAGCCGGGAACGAAGAACCACCAATCTCAATTTGATTGCCATGGCTGATTTTAGAAGATGCCATTGTTGCTCCAGGAGAAAGGACCATTAACCACTTAGGGAGAGGTTCCATAGGTAACCCATTCACATCAGCAAAACTTGTGGAGACAAAAGAATGCGATGCACCAGAATCAAACAAAACTCGTGCAGGAACTGAGTTAACAGGAAGCATACCCTTCACAACTCCAGGTCCATGCTCAGCTTGAGCGACGTTAACACAGTTGGTACGAGCAACCATAGACCCGGGCTTGGTGTTGATGTTGAGAGCCCGTGGTGGAGGTGCACGAACCATAGAAGAGCTTGCCGCAGGTCTTAGAGGTGGTGGAGGAAGAGCTTTGTTGTTCATTGGACAATTCCAGTGTTGATGCCCAGTGTTTCCACAGGTATAACAAGCACCAGGTGGATGTGGAGCAACGTAGCCAGGGACTCCGCCAGGCGCTCCAGGGTAGTTGTGGTTGTAGCCCCTGGGAGCAGTAGTGAAGGAGTTTGGTGGCCTTGCCGTGTAGCTTGAAGGTCTTGGTGGAGCCGGGAGCGATGGTGGGGTGTTAGGAACCCACACGCGGCGCTTAGAAGGAGCTGACATAGCTGAAGAGCTTGCTGCATCATGGCTGTGTTTCTTGGACTCTCAAACACCGCCTACTTGCTTCTTCTGCAGAGTCTGTATGTTGGAGTTCTAGAAAAGACCCTGGCCTTGCATGAGTGATTGCATATTTGATTGATGCATTGAGCCCTTGTCTGAACCTCTTTTGCTTCTTCTTGTCATCAGAGATCTCATCGCCACCATACCGAGAAAGGTTCATGAAGTTTCTGATATAGGTATTGACATTATCATTGCCCTGCTTGAGGTTGAGAAACACTTCCTTCATCCTCTCCATGACAATTTCTGACAGATATTGCTCTTTGAAAGCTCCAGTGAACTGTTCCCAAGTAGGCTGAAACTCAGAGTGGTTTGCCTTCAGGTAATTCTCCCACCACAGAGCTGCATCTCCCTTCAGAAGGTGAGTGGCACATTTTACCCATTCTTGCTCAGGAACATCAGCAGTCATCAGTAACCTTGACATCTCACGCAACCAATCATCTGCATCAAGTGGCTGATCAGACACCTCAAAGTGGCGCGGGTTGAACTTCAGAAAACTCTTGATGTCTCCTCGCTTGGGAGGTGGAGGTAGCGGAACAAACTCATTCCTCCTGACACTTTCTTCAAAGCGCTGCTGGTTCTGCTGCATTGTTCCCAAGGCATTAGCAATACTTGCCAACACAGCCCCCAGTTCAGGTGGTATGTCCTCCTCAGAACGGGGTGGTGGTGCCATCCTGTGATTGATATAAAACTCAAGTCAGTACCATAATGGAGAATAATAATAATCCAAAATAGTACCAAAATGGAATTAACCAAGATTAAAGGATACAAATTACTAAGATGATATTAAAATATCAACAAAGTTCAAAGCACCTAGAAGATATTAAGCATATCGCACACGGCTGAACAAGGAGTGTGGTACACAAGCTAACAAAGAACTTAAGCGCAAAACCACTATAAGTGCAAAACCACTTAACGAATCAAGATTAGTAACTCTACCAATTCAATATACAAGACCGAATGATAAAAAGTAGTGGTATGGTCACGACTCCATCCCGCACTTAAATCATTACTCCGCACATGAATCAGTAAAACACATATCCCAACACCTTCTTCTTAAGATGAACCTAAAGATTAGTAACTACGGAAACGAACACCCCAACAAGATAGCGTCGGATAACAAAGAGTAAGACAGATCGCGTTGGTATACAACGAATTAGATAGATCGCGTCGGTTACAAAGGCCTATCGGTATGGAATGTACCAACAGTTGATAATCAAAAGGCAGATAGCGATAACAAATTGGATGCAACAGATAGACAAAGAATTACACACACACACACAACCTATGGTACTACGGAACCCAGAACACGTGAATCCTAGTTTGAATTTTTAGAAGAGGATTGAAAATGCTACACTTCCTTACCAGAAAAGGGTGGGTGGGTGTGTAAGAAGAAAAATGGAAGCAGTCCTACTCTCACGTTTTGTTTTTCCCTAGTATACATAGCTACCAAAAATATTTGCTAGACTGACAACGACCATTTGGCTGAGACCCTGAAGGGCAGGATGGCTCTGATACCAATTGTAACTACTTCGGTGAATTACGCTCTTAGTTACATGACTGGATGAACGAAAGTGGTTAAAATAGTACGGTGGGGCCCAGGGGCCACTCACAGGTAGACCTTTCGGTCGTCCTAACCACTTCAGAACATCAGGACAAGAACGAGCGGCTTAATCGGCAGGCGAAGGGATCAACTACATACACAAGTGAGTATGTATGCAAGCCACCATACAACTGTTCACAGAGCCATTCCATCTAAAAGAAATAGAAATATTGCAACGCCATACGGCAAGATCCAAATATCCTAGATAGAGATAATATTTTAGGATAGCTCCTCATACATCAAACATCAGAGTATCAAGCGGAAGCGGAAAACAAAATCCGAGTACGGATAAGAGGCAAATCGGCATAAGATGCCACATAAATAAACACATCCCGCCCACAGATCTCACGGATCCCCGTTCCCGGAATCTCTACACCGAGTGATCGTTGCCAACATCATCCGTCTCCTCCACCCAAAGATCCATCTTGTAATACACCTGTTCATCTGAATCAAACAATTTATCGTGTGAGACCCTAGGGGTACTCAGCAAGTCTTTATGCCTCTAAAGGGGACATAACCTGGGGTGACGCAATTGCTGCAAAAGATAATAACTAACAAGTCTAAAGATACTCGTTAACCATCCGCCTAACCAATGATAGACGGATGTCCGTTAATTAGTAACAACAGTTATAACAGTATAATTAACAGATCCATCCTCCTTCTCGCTTACCAACGAGAAAGCGGACGAACAACCCATCCGTTGGCAGTTTTATTAACCATTCCATGAGTATTGCACTATTTACTAGTCAGGTACTTAGTCAAATTAAAAGAGGTACTTTAGTTATACTTGTCTATGATCGAGAAACTGTGCTCCAAGTCGTCCATAACCGCGGACACGGCTTTCAGAAAGATTTACCCTGCAGGGGTGCACAAATAGCAACACACACTCGATCAACCTCGAAAAAACCAACTCAAAACCCAACGAGGCATTCACGACAAAGCGATTCAGAAATATTTCAGGGGGCCACCCCATTAAGCTACCCGCAACGAAGTTGGCTGGCTCCGAGACGGACCCAAGGTTTGTGCCAATGGCTGTAAACGACTGGGAACCCGAAAGTGTGACTGGGCTTGTCGATACCGCGAAAACACTCCGCAATTCCTAAATAGTACAGGTGCTCCTCGCACAATCTTAAATAAAGCAGTAAACAAGGCATAAGTACAGGATAGTAATAAAGCCCCAAACTACTTTGTGGCCCCAAGAAATAAGAATGAATCAAGCTCTGGCTCAGGGGGGTCCATAAGGCCTCCCAGATGTGGATAGTGCGAATAGTCGAGGAACAGGAATCAAGTACTCGGGGTCCTACGGGACGCAAGTGAGCATGAAAAACCAAATAGCAGATATTGCTCACCGGCGCCGCTTTCATTAGTTATCCCATTACTACTCAGGTTAAGTTGTTTAGGTACCTCGTTATCCATCAGACACTCACATACCCTACACATGCTTTTCTATGACTCGCATGGCTCAAACAACTCCTGTAGTAATGGCTCATGGGATGGAGGAACAAGCTTTGGTGGGGTTTAAAAGTAAAGGCTATGCAGTACTTGGGATTCAATTTAATGCAATCGCGACTCAATGATGCAAGAATAAGATAGAGGCAATAGGTACTATATGTATGCAAGCATGTGGTAGTGCTTGCCTGGCAGCTCAGTTGAAGCGAGAGTCGGATCTGGGTAATGCTCCTGGGATTCTAGATATATCCCCTGCTCGGCGTCTATTCGAAGAAGAACCAAACAAACAAGGGCCAACATAATAAAGTGCACAAGCATAAGAATTAAAATGCGACAAGCAAACAAACATGCCATGTTGAATGATGCACAATTTACATGGCAAAAAAGTAGCATGGCATGGGTGAGGTGTAGTTTTAGTCATGTTTTGCTCTCATATAAGTTGCTGTATACTTTATATTTATATGATGCATACTGCAATTCAGAACAAGGAATACATAGTTAGAACGGGCTCGTCGCGCTGATTTATTTAGACATATTATTTGTGAAGTTTGGAGTTATAGATTTAAAGTTATTAATTAATTAAGAAAAGGGCATTTTATTGTAATTTTAATCATCTCGAAAATTTAAAGTGTTCAATTAATATTTTGAATGGCATAATTGAATTCCCCACATTTTTCTAATTCAAAAACATATATCATTTGTATTATTTATATTTATAATTTAAAAGTTATTTTAAAACAGATTTGAATTTGTATTTAAACATTTTCAGATATTGTTTTATTAAAACAGAATTACACAGAGACTTTTTGTACACAGAAACAGCTAGTGCCGACTGGGCGAGACGGCGCGTCGGAAAACTTTTTGCACTGTGAGCTTAGTCAGCCACAGAGACAGACAAGTGGACCTGCGACGAGAAGGGCCCACGCGACAGCGGTTGAGGGAGGGCTCGCCACGCGGCAGAGCCGGGGGACTGCGGGTTGGGGCTGCTGATCTTGGGGTGCCTCTTTGTAAAAATCCAACAGCGGCTGACAGGTGGGGTTCGGATGGAGCACGGGTATAGAAAACCAAAAGGCTAGGGGGGAATTTGCAAAACACGCGCGGCTACTGTTTCTCTTCTCCACGTTCTGACGACACTGACGGCGGAAAAACGCGGTGCGGTGGGGGCTCGAACCCGCGACGCGGTGCGCGCGCGCGGGCGGCGGTGACCACCGGAGCTGGCTGGTGTTGTTGGAGGAAAAGGGGGGACGCGGCTAGGTAAGTTAGCGCGGCGCGCAGCAGGCCGATGCACATGCACGTGCGTGCACAGAGAGCGTTCAGCCCGTGGATCCGTGCGTACAGGAAGAGAAATACGAGGAGAGGGTGTCAGGGAGGATCGTGGGCTCACCGCGGGGCTGCTGGTGGAGGCGGATCGGGCTGGGAAGCAGTGGATCAATGGCGATGCAGACGCCGGCCGGAGCTAGGGTTTCGGCGGGCGTCGGTGAACGGCGTCGCAGGGATCGGCTCCTCCTCGCTAGCGTGTAGGGGGGCGATGCAGGGGAATGCGGCGGGCTTCCTCGACACCCAAGATCGCCATGCCACCGACTGCAACGACGAGGAGATGTAGGAGGCCGACGGTGGACGGCAACGGAGAAGAGCGGGGTAGCAGCAGGTGGTGGGGAGGAGAAGGGCGAGGCCCTGGGGATCTGGGGAGGCAGAGGAGGCGTGGGGAAGGAGATAAAGCACAGAGGGAGAGGGGAGGTGCCGTGGGGGAGCGGGGTAGAGAAAAAGGTGGCCTCAGTCACCTTTTCCTCCCTCTCCTTCACGTGCTCGGCGTGGTCGATCAGTGGCAGGGCAGGGGTAGGGGCTGCCAGGTGGGCCAGGGAGAGATCAAGGAGGGGCAGGCTCGGGTGGCCCTTTGTGGCAGATAGAAAGAGAGAGAATGGAGAGGGAGAGGCTCAGTGTGGCTAGGGATAGCTTCGGCTAGGGTTTAGGAGGGGATCGGGTTAGGGTTGGGGTAGGTGGGGTAGCTCAGGTGTGGGCCAGCATGGCAGGGAGAGAGAGAAAGGTGGTGAGGGTGGGATGGTAGGCTCGGCAAAGGAGGGTGGTGGTTAGGGTTTTAAGAGAGGGAAAAGAGAGAGGGTAGGACATGGGTTTAGGGTTTTGTTTTTCTTTTAAGAACAAGCAAAAATGGATGATGAGAAGGAGGGGAAGATGTAGAGCCTTTTATATGTGACAAGGAAAGCCACATCCAAGCATGATGGATCAAGATGAGGGTGGAAGGAAGATAGAGAAATGTTTAGGGTTTTGGTGCACAGGCAAGGAGAGACAAGATAGAGAGGGTGTGATGGTAAAAGCAAAAGAATAGAGCTTACTTGACATGATCCACTCCAAAAACAAATAAAAACCAAAGGATCAAAAATGGTGGTGATCTTGCATGGCCCATGCATAATCATTAAATGCCATGTTTCCTTCTTGTCAAAACAATAGATAATTCACATGGCATTTATTCACATGCATTCCAAAAATATGGATCTAGGCCAAGCCAAAAGAATAGAATTGGAACCATCCCAACTCACATGAGCTAGATTAAATGTCAAGAGAAAATAAAAGCTCATGGGTAATTAGGATGGTGGAATTATAAGATGGTGACAAAGAAAGGTGATGGAGTTGAATAAAAGATATGCCCCCAACTCAACTTGGGCATCAAGCATTTATCAAGAACCAACTGCAATACAACAAGAGCCAAATACAATTACTAATGCATATGAGAGAAGAACCAAATGAAAAGGGTTTTATATGATGCTCAAATTCAAGGTGGCATGATGACATGAGCATGATATAATTATGATGCAACAATTATATGTAGGAAGTAGCCATTATATTACTAGACCCTGTAGCATTACATATGTTAGACAGGTGGGATGCTACAATAGGTCATGTGAGACCACTTTGATTTCTAACAACTTACCCTCTACCTCTAGTGTGTTATCCCATGATGTGCTAGGTTCCATGGATAAAGAAGTGCCAAGCTTGGACATGATGATGCCTCCGACTGAGAATATGTACATGATGGATGAAGCTAAGGCCATCCCCAAACAAGAAGAATAAGTCACCCACATGGAGGCCAATGCTACCATAACACCCACTTCATATGAGAGGTATGAACAAGTTAAGAATATGGGTGTTGATGATACCATGATCCCGCTAGTGGACATGATGATTTGTGATGATTGGCATGCTATGGATGATATTTGTGATATCACATATGCTTCTTTGATATTTCCATGCGATACTTTGCCTTTTCATAATGTTGAGCATGTGAAATTATTTGATTGTGATGATGTTTCCATAGACATGCCATGCTCTAAATGTTACATTGATGATATCATTGCTTGCACTTTGTTGAACAATTGCTCTTTCCGATGTTTTGCTTGTAATGATGTTACCAATGGTACCCCTCGGATAATGCTTTGTCATGAGTGTTCCACAATTTCTCCCATTGCTTGCAATAACTTGAATAATTGCTCTTTCACTTGTTTTGCTTGCAACAATAATTCGCATATGGTTTATATTGAGATGACCCCCATAGATTTCTCAACTTTTGGAGATTTTAGTAAATGCCATGATAAGAATGTTCCCCACCTGCATACTCACCATGCATCTATTTTATACTTGATTGACACTCATGGTGATGTGCACAAGAAGAGATACGTCATGATGGATGATGTGTTTCTCTACCATGTACACACGTTCTTCATTTTGTGTTTGATGTGTGTAGGTACCCTCATGAGAATGTCAACCTCGGTGGAGCACGCGTTGACAAAAAGAGCTCTAGAGAGCATCCCCCAAGTGAGTTCAAGATCGAACCCAGCTCTGATACCTTTCGCATGCTTTGCATCTTTCATGTTGACAAATTGCGCTTTCCTATGGTTTGATTGCAAGCAAGTTGGTGGTATTCTTTCACCTTGTGACAATCATGTCTCGATTGGATATTGATGCTTTGTGTGTTGCCACAAAAATGTTGAACAATTTCTCTTTCCGATGTTTTGTGTGCAACCATAATGCTATAATCTTTACTTGAGGACTCATGCTATAATCTTTATGAATTGGCTACGCTTTGAGTGTTGCTTCGCTTTTGTGTTGTCCTTGGTAGGCTTCATGGAAGGTGAAGGAACATTGAGGTGTTGTCAATTCAATCTTCCCGAGGACAACTATATGGTGAACCCCAGGATCAAGAAGGTCTCTCGACATCTACTTTGTGATGAGCATGTAGAGTCGAGGACGACTCTTTTTGAAGGGGGGATGATGTAGCCCGACCTATGGTCATTTCCACATCAAGGTTTACAACTTATGCCAAGTCGTCATGGACTCCAAAGGTGAATCCGTTCCTCTATGCGAGCCCAATTCCTACAGCATTGAATGGTATACTACTTCATACTCTGTCATATGACCATGATAGGTTCACACCGCCAAGTACAGAGATAGGAGAGGAAGCCCGAGGACTCACGCCCGACAAGACGGAGGCTTTGAAGAGGAGACGGAAGAGTCAGAGCCAAACCGGCAAACCATCCGGCGCAACCGGATCCACCGCCGAAATTCTCGGCGCCAGCTCCGGACTGCACTGCGTCGATCGAATCCATCACGGGACCAGACCGGCGCCCACTAGAACGCATGTAGAACACCGAACCGGCACTGACCAGAAATATCGGCAGCCGCCGGAAATCCCGGCGCCGCCAGACTTATTGCTGGAATCACCCGTCTGCGCACAGATCTAGGTTTGATGGCCTGGAATATTCCCTTTACTTACCCCTTAACAGCATGTCTGTTCTTCTCACAAACCACATAAGGATCCACCAGTGTCATTGGATGTGTGTTCTTTTCATGAACCACACATGGATCCATCAAGTGTGATTGCATGTCTGTTCCTCTCACAAACCACATATGGATCCACTAGTGTCATTGCATGTCTGTTCTTTTCATGAACCACACCCAGTGTCATTGCATGATTTGTTCCTTTCATAAACCACACATGGGTCCACCAGTGTCATTGCATGTGTGTTCTTTTGATGAACCACAACTAGAGTCATTGCATGTCTGTTCTTCTCACAAACCACATAAGGATACACCAGTGTCATTGCATGTGTGTTCTTTTCATGAACCACACCCAGTGTCATTGCATGTCTGTTCTTCTCACAAACCACATAAGGATACACCAGTGTCATTGCATGTCTGTTCTTCTCATGAACCACATCTTGAGTCATTGCATGTCTGTTCTTCTCACAAACCACATAAGGATCCACCAGTGTCATTGGATGTGTGTTCTTTTCATAAACCACACCCAGTGTCATTGCATGTGTGTTCTTCTCACAAACCACACATGGATCCACCAGTATCATTGCATGTCTATTCTTTTCACGAACCACACATGGATCCAGCTAGAGTCATTGCATGTCTATTCTTTTCACAAACCACATATGGATCCACCAGTATCATTGCATGTGTGTTCTTTTCATGAACCACACCCAGTGTCATTGCATGTCTATTCCTCTCACAAACCACACATGGATCCACCAGTGTCATTGCATGTGTGTTCTTTTCATGAACCACAGCTAGAGTCATTGCATGTCTATTCTTCTCACAAACCACATAAGGATACACCAGTGTCATTGCATGTGTGTTCTTCTCATGAATCACAACTAGAGTCATTACATGTCTGTTCTTCTCACAAACCACATAAGGATACACCAGTGTCATCGGATGTGTGTTCTTTTCATGAACCACAGGTAGTGTTATTGCATATCTGTTCTTTCCACAAACCACATATGGATCCACCAGTGTCACTGGATGTGTGTTCTTTTCATGATCCACACCTAGTGTCATTGCATGTCTGTTCTTTCCACAAACCACATAGGATCTACCAGTGTCATTGGATCTGTGTTCTTTTCATGAACCACACCCAGTGATAGGGTAAAGGTGCCCGATCTTTCGATGAGACGATATCTGTCGAATATGGTGGAGGTCAACGTTGACGATCCGACTACAAACGTGCGAGACGTTGCGCCTTAGCAATCGATACACCAACTTCCGAGGCTATTCATCATGGTGGAGCTAGATCAACCTTATCACGAGGATCATTCCCTGCAAGCAATCGAAGAACCAACAAGAATTATAGATGCAATCAAGATATTGCGAATATAGATGAAAGCTTTATTGAAGAGGTGGGATTCTGTCAGTGCATAATACAAAAGGTTTGTTTGACACTTGGGCCTATGGCAAAGAGTAGCTCGTGGCTAAGTCCTTTTACTAAACAAAATCCAGGAATAAACGATGACCTAATGGGAGTATATATGGAGGAACAGAAGGAAATTTCGGCCAGCCTTGGGAAGGAGGTCGAAATCCATCTCTAGGTCGGTTTCCTCCACTATACGGACTCTAAAAGTTCAGCCCCTTTATTTGGACAAAAAAATACATGGGCATGGCCCATATTTAAAGATGACGCAGCACCATCTAATCACATGGACGAAAATTTAAAGTGTGTAGCTCTCTAGTTCGTCCATGTCTTCATCTTTTCATTATGGTGGATTCAAAGTTCTGAAATCTTCACTTGCAGCATCATCCTGAATCCTCACACGATTGCTGCCATCATCTCCATGCATGATCATGCTCCAATGCTTGTCCCTCTCATCCATGCTAGGCCCATCATTCCTAAGTAACATACACACATCTGATTTAGGCAGCATCATATTCTCATGAATATTAGGAATAGTTCCTAGAAACGGAAGTACCTGATAATTTAGTTGGCGTGCACGAGCTCTTGTGAGAGGTCCTTGGAATTGTGGAACATGAGGAAGTGTGGTTGTAGGTGCAATGGTTGTATCAACCGTAGGGATGTCCTCATCACCCACTGTCATTGCATGTGTGTTCTTCTCACAAACCACACAAGGATCCACCACTGTCATTGCATGTCTGTTCTTTTCATGAACCACACATGGATCCACCTGGTGAGATTGCATGTATGTTCCTCTCACAAACCACACATGGATCCACCAGTATCATTGCATGTCTGTTCTTTTCATGAACCACACATGGATCCACCCAGTGTGATTGCATGTCTGTTCCTCTCACAAACCACACATGGATCCACCAGTGTTATTGTATGTCTATTTTTTTCATGAACTACAACTAGTGTCATTGCATGTGTGTTCTTCTCACAAACCACATAAGGATCCACTAGTGTCATTGCATGTGTGTTCTTTTCATGAACCATATCTAGAGTCATTGCATGTGTGTTCTTCTCACAAACCACATAAGGATACACTAGTGTCATTGCATGTGTGTTCTTTTCATGAACCATAGCCAGTGTCATTGCATGTCAGTTCTTCTCAGAAACCACATAGGGATACACCAGTGTCATTGCATGTCTGTTCTTCTCATGAACCACATCTAGAGTCACTACATGTCTGTTCTTCGCACAAACCACATAAGGATCCACCAGTGTCATCAGATGTGTGTTCTTTTCATGAACCACACCTAGTGTCATTGCATGTGTGTTCTTCTCACAAACCACATAAGGGTCCACCAGTGTCATTGCATGTATGTTCTTTTCATGAACCACACATGGATCCACCCAGTGTGATTGCATGTCTGTTCTTTTCAGAAACCACATATGGATCCACCAATGTCATTGCATGTGTATTCTTTTCATGAACCACACCCAGTGTCATTGCATGTCTGTTCCTTTCATAAACCACACATGGATCCACCAGTGTCATTCAATGTGTGTTCTTTTCATGAACCACAGCTAGAGTCATCCCATGTATGTTCCTCTCACAAACCACATAAGGATACACTAGTGTCATTGCATGTGTGTTCTTTTCATGAACCACAAGTAGAGTTGCATGTATGTTTTCTCACAAACCATATATGGATCCACATGTGCCATTTCATGTGTGTTCTTGTCATGAACCATAGCTAGAGTTAGTGCATGTGTGTTCTTCTCACAAACCACATAAGGATACACCAGTGTCATTGCATGTGTGTTCTTCTCATGAACCACATCTAGAGTCATTGCATGTTTGTTCTTCTCACAAACCACATAAGGATACACCAGTGTCATTGGATGTGTGTTCTTTTCATGAACCACACCCAGTGTCATTGGATGTGTGTTCTTCTCACAAACCACACATAGATCCACCAGTGTCATTGCATGTGTGTTCTTTTCATGAACCACACATGGATCCACCTAGTGTCATTGCATGTCGGTTCCTTTCACAAACCACACATGGATCCACCAGTGTCATTACATGTGTGTTCTTTTCATGAACCACAACTAGAGTCATTGCATTTTTGTTCTTCTCACAAAACACATAAGGATACAGAAGTGTCATTGGATGTGTGTTCTTTTCATGAACCACAGCTAGGGCCATTGCATGTCTGTTCTTCTCACAAACCACATAAGGATACACCAGTGTCATTGCATGAGTGTTCTTTTCGTGAACCACACATAGTGTCATTGCATGTCTATTCTTCTCACAAACCAAATAAGGATACACCAATGTCATTGCATGTCTGTTCTTCTCATGAACCACATCTAGAGTCATTGCATGTCTATTCTTCTCACAAACCACATAAGGATCCACCAGTGTCATTGGATCTGTGTTCTTTTCATGAACCACACCCAGTGTCATTGCATGTGTGTTCTTCTCACAAACCACACAAGGATCCACCAGTATCATTGCATGTCTATTCTTTTCATGAACAACACATGGATCCAGCTAGTGTCATTGAATGTCTGTTCCTTTCATAAACCACACATGGATCCACCAATGTCATTGCATGTGTGTTCTTTTCATGAACCAAACCTAGAGTCATTGCATGTTTGTTCTCACAAATTACATAAGGATACAACAGTGTCATTGGATGTGTGTTCTTTTCATGAACCACAGCCAGAGTCATTGCATGTATGTTCTTCTCACAAACCACGCAAGGATGCACACCAGTGTCATTGCATGTGTGTTCTTTTCATGGATCACACCCAGTGTCATTGCATGTATGTTCTTCTCACAAACCTCATAAGGATACACCAGTGTCATTGCATGTTTGTTCTTCTCATGAACCACATCTAGAGTCATTGCATGTCTGTTCTTCTCACAAACCACATAAGTATCCACCAGTGTCATTGGATGTGTGTTATTTTCATGAACCACACATGGATCCACCAAGTGTGATTGCATGTCTGTTCCTCTCACAAACCACATATGGATCCACTAGTGTCATTGCATGTCTGTTCTTTTCATGAACCACACCCAGTGTCATTGCATGTCTGTTCCTTTCATAAACCACACATGGATCCACCAGTGTCATTGCATGTGTGGTATTTTCATGAACCATAGCTAGAGTCATCGCATGTTTGTTCTTCTCACAAATCACAAAAGGATACAGAAGTGTCATTGCATGTGTGTTCTTTTCATGAACCAGTGGTAGAGTCATTGCTTGTCTCTTCTCACAAACCACATTTGGATCCACCAGTGTCATTGCATGTGTGTTCTTTTCATGAACCACAGCTAGAGTCATTGCATGTGTGTTCTTCTCACAAAGCACACATGGATCCACCAGTATCATTGCATGTCTGTTCTTTTCATGAACCACACATGGATCCACCCAGTGTGATTGCATGTTTGTTCCTCTCACAAACCACATAAGGATACACCAGTGATATTGCATGTCTGTTCTTTTCATGAACCACACCCAGTGTCATTGCATGTGTGTTCTTTTCATGAACCATAGCTAGAGTCATTGTATGTCTGTTCTTCTCACAAACCACATAAGGATACACCCGTGTCATTGCATGTGTGTTCTTTTCATGAACCATAGCTACAGTCATTGCATGTCTATTCTTCTCCCAAACCACATAAGGATCCACCATTGTCATTGGATGTGTGTTCTTTTCATGAACCACGCCTAGTGTCATTGCATGTGTGTTCTTCTCACAAACCACACATGGATCCACCAGTATCATTGCATGTGTGTTCTTCTCATCAACCACACATGGATCCACCCAGTGTGATTGCATGTCTGTTCTTTTCACAAACCACATATGGACCCACCAGTTTCATTGCATGTCAGTTCTTTTCATGAACCACACCCAGTGTCTGATGCAGCCTGTCCTGCGGACGCTACTACATCTACAACGCCAAGTCCCCAAGATCGTCCCCAAGTCAACCAAGAAGACGGTCCAGGAGCAGCCAGCTCCAGAACCAGAGTCTCCGCCGTCATCGCCCCGGAGAGTCCGCCTGATGCTAGCCGGAATGTCTGGCGTAGCCGGAGTGTCCAGCCAGATCTAGCCAGAGTGTCCGGCCTACCCCATCCCCGTCCTGGCGCGGACAATCAGTGTGCTACATCGGACTCTACCCGGACACTACCCGGAGTGTCCGGCCACCTCACACTGTCCAGTCCAGCCGACCCGGACTGTCCAACCTAAGTGATGGGCATGCGAGCCAACATCAGGGCCCTTGGCCCATGTACCCCTCTATTCCGCACCAAACCCTAGTTTTATGCCCAAACTACCCCTGAACTTGTGGCTGGCCTCTAAATAGAGCCCCCACCCCTCATTGTATCCCTTAGGCATAGATGATAGACTAAAGAAAACCCCCTTTGTGGAATCTCTAGTTTTGCCTCATCCCCTTCTACCAAAGGGGATCGACTATCATCACCACCTCGTTGGAGTTTGCATCGCGGCTCCCTCGTTGTACAAGGCCTTGGCATCGGTGTCCCTTTGCCAAGACGTCAAGACCCTCTCCAAGGTGTTCTTCCCTCTTCACGTGGGATCGAGGGAGCACGTTGACCGATCTTTAGTTGCGAGGATTCTATCGGACCGGTGAGAGCAATCGGCCTTGTATCGTGTGAGCTTTGCGTGTGTTCATCGTGTTCTTTCTGAGGTGTGCGTCCGCTTCTGCTACCTTCTCCCTTTCCCATCACTTTCCCATCGATTTGAACACGAGATCCGTGAAGATCGGGACACCCACGGGTTACCCCATAACATCTGGTATCAGCAGCTTTTGGTTGCCACGGATTCCTCATCAATTTGGTCTTTTCCCCATAAATTCGAAAATTTCCACAAAAATAGCCCCAATTCGTGTTTTGGATCGATCTGTGATTTGAGTTTGTTTTGGTAGGTTTTGATCCATGCATTACTTGCTAAACTTGTTGATCTACCTTCCCCTACGTTTCCATAGCCTAATTCCTTGATTTTCCCCATCAATTTGAGGTTTTGGTTCGAGTTTTTCCACCAAAACTCGTCCCATTCGTGTTCTGGAAGTTCTGGTTCGACCGGACCAGACTGTGCGGCCAAAACGGACCAGAATATCCGCCCCACCGGATTTTCCGGCATAAACGGACTAGAATATCCGCCCCGGCCGGACTATCCGTGATGCAGCCTGTTGAGGGCAAACCTCTAGGGTGGCCCGATCTTTCACGATTCCCTTTCAAATTGAGGATGGAATGTGGGGAGAGGAGGGGAGGATGAACACGACAAATGCACGCATGAAGAACATGATGAACACACCCATACAAAACCACGATACACACCAATAGCTCACGTCGACGGTGACCGGTCCGGCGCAATCCCTAGGATCAGCGTCGGGCGGAGGACTCTCTCTCAAACCGGCACGGCGAGATGGGAGACTCAGTGAGATCTTGACGTCTTGGCAAAGGGACACCAATGCCAAGGCCTTGTACAACGCGGAGGCACGATGCAAACTCCAACGAGGTTTGGGGATATTGGTGCTCCTTGGTCAAGGAGCATGATGCAAGAACTAGATAGATCCACAAAGGGGTTTCCACTAATTCCAATATGATGCCTAGGGTTTACAATGGAGGCGAGGGACTATATATAGGCCAACCACTTAAACAGGGGTACTTTAGGAATAAAAGACAAGTTCTGGACGGACTAAGGGGTACATGGGCCGCAGACCCAAAGGCCTTTTCATGCCTGGCGACGGTTGGACCGAAGACTCCGGTGTGGTGGACCGGAGACTCCGGTCGGTCTCCGGACTGGCCTCCGGAGGGGCCTTCAGATTGTCCTAGGGCCTAGCGCAAGGGTCAGACCGGAGAGTGGGCCGGAGTCTCCAGGGTCTCCAGGCCGGAGACTTTGGTGGACCGGAGACTCCTCGTGCGAGACCGAGACTACAGTCCAGCAGCTCAGCTCCTGCTTCACGCTATGCTCCTTGTTCTCCATCCTTGGGTGCTTGGTGATGAGTCGAGGCTTCGTACCTGATGATGCATAGTGTAGTTGCATGAATTAGCACACCATCCAAGGAGGTATCAAATTGGCACGAGGAGAGGAGCGAGTTCACCTTAGCTTGTAGGACTTTGGCTCGGGCACGAGTCATGGGTCCACTTGGGGGACTTGTTGGTGTAGATGTAGGAGCGTCCATAGGACAGGCTGCATCAGCTCCCTCCCCTTGGGAAAGAGTCGTCCTCGGCTCTTCATGGTTATCATCTTGAACATCTCCATGGTAGGGTGAGAGATCCTTGACATTCAATGTATTGCTTGCAAGGTACTTGGAGGTCGGTATGTCGATGATGTAGGCGTTGTTGTTGATTCATTTGAGGACCTTGAAGGGACCATCTCCTCTTGGCTTGAGCTTGGAGTCACGTTCCTTGGGGAAGTGGTCTTTCCTTAGGTGTATCCACACAAGGTCACCTTCTTCAAAGATCATCTCCTTCTTGTCCTTGTTTAACCTTGAAGCTTGGCGAAGGACTTGTTGTTCAATAGTAGCTCTTGTTACTTCATAGCTTGTGCGCATTTCTCGACGTCCATGTTCGTGCGCTCATGGATAGGTAGTGGTAGGATGTCGAGCGCGGTGAGGGGCTCGAAACCATAGACGATCATGAATGGACTCATCTTGGTTGTTGAGTGCTTGGCACGGTTGTAGGCGAACTCGACGTGTGGGATGCATTCCTCCCAATCCTTCAAGTTCTTCTTGATCAACACACGAATGAGAGTCCCGAGGCTTCGGTTGACAACTTCGGTTTGACCATTAGTTTGGGAATGCGATGCGGATGAAAAGAGTAGCTTGACGCCGAGCTTGGCCATGAGGGTATTCCATAAGTAGCTCATGAATTTGATGTCGCGGTCGGAGACAATTGTTCTTGGCGCACCGTGAAGACAAACGATTTCCCTGAAAAACAGATTTGCAACATGTGAAGCATCGTCAGTCTTATGGCACGGTATGAAGTGTGCCATTTTTGAAAAACGATCCACAACAACAAGTATAGAATCATGACCATGCTTAGATCTAGGCAATCCTAACACAAAATTCATGCTAATGTCGGACCAAGGGGTATGAGTAATAGGCAATGGCATATAAAGACCATAAGAGTTAGCTTGCGACTTAGCTTGAACACATGTCGTGCATCGTTGAACGTAGCGCTCCACGTCACGCTTCATCTTGGGCCAAAAGTAGTGATTGGAGAGCATGTCCAATGTCTTGTCGCGACCAAAGTGAGAAGAAAAGGTTGAAGCGACGACTTCGCAATGCATAGCTTGTTTTGTTTAAAAATAAAGCCCTTATGCAAATAGAAATCATCAACTCCTTTGTCATTGGAGCACTTGGCGAAGATTGGTTCAAAGAATGGGTCGGAAGCATACAAAGATTTTATTTCCTCAAGACCCAACACGTTGATTTCAAGTCTCGTAAGAAGGCTTGTATGTTTGCGAGACAATGTGTTCGCAACTACATTATCTTTGCCCTTCTTATACTTGACAATGTACGGAAAAGACTCCATGAACTCAACCCACTTAGCGTGTCTCTTGCTCAAGTTAGCTTGGCCTTTGAGATATTTCAACGACTAGTGGTCGGAATGTATGATAAATTCCTTGGGCCAAAGGTAGTTTTGCCAAACTTGAAGGACACGAACTAAGGCAAAAAGCTCTTTGTCATAAATCGGATAATTAAGGCGAGCACCATCAAGTTTCTCGCTATGGTAGGCTATATGACGTATGTTTTGCATAAGGACTCCTCCAATGCCAATACCACTAGCATCACACTCTATCTCAAAAGTTTTTGTGAAATCCGGTAAAGCAAGAAGAGGTGCTTCGGTGAGCCTCTTTTTAAGTTCGTCAAAAGCTTTTTGTTATGCTTTTCCCCACACGAAGGTGACATTCTTTTTGGTCAATTCATTAAAGGGACAAGCAATGGTTGAAAAGTCTTTCATAAAGCAACGATAGAAACCGGCCAATCCATGAAAACTTCGGAGTTCACTCACATTTGTTGGGATGGGCCAATCTCTTATGTCCTTTACCTTGGAAACATCAACTTCAATTCCCTTCAAAGAAACGAAAAATCCAAGAAAAATCAACTTGTCTTTAGCAAAAGTGCACTTAGGAAGATTAGCATAAAGCTTTTCATGTTGAAGGATTTGCAAAACTTCCTTGACATGTGTTATATGGTCCACAAGTGATTTGCTATAAACAAGAATATCATCGAAATAGACAACAACACTTTTTCCAATGAGAGAACGCAAGATATGATTCATGAGGCGCATGAAGGTGGATGGGGCATTCGATAAACCAAAGGGCATAACCAACCATTCATAGAGACCAAGTTTGGTCTTGAAGGCGGTTTTCCAGTTATCACCTTCAGCCATGCGTATTTGATGGTAACCACTACGAAGATCAATTTTCGAAAAACTAGTGGCTCCACACAACTCATCAAGCATGTCATCGAGAGGTGGTATGGGATGTCGATAACGCACGGTGATAGCATTGATTGGACGGCAGTCCATGCATAACCATAACGTATCATCCTTCTTTGGAACAAGAATCACGGGTACGACACTTGGACTAGTGCTAACTTGGATCAAACCTTTGGAGACGAGTTGGTTGATTTGACGTTCGATCTCCTTTGTCTCCTCTGGGTTTGTGCGGTAGGAGGCGCAGTTTGGAAGAGGTGCACCGGGGATGAGGTCAATGCAATGTTCGATGCCGCGAAGAGGAGGTAGTCCATGTGGGAGCTCTTCGGGGAACACATCCTTGAATTCCTGCAAAACACTCATCAAAGATGGAGGAACATTGGTTAATCCATTAGTTCCTTGCGCTAGTCCCTTCCAAAGGAGGACAGAGTGCAAGATGGATGGGTTGTTCCGAACATCTCTCATCTCACTTTTGGTGGCAAGGAGAACACTCTTAGTTTTTCCACTCGAGTTTGGCTTGTGTCTCTCACTCACTATGCGGTGGTTCTCTCTCTCACCGCTCTTCTGACAAGTAGGTGTTGTGCTTTGCGCCCTCGCTAAAGCCTTTGCAGTGTCCGCAATTATTTGGCTAGGAGTCATCGGTTGCAAAACACATGTTTTGTTGAGCCATTTGAAGGTGTATACATTGGTGCGACCATCATGTTGAGCAACCTTGTCAAATTGCCACGGTCGACCAAGAAGCATGTGGAAAACTGTCATAGGAACCACATCACACTCCACCGTATCTTTGTAAGGACCAATGGCGAAGGAGACCAATACGGTATGCTTGATCTTCACAGACCCTTGGTCACTTAGCCATTGCACGTGGTAGGGGTGCTTGTGTGTATGGAGGGTAAGGTTGAGATTCTCACACAACTCGGTGCTAGCAAGGTTGTGGCAACTCCCTCCGTTAATGATCACCTTGATAGATTTGCCATTGATGTCGGCTCATGTTTGGAAGATACTGGAGCGTTGGTCTTCATGCTCTTGTGCTTGAGTGGTCAAGATCCTTTTGACGATAATCGATGGACTTGCGTCATGTTCACACATGAGGACTTCTTGATCATCTTCCACTAGTTGCCTTGCCATTGCTTCCTTGACACGGACATCAAATTCATCTTCACTCAAGTACTCTTCATCACCATTGTCGTGGATGAACAAGACTTTCTTGTTTCCACATTCGGCCGACTTGTGTCCTTTACCTCCACACTTGTAGCATGCACCATTGAAGGGTGTATCACTCTTTGCTTGTTTGCCACTTGGGGGCAGTTTTCCTTGAGGAAGTGTGGGCTTGAAGGAATGCTTGGGTGTACTTGAGGAACTTCCATTGAAAGTTGTTGGTGTAGGGGTTTAAGCTTACTTGTAGGTGAAATACGTCTTGGGCTTGACGTTCAGCCTTTGTTGCGATGTGCACAAGCTCAACCATGGTGTTGTATGTTTGGAACTCGACGATGCGCTTGATGAGATTGTTCAACCCAATAAGGAAACGCACCATTGTTTGCTCCATGTGCTCATCAATGTTGGCGCGAATCAAGTTGAGTTCCATTTCCTTGAAGTATTCTTCCATGGTCTTTGTCCCTTGACGAAGCGCTTGAAGGTTGTTGAAGAGGTCACGCGTGTAATGCGCGGGGACGAACCGGGATCTCATGTGAGCCTTCATGTCATGCCAAGTTGTGGTTGGCGTATCTTGTCTTGCATCACGAGCAACTTGAACTTGTTCCCACCAAAGGTTGGCATAATCATCAAACTCAAGCGAAGCCATGGCGACCATCTTCTCATTGCTATAGTTGTGCATGCGGAAGATCTTGTCGACCTTGAGTGTCCACGAGAGGTATTCTTTGGGGTCATTGGATCCGGTGAACTTGGGAATTGTGAACTTGATCTTGCCAAATGTTTCTTCCTCATTGTGGTCATGATAGCGATTGTTGCCATGTTGATGATGGTCTTCATCTTCCATGCGATTGTTGTGACGAGCTTGTTGACAATCTTGTGGTTGAGGAGGTGCAACTTGGTTCTCGTGTCCTTGTTGCGGAGCTTGCTCTTGCTCTTGGCGCGGTTGTTGGCGGTGTTGAGGCACTTGGGCTCCATGAGGTTGTTGAGGATGTGGAGCTTCATGACGCGGTTGATGATGAAGAGGAGGCTCGTTCCTCGGTTGGTGATGTTGATTAGGCACATGGGCCTCACGGCGAAGAACATGGTCATGAGCCTCTTCACGTGGTGGGCGTCGCTCAATTTGGACCACTTGGTGCTCCAAGTTTTGGCGTGGTGGAGGAGGCACCTCGTGATGACCATGGTGTCGTTGTTGACGTTCATGACATTGATGACGAGGAGGAGGATCTTGGAGAGCTTCACGTCGATGACGAGCTTGATTCTCCAAATTGGAGTCATCACTTGTTGTGTCAAGTATGTGTCGCGGTCGATGGTGGTAGACTTGCGGTTGCACTTGTGGTTGCACTTGCGGTTGATCTTGTGGTTGCTCTTGTTGGAGCACTAATGCCCTTGCGTGATGACGGTGTGCTTCTTGCCTTGCTCGTGGCCTTGAAGATAAATCACCATCATAGCTTGACGTTGCGGCATGCCATGGTGAAGGTACATAGTTCGAAGAACTTCCATCTTCAACCACGGGGGCATCATTGCGTCTTGGAGCACTTGGTTGAAGATCTTGTTGAGGAGGAGCATGACGACGAAATGAGCTTGAAGAGCTTGATGCGCGTGAACGTGGCCTTGCCATACCGTCGATGAGGCGTCAAAGATTGTCATTTGTTTCGGCGACGGAGCATTGAAGCGCTTCATTTTGGTGGCCGAAGTTGTGATGCATTGCATGCATTTGTCATTCGAGGCCGTCGAAGCGGTTGTCGATGTTCTTGAACTCGGCTTGCGTCTCGCCAAATTGTTCATCTTGTCGCGTCTCAAGGGCTTGGCAATGTTCACGGAACTCTTGGCGAATGATGAAGTGACTTGCGCGCGTCATGTACGTCCCTTGATCTTCTTCTTGGGAAGGTGGTTGGCTTGACTCACCGTGCCTCTCCATCATGCAAAGCACACAAGTATTGTATATGGAAGTGGAATATGGTGGTGTTAGCCTTGTACCTCACCTTGGGGATTGCACCAAACTAGAAACCACAAGTGAGAGCTATAAGCGTGCAAAGTGGAATTGCAAAGAAAACTCACTCTAAAGAAAGAACTAACTCTCAAAACCTTGTTGGTGGTAGGTTAGGATTGTGGAAAGCCAAACAACCAACCAAAAGAAAAGGGATAGTCAAATGTGGGTAAAATCCAACAAAACTCAAGTCAAAGGTGAAGGTCAACAACTCAAAAGGGGTGACAGGAACCTACGACTATATACACACACGTGGAGATAGTTGGGATTGACACGACTATGAAAATGAGCAAACAAAATGTCCTAACGAAGACTAAGCTCGTTGTCTTGCCAATGCAAGGAGAGACCGTGGCTCGTTTGCAAAGCGGAAAAATGAGTAATCGATTTGTGCACTTGCCTTGGGCGCTATTCTTTCTCTCTTGCTTACAAGCTTTGAGACTCTCTTTGGCAAAGGGAGACTATTTTTCTTTTGCTTTTTTTTGCTCTCCCTTGATGCTACCTAGTCACACTTGATATTGCTCTTGCACACTCACTATCCAAGGACAAATGCACAATGCTCAAGCAAACACAAGATGAGCCACTCTCATGGGGTAGGTACACACAAAGGAAGATAGGGGTTAACAAGGTGACGCAAGTTATACTTTCTTTGATGATGAACTTGGCATCGGTGGTGCGGGATGATGTTCGTGGGCCGTGGTGTCGATGAGCGCGGGGGTTGTCGATGCGGAAGCTTGTTGTTAGTTGACGACACGCACACGGGCACAAACAAACAAAAGGAAATTAGCCAAAGCAAGATTAGAGGCAAAACTGTCAAAATCAGGCATCAGGCCGGAGATTCCGGGGTTTCAGGCCGGAAACTCCGGTCCAGGCCGTCGTGTTCATCCTGCCCTCCTCTCCCCACACTTCATCCTCGATTTGAAAGGGAATCTTGAAAGATCAGGCCACCCTAGAGGTTTGCCCCCAACATATTGGTATCAAGAGCTTCGTTGCTCACGAATTCCACCAAAATTTTTTCTTCTATCCACCAAAATTTCGAAAATCCCCAAAAAAGAGCCCCATATTTGCCTTTGGATCGATCTCTAGATTTGGAGTGTTATTTGTGGTTTTGATCTGACCAAACCTTGTCTTAGGAGTTGGTCCAGCTTTATCCTGCGTTTTCCCAGCCCAATTTGGCCAATTTTTTCACGGATTTGAGGACCCAAGGCGTGGATTTCTGCTCAAGAACACGAGCTGTTCGCGATCTGACTCCAGACCGGAGTCTCCGGCCTGCACACCGGAGTCTCCAGCCTACACCAGAGTCTCTGGCCAACCCACACCAGAGTCTCCGGCCTGAACCGGAGTTTCCGGCCTGAAATCCCGGAGTCTCCAGCCTGCCGCCTGATTTTGACAGTTTTGCCTCTAATCTTGCATTGACTATTTTTCTCTTGTGTGTTTTTGCCCGTGTGCGTGTCTTCAACTAACAACAAGCTTCCACATCAACAAACCCCACGCTCATCGACACCACAGCCCACGAACATCATCCCGCACCACCGACGCCAAGTTCATCATCACCAACGAAGGTATAACTTGCGTCACCTTGTTAACCTCTATCTTCCTTTGTGTGTACCTATCCCATGAGAGTGGCTCATCTTGTGTTTTCTTGAGCATTGTGCATTTGTCCTTGGATAGTGAGAGTGCATGAGTAATATCAAGTGTGACTAGGTAGCATCAAGGGAGAGCAAAAAAAGGAAGAAAGAAAAGATACAAAGCAAAAGAAAAAGAAAAATAGTCTCCCCTTGCAAAAGAGAGTCTCAAAGCTTGTAAGCAAGAGAGAAAGAAGAGCGCCCAAGGCAAGTCCACAAATCTGTTTCTCATTTTTCAGCAAACGAGCCACGGTCTCTCCTTGCATTGGCACGACAACGAGCGTAGTCTTTGTTAGGACATTTTGTTTGCTTATTTTCATAGTCGTGTCAATCCCATCTATGTCCACGTGTGTGTATATAGTCGTAGGTTCCCGTCACCCTTTTGAGTTGTTGACATTCGCCTTTGACTTGAGTTTTGTTGGATTTTATCCACTTTTGACTATCCCTTTTCTTTTGGTTGGTTCTTTGGCATTCCACAATCCTAACCTACCACCAACAAGCTTTTGAGAGTTAGTTCTTACTTTAGTGTGAGTCTTCTTTGCAATCCCACTTTCCACGCTTATAGCTCTCACTTGTGGTTTCTAGTTTGGTGCAATCCCTAAGGTGAGGTACAAGGCTAACACCACCATATTCCACTTCCATATACAATACTTGTGTGTTTTGCATGATGGATAGGCACAGTGAGTCGAGCCAACCACCTCCCCAAGAAGAAGATCAAGGACTGTACATGACGCGCGCAAGTCACTTCATTGTTCGGCAAGAGTTCCGTGAACGTTGCCAAGCCCTTGAGACGCGACAAGATGAACAATTTGGCGAGACGCAAGCCGAGTTCAAGAACATCGACAACCGCTTCGACGGCCTCGAACGACAAATGCACGCAATGCATCACAACTTCATCCACCAAATTGAAGCGCTCCAACGCTCCATCGCCGAAACAAATGACAATCTTCGATGCCTCATCGACGGAATGGCCAGGCCACATTCACGCGCATCAAGCTCTTCAAGTTCTTCGCGTCGTCGTGCACACCCTCAACAAGATCTACATCCAAGTGCTCCAAGACGAAATGATTCCCCCGTTGTTGAACATGGAAGTTCTTCGAACTGTGTACCTTCCCCACGACACGCTGCAACGTCGAGCTATGATGGTGATTTCTCTTCAAGGCCAAGAGCAAGGCAAGAAGCACACCGTCATCACGCAAGGGCATTAGAGTTCCAACAAGAGAAACCACAAGAGAAACCGCAAGTGCAACCACAAGTGCAACCGCAAGTCTACCACCATCGACCGCGACACATACTTGACACAACAAGTGATGACTCCAATTTGGAGAATCAAGCTCGTCATCGACGTGAGGCTCTCCAAGATCCCACTCCTCGTCACTACCATCATGAACATCAACAACGACACCATGGTCATCACGAGGCGCCTCCTCCACCTCAACAAAACTTGGAGCGTCAAGTGATACAAGTTGAGCGACGCCCACCATGTCAAGAGGCTCACGACCATGATCTTTGCCGTGAGGCCCATGTGCCTAACCAACGTCACCAACCGAGGAATGATCCTCCCCTTCGTCGTCAGCCGCGTCAAGAGGCTCCACCCCCTTGCCACCATGAGGCCCAAGCGCCTCAACACCGTCAATAACTGCAACAAGAACAAGAGCAAGCTCCTCCACAACAATATCAAGAGCAAGCTCCGCAACAAGGTCATGAGAACCAAGTTCCACCTCCTCAACCACAAGATCGTCAACAAGCTCGTCACAACGATCGCATGGAAGATGAAGACCATCATCAACAAGGCAACAATCGCTACCGTGACCGCAATGAGGAAGAAACATTTGGCAAGCTCAAGTTCACAATGCCCAAGTTCACCGGATCCAATGACCCCGAAGAATACCTCTCGTGGGCACTCAAGGTCGACAAGATCTTCCGCATGCACAACTATAGCAATGAGAAGATGGTGGCCATGGCTTCACTTGAGTTTGATGATTACACCAACCTTTGGTGGGAACAAGGTCAAGTTGCTCGTGATGCAAGACAAGACTTACCAATCACAACTTGGCATGACATGAAGGCTCATATGAGATCCCGCTTTGTCCCCATGCACTACACGCGTGACCTGTTCAACAACCTTCAAGCCCTTTGTCAAGGGACAAAGACCATGGAAGAGTACTTCAAGGAAATGGAACTCAACTTGATTCGCGCAAACATTGATGAGCGCATGGAGAAAACAATGGCACGTTTCCTTATTGGCTTGAATCACCAATCAAGCGCATCGTCGAGTTCCAAACATACAACACCATGGTTGAGCTTGTGCACACCGCAACAAAGGCTGAACGTCAAGTGCAAGAGGATATCAAGTACAACAAGCCCAAGACGTACTTCACCTACAAGCAAGCTTCAACCGATACACCAACAACATTCAATGGAAGCTCCTCAAGTACCCCCAAGCCTTCCTTCAAGCCCACACTTCCTCAAGGAAAACTGCCCCAGAGTGGCAAACAAGCAAAGAGTGATACACCTTTCAATGGTGAATGCTACAAGTGTGGAGGTAAAGGACACAAGTCGGCCGAATGTGGAAACAAGAAGGTCTTGTTCATCCATGACAATGGCGATGAAAAGTACTTGAGTGAAGATGAATTTGATGCCCGAGTCAAGGAAGCAATGGCAAAGCAACGATTGGAAGATGACGAAGAACTTCTCAGGTGTGAACATGACGCAAGTCCATCGCTTGTCATCACGAGGATCTTGACCACTCAAGCACAAGATAATGAAGACCAATGCTCTAATATCATCCAAACACGAGCCAACATCAACTACAAATCTATCAAGGTGATCATTGACGGAGGGAGTTGCCATAACCTTGCTAGCACCGAGTTGTGTGAGAATCTCAACCTTACCCTCCATCCGTGCAAGCACCCCTACCACATGCAATGGCTAAGTGACCAAGGGTCCATGAAGATCAAGCATACCGTATTGGTCTCCTTCGCCATTGGTCCTTACAAAGATACGGTGGAGTGTGATGTGGTTCCTATGATAGTTTGCCACATGCTTCTTGGTCGACCGTGGCAATTTGACAAGGCTGCTCAACATGATGGTCGCACCAATGTATACACCTTCAAATGGCTCAATAAAACATGTGTTTGGCAACCAATGACTCCTAGACAAATAATTGCGGACAATGCAAAGGCTTTAGCGAGGGTGCAAAGCACAACACCTACTTGTGAGAAGAGCGGTGAGAGAGAGAACCACCCCATAGTGAGTGAGAGCCACAAGCCAAACTCGAGTGGAAAAACTAAGAGTGTTCTCCTTGCCACCAAAAGTGAGATGAGAGATGTTCGGAACAACGCATTGATACGTCCAAAAAGTATCTACTTTCCCGAACACTTTTGCTATTATTTCTCATATAAACTTGTGTGATTTGGATGCAACTAACATGGACTGATGCTGTTTTCAGCAGAATTGCCCTGGTGTCTACTTTTTGTGCAGAAAATAAACTATCAGGAAAAATCCTAGAAAATATGCCAAAAATCCTATTTCACCAGAAGACTCCTGGAGCCAGAATACGAGACGGAGGGAGGCTGGGCCTAAGCAACACCACCTGGCCACGCGGGCAAGCCTAGGCCGTGCCAAGGGGTGGTCTGGCCGCCCCAGACTCCCCCTCGGTCTCCCTCTTCGCCTATAAGTTGCCTTCTGACCTAAAAACTCAGGGGGGGTCGACGTTTTTCCAGAAGGAGTTCATCAGAAACTCCGTTCTGGCACCCTGCCGGGACGGGGAATTGGAGGAGATCATCATCACCATCACTTCTCCATCGACCATCCATGTTTCCCCCATCTATGAGTGAGTAATCCCCCGCTGTAGTCTATGGGGATGGTAGGGATTGGATGAGATCGTTCATGTAATGGCATCAGATTGTTAGGGCATGGTGCCTAGTATCTACTATTACTGCTTTATGATTTTGTTGCGACTTGTTATGCTTAATGCTTGTCACTAGCGCCTGAGTGCCATAAATTCGTGACTCCATTGAGGACCATGCAGCGATTCCTAAACAATTTGAAGTTACCGATCAAGAGCATTGTTCATCATCACAAGTATGAGAGCATGAATGAGTTGTTGCACCATGCTAGAGAGGCCGAATCCCAGTTGGCAAAAGAGGCGAAGTCACGTGCTCGTTTTCTGTCCTCTAGTAGATTTTCAGCCAGATCTAAACATCCTACAGCCATGCCACCAGCTGCTACTCCTTTTACACCATCGGCCAAGCCAACAAGTACACCTTCGTTTGGTTCTAATGCTAGGAAACCCACTGCTCCTGCTGCTAGCTCGGGTTCCAACATGTCCATAGCACGTACTCGTGATGTGGTGTGCCATACTTGTGGAGGTAGAGGTCACTACAAGAAGGATTGTCCAAAGAGCAAGGTTATGTTTGTTAACAAACAAGGAGAAGTATAGAGTGGAGATGAAGCTTCTGATACTGATATTGATGACGGCGAGGATGGTGCTGATGCATATGCTGAGCGTGCACCAACTATTGTCGTATCTTCACGTGTACTTAGTGTGCAACCGATTGAGGAATCCCAGTGTTGCGACTTGTTCCAAACAAAAGCTCTAGTTGGACCTAACAAAGCTTGTAAGGTAATTATTGATGGAGGTAGCTACAGAAATCTTGCAAGTAAGGAACTATGTGCCAAACTGAATTTGACATACTTACCTCATCCCAAGCCGTACTACATACAATGGTTGAGCAACAATGGTGAGATGAAGGTAAATCATATGGTACGTGTGAATTTTCAAATAGGGCCATACAAAGAATCCGGCTGTCGAGGTAGGTTATCGCGGCAGGAAAACCGAGTCCGGCTCTGCCACAACAGGCTGCCACGACAGAGAATCCGGCTGAAAGTTTGCCATGGCAGAGACATGTGGTCGAACCACTTTGTGGTCAGTTTGTATCTAGGTTGTGTGGGACCGACTCGGATTCCCCCTTAGGCCGCCACCCCCTGAACTCATAAATAGATGCGGGCGCCGTAGTTAGGTTTTTTAGACCACGTTAAAATATTTTGGAGTTGTTTCTTTCATAGAACCTCTGAAATTACCCTGTGTTCGAATTACCAACTATAATTGAGTGTGATCTGTTGTTCCATTGGGAATTAGTAGATTGCATACTACCGTTCATGGTCATGGCTGCGTGCGCAAGAGCGTGGTGTTGTGAATATCCTACAAGGTTCGAGAGTTGTTGCATTGGCATCAGGGATCGAGCGGGAGAGTTCATAGCTACATGCTAGTTATCTATCATCCACCATCACCATCGACAAGTGCTTGCTGAGAAGATCGGGCCACCCCATATCAGGTTTGGGCAAGCCAAAATTCTCAATTCCCAAGTTTGATGGTTCCATTGATCCTGAAGATTCCCTCACATGGGAGTTGAAGATTGAGAAACTTTGGCGTTTATTTGACTATCCAGAAGATAAGAAGGTAAAGCTTGCAACATCTGAATTTGATGGTTATGCTTTGCGTTCATGGGATGCTCTTGTGCAACATAGGAGGGAGGACAATGAACTTCCTGTGATGGATTGTTGCGAGATGAAGCAAATCATGAAAGCTCGTTTCATACCAACCAACTACTTGCGATCAGTTTTTGATAAATTGACGCAATTGAAGCAAGGCACAATGATAGTTGATGAGTACTACATGGAGATGGAGCTACTTATGCAGCGTGCTAGAATTCGTGAGTGATATGGGTTGGCCCGATCTTCTCAGTAAGCGGATGGCGATGACGATGGTGGATGATAGATAACTAGCCTGTAGCTATGACCTCTCCCGCTCGATTCCTGATGCCAATGCAACAGCTCTCGAACCTTGTAGGATATTCACAACACCACGCTCTTGCGCACGCAGCCGTGACCACGAACGGTAGTATGCAATCTACTAATTCCCAATGGAACAACAGATCACACTCAATTATAGTTGGTAGATTCGAACACAGGGTAATTCCAGAGGTTCTATGAAAGAAACAACTCCAATATAGTTTTAACATGGTCTAAACTAGAGGGCGTTCCCAGGCTTATATGGCCGCCGGAACGTCCGAAAAACGCGAAACGAAAACGTGTCTGATACAGTCAGATCCGTCCGGATCTGATGGGAACTTTTTGGGCCGGATTATCCGGTTTAGGTGGGCCAGATTATCCGGTGGCCGGATTTTCCGGGGGAAAAGTCTGGCCAAATATCCGCCCCGACACAGAACGTCACGGCGATGTCCTTAGCAGGATCTCCAAAGCAGGGCCGGATTATCCGGGGTGTGGGGGCCAGATTATCCGGGGTCTTTTTAGACGTGGAAGTACTCATTGGAAAGATCTTGGAATTATCTATCCAACAAGTGCTTATTTGCTTGATTTGGAGTTCGTATGAGGAATCCACATCCGTTTCAATTTCAGGACTTCTGTCTGTCCGAATTGAACGTTTATTCTCTTTGATGATCTCCCTTGCTTGTATTGCGCCTTCCTCCCGCTCCTCCCTCGCGCATCCTTGGGCGATCATCATGTTGGGCTTGTCTTGTAGCCCTTCTCCTCCTCGCGCCATGCTTGTTTCTCCAACGAACCTGATCATACATAAATGCATAGACTTAGGCAGTATAAAGTTCTCATCAATCAAAGTACCAGATTCGTTTAGGAATAAATTCACCTATTGTTCAAGTAGCTTAGCACGAGCTCTTGTAATAGGTCCAATTCTAATCTCATTGGACTGATCCTTTCTTGCAATAGTTGTAGCATCTTCAGTAGTCATTGGGGTAGGTGTAATTGTAGGCTTGTCCTCATCATCTCCCCCCTTCAAAAGGCGTCGACCTCAATGCTCCAAGGTCTTCTCCAGCATATGGTGACAACAACGTTGAAGCTGTTGCTAACTCCACCAAACTCCTCAATAGGTATATCAACCGAGTAGGCATTATCATTAATCTTGGCTAACACCTTGTAAGGACCAGCACCACATGGCTTCAATTTTGACTTTCGAAGTAGTGGGAACCTATCCTTGCGTAGATGCACCCAAACCATATCTCCAGGCTCGAACAACACTTCTTTCCTCGCTTGATTCCTTGCAGAAGCAATGTTCTTGCCTTTCTTCTCAATAGCCTCTCGAGTCTTCTCATGTATTTTCTTCACATAATCAGCACGTTTTGATGCCACCATATCAACTCTCTCATGTAATGGCAGAGGCAACATATCAAGTGGCGTCAATGGCTTCAAACCATACACCACCTCAGAAGGACAAAGCTGAGTAGATGAATGCACCACCCTGTTGTAAGCAAACTCAACATGTGGCAAACACTCTTCCCACTCCCGCAGATTATTTTTAATCATGGTCCTTAGCAGCTGTGACAATGTTCGATTCACCACCTCCGATTGACCATCTGTTTGGGGGTGACATGTAGTACTGAACAACAGCTTTGTTCCTAGCTTCCCCCATAAGGTCTTCCAAAAGTAGCTCATGAACTTCACATCACGGTCAGAAACAATCGTTTTTGGTACTCCATGTAATCTCACGATGTCCCTGAAAAACAGGTTAGCAACATGCGACGCATCGTCGCTTTTGTGGCAGGCAATAAAATGAGCCATCTTAGAGAACCTATCCACTACCACAAATATAGAATCATGACCTCTTTGAGTTTTAGGTAGACCTAGCACAAAATCCATACTAATGTCTTCCCATGGAGTAGTAGGTGCCGAGAGAGGTGTGTACAAACCGTGAGGCTTCAGCTTAGATTTCGACTTGTGGCATGTAATACATCGGCTCACAAATCTGTACACATCACGCCTCATCTTGGGCCAATAAAAGTGATCAGCGAGCATGAGCAACGTCTTCTCACGCCCAAAGTGACCCATCAAACCACCAGCATGTGATTCCTGCACTAAAAACAAACGCAACGACGATTCTGGAATACATAGTTTGTTAGCTCGAAACAAATATCCATCATGTATATGATACTTATCCCATGCGTTTCTAAGAGCACACAAACGATATGGTTCAGCAAAATCATGGTCAGTTGCATAAAGTGCACAAATAGCTTCTAATCCAGTAATTTTAACATTAAGATTGGTTAATAGCATGTTCTTCCTAGATAGAGCATCAGCAACAACATTCTTCTTTCCCTTCTTATAATTAATGATGTAAGGAAAAGACTCAATGAACTCAACCCATTTAGCTAATCTTCTATGCAAGTTTGATTGAGCTTTCAAGTATTTCAATGCTTCATGATCAGAATGTATGATGAATTCCTTTGGCCACAAATAATGTTGCCAAACCTCAAGTATTCTAACAAGTGCATACAATTCTTTATCATAGATAGAATAATTCAAACGAGCACCAGTCAATTTCTCAGAAAAATAAGCTATAGGCCGACCCACTTGCATCAAAACGCCATCTAAGCCTATACCACTAGCATCACATTCAACTTCAAATTGCTTCGAAAAATCAGGTAATGCAAGTAATGGTGCAGAAGTAAGCCAACGTTTTAATGTATCAAATGCAATGTCTTGGGCCATGCCCCATACAAAAGTAACACCTTTCTTTGTCTAATCATTCAAAGGTGCAACAATGGTGCTAAAATCTTTCACAAAGCGCCTATAGAAACCAGCGAGACCGTGGAAACTACGCACTTGACTAACATTCATTGGAATAGGCCAATTCTGAATTGATTCAATTTTAGATTTAATGTATCCTAGGAATATGACCTTATCTTTGGCAAATGTACACTTCTCAAGATTAGCATACAGTTTATTATCACGTAACACTTGCAAAACTTGTCTAATATGAGTGCAATGTTCAGATTCGGTGTGGCTGTATATGAGTATATCATCAAAGTAAACAACCACGAAACGACCAATAAACTCTCTCAAAACATGATTCATCAAACACATGAAAGTACTAGGTGCATTAGTAAGACCAAACGGCATAACTAACCACTCATACAAACCGAATTTAGTTTTGAAAGCAGTTTTCCATTCATCCCCTTCTTTCATCCTAATTTGATGATAACCACTACGCAAGTCAATTTTAGAGAAAACAACAGCACCACTCAATTCATCTAGCATATCCTCTAAGCGTGGAATAGGATGACGATATCGAATAGTGATGTTATTAATCGCTCTACAATCAACACACATGCGCCATGTACCATCTTTCTTAGGAACTAAAATAACAGGAACAGCACAAGGGCTAAGAGAGACACGAATGTACCCTTTATCCAGCAACACTTGTACTTGCTTCTGAATTTCCTTAGTTTCTTCGGGATTAGTCCTGTAAGGTGCACGGTTGGGAAGTGTGGCGCCAGGAATCAGGTCCACTTGATGTTCTATACCATGCAATGGAGGCAAACCTGCGGGTACGTCTTCTGGAAACACATCCCCAAAGTCCTGCAAAACAGAAGAGACACCAAGAGAAATAGAGGTCATGTCGTTAGAAACCAATACCTCGCCCTTATACATGAGCACAAGTGGCATGGCTGTAGGATCCTCACGAAACTCTCTCATATCCTCCTTGGTGGCTAGTATCAATAACCCAGGCACTCTCTCACTTTTCGTTATATCACTCAATTTAGGCTCAATTACATCAGGAATAGCTGTTACACAGTGTAACACCCCGTCCACTCCTGGGCCCGGGGAGTGTCACTCCTGGCACCTTAATAGGATATCTAGACTGGCCCCACAGACCAACACTAGTCTTCTCTACACACTTTGTCCTCACTCGTGCGCACCCGGTTACCCACTTCCCGGTCGGTCACCCATCCTAGAACTGCTCTAGGCCAAGCACGCGTAACCTTAGAGTTCTTGTCGAATGAGCTTCCGAAAAAGAAGTTGCAACTTGTTGGTATGAGTATTCTATCAATCCTATTAAGCCATGTGCCTGGTCTCACATACACCCACCCTTTAGAAGATCGATGCCCTCATCGATCAAGCACACCCCGGGAACGTTCCCTCTTGGCACGCGTCTGTGCGTCCAGTGCCGGCACATGTGCCATGCCGTGTCCACTCTGGGCCACACGCGCCATGCTCCACATGTCCCGCCACTAAACCACACACACCCATTTGACCGCGAGGTCGGCTCTGATACCACTTGTAACACCCCGTCCACTCCTGGGCCCGGTGAGTGTCACTCGTGGCACCTTAATAGGATATCTAGACTGGCCCCACAAACCAACACTAGTCTTCTCTGCACACTTTGTCCTCACTCGTGCGCACCCGGTTACCCACTTCCCGGTCGGTCACCCATCCTAGAATTGCTCTAGGCCAAGCATGCTTAACCTTAGAGTTCTTGTCGAATGAGCTTCCGGAAAAGAAATTGCAACTTGTTGGTATGAGTATTCTATCAATCCTATTAAGCCATGTCCCGGTCTCACACACAGTCTCGCCGAGTGGTAGTATCTTCCTTCAAGTTCACCTCTATCTTCTGGCGAGAATCATTCACAATTTCTTGTGGTGTCATTGGCTGCATAGTAATCTTCTTTCCTTTGAATTCTAAGTGATATGTATTGGCTCGGCCATTGTGTTGCACATGGCGATCATAGAGCCAAGGCCGACCCAATAGTAGGTGACAAACAGTCATAGGAACCACATCAAAATCAATAGAATCTTTGTATGGCCCTATTTGAAAATTCACACGTACCATATGATTTACCTTCATCTCACCATTGTTGCTCAACCATTGTATGTAGTATGGCTTGGGATGAGGTAAGTATGTCAAATTCAGTTTGGCACATAGTTCCTTACTTGCAAGATTTCTGCAGCTACCTCCATCAATAATGACCTTGCAAGCTTTGTTTGGTCCAACTAGAGCTTTTGTTTGGAACAGGTTGCAACACTGGGATTCCTCAACCAGTTGCACACTAAGTACACGTGAAGATACGACAATAGTGGGTGCACGCTCAGCATATGCATCAGCACCAGCCTCGCCGTCATCAATATCATCATTAGAAGCTTCATCTCCACTTTCTACTTCACCTTGTTCATTAACAAACATAACCTTGCTGTTTGGACAATCTTTCTTGTAGTGACCTCTACCTCCACAAGTATGGCACACCACATCACGAGTACGTGTAGTAGACATGTTGGAACCCGAGCTAGCAGCAGGAGCAGCGGGTTTCCGAGCATTAGAACCAAACGAAGGTGTACTTGCTAGTTTGGCCGATGGTGTAAAAGGAGCAGCAGCTGGTGGCGTGACTGTAGGAGGTGTAGACCTGGCCGAAAATGTGCTGGAGGACGGAAAACGAGCACGTGACTTCGCCTCTTCTGCCAACTGGGATTCGGCCTCTCTAGCATGATGCAGTAACTCATTCATGGTCTCATACTTGTGATGACGAACAATCCTCTTGATCGGTAACTTCAAATTGTTTAGGAATCGCTGCATGGACATCTCAATGGACTCACGAATTCTAGCACACTGCATAAGCATCTCCATCTCCATGTAGTACTCATCAACTGTCTGGTGCCTTGCTTCAATTGTGTCAATTTATCAAAAACTGATCGCAAGTAGTTGGTTGGTACGAAACGGGCTTTCATGATTTGCTTCATCTCGCGCCAATCCATCACAAGAAGTTCATTGTCCTCCCTTCTATGCTGCACAAGAGCATCCCACCAACGCAAAGCATAACCATCAAATTCAGATGCTGCAAGCTTGACCTTCTTATCTTCTGGATAGTCAAATAAGCGCCAGAGTTTCTCAATCTTCAACTCCCATGTGAGGTAATCTTCAGGATCAATGGAACCATCAAACTTAGGAATTGAGAATTTTGGCTTGCCCAAACCATCATTAGCAGCTTGGTTGGGCACACATTGAGCACGCCCAAGAGGGGCAAACCCACGGCCATGAGCAGGTGCATGGACAGGGGGAATAGCACGTCCCCTGCCAACATGTGGAGCAGCATCCACGGTGCTACCCTCATCGAAATCATCAAAGGCATCATCATGTTGAGGATCTTCCCTTCTATGTAAGGCGGATGTCAAACCCTCAATGGAACGTTGCAAAGTGGTGACATTGACATTGAGCGTAGCCACTTGCGTCTGGATAGTATCAACCGTTCCAACATGTTGATCCAATCTCATATTCACATCCTGGAGATTCTTGTCAATGACATATGCCGTGTTAGTAAACACACGTGTCAAGTGGGACTTTAAAGCCTCATATTCACGCCAATTAACAAGTTCCTCATCCTTCTTTTTCTGCAACACAACATCATCATCACTAGAAGACATGATTAGTAGGTTAGTGCAAAAATCAAAATCTGTATGGTGGAAACTCTGACAACTCACTCACAACTAATAAGAAAGGAGATCTTACCGTTCCAAAGTGAATATAGATGCTCTACCAAACGAAATCAAAGACTGATGCACTTGATGTGATGAAGTGAATATCAAAGGTATAGAGAATGATCGCAGGACACACAGGTTATTTAAGGTGGAGCTATAGGTATGGTACCCTATCTACACCGCAAACAAGTCCTAGTGCTGATCGTACAAAAACCCAAGAAACACACACGGTGGAGATAAACGTGGCAAAGCAATTTATGAACAGGAATATTGCAATGCACAAGAGAGACGCTAGTAATAGCTCAAATAGAACAGACACACGATTGCTCAATCTACTAGTGCTACAATGAAACTAGGCCTCCAACAATGCACACTTTGATATCTGTTTTTGTCACGCTTGTAGCTCTTTTCTTCTCTTTTTTTATACCGATTCTCTTTTTTTTCACAACTTTCTTTTCTTCTTTTTTTTTTGATTTTTTTAAACTATCTGACACAAAGCAAAACGGGATGCAACAATTCTGAGATGGGCCGGATATTCCGGTTTGTCAGGGGCTGGATAATCCGGTCTACCTGGACGAAAATTTTGCACTTCAAACCCTAATGAGCAGCCTATCGGAGCAAAGCAACTAGTCTCGTGGGTACGTTCCTAGGCACGGATGCTGTAGATAGGCTGTGTCTATGGTATGCAAACAAAGGTACGCTATGTGGACTCAGACAAACGAGGAAAACTTGCAGAAGACGGTGATGGTTGACATGGCGGAAAACAAGATCAAACCCTAAACCTAGACACAAACGGAAAAAACTAGACTCCTACAAGGAAAAACCTGCAGATCGGATCTACGAGAAGATACAATCAGCAACTAAAACTCGAAAACGATGCAATGTAGTCTATGGCAAATATTTTTGTAAGGCTTTTTCTGTATAGGACGAAAAACACTCTCTAATCTATGGATGGATTTGTGGATGCTTACCAAGGCAACACTGGAAATCTGATACCAAGATGATATGGGGTGGCCCGATCTTCTCAGTAAGCGGATGGCGATGACGATGGTGGATGATAGATAACTAGCCTGTAGCTATGAACTCTCCCGCTCGATTCCTGATGCCAATGCAACAGCTCTCGAACCTTGTAGGATATTCACAACACCAGGCTCTTGCGCACGTAGCCGTGACCACGAACGGTAGTATGCAATCTACTAATTCCCAATGAAACAACAGATCACACTAAATTATAGTTGGGAACTTTTTGGGCCGGATTATCCGATCTAGGTGGGCCGGATTATCCGGTGGCTGGATTTTCCGGGGGAAAAGTCCGGTCAAATATTCGCCCCGACACAGAACATCGCGCCGATGTCCTTAGCAGGATCTCCAAAGCAGGGCCGGATTATTCGGGGTGTGGGGGCTGGATTATCCGGGTCTTTTTAGACGTGGAAGTACTTATTGGAAATATCTTGGAATTATCTATCCAATAAGTGCTTATTTGCTTGATTTGGAGTTCGTATGAGGAATCCACGTCCGTTTCAATTTCAGGACTTCTGTCTGTCCGAATTGAACGTTTCTTCTCTTTGATGATCTCCCTTGCTTGTATTGCGCCTTCCTCCCGCTCCTCCCTCGTGCATCCTTGGGCGATCATCATGTTGGGCTTGTCTTGTAGCCCTTCTCCTCCTCGGGCCATGCTTGTTTCTCCAACGAACCAGATCATACATAAATGCATAGACTTAGGCAGTATAAAGTTCTCATCAATCAAAGTACCAGATTCGTTTAGGAGTAAATTCACCTGTTGTTCAAGTAGCTTAGCACGAGCTCTTGTAATAGGTCCAATTCTAATCTCATTGGACTGATCCTTTCTTGCAATAGTTGTAGCATCTTCAGTAGTCATTGGGGTAGGTGTAATTGTTGGGATGTCCTCATCAGTGAGTCCATTGAGATGACAATGCAGCGATTCCTCAACAATCTGAAGTTACCAATCAAGAGCATAGTTCCTCATCACAAGTATGAGACCATGAATGAGCTGTTACACCATGCTAGAGAGGCCGAATCCCAGTTGGCAGAAGAGGCGAAGTCACGTGCTCGTTTCCCATCATCTAGCAGATTTTTGGCCAGATCTACTACTCCTATAGCCACGCCACCATCTGCTGCTCCGTTTACACCATCGGCCAAACCAGCAAGTACACCTTCGTTTGGTTCTAATGCTCGGAAACCCGCTGCTCCTGCTGCTAGCTCGGGTTCCAACATGTCTACGACACGTACTCGTGATGTGGTGTGCCATACTTGTGGAGGTAGAGGTCACTATAAGAAGGATTGTCCAAAGAGCAAGGTTATGTTTGTTAACGAACAAGGAGAAGTAGAGAGTGGAGATGAACCTTCTGATACTTATATTGATGACGGCGAGGATGGTGCTGATGCATATGCTGAGCGTGCACCAACTATTGTAGTATCTTTACATGTACTTAGTGTGCAACCGGTTGAGGAATCCCAGCGTTGCAACTTGTTCCAAACAAAATCTCTAGTTGGACCTAACAAAGCTTGCAAGGTAATTATTGATGGAGGTAGCTGCAGAAATCTTGCAAGTAAGGAATTATGTGCCAAACTGAATTTGACATACTTACCTCATCCCAAGCCATACTACATACAATGGTTGAGCAACAATGGTGAGATGAAGGTAAATCATATGGTACGTGTGAATTTTCAAATAGGGCCATACAAAGATTCTATGGATTTTGATGTGGTTCCTATGACTGTTTGTCACCTACCATTGGGTCGGCCTTGGCTCTATGATCGCCATGTGCAACACAATGGCTGAGCCAATACATATCACTTGGAATTCAAAGGGAAGAAGATTACTATGCAGCCAATGACACCACAAGATATTTTGAATGATTCTCGCCAGAAGATAGAGGTGAACTTGAAGGAAGATTCTACCACTTGGCAAGACTGTGTGACAGCTGTTCCTGATGTAATTGAGCCTAAATTGAGTGATATAACGAAAAGTGAGAGAGTGCCTGGGTTACTGATACTAGACACCAAGGAGGATATGAGACAGTTTCGTGAGGATCCTACAGCCATGCCACTTGTGCTCATGTATAAGGGCGAGGTATTGGTTTCTAACGACATGACCCCTATTTCTCTTGGTGTCTCTTCTGTTTTGCAGGACTTTGGGGATGTGTTTCCAGAAGATGTACCCGCAGGTTTACCTCGATTGCGTGGTATAGAACATCAAGTGGATCTGATTCATGGCGCCACATTTCCCAACCGTGCACCCTATATGACTAATCCCGAAGAAACTAAGGAAATTCAGAAGCAAGTACAAGCATTGCTGGATAAAGGGTACATTCGTGTCTCTCTTAGCCCTTATGCTGCTCCTGTTATTTTAGTTCCTAAGAAAGATGGTACATGGCGCATGTGTGTTGATTGTAGAGCAATTAATAACATCACCATTCGATATCGTCATCCTATTTCACGCTTAGAGGATTTGCTAGATGAATTGAGTGGTGCTGTTGTTTTCTCTAAAATTGACTTGCGTAGTGGTTATCATCAAATTAGGATGAAAGAAGGGGATGAATGAAAAACTGCTTTTAAAACTAAATTCGGCTTGTATGAGTGGTTAGTCATGCCGTTTGGTCTTACTAATGCACCTAGTACTTTCATGCGTTTGATGAATCATGTTTTGAGAGAGTTTATTGGTCGTTTTGTGGTTGTTTACTTTGATGATATACTCATATACAGCCACACCGAATCTGAATATTGCACTCATATTAGACAAGTTTTGCAAGTGTTACGTGATAATAAACTGTATGCTAATCTTGAGAAGTATACATTTGCAAAAGATAAGGTCATATTCCTAGGATTTGTTGTATCTAAGCATGGAGTAGAGGTAGATCAATCTAAAATTGAATCAATTTAGAATTGTCCTACTCCAATGAATGTAAGTCAAGTGCGTAGTTTCCACGGTTTAGCTGGTTTCTATAGGCGCTTTGTGAAAGATTTTAGCACCATTGCTGCACCTTTGAATGATTTGACAAAGAAAAGGTGTTCCTTTTGTATGGGGCGCGGCCCAAGACATTGCATTTGATACATTGAAACGTTTGCTTACTTCTGCACCATTACTTGCATTACCTGATTTTTCGAAGCAATTTGAAGTTGAATGTGATGCTAGTGGTATAGGCATAGGTGGCGTTTTGATGCAAGAGGGTCGGCCTATAGCTTATTTTCTGAGAAATTGACTGGTGCTTGTTTGAATTATTCAATCTATGATAAAGAATTGTATGCACTTGTTAGAGTACTTGAGGTTTGGCAACATTATTTGTGGCCAAAGTAATTCATCATACATTCTGATCATGAAGCATTGAAATACTTGAACGCTCAATCAAACTTGCATAGAAGATTAGCTAAATGGGTTGAGTTCATTGAGTCTTTTCCTTATATCATTAACTATAAGAAGGGAAAAGAGAATGTTGTTGCTGATGCTCTGATGAGGATATATACTGGGCTTATGATGATTCTAACTGCCTGAACTGGAAGGAAATATTGAGTCAAATCAATAATGACTGTCAGGTGAATGCATTCCTAATTGAACCTGATGTTTTACTTAATGAGAATTTTATACTACCTAAGTATATGCATCTTTGTATGATTAGGTTTATTGATAACACAAGCGTTGCGCGAGGAGGAGGAGAATTGCAGCAAGAAGGACAAGCGCTGATTTCCAATATCAACAAGTGCGCGAGGGAGGAGCGGGAGGCATGCACACTAGGAGGCAATGAGGAAATCACGTATGAGCAAGAGAGAGAGATGGCGCACCAAGAATTACATGTTTGAGGTGTTCCACGACGTTTGGACTATGTGCCAATAAGGCCGAACCCATATATGGGTTGGTATGTATCAGTTTGAGTCAAACCGAGTCAGTTTGGGCCAAAATATGGCTGTTTTTAGGCCCGTTTAAAGGGGAGGACGCCCCAGCCCTCATATAAACCTTCGTAGCCATCACAAGTTAGGGTTTAGACCACGTTAAAATATTTTGGAGTTGTTTCTTTCATAGAACCTCTGGAATTACCCTGTGTTCGAATCTACCAACTATAATTGAGTGTGATCTGTTCTTCCATTGGGCATTAGTAGATTGCATACTACCGTTTGTGGTCACGGTTGCGTGTCCAAGAGTGTGGTGTTGTGAATATCCTACAAGGTTCGAGATCTATTGCACTGGCATCAGGGATCGAGCGAGAGAGATCATAGATACGCACTAGTTATCTATCATCCACCATATCATCGACAAGAGCTTGCTGAGAAGATCGGGCCACCCCATATCATCTTGGTATCAGATTTCCAGTGTTCCTCGGTAAGCATCCACAAATCCATCCATAGATTAGTTGTTTTTGTCCTATACAGAAAAAGCCACACAAAAATATTAGGGTTCATAGTTCATTGCCATAGCCTAGATAACACTGTTCGTGAGTTCTAGTTGCTGATCGTAATCCTTTTGTGTAGCCTTTCTTCTAAATCTGAGTCATAGTTTTTGTCTAGTTTTCATCTGTTTTTGATCCGTTGTCGGAGTCCCTAGACTATTTCTAGACTGTTCGTCGTGTTCTTGAGTCTTAGATCTATTAGATCTGTTTTCTTTTAGTCTGAGGTTGTAGATACGTTTGAAAGAAGGAGAAAAAAAAAATCTAGTCGTTGCTTCACGCCTGACCACAGACCCTTCTGTGGTGGTACGTGAAAGCAAAGAAAAAAACCAATCCGATTGCATCAAGACTTCGACCGCAGACAAGTCCGCCTCCGTGCATGAGAGTTAGCAAAAAATCCGAAAAAAATCGGACTCGCTGCACCACGTACCCTGCTTAGTACAAGAAAAAAATTCTGCCGCCATCCTACCGCGGCAGGATTTTAGGCCGTTTTTCTGCCGTGGTAGAGACCAATTTTCAGGTCAAAAAAAATTGTTTTTTTTACTGAGTCCACATAGTGTACCCATCCTTGTGAGCCTTAGTAAACCTTTCTTTGTGTCTAAAACTATCCTACGAGACTAGCGTGCTTAGTGCTTTGTGGGCTGCTCAGTTTAGCAATCTTGTGCCCGTTTCGTTGAGACATTGCTAGCGTCTCTTCTTGTGCATTGCAACACGAGCGTTCCTGCGACATACCTCAGTTTATTGAGCTTATTTTCATAGTTGCAATTTCCCCCATTTATCTCCACCGTGTGTATTTCCGTGGGTCTTTGTCATACGATCAGCACTAGGACTTGTTTGCGGTGTAGTTAGGATACCATACCTACAGCTCCACCATAAATAACATGTGTGCCCTGCGATCGTTCTCTATACCTTCGGTATTCACTACATCACATCAGTGCATCAGTCCTTGATTTTGAATTGGTAAGCATCACTATTCACTTTGGAACAGTAAGATCTGCTTTCTTGTTAGTTTTTGAGTGAGTTGTGAGTGTGCCACCAAAACAGTTTTGTGTTTTTGCACCAATGTACTAATCATGACTTCTACTAGTGTTGATGTGATGCAAAAATCAGATGATGTTTACCATGACTATTTAGCTATTGTGGTTGGCATGGCATATGATCCAACTACAATCAAGTGGCGATTGGAAAGTTCCGCCACACCCGCAAAATATCAGATTTGCGAAATTGATATGGGATTTGGTTTTGCGAGATGTCGTACTTTCGATTGCAAGTTTAATGGCCATATAGAATACATTCTTGCTCACCGACATGTGGATGAAGAGGTAGCTCGTTGGTGGAAGGACGCAAGGATTGTGTATGGTGTCATGGGTAAAAAATCCTTTGGGAAGATTTCAAGCAATTTCTACGTTCTATGTTTTTGAACAACTACAAATGGCCTATTCTAGAACTTTTAAGAGTGGACACTAATGAGACATGTGAGTTGTCTACTAACGTAATCATGTCTACTCCTAGTGTTGTATCTTGTGATGTGCAGGTTGCTTTTGAAGAAAGGGAGCCGCCTATTTTACAAGCTGCATCACACAATCTAGTATTGTCACTTGAGGAGGACGCCGTAGTACCTACTACAGCTGAGAAGATTGTTAATGACATTGGTACTGATTTGGAGCTTCAGCCAACATGCGCAACATATTGTGAGTCTATTCCTTTACTGAAGACTCCTTGTGATTTGCCTTGCACTAATGTTTCATCACCATGTGATAGTTTACCAAATTCAAATTTTGATCATGTGGTACTGATAACACATAAGGAAATACTTGCTCGAATACCTCCTACTGATATTGTGTATTCCGTCATGCTAAATGAACCTATGAATATGAGTAGTGTTGTGGATAAGTTTTCTGAAATTTCATTTCTGAAGAGCACATATTCTCCTTGTTTCACTTTCAATCTGATTGGTGAATATATCATGCATGAAATTTTTCTTGTGGATCACATATGCATTACTTGTGATCGAATCGCTGAACTGAAACATGCTGTTTTCAGCCATACATGTTGTGTGTCGATGATTTTGTGTTGTGGGGTATATGCTAAAATTTGTGATAATATGAAACTAAATTCAGATCTAGTTGATATAATGCATCCAACACAAGTAATTTTACCTATGTTGGATCGTTGTAATCTTGCTAGAATAGAACCCAAGTATTCATATTTGTTGTGTTTGTCCCAAAATTCATTGTCTAGTTGTGCTAATGCTTTATACTTCACTTATATTTGCAAATTAAGTTGCGTTTTACATACTGGACAACATGATCATGTTCATAATAATCAGAGTAACGCAATTGAAGCATGGCATGATTCAATTTGGTTTTCAGACATATTGAATTGGTTTGATCTTGTTCACAAATTTGATCATAGATCTTCTTTGAGAAAACTGAATTTAATATTGAAGAACATGACTATCTATTTAGTTGTTTTTCACCATGATCATGATTCTTTGTACTTCACTTATATCTGCAATTTAAGTTGCTTGATGTATACTGGACATACTTTTCATGTGAACAACTATAATACAACATGTTATATATACATATACTTTGCATACACGTTGTTCTTTTTGTTTCTCCCACTTTCAGCTTACCTAAAACCGAGGAGGGCTTTTCATGAAGAAAGGGAGGATGATGAGGATATATACTGGGATTATGATGATTCTGACTTCCTGAACTAGAAGGAAATATTGAGTCAAATCAATAATGACTGTCAGGTGAATTCATTCCTAATTGAACCTGATGTTTTACTTAATGAGAACTTTATACTACCTAAGTCTATGCGTCTTTCTATGATCAGGTTTATTGATAACATGAGCATTGTGCGAGGAGGAGGAGAGTTGCAGCAAGAAGGACAAACGCTGATTTCTTATATCAACAAGTGCGAGAGGGAGGAGCGGGAGGCACGCGCTATAGGAGGCAATGAGGAAATCATGTATGAGCATCAGAGAGAGATGGCGCACCAAGAATTACATGTTTGAGGTGTTCCACGATGTTTGGACTGCGTGCCAATAACCGAGACAGTTTGGGCCAAGATATGGCTGTTTTTAGGCCCGTTTAGAGGGGAGGACGCCCCAGCCCTCATATAAACCTCCGTAGCCGTCACAAGTTAGGGTTTAGACCACGTTAAAATATTTTGGAGTTGTTTCTTTCATAGTACCTTTGGAATTACCCTGTGTTCAAATCTACCAACTATAATTGAGTGTGATCTGTTGTTCCATTGGGAATTAGTAGATTGCATACTACCGTTCGTGGTCACGGCTGCGTGCGTAAGAGTGTGGTGTTGTGAATATCCTACAAGGTTCGAGATCATTGCATCGCATCGTGGATCGGCGGAGAGATCATAGCTACGCACTAGTTATCTATCATCCACCATATCATCGACAAGAGCTTGCTGAGAAGATCGGGCCACCCCATATCATGCTCTATCTAGGAAGAATATGCTATTAACCAATCTGGATGTTAAAATTCCTGGATTTGAAGCTGTTTGTGCACTATATGCAACTGACCATGATTTTGCTGAACCATATTGTTTGTGTGCTATTAGAAACGCATGGGTTAAGTATCATATCCATGATGGCTATTTGTTTCGAGCTAACAAACTATGTATTCTAGAATTGTCGTTGCGTTTGTTCTTAGTGTAGGAATCACATGCTGGAGGTTTGACGGGTCACTTTGGTTGTGAGAAGACGTTGCTCTTGCTCGCTGATCACTTCTATTGGCCCAAGATGAGGCGTGATGTGTACAGATTTGTGAGCCAATGCATTACTTGCCACAAGTCGAAATCAAAGCTGAAGCCTCACGGTTTGTATACACCTCTCTCTGCACCTACTACTCCATGGGAAGACATTAGTATGGATTTTGTGATAGGTCTATCTAAAACTCAGAGAGGTCATGATTCTATATTTGTGGTAGTGGATAGGTTCTCTAAGATGGCTCATTTTATTGCCTGCCACAAAAGCGACAATGCGTCGCATGTTGCTAACCTGTTTTTCAGGGACATCGTGAGATTGCAGGGAGTACCAAAGACGATTGTTTCTGACCGAGATGTGAAGTTCATGAGCTACTTTTGGAAGACCTTATGGGGGAAGCTAGGTACGAAGCTGATGTTCAGTACTACATGTCATTCCCAAACCTATGGTCAAACGGAGGTGGTGAATAGAACATTGTCACAGCTGCTAAGGACCATGATTAAAAACAATCTGCGGGAGTGGGAAGAGTGTTTGCCACATGTTGAGTTCGCTTACAACAGGGCTGTGCATTCAACTACTCAGCTTTGTCCTTTTGAGGTGGTGTATGGTTTCAAGCCATTGACGCCACTTGATATGTTGCCTCTGCCATTACATGAGAGAGTTGATATGGAGGCATTAAAACGTGCTGATTACGTGAAGAAAATAAATGAGAAGACTAGACAGGCAATTGAGAAGAAAGGCAAGAACATTGCTGCTGCAAGGAATCAAGCAAGGAAAGAAGTGTTGTTCGAGCCTAGAGATATGGTTTGGGTGCATCTGCACATGGTCTGATTTCCACTACTTCGCAAGTCCAAATTGAAGCCACGTGGTGCTGGTCCTTACAAGGTGCTAGCCAAAATTAATGATAATGCCTACTTAGTTGATATACCTATTGAGGAGTTTGGTGGCGCTAGCAACAGCTTTAAGGTTGCTGATTTGTCACCATATGCTGGAGAAGACCTTGGAGCGTCGAGGTCGACGCCTTTTGAAGGGGGGGGAGATGATGAGGACATCCCTATAGTTACACCTACCCCAATTGATAATGAAGATGTTCCAATTGCAAAGAAGGATCAATCCAATGAGATAAGGATTGGACCAATCACAAGAGCTCGTGCTAAGCTACTAGAACAACAGGTGAACTTGTTTCTTAATGAACCTGGTGTTTTAATCAATGAGAATTTTATACTACCTAAGTCTTTGAACTATTGCATGATCAGGTACTTACGAGAAGAAGGCATAGCAAGGAGCAAGGAGCAAATGGAACAAGGCGTGTTGATCAATGAAGAATGCGCGAGGGAGGAGAGGGAGGAAGCGCAAGGAGTTGTCCAAGACAAAGATCAACAAGAGGAGGGAGTTCTCTGCCGTGGCAGAGAAAAGGCCCGTTTCTCTACCATGGTAGGAAAACCGAGTCCGGCTCTACCATGGCAGGCTGCTGCAACAGAGAATCAGCGTGAAAGTCTGCCACGGCAGAACTTGTGGCCGAGCCACTTTGTGGCCGGTTTGTATCCAGTTTGGGTGGACCCAACTCGGGTTCCACCATAGGCTGCCACCCCCTAAACTCATAAATAGATGGGGGCACTGTAGATTAGGGTTTTGGACCACGTTAAAATATTTTGGAGTTGATTCTTTCATAGAACCTCTGAAATTACCCTATGTTCGAATTCTACAACTATAATTGAGTGTGATCTATTGTTCCATTGGGAATTAGTAGATTGCATACTATCGTTCGTGGTCACGGCTGCATGCCCAAGAGTGTGGTGCTGTGAATATCCTACAAGGTTCGAGATCTGTTGCACTGGCATCAGGGATCGAGCGGGAGTGTTATGGGTCTCCTTGTGGATTTACCCTTGGAGTGGCCTGATCTTCACGGATTTGAGGCGGAAGTGAGGGAAAGCACGATGAACACAACTCTAATGCAAGGTAAAGATACAAACACATGCCAAAACACACCCAATTCGATTTGCTCCCGTTGGTTCGAACAACCAATCCAATAGAATCCTCGACGAGAGACCTTGCGGTAGAATTACCAAAGGAGAGAACGGCAAGCGGACGGTAGAATCCAACCAAGGAGAGAGTAGCAACCAAGTAGAATCCCAAAGGGGAGATACCAAGCACTACTAGAATCCTTGATAGGGAGAGACCAAACACTTGGGGAGGGTCTTGACAACTTGGAGAAGGACACCGACTCCAAGGCCTTGTACAACTCATAGATTTACTATTGAGAGGGGGTTCCCATCTAGGGTTAGGCACATGCCTCAATTCATCATCATCTCTAGGGTTTCAAGGAGGGGGTGGGGGCATATATAGGCCAGCCATGAGCTAGGGGTAAAACAGGCATAAGCAGGAAGTTTGGGGCGTTACATGGGCCAAGCCCAGCTTAAGGCGCACAGGCCCAAGATGCTCGGTCCGGAGACTCCGGTGCAGGGTCCGGAGACTCCGGTGTGGGCCGGAGACTCTGGTATGTCTCCGGTTTCGCCTCCGGAGGGGGTCTCAGACTGTCCCAGGCGCCGATTCGGGGCTCGGTCCGGAGACGGGCCGGAGACTCCGGTGTGGTAGATCGGAGACTCCGGTCTGCTGGTCCGAAGACTCCGGTCCTGCTTCAGAAGCTTCTTGCGTCTTCTCTTCCAGGCCGCTTGCTTGGGTGTCTTGGCTCCAGAGCCATCCTTGCTGCATCTCCTTGGCATCATGTTCATGGACCTAGTCACATCATGGGCATTTGTCTCAAGTAGGATTCCATTCGCATCATAACCAACGAAAGGCAAAGCATGGAAGGAGTTCACCTTTGGATTGATGATTAGCGTGGTATGATGTGGACCAAAGGTGGTTTACGTATGTTGGGCTACATCATCTCCCCCTGCTTGAAAACGAGTCGACCTCGACGATGTTCGTTCATCATGCAAGGAAGGAGGTGTGTCCTTGGCCTTGTTCTTGTACATGGTCGGATCACCAGTGTCGAAGCCATTCTCAAACTTGTTGAAGAGCTTGTGGTACATCTTGCCATCATGTTGTGGTTAGACATCTTGTAGCCTTATCCTCGTAGTTGGTGGTGTATCTTGGGTACCTTGCAAAACTGACAACAAAGAGAGAGAATTGTATGGATGATTGTTAGTATGGGTCACACTCAAGTCTCTCTTCTCACATTTTGTGGCTTGCGTCGTGGCACTCATGATTTTTCCACTCATTTTTGGCTTGTGGCACTCACTCTCTTGATGGTGGTTCACTCTCTCACCACTCGTCTGACAAGGGTCTTTAGCTTGCTTTATCTTGTTGACAGGTGCCATGTTGAATGCGATGACTTGGCTAGGCGTCATGGGTTGGAGCACCAATTTCTTGTCATTCCACTTGAAGGAGTATTGGTTGGTGGAACCATGATGCATTGCTCCTTTATCGTATTGCCATGGCCTTCCAAGTAGCATGTGGCAAACGGACATTAGCACGACATCACACTCGACGGTGTCTTCATATGGTCCAATCTTGAAGGAGACGTGGACCTTTGATGTTATCTTGAGTACTCCATTGTCATCAAGCCATTGGACATGGTAGGGGTGAGGGTGCTCTATGCATTGCAACTTTAGTTTCTCACAAATCTCCGTACTTGCGAGGTTTTGGCAACTACCTCCATCGATGATCACTTTTATGGACTTGCCATCAATTCCGGCACGAGTTTGGAAGATATTGAGGCGTTGGTCCTCTCTTGGGATGGAGTTTGTTGGCGAGATTTGGGCTATGACAAGTTCGGGGCCCGGATCATGCTCGCATACAAGTGTGTCATCCTCTTCCATTGTGGCTATCCTTGCAATAGCTCGTTGAGTGAGAGCTTCATACTCCTCTTCACTTAAGGAGTAGGTTGCACCATTCTCATCCGTAAGCATCACACGTGAGTTGGTGCACTCATATGACTTGTGACCTTTCACTCCACACTTGAAGAAAGTGACTTGACTATCCGATGTCGTGTTGGAGGAGGGTGCTAGCACGGTCTTTGCTTGCTTAGATGAGCTTGTTGCTTGATTTTTTGGCTTTGGGGGAGCATTTGCATTGATGGACGCAAAGTACGACTTTTGCTTCTCGTATGCATTCTCCTTTTGCAAGTGCCGCTCAGCTTTGGTAGCTTGATGGAGGAGCTCGATGAGGTTCTTGTATGGTCGAAAGTCAACAATCTTCCTTATTGGGCAGCTCAGACCATTGAGGAATCTTGCTATGGTTTGCTCTTCGAGTTCTCTCACATCAGCTCGCATCATGGTTTTCTCCATTTCCTTGTAGAACTCTTCAATTGACTTGGTCCCTTGTTTCAAGTTTTGTAGCTTGTCGAAGAGATCTTGGCGATAATGCTCGGGGATGAAGCGTGTGTACATCACTTCCTTCATCTCGGTCCAAGTTTTAATTGGAGGTTCCTCACTGTTCTCGCGGTTCTTTTGGAAGTCTTCCCACCAAACATTTGCATAGTCCTCAAACTCAAGGGATGCGATTGCAACTTTCTTCTCTTCGGAGTAGTTGTGGACTTAGAAGATCTTGTCAACTTTGAGCTCCCAATCAATGTATGCATCGGCGTCTTCTTCTCCCTTGAACTTGGGCATAATGAGCTTGAGCTTCCCAAACTTTCCCTCTTCATGTTCACGGTGGTAGTTGCGGTGATCTTGCCTTATGCTCGCTTCACTTGGTGCACGTGGTGGTGGATGAGGAGCTTGATTTTCTCGAGGACGCGGTTGAGGAGGAGCTTGATGCGCAAAGTATGTTCTACGCCTTTGCTCGGGATCATTTGCATTCATTGGTTGTTGATGACGATGGTGGGGTTGAGCATAGCGGTTGTTGCATCTCGCGCGGTGTGCAGCCTCGTCATCATCACTGGTATCCCATTGTGGTGCTCGATGAACTTGTTGTTGATGGCGATGGTCATTGTTTGGGTGTTGGCGCCTATCAACGCGGTTGTGTTCACCAAGGCGTTCTTGTTCTTGGGGTGGTGGTGGCGCTTCTACCGTAGCTTGTTATGGAGGGCGACCATGTTCTTCTTGGTTTTGCGGATGCGCCTGGTGATCATGGTGTCGATGACGTCTTGCGTGGTGCGGTTGTTGATGTTGTGGCTCAACCACTTGTTCATGGCGATGACGAGCTTGATGTTCCCCATTGTGGTGGTGGGGTTCTCCATGATGAGAATGGGAGCATGAGGGGTCGCCATGATGACTTGAGGAGGACGCACGAGACGAACTTGACGAGCTTGAATGGTGTCCATGACGGTTGCCGAGGTTGGCAATAGCTTGGTGAAGAGCTTGGAATTGAGCATTGTGCTCCACTTGGCGTTGCCGGTCACGGTAGTCGAATTCTCGAAAAGTTTCATCAAGCCGGTTCTCAAGCCTCTCAAATTGGGCATTGAATTCTTGGCGTTGCACCCATAAGTTGTGGCGCGTGGCAAAACCATCTTGGTTGTTGAAGTTGCCATCTCCGCTTTCTCCGCTTTCCCTAGACATGTTGTTTGACCACAAGTGAAACGAGGGTGGTATTGATGGTATGGTATGTGCTACCTTGCCTCACCAAGTCAAAAATTGGAAAGGTTGTTCTTGCCGAGAGCAAAGCGAATACACAAGACACACACACACACAAAGGCCTATGGTGGATGGGTAGGAAGGTGGATAGCAAATGGAACAACCAAACAAAAAGGTTATTGTCAAAAGTGGGTAAAATCCAACCAAAAACAAATTCAAAGGAAAAGGTCAAAACGGTGACGAGAACCTACGACTATACACACACGGTGGAGATTAATGTGGCTAACACGACTATGAAAATGAGCAACGAACAAAATTGGTCCTAACGAATACTAATGCTCGGTGTCGTGCCAACACTAGGAGAGACCGTAGCCCGTTTGCCAAAAGATGGAGAAGCAACGGATTTGTATGCTTGCCTTGCTCTTGCTCGCACTCTTGCTTAGAAGCTTTGGACTTTCTTTTGTATTGGTATCTTTCTCTTTTTCTTTTGCTTATAAGCTTTTTTTGTACCGCTTTCTTTGCTATGATATGGAGTCAAGTTTATGTTATTGCCTCTACACTATGACTTATGCAAGAGCAAACGCACAATGCTTTGGCAAACACAAGATGAGCTACTCTCGATAGGTTAGGTAACACACAAAGGAAGAAGGGGTTAACAAGGGTGGTGCAAGTTATACCTTGTGGTGATGTCGCACTTGCAACCGGTGGTGGAGGGATGGTTCGAGTTCTGTGGTGTCGATGTCGAGTGCGAGGCGCTGCGGAAGCTTTTGTTAGTTGACAGACACGCACACAAAACACAAACGTCAAAAGGAAATCAGTCGAAAAAAGGAAAAGGGGTCAAAAAATTTGTTAGGGCCGGAGACTCCGGTGTTGCTGGGCCCGACACTCCGGTGTAGTTCGGAGACTCCGGTCTTGGTGTCCGGGGACTCCGGTCTAGGCCGGAGACTCTGGTCTACCTATTCGGAGACTCCGGTCTGGAGTCTGAACGACGAACAACTCGTGTTCTTGAGCGGAAATTCGGCCCTTGAACCCTCAAATCCAGAAAATTTCGACCAAATTGGGCTGGGAAACGCAGGGCACAAGTAGACCAACTCCAAAGACAAGTTTCTATTGGACTAAAACCACAATCAACTCACAAAAACGAGAGATTGATCCAAAAGCAATTTGGGGCTATATTTTTGGTATTTTTCAGTTTATGGTGGAAATCGAAGGGCGAAGTCAAATCCGTGGCAACCAAAAGCTGCTGATACCAGTTGTTATGGGTCTCCTTGTGGATTTAGCCTTGGAGTGGTCCGATCTTCACGGATTTGTGGCGGAAGTGGGGGAAAGCACGATGAACATGATGAACACAACTCTAATGCAAGGTAAAGATACAAACACGCTCCAAAACTGTTGAGGGCAAACCTCTAGGGTGGCCCGATCTTTCACGATTCCCTTTCAAATCGAAGGATGGAGTCCGGGGAGAGGAGGAGAGGATGAACACGACGAACGCACGCACGAAGAACGCGAAGAACACACACACACAAAACCACGATACACACCAATAGCTCACGCCGGTGGTGACCGGTCCGGCGCAATCCCTAGGATCGGTGTCGGGCAGAGGACTCTCTCTCGAACCGGCACGGCGAGATGGGAGACTCAGTGAGATCTTGACGTCTTGGCAAAGGGACACCGATGCCAAGGCCTTGTACAACACGGAGGCACGATGCAAACTCCAACGAGGTTTGGGGATATTGGTGCTCCTTGGTCAAGGAGCATGAGGCAAGAATTAGATAGATCCACAAAGGGGTTTCCACTAATAGAAATATCATGCCTAGGCTTTACAATGGAGGTGGGGGACTATATATAGGCCAGCCACTTAAACAAGGGTACTTTAGGAATAAAAGAAAAGTTCTGGGCGGACTAAGGGGTTAAGGGGCCGCAGGCCCAAAGGCCTTTTCATGCCTGGCGACGGTCGGACCGGAGACTCCGGTGTGGTGGAGCAGAGACTCCGGTCTAGGCCGGAGATTCCGCTCGGTCTCCGGACCAGCCTCCGGAGGGGCCTTCAGATTGTCCCAGGGCCCGGTTCTGGGGGCAGACCGGACGTGGGGCCGGAGACTCCGGTGTCTTCAGGCCGGAGACTTTGGTGGACCGAAGACTCCGGTGTGCGCAGACCGGAGACTCGGGTCTGAGCAGCTCCAGCTTCATGCTCTGCTCCTTGTTCTCCATCCTTGGGTGCTTGGTAATGTGTCGAAGCTTCGTACCTGATGATGCATAGGGTAGTTGCATGAAGTAGCATACCATCCAAGCATGTGTCAAATTGGCACGAGGAGAGGAGCGAGTTCACCTTAGCTTGTAGGAGTTTGGCTCGGGCACGAGTCATGGGACCACTTGGGGGAATTGTTGGTGTAGATGTAGGAGCATCCGTAGGACAGGCCGCATCAGCTCCGCCCCCTTGGGAAAGAGTCGTCCTCGACTCTTCATGGTTATCATCTTGAACATCTCCATGGTAGGGTGAAAGATCCTTTACATTGAATGTATTACTTGCAAGGTACTTGGAGGTCGGTATGTCGATGATGTAGGCGTTGTTGTTGATTCGTTTGAGGACCTTGAAGGGACCATCTCCTCTTGGCTTGAGCTTGGAGTCATGTTCCTTGGGGAAGAGGTCCTTGCTTAGGTGTATCCACACAAGGTCACCTTCTTCAAAGATCATCTCCTTCTTGTCCTTGTTTAACCTTGAAGCTTGGCGAAGGACTTGTTGTTCGATAGTAGCTCTTGTTTCTTCATGAAGCGTCTCCATAGCTTGTGCACGCTTCTCGACGTCCATGTTCGTGCGCTCATGGAGAGGTAGTGGTAGGATGTCGAGTGCGGTGAGGGGCTCGAAACCATAGACGATCATGAATGGACTCATCTTGGTTGTTGAGTGCTTGGCTCGATTGTAGGCGAACTCGGCGTGGGGAATGCATTCCTCCCAATACTTCAAGTTCTTCTTGATCAACACACGAAGGAGAGTCCCGAGGCTTCGGTTGACAACTTTGGTTTGACCATCAGTTTGGGGATGTGATGCGGATGAAAAGAGTAGCTTGACGCCGAGCTTGGCCATGAGGGTCTTCCATAAGTAGCTCATGAATTTGACGTTGCGGTCGGACACGATTGTTCGTGGCACACCATGTAGACGGACGATTTCCCTGAAAAACAGATTTGCAACATGTGAAGCAACGTCGGTCTTGTGGCACGGTATGAAGTATGCCATTTTGGAAAAGTGATCCACAACAACAAATATAGAATCATGACCATGCTTAGATCAAGGCAATCCTAACACGAAATCCATGCTAATGTCGGACCAAGGTGTATGAGGGATAGGCAATGGCATAAAAAGACCATAGGGATTAGCTTGCGACTTAACTTGAACACATGTCGTGCATCGTTGAACGTAGTGCTCCACGTCGCGCTTCATCTTGGGCCAAAAGTAGTAAGTGGAGAGCATATCTAATGTCTTGTCGCGGCCAAAGTGACCCATGAGGCCTCCACCATGAGATTCTTGGAGAAGCAAAAGTTGAAGCGACGACTTCGGAATGCATAGCTTGTTTTGTTTAAATAGAAAGCCCTTATGCAAATAGAAATCATCAACTCCTTTGTCATTGGAGCACTTTGCGAAAATTGGTTCAAAGAACGGATCGGAAGCATACAAAGATTTTATTTCCTCAAGACCCAACACGTTGATTTCAAGTCTCGTAAGAAGGATTGTATGTTTGGGAGATAATGCGTCTGCAACTACATTATCTTTGCCCTTCTTATACTTGACAATGTACGGAAAAGACTCCATGAACTCAACCCACTTAGCGTGTCTCTTGCTCAAGTTAGCTTGGCCTTTGAGATATTTCAACGACTCATCGTCGGAATGTATGATAAATTCCTTGGGCCAAAGGTAGTGTTGCCAAACTTGAAGGACACGAACTAAGGCAAAAAGCTCTTTGTCATAAATCGGATAGTTAAGGCGAGCACCATCAAGTTTCTCGCTAGGGTAGGCTATATGACGTCCGTTTTGCATAAGGACTCCTCCAATGCCAATACCACTAGCATCACACTCTATCTCAAAAGTTTTTGTGAAATCCGGTAACGCAAGGAGAGGTGCTTCGGTAATCTTTTTTTAAGTTCATCAAAAGCTTTTTGTTGTGCTTTGCCCCACACGAAGGTGACATTCTTTTTGGTCAATTCATTAAGGGGACAAGCAATGGTTGAAAAGTCTTTCACAAAGCGACGATAGAAACCGGCCAACCCATGAAAACTTCGGAGTTCACTCACATTTGTTGGGATGGGCCAATCTCGTATGTCCTTTACCTTGGAAACATCAACTTCAATTCCCTTCGAAGAAACGACAAATCCAAGAAAAATCAACTTGTCTTTAGCAAAAGTGCACTTGGGAAGATTAGCATAAAGCTTTTCATGTCGAAGGATTTGCAAAACTTCTTTGACATGTGTTATATGGCCCCCAAGTGATTTGCTATAAACAAGAATATCATCGAAATAGACAACAACACTTTTTCCAATGAGAGAACGCAAAATATGATTCATGAGGCGCATGAAGGTGGATGGGGCATTAGATAAACCAAAGGGCATAACCAACCATTCATAGAGACCAAGTTTGGTCTTGAAGGCGGTTTTCCACACATCACCTTCAGCCATGCGTATTTGATGGTAACCACTACGAAGATCAAATTTTGAAAAAATAGTGGCTCCACACAACTCATCAAGCATGTCATCGAGACGTGGTATGGGATGTCGATAACGCATGGTGATAGCATTGATTGGACGGCAGTCCATGCATAACCGTAACGTATCATCCGTCTTTGGAACAAGAATCACGGGTACGGCACTTGGACTAGTGCTAACTTGGATCAAACCTTTGGAGACGAGTTGGTTGATTTGGCGTTCAATCTCCTTTGTCTCCTCCGGGTTCGTTCGGTAAGCGGCACGGTTGGGAAGTGGTGCACCGGGGATGAGGCCAATGTGATGTTCGATGCCGCGAAGAGGAGGTAGTCCATGTGGAAGCTCTTCGGGGAACACATCCTTGAATTCCTGCAAAACACTCATCAAAGATGAAGGAACATTGGTTAATTCGTTAGTTCCTTGCGCTAGTCCCTTGCAAAGGAGGACATAGTGCAAGATAGATGGGTTGTTCCGAACATCTCTCATCTCACTTTTGGTGGCAAGGAGAACACTCTTAGTTTTTCCACTCAAATTTGGGTTGTGGCTCTCACTCACTATGAGGTGGTTCTCTCTCTCACCGCTCTTCTCACAAGTAGGTGTTGTGCTTTGCACCCTCGCTAAATCCTTTGCATTGTCCACAATTATTTGGCTAGGAGTCATCGGTTGCAAAACAAATGTTTTATTGAGCCATTTGAAGGTGTATACATTGGTGCGACCATCATGTTGAGCAGTCATGTCAAATTGCCACGGTCGACCAAGAAGCATGTGGCAAACTGTCATAGGAACCACATCACACTCCACCGTAACTTTGTAAGGACCAATGGCGAAGGAGACCGATACAGTATGCTTGATCTTCACGGACCCTTGGTCACTTAGCAATTGCACGTGGTAGGGGTGCTTGTGTGGATGGAGGGTGAGGTTGAGCTTCTCACACAACTCGGTGCTAGCAAGGTTGTGACAACTCCCTCCATCAATAATCACCTTGATAGATTTGCCATTGATGTTGGCTCGTGTTTGGAAGATATTGGAGCGTTGGTCTTCATGATCTTGTGCTTGAGTGGTCAAGATCCTTGTGACGACAAGCGATGGACTTGCGTCATGTTCACACATGAGGAGTTCTTGATCATCTTCCAGTCGTTGCCTTGCCATTGCTTCCTTGACACGGGCATCAAACTCGTCTTCACTCAAGTACTCTTCATCACCATTGTCATGGATGAACAAGACTTTCTTGTTTCCACATACGGTCGACTTGTGTCCTTTACCTCCACACTTGTAGCATTCACCGTTGAAAGGTGTATCACTCTTTGCTTGCTTGCCACTTGGTGTAGTTTTCCTTGAGGAAGTGTGGGCTTGAAGGAAGGCTTGGAGGTACTTGAGGAGCTTCCATTGAAAGTTGTTGTGTAGCGGTTGAAGCTTGCTTGTAGGTGAAATACGTCTTGGGCTTGTTGTACTTGATGTCCTCTTGCACTTGACGTTAAGCCTTTGTTGCGATGTGCACAAGCTCAACCATGGTGTTGTATGTTTGGAACTCGACGATCCGCTTGATGGGGTGGTTCAACCCAATAAGGAAACATGCCATTGTTTGCTCCATGTGCTCATCAATGTTGGCGCGAATCAAGTTGAGTTCCATTTCCTTGAAGTACTCTTCCACGGTCTTTGTCCCTTGCCGAAGCGCTTGAAGGTTGTTGAAGATGTCACGTGTGTAGTGCGCGGGGACGAACCGGGATCTCATGTGAGCCTTCACGTCATGCCAAGTTGTGATTGGCGGCTCTTGTCTTGCATCATGAGCAACTTGAACTTGTTCCCACCAAAGGTTGGCGTAATCATCAAACTCAAGCGAAGCCATGGCGACCATCTTCTTGTTTGCTCATTTGCATAGTCGTGTCAATCCCAACTTTCTCCACGTGTGTGTATATAGTCGTAGGTTCCCGTCACCCTTTTGAGTTGTTGACCTTCGCCTTTGACTGGAATTTTGTTGGATTTTACCCACTTTTGACTATCCCTTTTCTTTTGGTTGGTCCTTTGGCTTTCCACAATCCTAACCTACCACCAACAAGCTTTTGAGAGTTAGTTCTTTCTTTAGTGTGAGTTTTCTTTGCGATTCCACTTTACACGTTTATAGCTCTCACTTGTGGTTTCTAGTTTGGTGGAATCCCCAAGGTGAGGTACAAGGCTAACACCACCATATTACACTTCCATATACAATACTTGTGTATCTTGCATGATGGATAGGCAGGGTGAGCCGAGCCAACCACCTCCCCAAGAAGAAGATCAAGGACCGTACATGACGCGCGCAAGTCACTTCATCGTCCGCCAAGAGTTCCGTGAATGTTGCCACGCTCTTGAGACACAATGAACAATTTGGTGATACGCAAGGCAAGTTCAAGAACATCGACAACCGCTTTGATGGCCTCGAGAGGCAAATGCAAGCAATGCATCACAACTTCGTCCACCAAAATGAGTTGCTTCAACGCTCCGTCGCCGAAACAAATGACAATCTTTGACACCTCATCGACGGAATGGCAAGACCGCGTTCACTTGCTTCAAGCTCTTCAAGTTCTTCGCGTCGTCATGCACCTCTTCAACAAGATCTACATCCAAGTGTTCCAAGACGCAATGATGCCCCCGTGGTTGAAGATGGAACCTCTTCGAACTATGTACCTTCACCACGGCACGCTGCAACGTCAAGCTATGATGGTGACCTCTCTTTAAGGCCACGAGCAAGGCAAGAAGCACACCGTCATCATGCAAGGGCACTAGTGATACAACAAGAGCAACCACAAGTGCAACCGCAAGTCTACCACCATCGACCGCGACACATACTTGACACAACAAGTGACGACTCCAATTTGGAGAATCAAGCTCGTCATCGACGTGAAGCTCTCCAAGATCCTCCTCCTCATCATCAACATCATGAATGTCCACACCGACACCATGGTCATCACGAGGCGCCTCCCCCACCTCAACAAAACTTGGAGCGTCAAGTGATACAAGTTGAGCGATGCCCACCATGTCAAGAGGCTCAAGACCATGATCTTCGTCGTGAGGCCTGTGTGCCTAACCAACATCACCAACCGAGGAACGAGCCTCCCCTTTGTCATCAACCACGTCATGAGGCTCCACATCCTCAACAACCTCATGGGGCCCAAGTGCCCCAACACCATTAACAACCGCGCCAAGAGCAAGAGAAAGCTCCTCAACAATAATATCAAGAGCAAGCTCCGCAACAAGGACGCGAGAACCAAGTTCCACCTCCCCAACTACAAGATCATCAACAAGATCACCAAGCTCGTCGCAATGACCGTAATGATGAAGAAACTTTTGGCAAGCTCAAGTTCACCGGATCCAATGACCCCGAAGAATACCTCTCATGGGCACTCAAAGTCGACAAGATCTTCCGCATGCACAATTATAGCAACGAAAAGATGGTCACCATGGCTTCACTTGAGTTTGATGATTACGCCAACCTTTGGTGGGAACAATTTCAAGTTGCTCGTGATGCAAGACAGGAGCCGCCAATCACAACTTAGCATGACATGAAGGCTCACATGAGATCCCGGTTCGTCCCCGCGCACTACACGCGCGACCTCTTCAACAACCTTCAAGCGCTTCGTCAAGGGACAAAGACCGTGGAAGAGTACTTCAAGGAAATGGAACTCAACTTGATTCGCGCCAACATTGATGAATGCATGGAGCAAACAATGGCATGTTTCCTTATTGGCTTGAATCACCCAATCAAGCGCATCGTCGAGTTCCAAACATACAACACCATGGTTGAGCTTGTGCACATCGCAACAAAGGCTGAACGTCAAGTGCAAGAGGACATCAAGTACAACAAGCCCAAGAAGTATTTCACCTACAAGCAAGCTTCAACTGCTACACCAACAACTTTCAATGGAAGCTCCTCAAGTACCTCCAAGCCTTCCTTCAAGCCCACACTTCCTCAAGGAAAACTGCCCCCAAGTGGCAAACAATCAAAGAGTGATACACCTTTCAATGGTGAATGCTACAAGTGTGGAGGTAAAGGACACAAGTCGGCCGAATGTGGAAACAAGAAAGTCTTGTTCATCCACGACAATGGTGAAGAAGAGTACTTGAGTGAAGATGAGTTTGATGCCTGTGTCAAGGAAGAAATGGCAAGGCAATGAGTGGAAGATGACCAAGAACATCTCATGTGTGAACATGACGCAAGTCCATCGCTTGTCGTCACGAGGATCTTGACCACTCAAGCACAAGAGCATGAAGACCAACGCTCCAATATCTTCCAATCACAAGCCAGCATCAATGGAAAATCTATCAAGGTGATCATTGACGGGAGGGAGTTGCCACAACCTTGCTAGCACCGAGTTGTGTGAGAAGCTCAACCTCACCCTCCATCCGCACAAGCACCCCTACCACGTACAATGGCTAAGTGACCAAGGGTCCGTGAGGATCAAGCATACCGTATCGGTCTCCTTCGCCATTGGTCCTTACAAAGATACGGTGGAGTGTGATGTGGTTCCTGTGACAGTTTGCCACATGCTTCTTGGTCGACCATGGCAATTTGACAAGGCTGCTCAACATGATGGTCGCACCAATGTATACACCTTCAAATGGCTCAACAAAACATGTGTTTTGCAACCGATGACTCCTAGCCAAATAATTGCGGACAATGCAAAGGCTTTAGCGAGGGCGCAAAGCACAACACCTACTTGTGAGAAGAGCGGTAAGAGAGAGAACCACCTCATAGTGAGTGAGAGCCACAAGCCAAACTCGAGTGGAAAAACTAAGAGTGTTCTCCTTGCCACCAAAAGTGAGATGAGAGATGTTCGGAACAACCCATCCATCTTGCACTATGTCCTCCTTTGCAAGGGACTAGCGCAAGGAACTAATGAAGTAACCAATGTTCCTCCATCTTTGATGAGTGTTTTGCAGGAATTCAAGGATGTGTTCCCCGAAGAGCTCCCACATGGACTACCTCCTCTTCGCGGCATCGAACATCGCATTGACCTCATCCCCGGCACACCACTTCCGAACCGCGCCACCTACCGCATCAACCCAGAGGAGACAAAGGAGATCGAACGTCAAATCAACCAACTCGTCTCCAAAGGTTTGATCCAAGTTAGCACTAGTCCAAGTGTCGGACCCGTGATTCTTGTTCCCAAGACGGATGATACGTTACGGTTATGCATGGACTGTCATCCAATCAATGCTATCACCGTGCGTTATCGACATCCCATACCACGTCTCGATGACATGCTTGATGAGTTGTGTGGAGCCACTATTTTTTCGAAAATTGATCTTCGTAGTGGTTACCATCAAATACACATGGCTGAAGGTGATGAGTGGAAAACCGCCTTCAAGACCAAACTTGGTCTCTATGAATGGTTGGTTATGCCCTTTGGTTTATCTAATGCCCCATCCACCTTCATGCGTCTGATGAATCATATCTTGCGTTCTCTCATTGGAAAAAGTGTTGTTGTCTATTTCGATGATATTCTTGTTTATAGCAAATCACTTGAGGACCATATAACACATGTCAAGGAAGTTTTGCAAATCCTTCGACATGAAAAGCTTTATGCTAATATTCCCAAGTGCACCTTTGCTAAAGACAAGTTGATTTTTCTTGGATTTGTCGTTTCTTCGAAGGGAATTGAAGTTGATGTTTCCAAGGTAAAGGACATACGAGATGGGCCCATACCAACAAATGTGAGTGAACTCCGAAGTTTTCATGGGTTGGCCGGTTTCTATCGTTGCTTTGTGAAAGACTTTTCCACTATTGCTTGTCCTCTCAACGAGTTGGCAAAAAAGAATGTCACCTTCGTGTGGGGCAAAGCACAACAAAAAGCTTATGTTGAACTTAAAAAGAGGCTCACCGAAGCACCTCTCCTTGCGTTACCGGATTTCACAAAAACTTTTGAGATAGAGTGTGATGCTAGTGGTATTAGCATTGGAGGAGTCCTTATGCAAAACGGACGTCCTATAGCCTACCGTAGCGAGAAACTCGATGGTGCTCGCCTTAACTTCCATTGGACGAGTCCTTATGGCCCAAGGAGTCCTTATGAAATCTTTTTGCCTTAGTTCGTGTCCTTCAAGTTTGGAAACACTACCTATGGCCCAAGGAATTTATCATACATTCTGACCATGAGTCGTTGAAATATCTCAAAGGCCAAGCCAACTTGAGTAAGAGACATGCTAAGTGGGTTGAGTTCATGGAGTCTTTCCCGTACATAGTCAAGTATAAGAAGGGCAAAGATAATGTAGTTGTAGACGCATTGTCTCGCAAGCACACAAACCTTCTTACGAGACTTGAAATCAACGTGTTGGGTCTTGAGGAAATAAAATCTTTGTATGCTTCCGACCCGTTCTTTGAACCAATTTTCGCAAAGTGCTCCAATGACAAAGGAGTTGATGATTTCTATTTGCATAAGGGCTTTATATTTAAACAAAACAAGCTATGCATTCCGAAGTCGTCGCTTCAACGTTTGCTCCTCCAAGAATCTCATGGTGGAGGCCTCATGGGTCACTTTGGCCATAACAAGACACTGAACATCCTCTCCACTCACTACTTTTGGCCCAAGATGAAGCGTGACGTGGAGTGCTACGTTCAACGATGCACGACATGTGTTCAAGCTAAGTCGCAAGCTAATCCCTATGGACTTTATATGCCATTGCCTATTCCTCATACACCTTGGTCTGACATTAGCATGGATTTCGTGTTAGGATTTCCTAGATCTAAGCATGGTCATGATTCTATATTTGTTGTTGTGGATCACTTTTCCAAAATGGCACACTTCATACCGTGCCATAAGACCGACGATGCTTCACATGTTGCAAATCTGTTTTTTAGGGAAATCGTCCGTCTACACGGTGTGCCATGAACAATCGTCTCCGACCGCGACGTCAAATTCATGAGCTATTTATGGAAGACACTCATGGCCAAGCTCGGCGTCAAGCTCCTCTTTTCATCCGTGTCGCATCCTCAAACCGATGGACAAACTGAGGTTGTCAACCAAAGCCTCGGAACTCTTCTACGTGTGTTGATCAAGAAAAACTTGAAGGATTGGGAGGAATGCATTCCCCATGCCGAGTTTGCCTATAACCGAGCAAAGCACTCAACAACCAAGATGAGTCCATTCATGATCGTCTATAGTTTCGAGCCCCTCACCGCGCTCGACATCCTACCACTACCTATCCATGAGCGCACGAACATGGACGTCGAGAAGCATGGACAAGCTATGAAGACGCTTCATGAAGAAACAAGAGCTACTATCAAACAACAAGTCCTTCGCCAAGCTTAAAGGTTAAACAAGGACAAGAAGGAGATGATCTTTGAAAAAGGTGACCTTGTGTGGATACAACTAAGCAAAGACCGCTTCCCCAAGGAACGTGACTCCAAGCTCAAGCCAAGAGGAGATGGTCCCTTCAAGGACATCAAAAGAATCAACAACAACGCCTACATCATCGACATACCGACCTCCAAGTACCTTGCAAGCAATACATTCAATGTCAAGGATCTCTCACCCTACCATGGAGATGTTCAAGATGAAAACCACGAAGAGTCGAGGACGACTCTTTCCCAAGGAGGGAGCTGATGCGCCCTGTCCTACGGACGCTCCTACATCTACACCACCGAGTCCCCCAAGTGGACCGATGACCTATGCCTGAGCAAAGCTCCTTCAAGATAAGGTGAATTCGCTCCTCTCATCATGTGACTTTGACATACACCTGGATGGCTTGCTACTTCATACCACTACTCTGTGCATCATCAGGTACGAGCCCCTGCTGCATCGATCCACGAGCCCTAAAGCTGCACCTGCCCTGAAGCTGACGGAGCCGGAGTGTCCGCCCGGAACCAGCCGGAGTTCTCCGGCGTGACTCAGCCGGAGTGTCCGGCCTGCCCCAGCCCCAACCTAGCATGGACATTCAGAAGGTCAGTTCGGACACCACCCGGACACTATCCAGAGTGTCCGGCCACCCCGGATTGTCCTACCGTTCTGACCCAGACTGTCTGGCCTGAAGATGGGCATGCGAGCCTAGCTGGGCCCTGTGGCCCATGTACCCCTCTACTTTGCCCAGAACTCTACTTTAATGCCTAAATTACCCCTGAACTTGTGGTTGGCCTATATATAGACCCACCTCCATTGTAAACCCTAGGCATGATATTGGAATTAGTGGAAACCCCTTTGTGGATCTATCTAGTTCTTGCCTCATGCTCCTTGACCAAGGAGCACCAATATCACCAAACCTCGTTGGAGTTTGCATCGTGCCTCCGTGTTGTACAAGGCCTTGGCATCGGTGTCCCTTTGCCAAGACGTCAAGATCTCACCGAGTCTCCCATCTCGCTGTGCCGGTTCGAGAGAGAGTCCTCCGCCCGACGTCGATCCTAGGGATTGCACCGGACCAGTCACCGCCGGCATGAGGTATTGGTGTTTATCGTGGTTCCGTGTGTGTGTTCATCGTGTTCTTCGTGCGTGTGTTCGTCATGTTCATCCTTCCCTCCTTCCCCCACACTCCACCCTCGATTTGAGTGGGATTCGTGAAAGATCGGGCCACCCTAGAGGTTTGCCCTCAACATTTACCCTTGGAGTGGCCCGATCTTCACGGATTTGAGGCGGAAGTGAGGGAAAACACGATGAACACAACTGGAATGCAAGGTAAAGATACAAACACACGCCAAATCACACTCAATTCGATTTGCTCCCGTTGGTTCGAACAACCAATCAAATAGAATCCTCGGCGAGAGACCTTGCGGTAGAATCACCAAAGGAGAGATCGGCAAGCGGACGGTAGAATCCAAACCAAGGAGAGAGTAGCAACCAAGTAGAATCCCAAAGGGGAGAGACCAAGCACTACTAGAATCCTTGGTAGGGAGATACCAAACACTTGAGGAGGGTCTTGACAACTTGGAGAAGGGCACCGACTCCAAGGCCTTGTACAACTCATAGATTTACTATTGAGAGGAGGGTTCCTATATAGGGTTAGGCACATGCCTTAATTCATCATCATCTCTAGCGTTTCAAGGAGTGGGTGGGGGCATATATGATATGGGCACGATATGCGCGAGGGAGGAGCGGGAGGTAGGCGCAAGGGAGATCATCAAGAAGAAGGAACGTTCAATTCAGACAGACAGAAGTCTTGAAATTGAAGCGGACGTGGATTCCTCATACGAACTCCAAATCAAGCAAATAAGCACTTGTTGGATAGATAATTCTAAGATCTTTCCAATGAGTACTTCCACGCCTAAAAGACCCCGGATAATCCGGACCCCACACCCCGGATAATCCGGCACTGCTTTGGAGATTCTGCAAAGGACTTCGTGCGCGACGATCAGTACCGGGGTGGATATTTGACCGGAATTTTCCCCCGGTGATATGGGCATGAAGGAGGAGGTGAAGCCTAATTTCAGGACTCCGCCAAGCTAGGTGATGCGGGGCGCATCCCATTGATGATTGGCACGCCAGGACGACCTATGATATGTAATGATAAGTCTAAGGTTGTGTCAAATATTATTGCTATGTTATTGAGTCCGAGTCTAGGTTAGGTTTGAGTCCGTTGTGTGTTCGGTTTGGGTTTTTCCAACCGACTAGTCGCAGGCCTCCTATATAAAGGAGCCAGCCACCTAGGGTTTAGGGGAGTTCGGTTGTTTAGTCTAAAAACTATATTGTGATCCACCGTGTATCATCCCTCTGGGGACGACGATGCCGTTTATTATATTATTGCTGCGGAGGTTCTTGTGTTCATCAAGGATTGTCGTGCTCAGGTTTAAGGCGTGGTGATCTTCATCATGTTACTTGCTGGATTGATTCCTCTTCTTCAGGTTGCGTTCATCGGTGATTGGAAGGATTACTATCCGGGTTGACTCGCTGTTAAAGATCGGGACAAAACTAAGGATCATCGGCTTGATCCGTATCAGGTGGTATCAGAGCTCTCGTTGATCACAGCGTGTTTTTGGATCACCTGCGGACTGTTTTTCGACAAGCAGTTTACAGATTGGTTGTGGAGAAGAGATTGAAAGGAAGTCAAGAGTTATTGGATCAGAATCGCGGAGGGATCGATCGCTGTTTCCGATCTGTTTCTATCGCGAGCAGAGGGCAAATCGGTTTTTTGTTCAAGATCTGATCATGAGCAGGTTTTCCAGATCCGATCGTGTGAAGCTTTAAAAACAAAACTCAGAAAGCCCCCACCGTACACCTCGCTCTCCGCCTGGCGTCCTACCCGCGCGAGGCGCGGTCGAGATTCCGGGGCCGATCGCTCCAGATCGATACGTGCTGGGTCCACGGACGCGAGGAGTCCTTGTTTGATCAGTTTTAATAAAAAAAGGAAATAAGGAGGCCAGCAGCTAGCTACCGTATGCTTCACGACCGAGTACCCCGCACCGCCTGGGATCGCTCGGACCGCTCGGGATCGATCGCATTGAAAAAAAAAGTCGATCGTTTCAGTTAGAATCGGTCCCAGCCTATTGCACGTACTAAAAAAAGAGGAAACCAGACCGTGCGGCTCACCTAAGGACAGACTCCTCTATGGTTGAGCGAGGCTTGTTGGCTGGATAGTGATAGGATTCTTCTTGACGTCGCCGCGACTGTTTGAGGCTACATAATATTCAATTCGGATCAGGGATCCAGGAGAGCCTATTCATTTATTCTGATCTGTGTTGCCATCGGTCTGCATTCAAGGCTGCAACATCACGTGGTGTGGTCAGGTTTGATCAGCTTGAAATCAATCCGATTGGTTAGGAGTACCAAAGAAAAACAAAGGAGCCTGTGTTAATTCAGATTGGTACTACTTTCATATCCGGTTGTTTATTCAGGCTTGCTTTTGGCTGCACGAGTTGGTCAGGAAATCAGACCGATTACCTCTAGGTTTTGGTGCAGATCGGTGCACAATTATTTTTGTTTTTTCTGAGTCGGTTTGCACATAGCAAGGCAGGTAGAATATTTCAGTTGACTGAATCAGTGTCATACCGGCAAAATCGTTTATTTCTCTGTGGCTGGAGCGATCATCCCGCTCGCTAGACTACAGACGGTCTCTATGGTCGAGCGATTTGCCTCAGCTAGCTCCGTGCTAAGGAAGAACGACAACACAAGATGGATTCTTTTTCAGGAGATATTTTGGGCTTGAGGTGTACACGTGGCAAAAAGTCTAGTGTTGTTTTCAATGACTATCTCAATCTCCTGGATGGAATGACACGTGATGCATCCGAGCTTAGATGGTGTCTACATAGACTTGCGACAGTTGAGGAGTACCAAGATTGGGAAAGGCACATGGAACGGCGTTTTCATCGATGTCGCAAATACAATGGCAAGTTTAGTGGGTATGATGGGTATGTTCTTGCTCAACGGCGTGTGGACAAGGAGTTAGAAAGTTGGTGGTCTGAAGCAGTTGAAATATATGGTTTTTCTCATACTTGGGAGGACTATAAAAGTTTTCTCCATCATGGTTTCGTATTACCGTATATAGAGGAAATCGAGCAGCCTCCCAAGGTTGTGAATGGGATAGTGGATGTTGGCAAGAGTATAGCACTTATACTGAAGGTCACGACGGCTGTGACTACTCATGAGAAGTTGGTAGCTGTTCCAGTGCAAACGGTTAGTGTGGCAGTGAGAAAACCTTCTGAGGAGAAGCAGCCTGTTGTTGCCAAGATTGTTGTGTGCGCTGAAACTACAATGGAGGATGTTGTACCATTGAGTGGGCTGAATTTGCAACTCAACAAGGTACAAGGCAATGCTTGCATGACAGTTGACAAGGGCCAGCGTCGGAATTTATTTCAGGCGCAGTGTATGATCAAAGGCAAAGCATGCAAGTTGATTATTGATGGAGAAAGTTGTACTAATGGCATTAGCAAGGCAATGGTGGCAGCGTTGGGGTTGTCCACATGGCGTATTCCTGAATCTAAGCATTTGCAATGGTTTAATAGTTGCGGTATGGTGAAGGTAACTCATAAGGTGCATGTGCCATTTACAGTTGGTGATTATGTTGATGAGATTGAGTGCGATGTGTTGCCATTGGAGGTATGTGGGTTGTTACTTGGTCGTCCATGGCAGTATGATCGCAACGTTACACATGATGGAAGAGCAAATACATATTCTTTTGTGCATGGTGGCAAACAACAGACTTTGAAGCCTATGCAGGATGATCACATAACGTCTGATGTAGAGCTGGTGGTACATAAGGAGAATGTGCGCAAGGCTAAGCCAAATTCTGGGCTAGCTAAGGTGCAGGATAGAGAGCATAATGCACAGTGCGACAATGTTGATATTGCTTCAGTTATGCCTATAGATGACAAGACAGTGGAACTTGTTAGTGACAAGCCAGTTGAAGTGCATCCTCTTATTGCTGAGAGGAAGGATGTTGCAGCATGTGTTCAGAAGGTTGTTTGTGTTGATACAGGTGTTCAGACAGATGATAGTCGTGCTCCTGATGTTCCACTGCATGTGGTGCAGCGGGGTAACAAGAGCAATTTTGTTAGCACACATGTGAGGCGTTTTGTTGGGACAGTTATGCGGATGTATAGAGGCAAGGATGGACATGTTCGTCAGTTGTGTGGTCCAGGCATTACTCATCTTATGCCAGGTCGTGCAAAGAAGGTCCATGTTCAGCAACCACGGGTTCCAACAAGAGTTGAGAAGAAGACGGTGGTGCCTAGGTCCAAGCTCGTATGGAGACGCAAGGAGGTGCAGGCGCCGAGGGCTGTATCAAGTCGAGCAGGCCAAGAGGGAGGATGTGGTGAGGAAGGCAAGCAAGACTTGAAGATGGCGAAGACGCATGAAGCGATTGTTCATATCATGCCACCTTTCCGACCCGACCCGCAAGCGTTGCGGACAACGCTTCTTGAAGGAGGGGATGATGATATGGGCATGAAGGAGGAGGTGAAGCCTAAATTCAGGACTCCACCAAGCTAGGTGATGAGGGGCGCATCCCATTGATGATTGGCACGCCAGGACGACCTACGATATGTAATGATAAGTCTAAGGTTGTGTCAAATATTATTGCTATGTTATTGAGTCCGAGTCTAGGTTAGGTTCGAGTCCGTTGTGTGTTCGGTTTGGGTCTATCCAACCGACTAGTTGCATGCCTCCTATATAAAGGAGCCAACCACCTAGGGTTTAGGGGAGTTCAGTTGTTTAGTCTAAAAACTATATTGTGCTCCACTGTGTATCATCCCTCCGGGGACGGCGATACCGTTTATCATATTATTGTTGCGGAGGTTCTTGTGTTCATCAAGGATTGTCGTGCTCAGGTTTGAGGCGTGGTGATCTTCATCACGTTACTTGCTTGATTGATTCCTGATAAGGGGTGGCCCGATCTTCTCAGTGAGCTGCGGTAGATGGCGATGTAGATGATGAAGATAACTTGTATGAACCTGAGAACTCTCCGGCTAATCCCTGCTGCCAGATGCAACAGCTCTCAACCCTTTGGATATTCGCAACTCCACACACTTGCGCACGTAGCCACTGACCACGAAGCGGTATTGCAATCTACTAATTCCCAGTGGAACAATAGATCACACTCAAACTTTCAATTGGCTAATTCCCAATGGAATAACTAATCACACTCAGATTATAGTAGCAACACACCAGATCGATACAAATTGGTGCTGAATAATTTAGAGGATCACTTGTAGCAGATCTAACTAGAACTAGAGTTTATTTTAACGTGGTCTAACCTAATTGTGACGGCTGCTGGAGTATATATGAGGGCTGGGGCGTCCTCCCCTCTAAACAGGCCTAAAAACAACCATAACTTGGCCCAAACTGATCCGGTTTGACTCAAACTGATACATACCGACCCATAGATGGGTTCGGCCTACTTGGCGCGCAGGCTATATGTCCTGGTGCACCTCAAACATGTCCTGGCGCGTCACATATCTTTCTTGATTATGCTTGCTCTCCTTATTGCCTCCTAATGCATCTTCCATCTCTCGGTCGCCTTCCTCCCTCTCCTCCCGCTGGCGCTAGTCCGATAGATGCCAAATCTAGTCAAACAATAACACCATGATTTAGGTAGTATAAAGCTCTTATAAATCAAAGTATCAATTCACCTTGTGATATTTTTCTATGAGGCTCAATATTTCCTTCCATCTCAAACAAGCAGAATCATCGTACTCTATTAATGCGTCCTCATCATCCTCCCTTTCTTCAAGAAAAGCTGTCCACGGCTTTGGATATGCTGAAAGTGGAATAAACAAAAAGAACAATGTGTACGCATAATAGATGTATTTATAACCCATGGTATCAGGTGTGGAAAACACAATGATTATTCCCAAATGACAATATACAAACAAGTAACACAACTGGAAATCAGGAAGCAATGACCATTGCAGCAAACAGCAATCATAATTGCAAATATAAGTGAAGTTCACATAGTCAGGATCACAAAGAAAAACACGTGTGTATATATTCTTATTGTTCAGTATCAACTCTAGTGTTCTCACAGAAGATCTATGATCAAATTTCTTGGTAGCCAAATCAACCCAACTCAAAAAATGCAAATCATGAGAAAGTGGATACCACGCTTCAACTGCACTGCTCTGATATGTATAACAAGTAGATTACCAAACAATAGTGCAATCAGTTTTATGTTCAGTATTATACCAAGTATGATGTGGCCCGTCCTACGGACGCTCCTACATCTACACCACTTAGTCCCCCAAGTGGACCGATGACCCGTGCCCGAGCCAAGCTCCTTCAAGATAAGGTGAATTCGCTCCTCTCATCATGTGACGTTGACATACACCTGGATGACTTGCTACTTCATACCACTACTATGTGCATCATCAGGTACGAACCCCCGCCACGTTGACCCACGGGTTTGACCTGTCCCGGCCGACCGAGCCGAGTGTCCGCTCGAACCAGCCAGTGTCGGCGTGGCGAAGTGTCCGCGACTCGGCCGGAATGTCCGGCCTTCCCCAGCCCCAACCTGGCGTGGACATTCAGAAGGCCAGTTCGGACACTACTCGGACACTACCCGGAGTGTCCGGCTACACCGGACTGTCCGGTCACTCCGACCCGGACTGTCCGGTCACTCCGACCCGGACTTTCCGGACCAAGTGATGGGCCTGCGAGCCAACAACTGGGCCCTTGGCCCATATACCCCTCTATTTCGCACCAAACTCTAGTTTTATGCCCAAACTACCCTTGAACTTGTGGTTGGCCTATATATAGAGCCCCCACCCCTTATTGTATCCCTTAGGCATAGATGATAGACTAAAGAAAACCCCCTTTGTGGAATCTCTAGTTTTGCCTCATCCCCTTCTACCAAAGGGGATCGACTATCGTCACCACCTCGTTGGAGTTTGTATCGCGCGTCCCTCGTTGTACAAGGCCTTGGCATCGGTGTCCCTTTGCCAAGACGTCAAGACCCTCTCCAAGGTGTTCTTCCCTGTTCGCGTGGGAAGGAGGGAGCATGTTGACCGATCTTTCCTTGCGAGGTTCTATCGGACCGGTGGCCACCGATGAGAGTAATCGGCCATGTATCGTGTGTGTTTTGCGTGTGTTCATCGTGTTCTTCACGAGATGTGCGTTTGCTTCCGCTACCTTCTCCCTCTCCCCTCGCTTTCCCATCGATTTGACCATGAGATCCATGCAGATCGGGCCACCCACGGGGTTACCCCATAACATCTGGCATCAGAGCCCAAGTTGCCACGGATTTCACCCTCGTTCTTCCCCACCAAATTTTTTCTTGAAAAACCACAAAAATAGCCACAAAATCGAGTGGATCTTGTGTCAACCCATAACATCTGGTATCAGCAAATTTTGGTTGCCACGGATTTCTCCTCGATTTGGTCTTTTCCCCCATAAATTCGAAAATCCCAAAAAAATAGCCCCAATTTCGTGGTTTGGATCAATATGTGATTTGAGTGAGTTTTGGTAGGTTTTGATCCATGGATTACTTGCTAAACTTGTTGATATACCTTCCCCTGCGTTTCCATAGCCTAATTCCTTGATTTCCCCCATCAATTTGAGGTTTTGGTTCGAGTTTTTCCGCCATAACTCGTCCTGTTCGTGTTCTGGAAGTTCTGGTACGACCGGACCGGACTGTCCGGCCAAAACGGACCGGAGTATCCGGCATAAACTAGCCGGAATCTCCGCCCCGGCCGGACTGCCAGGCCTGCGCGCCCCGGACTGTCCAGCCCCCCTGCTGACAAAAAAATCTGCTTCACGGTTTTGAGCATAACTTTTGCATACGAACTCGGATTTTGGTGTTTTTAGCTCGTTTTGAAGAGGAGAATGAGCTCTACATCATCATATCCGTGGTTCATGCTATCTACTCCATCCAAATTCCGTGAGCAAGGCGGAACCCACCAATAAAGGGTGAAGATCGTCGACGAAAGGTATAAAAATTCCACGTCTTCCCCCCACTTGCTTTCCTTTGTTAGCTACACTATCTTTGCATTCAACAAACACCTATTGAGACTAGTTCCTCCTATGATTGCTTGGGCTATGCACATTTGATACTTGTAGAATTCCGAGCAAAAGTTGTGAGTGCGCTATCTCATATAGTTATCTTGTATAGTTGTTGGCATAAGGAAGAGGCAAGTGAAAAAGAAAAGAAAAGAAAGAAAAAACAGAAAAAGAAAGAAAGAAACAAGTGCCTCATAGAATAGGAAGCGCAAGCTCGATGAACATCAAATAGGTGGTACTTATTGTGCATATCTTGTAGCCCACCAATTTATTGCAATCGAACTAGCGTCTCTCCTTGCACTTGTGCGACACGACCTTATAGTCTTCGCTAGGTAATCATTTGGTTCTTAGCTCACTTTCTCCATCGCGCAAGTCCCATTTATCCCACCGTGTGTGTTTCCTTGTACATATTTCCTTCTTGTGGATTGACTTGTTTTGCTTCGTTATCATCATGGTTCTTTACTTGCCATTACAACATCTTGAGTTCGGATTGTTCTTGGACACACCACTTTCCATACCTATCCGCCATAAGCTTTGTGTGTGTGTTTTTTAGTGGTTAGTTGGTTTTGGTGTTCCGGGTGAACTTCACTTTGCTTGGTTTTGATTGCTCTCAAGTGTTGTCACTTGCAAGATACTATCTTCCAAGGTAAAGTAAGGTTTGACGTTGCATCCCTAACCCCCCTACCACTTCCATATACACCACTTGGTCTTGTGAAGCATGTCTAGGAACTCCGGAACCAAGGATGATATCTATGAAGAATCCATGATGAGCCACCATGCCTACGCCTCCACAAGCATGGATGACATGATGGAGCACTACACCGACAATGGCTCCACATGCTTGGGTGATATGGAGTTCTACAACAACAATAACTCCCCAAGCATGGACGACTTCAATAACGACAACGAGAAGCTCCTCAAGTCGCGTCGACCAAGACGGAGCCTCCACCTCGAGAGCAGCAAGGTCCACCATCCAACGGACAACTTCAAGCGTGACATGGACAACGACTTCGCCAAAACCATGAGCATGATGGCCAAGACTAATGATGCTTTGAGCTCATTACAATGCCTCACCAAGAAGAGTGCCAAGGTCAAGAAGCATCATCGCGAGCGTCATGTGGATGACCAAGTGCGCCATCTACATCAACCTTTGGCAAGGCACGCTAATGACCTCCGTCGACACCATCATAAGGCACCTTCAACTACTCGTGCCACCACCAAAATGGCACCAAGAGCAAGCTCTCCTCCATGCCATCAAGCTTCAACGCCCAAACTTGACGTCCTATATGACGCATGCAACTTCATGGATGAGGAAGACGAAGACCTCTACTTTGCCAAGTTGGACGAGTATGTCAAGAGGACTACACAAGCCAAGGTGAGGGCGATGACAAGGTCGAGAATGGTGAGCATGGGACTTTCCCTTCACCAAAGGAGGCGCATGGAGTTGAGAGAACCGAGCCTACCCCTACATGCTTGAGCGATGATGTGGTACCAATCCCATGTGAGTATGAGAGCCACTTAGCCCACTTGAGTGAAAGCAAGGGTGAGATGAGTGGCTCCACCATATGTGAGATTGAGTGCTTCCACTCGGAGGGCATGAGTGATACACCGAGTCAGTTGAGAGTGGTAGTTGATAGGTCATGTGAGACCACTTTGATTTCTAACGACTTACCCTCTACCTCTAGTGTGTTATCCCATGATGTGCTAGGTTCCATGGATAAAGAAGCACCAAGCTTGGACATGATGATGCCTCCGACCGAGAAGATGAACATGGTGGATGAAGATGATGCCATCCCCATACATGATGAAGAAGTTGCCCACATGGACGCCAATGCTACCACAACACCCACTTCATATCAGAGGTATGAACAAGTTAAGAATACGGGTGTTGATGATGCCATGATCCCACTAGTGGACATGATGATTTGTGATGACTTGCATGTTATGGATGATACTTGTGACATGACATATGGTCCACTCTTATTCCCATGTGTTAATCTTGCTATGCATCTTGATGACCATGTAGATTCCCTTTATTGCCATGATATTGCCATAGACATGATATGCTCTAAACGTTACATTGATGATATCATTACTTGCACTTTGTTGAACAATTGCTCTTTCCAATGTTTTCTTGTAATGATGTTACCAATGGTACCCCTCAGATAATTCTTTGTCATGAGTGTTTCACAATTTCTCCCGTTGCTTGTGATAAGTTGAATAATTGCTCTTTCACTTGTTTTGCTTGCAACAATAATTCTCATATGGTTTATATTGAGATGGCCCCCATAGCTTACTCAAATGTTGGATATTTTGGTGATTGCCATGATAAGCATGTTCCCCACTTGCATACTCACCATGCATATTTTTCATACTTGATTGACACTAATGGTGATGTGCACAAGAAGAGATATGTCATGATGGATGATGTATTTCTCTACCATGCACACACATTCTTCCTTTTATCTATGATGTGTGTAGGTACCCGCACAAGAATGTCAACCTCGGTTGAGCACGAGTTGACAAAAAGAGCTCTAGAGAGCATCCCCCAAGTGAGTTCAAGATCAAACCCAACTCTGATACCTTTTGCATGCTTTGCATCTTTCATGTTGACAAATTGCTCTTTCCTATGGTTAGCTTGCAAGCATGTTAATGGTATTCTTTCACCTTGTGACAATCATGTTTCATTGCTTTTGAATATGGATGCTTTGTGTGTTGCCACAAAAATGTTGAACAATTTCTCTTTCTGATGTTTTGTGTGCAACCATAATGCCATTATGAGCATGTATTGTCATGAGAGCTTCCAAGTCTCTCGTATTGTTGTTGCAACAAACATAAGGACCACTTGCTCTTTCATATGGTTTGTTTGCAAACATGTTGTTTTTGCTTCCGCTTGCGATACTCATACCCACATGATTTTGGCTTTTGATGATATGTGTATGGCATCCAACATATTGAACAGTTGTTCTTTCCAATGGTTGGCTTGCACACATAATGATGTTGCTTTGGATATTCTTCCTCATGTGTTTTTGCCGAATTCTCCTAGCTTTGCATCAAAGATGTTGATCAATATTTTAGTCAATTGCTTTGAGTGCCACACTAAGATGTTATATGGAGTTTTTGAGTTCCCACATTTGGATGATGTTCAAACAATTCCCATGCACTTTGACCTTGCATATGCATTCCATTTGCTATACTTGAGTTGTGTTAATAGTGTTGTGAACAAGAATGGACATGCCACAAATGACATGCTCCTCTATCACACACAAACATAGGTTGCTTGGTCTTTGTTGTATGAATGTACAATTGCATACACGTCAACCTCTATGGACAAAGAGTTGACAAGACGAATCAAAGGGAGTTACCTAGGGCTACCCTTCAATGAGCTATCTCTACATTATAAGGTGACTTCCTTCTACTTGAGGACTCATGCTATAATCTTCATGAATTGGCTACTCTTTGAGTGTTGCTTCGCTTTTGTTGTGAGCTTTGTAGGCTTCATGGAAGGTGAAGGAACATTGAAGAGTTGCCACATCAAGCTTCTCAAGGACGAATGTATGGTGAACCCTAGGATCAAGAAGGTCTCTCGACATCATCTTCTTAATGTTGTGCATGAAGAGTTGAGGACGACTCTTTTTGAAGGGGGGAGGGAGCTAATGCGGCTCTTCCTACGGATGCTCCTACATCTACACCACCGAGTCCCCCAAGTGGACCGATGACCCGTGCCCGAGCCAACCTCCTTCAAGATAAGTTGAATTCGCTCCTCTCATCATGTGACTTTGACATACACCTGGATAGCTTGCTACTTCATACCACTACTCTGTGCATCATCAGGTACGAGCCCCCGCCGCATCGATCCACGAGCCCTGAAGCTGGACCTGCCCTAAAGCTGACGGAGCCGGAGTGTCCGCCCGGAACCAGCCGGAGTGTCCGGCCTTTCCGGAGTGTCCGGTGCGACTCGGCCGGAGTGTCCGGCCTGCCCCAGCCCCAACCTGGCGTGGACATTCATAAGGTCAGTTCGGACACCACCCGGACACTACCCGGAGTGTCCGGCCACCCCGGACTGTCCGGCCGTTCCGACCTGGACTGTCTGTCCTGAAGATGGGCCTGCGAGCTTAGCTGGGCCCTGTGGCCCATGTACCCCCTCTACTTCGCCTAGAACTCTACTTTAATGCCTGAATTACCCCTGAACTTGTGGTTGGCCTATATGTAGCCCCCACCTCCATTGTAAACCCTAGGCATGATATTGGAATTAGTGGAAACCCCTTTGTGGATCTATCTAGTTCTTGCCTCATGCTCCTTGACCAAGGAGCACCAATATCACCAAACCTCGTTGGAGTTTGCATCGTGCCTCCGCGTTGTACAAGGCCTTGGCATCGGTGTCCCTTTGCCAAGACGTCAAGATCTCACCGAGTCTCCCATCTCGCCGTGCCGGTTCGAGAGAGAGTCCTCCGCCCGACGCCGATCCTAGGGATTGCGCCAGACTGGTCATCACCGGCGTGAGCTATTGGTGTTTATCGTGGTTTGCGTGTGTGTGTTCATCGTGTTCTTCGGATGTGCGTTCGTCGTGTTCATCCTTCCCTCCTCCCCCCGCACTCCACCCTCGATTTGAGTGGGCTTCGTGAAAGATCGGGCCACCCTAGAGGATTGCCCTCAACAAAGTATGTAAGAAGCAACTAGGCGTCAATACGTGGAACAGAGAACAAAAATATGACAAATCACATCCAATTCTAAGAAAACTGAACCAACCAACATAGGTAAAGTTACTTTTGTTGGCTGCACAATATCAACTAGAGCAGAATGGATATTCATACTATCTGGAACATGAGCTACTGTCCCAAAGCAATCAGAAATTCGCACATTGCATACTTGACTAGAAACATTAAGATCGAAATCAGCAAGTCCATCACAAGTAATGCATATGTGATCCACAAGAAAATTTTCATTCATGCTATATTCACCAATTAGATTGAACGTGAAACAAGGAGAATATGTGCTATAATTCAGACATGAAATTTCAGAAATCCTATCCATAGCACAACTCATATTCATAGGTTCATTTAGCATGATAGAATACACAATATCAATAGGTGGTATTCGAGCAAGTATTTCCTTATGTGTAATCAGTACCACATGATCAAGATTCAAATTTGGTAAACTATCACATGGTGTTGTAACATTAGTACAAGGAAAGTCACAAGGAGGCTTCAGTAAAGGAATAAACTCACAATATGTCGTAGATGTTGGCTGAAGCTCCAAATCAGTGCCAATGTCATCAACAATCTCCTCAGTTTTAGTAGGTACTAAGATATCCTTCTCAAGTGACAATACCCGATCGTGTGATGCAGGTTGTAAAATAGACGGCTCCCTTTCTTCTAAAGCAACATGCATATCACAAGAAATAACACTAGGAGTAGAGATGATTACATTAGTTGAAACCTCATTTGTCTCATCAACTCTCACTCTCGGTTCTTCTATGACAGGATCAACATGTGGCTTTATGTTGGTAGTTATAGGTGCACATAGGTTTTGACGCCTAATCTCCTGAAATTGCTTATTATGCGTACGTGCTAACCACGTGTGCTTACCATTCCAAAAGATAGAAGGATCAGAACAGTCACTACCAAAGGTAACCTGGAATTCTTTACACCACTTTGTTCCCAACATGATGTGGCAGGAGTTAAACTCTCTAGGAACGATATAACAAGAAACATAACTTCTAGGACCATAAATGGTGAGCGGAACACTTGCGATCTGAGTAATTGGTAGTGCATGACCAGAAGTTGCTAACATGAATGGGAATGTTATTGCACATGTATACAATTGTAGCTTTTCAACAACCTCAACACTAACCAAATTCACGAAAGAATAAGTATCAATGGTAGTAGCAGCTTGTCTACCACAGATTTCTGTCATGAAGTGGAACAAACCCGAAGTAGGTACCACTCCTGATTCCTCCTCCCAAAATGTGTTGCTGCAGTAGTAGCATAATGGAAAGAGATAATCATCTACATCCTTTTTCTGCATCACATCAACACTACTAGAAAACATGATTAGTACATTAGTGCACAAAACAAAATCTGGTGGTGGAAACTCTCACAATACACTCAACTAGAAGAAAGAGGAATCTTACCGTTCTAAAGTAAATTAGAGAAGCTTACCAACTTGGATGAACAACTATGTGCACTGATGTGATGAATCGAATACTAAGGGTACAAGAAACTATCACACGACAAACAAGGTATATGGTGGAGCTTGGTTGGGATACCTAACAACACCAATTCAGAAATCCTAGTGCTGATCGTATGACAAACAGACCCATGGAAAACACACACGGTGGAGATAAATGGGGCAATTTCAACTATGAAAAAGAACACAAGAATTGAGGTATGTCGAAGGAACGCTCGTGTTGCAATGCACAAGGAGAGACGCTAGCAATGTCTCAACGAAACGGGCACAAGATTGCTAAACTGAGCAGCCCGCAGAGCACTAAGCACGCTAGTCTCGTAGGATAGTTTTAGACACAAAGAAAGGCTTACTAAGGCTCACAAGGATAGGTACGCTATGTGGACTTAGTAAAAAAATAAACAAAAAAAGAAAAAAAATTGATCTGAGAATTGGTCTCTGCCACGGCAGAAAAAAGGCTCAAAATCCTTCCGCGGCAAGGTCTCGGCAGGAAAAAAAATCATGTATGATGACAGACTTGTCTGTGGTCAGGCGAGCGCCCTTTTTTTAACGTGAGGATGCTCACGTACTAGGACAGAAGATTCTACCCTGTAGCGATCCAGGCGGTATTCTTTTTTTTCTCTATCTCTCTTTTAGCAGAACGGATCTACAACTCCAAACTAAAAGAAAACAGATCTAATAGATCTAAGACTCAAGAACACGACGAACAGTCTAGAAATAGTCTAGGGACTCTGACAACGGATCAAAAACAGACGAAAACTAGACAAAAACTATGACTCAAATTTAGAAGAAAGGCTACACAAAAGGATTACGACCAGCAACTAGAACTCACGAACAGTGTTATCTAGGCTATGGCAAACACTAAACCTAATCTTTTTGTGGCTATTTCTATATAGGACAAAAACAAGAACTAATCTGCGAATGGATTTGTGGATGCTCACCAAGTAAACGCTGGACTCTGATACCAAGATGATAAGGGGTGGCCCGATCTTCTCAGTGAGCTGCGGTAGATGGCGATGTAGATGATGAAGATAACTTGTATAACCTGAGAACTCTCCGGCTAATCCCTGCTGCCAGATGCAACAGCTCTCAACCCTTTGGATATTCGCAACTCCACACACTTGTGCACGTAGCCGCTGACCACGAAGCGGTATTGCAATCTACTAATTCCTAGTGAAACAATAGATCACACTCAAACTTGCAATTAGCTAATTCCCTATGCAATAACTAATCACACTCAGATTATAGTAGCAACACACCAGATCGATACGAATTGGTGCTGAATAATTCAGAGGATCGCTTGTAGCAGATCTAACTGGAACTAAAGTTTATTTTAACGTGGTCTAACCTAACTGTGACGGCTGCTGGAGTTTATATGAGAGCTGGGGCGTCCTCCCCTCTAAACAGGCATAAAAACAGCCATAACTTGGCCCAAACTGACCTGGTTTGACTCAAACTGATACATACCGACCCATAGATGGGTTCGGCCTACTTGGCGCGCAGGCCATATGTCGTGGTGCACCTCAAACGTGTCTTGGCGTGTCACATATCTTTCTTGATTATGCTTGCTCTCCTTATTGCCTCCTAATGCATCTTCCATCTCTCGGTCGCCATCCTTCCTCTCCTCCCACTGGCGCTAGTCCGATAGATGCCAAATCTAGTCAAGCAATAACACCATGATTTAGGTAGTATAAAGCTCTTATAAATCAAAGTATCATGTCCAACTAGGAATAAATTCACCTTGTGATATTTTTCTATGAGGCTCAATATTTCCTTCCACCTCAAAGAAGCAGAATCATCGTACTCTATTAATGCATCCTCATCAATTCCTCTTCTTCAGGTTGCGTTCATCGCGTGATTGGAAGGATTACTATCCGGGTTGACTCGCTGTGAAAGATCGGGACAAAACTAAGGATCATCGGCTTGATCCGTATCACCCAGAAAATCCGGCCCCCGGATAATCCGGCCCTCTTAGACCGGATAATCCGGACCTGTAAGTTTCCGTCCGATCCGGACGGACCAGATTGTATCAAACGCGTTTTTGTTTCGCGTCGTTTGGACGTTCCGGCTACCATATAAGCTCTGGAACACCCTCTAGTAGCTAGAAATTGAGTCTAAAACTATTGTGTGAGTTGCTTGGTGAGCATCCCTCTAGGGACGGCGATGCTGTGTTATCTATCGTATTGATATTGTCGCGGAGGTTCTTGTGTTTATCAAGGATTGTCGTGTTTTGGTTTGAGGCGTGGTGTCCTTCTCCACGTTACTTGTTGGATTCGTTCCTCTTCTTCAGGTGACGTTCTTCGGTGTTATTGAAAGGATTCCTATCCAGGTTACTCGCTGTGAAAGATCGGGACAAACTCAAGGATCACCGGTGTGATCCGTATCAGGTGGTATCAGAGCACCAGGTTGCTCACGGCGAGATTGTGTTGATTGATCGGCTGAGTGTGTTCTTGGTGGAGATTAGAGAGTTGAGACGGAGCAGATTGGATCTCGACGTCCGCGCACCGGAGTGTTCAACGGTTTCCAACATCGGACAATCCGACCCTGAAGTTTTTTTTGTGCAGTCATGCTAGGAAGCATGCCATCGTGTCAGGGTGATTTTTTTGGCAAATAGTGTACTTCTAGGAAGAGATCTGGTAATGTGTACAATGATTATCTCGCCATCTTGCGTGGTGTAGTATGTGATGATTCTCAAATCAGTTGGAGACTGGTCCATATGGCGACATATGAGGAATATGAGTCGTGGGATCGTCATATGCAAGATGGTTTTTACAGATGTGATACATACGAGTATTCGGATAATCCTACACGTATGCGTCTTGCATTACGACGTGTGGATGAGGAGATAGCTCGTTGGTGGGATAAAGAGGTGCGTGAGAAGGATATTGTTGATGCAACTTGGAAGTACTTCAGTAATTTTTTGCGTGGTTGTTTATGTCTCCTCGTCGTAAGGTATTTTGTACCAAGCCCGTGAAAGCACTCCAGCAGTCGCCCAAAGTTGCAGTTATGTATATTCCATCTCATGTAAAGGAGGCTCCAGCAGTTGTTCCAGTTCAACCGGTCAGCATGGCAGTGCCAAAATTTTCTAAAGAGAAGCAGCCTGATGTTGACAAGGTTGTTGTGTTTGCTGCAACTGCAGTGGACTATGTTGTACCATTGAGTGGGCTGAATTTTCAACTCAAGAAGGTACAAGACGATGCTTGCATGATAGTTGACAAGGGCCAACGTTGGACTTTATTTCAGGCGCAGTGTCTGATCAAAGGCAAAGCATGCAAGTTGATTGTTGATGGAGGCAGCTGTACTAATGGCATTAGGAAGGCAATGGTGGTAGCGTTGGGGTTGTCCACATGGCGTATTCCTGAACCTAAGCATCTACAATGGTTAAATAGCTGCGGTATGGTGAAGGTAACTCATAAGGTGCGTGTGCCATTTATAGTTGGTGATTATGTTGATGAGATTGAGTGCGATGTGTTGCCATTGGAGGTATGTGGGATGTTACTTGGTCGTCCATGGCAGTATGATCGCAATGCTACACATGATGGACGAGCAAATACATATTCTTTTGTGCATGGTGGCAAACAGCAGACTTTGAAGCCTATGCAGGATGATCACATTAAGTCTGATGTAGAGCTGGTGGTACATAAGGAGAAGGTGCGCAAGGCTAAGCCAAAATGTGGGCTAGCTAAGGTGCAGGATGGAGAGCATGATGCACAGTGCGACAATGTTGATATTGCTTCAGCTATGCCTGTAGATGACAAGCCAGTGGAACTTGTTAGTGACAAGCCAGTTGAAGTGCATCCTCTTATTGCTGAGAGGAAGGATGTTGCAGCATGTGTTCAGAAGGTTGTTTGTGTTGACACAGGTGTTCAGACGGATGATAGTTGTGCTCCTGATGTTCCAGTGCATGAGGTGCAGTGGGGTAACAAGAATAGTTTTATTAGCACACCTGTGAGGCATTTTGTTGGGACAGTTATACGGATGCATAGAGGCAAGGATGGACATGTTCGTCAGTTGTGTGGTCCAGGCATTACTCATCTTATGCCAGATCATGCAAAGAAGGTCCATGTTCAGCAACCACGAGTTCCAACAAGAGTTGAGAAGAAGAAGACGGTGGCTCCTAGGTCAAAGCTCGTATGGAGATGCAAGGAGGTGCAGGAGCCAAGGGCTGTTTCAAGTCAAGCACGCCGAGAGGGAGGTTGCGGAGTGGAAGGCAGGCAAGACTTAAAGATGGTGAAGACGCGTGAAGCGATTGTTCATATCACGCCACCTTTCTGACCCGACCCGCAAGCGTTGGGGACAACGCTTCTTGAAGGGGGGATGATGATATTGGCACGATATGCGCGAGGGAGGAGCAGGAGGTAGGCGCAAGGGAGATCATCAAGAAGAAGGAACGTTCAATTGCATGCATGTAAGTCCTGAAATTGAAACGGACGTGGATTCCTCATACGAACTCCAAATCAAGCAAATAAGCACTTGTTGGATAGATAATTCCAAGATCTTTCCAATGAGTACTTCCACGCCTAAAAGACCCCAGATAATCCGGCCCCCACACCCCGGATAATCTGGCCCTGCTTTGGAGATTCTGCAAAGGACTTCGTGCGCGACGATCAGTACCGGGGCAGATATTTGACCGGACTTTTCCCCCGGAAAATCGGGCCCCCGGAAAATCCGGCCCTCTTAGACCAGATAATCCGGCCCTGTAAGTTTCTGTCCAATCCGGACGGACCAGATTGTATCAGACACGTTTTTGTTTCACGTCGTTTGGACGTTCTGGCTGCCATATAAGCCCTAGAACGCCCTCCAGATTAGGGTTAGCTAGAAATTGAGTCTAAAACTATTGTTTGATTTGCTTGGTGAGCATCCCTCCGGGGACGGCGATGCCGTGTTATCTATCGTATTGATATTGTCGCGGAGGTTCTTGTGTTTATCAAGGATTGTCGTGTTTTGGTTTGAGGCGTGGTGTCCTTCTCCACGTTACTTGTTGGATTCGTTCCTCTTCTTCAGGTGACGTTCTTCGGTGTTATTGAAAGGATTCCTATCCAGGTTACTCGCTGTGAAAGATCGGGACAAACTCAAGGATCACCGGTGTGATCCGTATCAATATATATAGGCCAGCCAGGAGCTAGGGGTAAAACAGGCATAAACAGGAAGTTTGGGACATTTCATGGGCCAAGCCCACCTTGAGGCGCGCAGGCCCATGATGCTCGGTCCGGAGACTCCGGTGTGGGGTCTGGAGACTCCGGTGTATACCGGAGACTCCGGTCGATCTCCGGTTCAACCTCCGGAGGGGGTCACTGACTGTCCCAGGCGCTGGTTCAGGGCTCGGTCCAGAGACGGGCCGGAGACTCCGGTGTGGTAGACCGGAGACTCCGGTCTGCCGCTGCGGAGACTCCGGTCCTACTTCAGTGGCTTCTTGCGTCTTCTCTTCCAGGCCTTTTGCTTGGGTGTCTTGGCTCCAGGGCCATCCTTGCTGCATCTTCTTGGCATCATGTTCATGGACCTAGTCACATCATGGGCATTTGTCTCAACTAGGATTCCATTCGCATAATAACCAACGAAAGGCAAAGCATGGAAGGAGTTCACCTTTGGAGTGATGATTAGCGTGGCATGATGTGGACCAAAGGTGGTTTCCGTATGTTGGGCTACATCATGCCAAATCTAGTCAAACAATAACACGATGATTTAGGTAGTATAAAGCTCTTATAAATCAAAGTATCATGTCCAACTAGGAATGAATTCACCTTGTGATATTTTTCTATGAGGCTCAATATTTCCTTCCAGCTCAAACAAGCAGAATCATCATACTCTATTAATGCATCCTCATCGCAGTCTCTTTGTCATTCTTTCACCCTTCCTGAGTAGCGAAGTTTTTTGACTCAAGATCCAATTCATCAATCATTTGAGTTGGTACGAACATGTTATGGGGTAACCCCGTGGGTGGCCCGATCTTCACAGATCTCGTGGTCAAATCGATGGGGAAGCGAGGGGAAAGGGAGAAGGTAGCGGAAGCGGACGCACACCTTGTGAAGAACACGATGAACACAAGCAAAACACACACGATACAAGGCTGATTGCTTTCACCGGTGGCCACCGGTCCAATAGAATCCTCGCAAGGAAAGATCAATCAACGTGCTCCCTCAATCCCACACGGAGAGGGAAGAACACCTTCGAGAGGGTCTTGATGTCTTGGCAAAGGGACACCGATGCCAAGGCCTTGTACAACGAGGGAGGCGTGATGCAAACTCTAACGAGGTGGTGATGATAGTCGATCCCCTTTGGTAGAAGGGGATGAGGCAAAACTAGGGATTCCACAAAGGGGTTTGTCTTTAGTCTATCATCTATGCCTAAGGGATACAATGAGGGGTGGGAGCTCTAGTTATAGGCCAGCCACAAGTTCAGGGGTAGTTTGGGCATAAAACTAGGGTTTGGTGCGGAATATAGGGGTACATGGGCCAAGGGCCTAGATGTTGGCTCGTAGGCCCATCACTTATGCCAGACAGTCCGGGTCGGATGGACCGGACAGTTCGGGGTGGCCGGACACTCCGGGTAGTGTCCGGGTAGTGTCCAAACTGGCCTTCTGATTGTCCATGCCAGGTTGGGGTGGGGGCAGGCCGGACACTCTAACTGAGTCGTGCCGGACACTCCTGCTGCCATCGGGCAGACTCTCCAGTTCTGGAGCTGGTTGCTCCTGGTCCATCTTATTGGTTGATTTGGGGACGACCTTGGGGACTTGGCGTTGTAGATGTAGTACTGTCTGCAGGACGGGCTGCATCAGCTCCCCCCTTCAAAAAGAGTTGTCCTCGACTCTTCATGCTCATTCTAAGAAGATGATGTCGAGAGACCTTCTTGATCCTGGGGTTCACCATACAGTCGTCCTTGAGAAGCTTGATGTGGCAACTCTTCAATGTTCCTTCACCTTCCATGAAGCCTACAAAGCTCACAACAAAAGCGAAGCAACACTCAAAGAGTAGCCAATTCATGAAGATTATAGCATGAGTCCTCAAGTAGAAGGAAGTCACCTTATAATGTAGAGATAGCTCATTGAAGGGTAGCCCTAGGTAACTCTCTTTGATTCGTCTTGTCAACTCTTTGTCCATAGAGGTTGACACGTATACAATTGTACCTTCACACAACAAAGACCAAGCAACATATGTTTGTGTGTGATAGAGGAGCATGTCATTTGTGGCATGTCCATTCTTGTTCACAACACTATTAGCACAACTCAAGTATCGCAAAACAAAATGCGTATGCAAGGTCAAAGTGCATGGAAGTTAATTGAACATCATCCAAATGTGGGAACTTGAAAACTCCATATAACTTCTTCGTGTGGCACTCAAAGCAATGGACTAAAATATTGGTCAACATCTTGGATGCAAGGATAGGAGAATTCGGCAAAAACACATGAGGAAAGATATCCAAAACAACATCATTATGTGTGCAAGCCAACCATTGGAAAGAACAATTGTTCAATATGTTGGATGCCATACACATATCATCAAAAGCCAAAATCATGGGGGTATGAGTATCGCAAGCGGAAGCAAAAACAACATGTTTGCAAACAAACCATATGAAAGAGCAAGTGGTCCTTATGTTTGTTGCAACAACAATACAAAACATGCATCAGTATCCAATAGCAAGAGAAATTGTTCAACATTTTTGTGGCAACACACAAAGCATCAATATCCAATAGCAACGAAACATGATTGTCATAGGGTGAAAGAATACCATTAACATGCTTGCAATCAAACCATAGGAAAGAGCAATTTGCCAACATGAAAGATGCAAAGCATGCAAAAGGTATCAGAGCTGGGTTTGATCTTGAACTCACTTGGGGGATGCTCTCTAGAGCTCTTTTTGTCAACTCGTGCTCAACCGAGGTTGACATTCTGATGTAGCCCGACCTACGGTCGTTACCACATCAAGGTCTCCAACTTATGCCAAGTCGTCATGGACTCGAAAGGTGAATCCGTTCCTCTATGCGAGCCCACTTCCTACCCTCTTGAATGGTATACTACTTCATACTCCGTCCCATTATCATGATAGGTTCACACTGACAAGCACGGAGGTAAGGGAGGAAGACCGAAGCATGAAGCCCGACAAGACGGTGGCTTCAAAGAGGACATGGAAGAAGCAACCGACGCCAAGACCAGAGTGTCCGGCCGAGACCACCTGGAGTGTCCGGCCTCCACCCGCCGGAGTGTCCGGCCTGCCCTAGCCCGAGCCTGGCGCAACCCTTCTGTGTGCCAAATCGGACACTACGTGGAGTGTCCGGCCCAACCGGAATATCCGGCCCGAACACCCCAGAGTGTCCAGCCTAAGTGATGGGCCTGCGAGCCAACAACTGGGCCCTTGGCCCATGTACCCCTCTATTCCGCACCAAACCCTAGTTTTATGCCCAAACTACCCCTGAACTTGTGGCTGGCCTATAAATAGATCCCCCACCCCTTATTGTATCCCTTAGGCATAGATGATAGACTAAAGACAACCCCCTTTGTGGAATCTCTAGTTTTGCCTCATCCCCTTCTACCAAAGGGGATCGACTATCGTCACCACCTCGTTGCAGTTTGCATCGTGCCTCCCTTGTTGTATAAGGCCTTGGTATCGGTGTCCCTTTGCCAAGACGTCAAGACCCTCTCTAAGGTGTTCTTCCCTCTCCATGTGGGATCGAGGGAGCATGTTGACCGATCTTTCCTTGCGAGGATTCTGTCGGACCGGTGGTCGCCGGCGAGAGCAATCGGCCTTGTATCGTGTGAGTTTTGCATGTGTTATCATGTTCTTCACAAGGTGTGCGTCTGCTTCTGCTACCTTCTCCCTTTCCCCTCGCTTTCCCATCGATTTGACCACGAGATTCGTGAAGATTGGGTCACCCACGGGGTTACTCCATAACATCTGGTATCAGCAGCTTTTGGTTGCCACGGATTTCTCATCGATTTGGTCTTTTCCCCATAAATTCGAAAATTCCACCAAAAATAGCCCCAATTCGTGTTTTGGACCGATCTATGATTTGAGTGTGTTTTGGTAGGTTTTGATCCACGGATTACTTGCTAAACTTGTTGATCTACCTTCCCCTGCGTTTACATAGCCAAATTCCTTGATTTCCCCCATCAATTTGAGGTTTTGGTTCGAGTTTTTCCGCCAAGACTCATCCCGTTCGTGTTCTGGAAGTTCTTGTTCGACCGGACCAGACTGTCTGGCCAAAACGGACCGGAGTATCTGCCCCACCAGAGTATCTGGCATAAATTGACCGGAATCTCCGCCCTAGACAGACTGTCCGGCCTGCACGCCCCGGACTGTCTGCCCCCCTGCTGACAAAAAAATCTGTTTCACGGTTTTGAGCATAACTTTTGCATACGAACTTGGATTTTGGTGTTCTTTAGCTCGTTTTGAAGAGGAGAATGAGCTCTACACCATCATATCCGTGGTTCATGCTATATACTCCATCCAAATTCCGTGAGCAAGACGGAATCCTACAATAAAGGGTAAAGATCGGCGAGGGAAGGTATATACATTCCGTGACTTCTCCCCACTTGCATCCCTTTGTGAGCCACACTATCTTTGCAATCAACAAACACCTATTGAGACTAGTTCCTCCTATGATTGCTTGGGCTATGCACATTTGATACTTGTAGAATACCGAGCAAAAGTTGTGAGCGCGCTATCTTATATAGTTATCTTGTATAGTTGTTGGCACAAAGAAGAGGCAAGTGAAAAAGAAAGAAAAAGAGAAAAAAATAGAAAAAGAAAAAGAAGAAAAAGAAAAAGAAAGAAACAAGTGCCTCATATAATAGGAAGCGCATGCTCGATGATCGTCAAATAGGTGGTACTTATTGTGCATATCTTGTAGCCCACCAATTTTATTGCAATCGAACTAGTGTCTCTCCTTGTACTTGTGCGACATGAGATTATAGTCTTCGTTAGGTAATCATTTGGTTCTTAACTCACTTTCTCCGTCGCACAAGTCCCATTTATCCCACCGCGTGTGTTTCCTTGTACATAATTCCTATATTGTGGATTGACTTGTTTTGCTTTGTGATCATTGTGGTTCTTTACTTGCCATTACAACATCTTGAGTTCGGATTGGTTCTTGAGATGCCACCTTCCATACCTATCCACCTTAAGCTTTGTGTGTGTGTTTTTAGTGGTTAGTTGGTTTTGGTGTTCCGCGTGAACTTCACTTTCCTTGGTTTTGATTGCTCTCAAGTGTTGCCACTTGCACGATACTATCTTCCAAAGTAAAGTAAGGTTTGACGTTGCATCCCTAACCCCCTACCACTTCCATATACACCACTTGGTCTTGTGAATCATGTCTAGGGACTCCGGAACTAAGGATATCTATGAAGAATCCATGATGATCCACCACGACTACGACTCCACAAGTATAGAGGACATGATGGAGCACTACACCGATAATGGCTCCGCATGCTTTGAGGACCTAGAGCATTGCACCTATGACGGATCCACATGCATGGAAGACATGGAGCACGTCATCAACTATGGATCCTCAAGCATAGAGGACTTAGAGCTCTACATCGACAATGGCTCCTCATGCATGGAGTACATGGAGCACTACACCGACAATGGCTCCACATGCTTGGGTGATATGGAGTACTACATCAACAACGGCTCCCCAAGCATGGATGACTTCGAGTGCTACAACGACGATGCCTCACCAAGCATGGAGGACATGGCGAGCTTCACCCAATTCGAGGGCTCTTCCATGAGCCATGAAGAATACCTCCACCACTTGGAGATGGAGGACTACTACGCCAAGCTAGCGGAGACGCATCATCAAGAAACCATGACCTTCAAGGCCAAGCGTGCCACACCAAAGGGCACCACCTACTTCGATGATCCACCTCCAAGGCGTCAAGCGCCACTACCTACATGGCGTCATGCACCACCATCTCCAAGGCGACGAGCGCCATCACCTCCAAGCCGTCAAGCGCCACCATCTCCAAGGCACCAAGCATGACCATCTCCAAGGCGCCAAGTGCATCTACCTCCAAGGCATCAAGTGCCATCTACTCTAAGAAGAGTGGCGCCCAAACATCATCTTCCAAAAGAGGCGCCACAAAGCAAGAATCTTCATCGACATACATCCTCTCATGATCATCGCCAACATCAAGAGGATACAAGACGTCGTTCAAGGCATCTTCACCATGAAGACAGAGAATACATGTTGAGCACCATCCATAATGCTCAACCAAGCTCAAGAAGGCACCACCATCAAAAGAAGAGTCCCAAGGAAAAGGATCATCGTCGCGAGCGTCATGTGGATGACCAGGTGCTTCTCCAACATAAACCTTCGGCAAGGCACGCCAATGACCTCCGTTGACACCATCATAGGGTACCTTCAACTACTCGTGCCACCACCAAAATGACACCAAGAGCAAGCTCTCCTCCATGCCACCAAGCTTCAACGCCCAAACTTGACGTCCTATATGACGCATGCAACTTCATGGATGAGGAAGATGAAGACCTCTACTTTGCCAATTTGGACGAGTACGTCAAGAGGACTACACAAGCCAAGGTGCAATATGGCGACGACAAGGTCGAGAATGGTGAGCATGGGACTTTCCCTTCACCAAAGGAGGCGCATGGAGTTGAGAGAGCCAAGCCTACCCCCATATGCTTGAGTGATGATGTGGTACCAATCCCATGTGAGTATGAGAGCCACTTAGCCCACTTGAGTGAAAACAAGAGTGAGATGAGTGACTCCACCATATGTGAGATTGAGTGCTTCCACTTGGAGGGCATGAGTGATACACCGAGTGAGTTGAGAGTGGTAGTTGATAGGTCATGTGAGACCACTTTGATTTCTAATGACTTACCCTCTACCTCTAGTGTGTTATCCCGTGATGTGCTAGGTTCCATGGATAAAGAAGTGCCAAGCTTGGACATGATGATGCCTCCGACTGAGAAGATGAACATGGTGGATGACGATGATGCCTTTCCCATACATGATGAAGAAGTCGCCCAGATGGAGGCCAATGCTACCACAACACCCACTTCATATGAGAGGTATGAACAAGGTAAAAATAAGGGTGTTGATGATGCCATGATCCCACTAGTGGACATGATGACTTGTGATGATTGGCATGCTATGGATGATGTTTGTGATATCACATATGACTCATTGGTATTTCCATGTGATACTTTGCCTTTGCATAATGTTGAGCATGTGAAATTATTTGATTGTGATGATGTTGCCATAGACATGCCATGCTCTAAACGTTACATTGATGATATCATTGCTTGCACTTTGTTCAACAATTGCTCTTTCCAATGTTTTGCTTGTAATAATGTTAGCAATGGTACCCCTCGAACCATGCTTTGTCATGAATGTTTTACAATCTCTCATGTTGCTTGCAATAAGTTGAATAATTGCTATTTCACTTGTTTTGCTTGCAACAATATTTCTAATATGGTTTATATTGAGATGGCCCCCATAGCTTTCTCAAATTTTGGAGATTTTGATGACTTCCATGATAAGCATGTTCCCCACTTGCATACTCACCATGCACCTATGTTACACTTGATTGATACTAATGGTGATGTGCACAAGAAGAGATATGTCATGATGGATGATGTATTTCTCTACCATGCACACACATTCTTCCTTTTGTGTATGATGTGTGTATGTACCCGCCTAGGAATGTCAAACTCGGTTGAGCACGAGTTGATAAAAAGAGCTCTAGAGAGCATCCCCCAAGTGAGTTCAAGATCGAACCTAGCTCTAATACCTTTTGCATGCTTTGCATCTTTCATGTTGACAAATTGCTCTTTACTATTGTTTGCTTGCAAGCATGTTAATGGTATTCTTTCACCTTATGAATATCATGTTTTGTTGCTATTGGATATTGATGCTTTGTGTGTTGCCACAAAAATGTTGAACAATTTCTCTTTCCGATGGTTTGTGTGCAACCATCATGCCATTTTGAGCATGTATTGTCTTGAGAGCATTATGGATGGTGCTCAACATATATTCTCCGTCTTCATGGCGAAGATGCCTTGAACGACATCTTGTATCCTCTTGATGTTGGCGATGATCTCTATAGGATGTATGTCGATGAAGATTCTTGCTTCGTGGCGCCTCTTTTGGAAGATGATGTTGGGGCGCCACTCTTCTTGTAGGCGGTGGCACTTGTTGCCTTGGAGGTTGTTGCACTTGACGCCTTCGAGGTTGTGGTGCTTGGCGCCTTGGAGATGGTGGTGTTTGGTACCTTGGAGATGGTGGCGCTTGACGGCTTGGAGGTGATGGCACTTGTCGCCTTGGAGATGGTGGTGCATGACGCCATGTAGGTGTCCACACTTCACGCCTTGGAGGTGGATCATCAAAGTAGGTGGTGCCCTTTGGTGTGGCACGCTTGGCCTTGAAGGTCATGGTTTCTTGATGATGTGTCTCTGCTAGCTTGGCATAGTAGTCCTCCATCCTCCACCTCGAAGTGGGTGAAGCTCGCCATGTCCTCCATAGTTGGTGAGGTGTCGTCGTTGTAGCACTCGAAGACGTCCGTGCTTGGGGAGTCGTTGTTGATGTAGAACTCCATATCACCCAAGCATGTGGAGCCATTGTCGGTGTAGTGCTCCATGCATGACGAGCCATTGTCTATGTAGAGCTCCAATTCCTCCATGCTTGAGGAGCCATAGTTGATGATGTGCTCCATGTCTTCCATGCATGTGGAGTCATCATAGGTGCAATGCTCCGGGTCATCAAAGCATGCGGAGCCGTTGTCGGTGTAGTGCTCCATCATGTCCTCTACGCTTGTGGAGTCGTAGTCGTGGTGGCTCATCATGGATTCTTCATAGATATCATCCTCGGTTCCGAAGTCCCTAGACATGATTCACAAGACCAAGTGGTGTATATGGAAGTGGTAGGGGGTTAGGGATGCAACGCAAAACCTTTATTTACCTTGGAAGAGAGTATCGTGCAAGTGGCAACACTTGAGAGCAATCAAAACCAAGCAAAGTGAAGTTCACGCGGAACACTGTAGCACCCCGGTAAAATCACTACTAGAAAATCGCTTGCTATTTATGTTTTGTGCATCATCATGACCGCATGCTCATGTCATCATGCCACATTGCATTCGAGCATCGTCATGTCATAATACATGGTTTGCCTAAAACCAATTTCTAAAAGCCTAGTTTTGTTTTCTAAATATCCCTATCTTTATTTCAAATCAAAAACCCTGGCCTCTTCGGATCTTTTATTTATCTAAAAACTATTTGCGAAAGTCTTTTGTATAAAAATAAATAAACAAACAAAATAAAAACTATTTTGTCTGGGGAGGCAGCCCAGCCGTTAGGCCAGGCCACCTACAACCCGGCCCAACAAAACCCTAACCGGACCAACCCTGGCCAAACCCTAGTCCTATCCCTACCTAATCCCACCACACACCCCATCCATCCCACTCCCTGCCGCTGCCAACCACCCCACCGACACGCACTAGTGCATGCTGCGATGGTGAGCCGCACTTGCCGCGCTAAACGTCAACGCACGCTTCCTCCCGTTCCCACACGCGCACACTGCCCACCTAGCCCCACAAACCTTGTCACCTGGCTCCCATGCGCCGCGCAGGCCGCCCCAGCCTGCAACCCTCACGTCGCTCCCTTGGCCCCACCCCATCGACCGACACGTTCCTCGCCCCGCACGCTCCTCTGGGTCTCTGCTCCCATCCCCATCTTGCGTGACCGAGTCCTCCTCGCTCATGATACCATCGCCGCGATCCCCGCACCCCGCCGCGACCCCGTGCCCTCTCCTCTCCCTGGTGAGGCTTCCGCCGCTCCACGCCATGCCACCCGGCGACCTTGCCGGCTCGAACCGCCATCGTGCCCCTTCACTTGTTGGTGGCTTCCCCCCTCTCCCGCAAGCTCCTCCGCGCCGTCATCATCGTCCTTCGTCCCGAGCTCGTCGCCTCGTCGACCTGCGTGGCTCCCGTCGTCCCCGAACCAAGATCTTCCTTGACCTCTCCTGTGTCCGGTCGCCGCTGTCGGCCTCTGTCTGCACCGAGCTCCCCTCGCTGCTCCGTCGCCATTGTCCTCCTGGCCGGCGAGCCCCAGGCACGTGGATCCCGTTGACCCCCGTTTCCTCGTATTTGCATGCGCCGTCGCGCCGCCGTGAGTGTCCTTCACCCCGTCGAGCCCAGCATCTCCGCCCTGCCTTCTGCAGCACACTGGCGCCACGGACCCCTGGGACTTCCTCCTCGACCCGCGGAACCACGTCGCCGAGCCTCCCTGTCCTGCGTCGACCCGAGACCCTCCTGCTATCCTCATGGCGTTCTCGTGGTGTCTGCAGGTGGTGTTGATGTTGAGTGATTTGGAGTTGTGATGATGGTGTCCAAGTATAGATGGTGATGTGCCGAAAAGGTGTGTTGATGGTGTGGTGCTACAACGAGGGCTTCCTCTGAATCGAGGCGACAAGATTGACAATTGATGATCGTTACCCGAATTATCCTGACAAGGATGGTCCGATGTCAAGATCTTCATCATGGGACACCAAGATCTACCTATCGGACCCGAAGACCACCAAGATCTCTGACCCTTGGACCCGAAGATGTCGAACCCCGAAGCCCCGATCCGAAGACCGATCTCACTGAGCCCGAACCCCATCGAACCCTCGGCGAACCTAAGATCGACGATACCCTAATGTGATTCCCTTTCCGAGACCCCTATTTTTTATAATGACATATATCTTGTTGCATATTAAATCGTCATGCTTGCATACATATCGTGGTTCGGGGGCTTTTAGCTGATCCACCTCATAATTAAATATGGAGACTATATGAGGGCTTTTTTTTCTAGTCTTATATTGGCTCCATTTAAAATTATGTAGAGAACCGATGCCATGTTTTGCCTTGTTAATACAACATTTAAATTGCGGGGTGGCTAAATAACTTGAACCTTCTGATTAATTATCAGGACCCCGGTTCCGCTTAATATTGCCTAGTTGCATCGCATCTTTGCCATGTCATATATCATACATGCATCATGCCCGATCTTCTGCCATAGTATTAAATTGTGCATCCGGTGTTTCTTTTAGTGCTTTGCTTCTTCATGGATTAGGCCGATCAGTTGATGCGAGTGTCGACAAGTCCTTCGGATTTGTATCTTCGGCAGTATTTCCCAGGAGAGCATTCTCCCCCTTTCTACCTATTTTGCATTTATAGTCTTTATTTCCTCCTGTTGATCTATTGCTATCTTTGTCGCGATGCTTTATTGTTCCGTACCAGATATATTCCGTGCAACCTTCATATTGCCTTGGACACATCCTATTGCCTGTTGTTTGATAGATAGCCGGCCTTGCGAGTCGTAGTTGCCTGCTCAGGTGCTGCTTCGTGTCATTGTCGTTCCACTGTTGATGGAAGGTTGACACATGCTTAATGGTGAAGATGCTTAATGGTGGAGATGGTCATGGCTTTAATTACAACATGTTAAATATAATGCTGGAAATAGATATAACTAATGCAGAAGCATCGGTGGGAAATAGATGTTATTTGGTTCTTCCACGCTCACTTGTGTCCCGTAGGCCCCGAGTACTTGATACCTGTTCCTTGACTATTCGCACTATCCACATACGGGAGAGTCTATGAATCCCCTTTAGCCAGAGCTTGATTCATTTCTTATTTCATGGGGCCACAAACTAGTTTGGGGCTTTATTACTATCCTGTACTTATGCCATGCTTTACAGCTTTAATTACGATTGTGCGTGGAGCACCTGTACTGTTTTGGATGCGGAGTGTTTTTGCGGTATCGACAAGCCCAGTCACACTTTCAGGTTCCCAGTCGTTTACAGCCATTGACGCAAACCTTGGGTCCGTCTAGGAGCCGACCAACTTCATTATGGGTAGCTTAATGGGGTGGCCCCTGAAATATTTTATGAATCCTGTGATTGCTTTGTCGTGAAAGCCTCATTGGGTTTTGATTTGGTTTTTCTGAGGTTGATCGTGTGTGTGTTGCTATTTGTGCACCCCTGCAGGGTAAATCTTTCTGAAAGCCATGTCCGCGGTTATGGACGACTTGGAGCACAATATCTCGATCATAGACAAGCATAACTAAAGTAGTGCTATAAATTTGACTTAATATGTGACTAGTAATCAGTTTCACTACAATGGAATGGATAATAAAAGTGCCAACAACTAGTGGAACTAGGGTGTATCGTGTCATGTTATACCTGCCTAGTAAGTATCGCAACTCCAATGGAATGAAATAAAAGTGCCAACAACTGCTGGGTTTGGAATGTCACATGCTAATTGTATATGACTAGTAAGTACTACAACTACCACTGAATGGTTAACTAAAACTGCCCACTACTTATGCTATCAGGATGACTCATGCTACCTATATCTGACAAGTAAGTGCTTCAACTATAATGGAATGAATAAAACTGCCAACTGTGTGAGTTCCTCGGTTTGACTTTGTTGTTTGGTCTCGAGGGGGAATACCAGGATGGGTATGATTGGTGTTAGTATCAGGTTGGTCCCGAATAGGTCTCTCTTATCCCTCTCTAATAGCCGACAGTTGCCTCGAGTCTCTATAGGTTGTTTATGCATGCTGCGCTACCGCTTCAGTCCACCATACCTATGTAGGCGAGAGCCGCCTAATTCTAGCCTCGCCGTGTCGGCCTCGATCGACTCCTCTTTTTCCTTTGCCCTTTGTCAGCACCCCTTTTGTTTTAGCAGGTTTGAGATCGACGTCGTTAGCAGGGTTACCCTTCTAGCTTGGCCTGGGCAGGGTTATGGACGCCATTGGTTATTCTTTAGGGCTCTTAGCCCCATTTACATCTTGTCTGTACTCGGATGTTCTATTGTTTTCAAGGTGATTTGGATCTTGGTATTGTATATCTGTATTCTTGACTCATGGAGTCGTTGTTGTATATATATGTTCTGTGGGTTCCATCGTGGACTAATGTGTAATGGTATTACTTCATTTTCTACCCGCACGAAAGTGCCTGGTGGGCGTCCTTGAATCGTTTCTATGCGGGTTTGGCGAGAAGCGCTAAAACTTGCATAGGGCCGATTCGAGGGTGTTACAAACATCAAAACCAACTAACCACTAAAAAACACAAAGCTTATGGTGGATGGGTATGGAAGGTGGCGTGTCCAAGAACAATCCAAAATCAAGATATTGTAATGGCAAGTAAAGAACCACGATGATCACGAAGCAAAACAAGTCAATCCACAAGATAGGAATTATGTACAAGGAAACACACACGATGGGATAAATGGGACTTGTGCGACGGAGAAAGTGAGCTAAGAACCAAATGATTACCTAGCGAAGACTATAAGCTCGTGTCGCACAAGTGCAAAGAGAGACGCTAGTTCGATTGCAATAAATTGGTGGGCTACAAGATATGCATAATAAGTACCACCTATTTGATGTTCATCGAGCTTACGCTTCCTATTCTATGAGGCACTTGTTTCTTTCTTTCTTTTTCTTCTTTTTCTTTTTTTCTATATTTTTTTCTCTTTTTCTTTTATTTTTCACTTGCCTCTTCCTTGTGCCAACAACTATACAAGGTAACTATATGAGATAGCACGCTCACAACTTTTGCTCAGAATTCTACAAGGTATCAAATGTGCATATCCCAAGCAATCATAGGAGGAACTAGTCTCAATAGGTGTTTGTTGAATGCAAAGATAGTATAGCTCACAAAGGAATGCAAGTGGGGAGAAGTGGCGGAATTTTTATATCTTTCGTCACCGATCTTCACCCTTTATTGGTGGATAAAACCTTGCTCACGGAATTTGGATGGATAATATAGCATAAACCACTTAGATGATGATGTAGATCTGCTTCTCCTCTTTGAAACAAGCTAAAGAACACCAAAATCCGAATTCGTATGCAAAAGTTATGCTCAAAACGGTGAGAGGATGAAATCTGGGAATTCTGCTGTTTTTTCTCTATACCGGGCGATAGTACCGGGTTTCTGAGCGGTAGTACCGGTCTTCCGGGGCGCCGGTAGTACCGTTAAGGTACCCGGGATGTGCGGTTGTACCGGGTTTTGACCCCGGTAGTACCGGATGTCGCAGAAACACCCCGTTTTCGCGATTTTGGGGCGATTTGGGCGGAAAATCTTCAAGAAAAACACCAAATCAGAGAGGTAAATGATGGAATTAGGCCATGGGAACACAGGGGAAGGTAGATCAACAAGTAATCCACGGATCAAAACTTACCAAAACACACTCAAATCACAGATCGGTCCAAAACACGAATTGGGGCTATTTTTGGTGAAATTTTCGAATTTATGGGGAAAAGACCAAATCGAGGAGAAATCTGTGGCAACCAAAAGGTGCTGATACCAGATGTTATTGGGTAACCCCATGGGTGGCCCGATCTTCATAGATCTCGTGGTCAAATCGATGGGAAAGCGAGGGGAAAGGGAGAAGGTAGCGGAAGCGGACGCATACCTCGCGAAGAACACGATGAACACACGCAAAACTCACACGATACAAGGCCGATTGCTCTCGCTGGTGGCCACCGGTCTGATAGAATCCTCGCAAGGAAAGATCGGTCAACATGCTCCCTCGATCCCACGTGAAGAGGGAAGAACACCTTGGAGAGGGTCTTGACGTCTTGGCAAAGGGACGCCGATGCCAAGTTCTTGTACAACGAGGGAGGCGCGATGCAAACTCCAACGAGGTGGTGACGATAGTCGATCCCATTTGGTAGAAGGGGATGAGGCAAAACTAGAGATTCCACAAAGGGGTTTTTATTTAGTCTATCATCTATGCCTAAGGGATACATGAGGGATGGGGGCTCTATTTATAGGCCAACCACTTACATAGGGGTAGTTTGGGCATAATACTAGGGTTGCAACATAATAAGGGGGTACATGGGCTATGGCCCAGCTGTTAGCGCAGGCCCAGTCTTGACCGGTAGTACCGGTCCTAGGGTCCGGTAGTACCGGACCGAAGCGGTAGCGGCTTCAGGGCGCGGTAACTCCGGGCTTCAGCTATCATCGGGCTCTAGGTCCGGTAGTACCGGTTGGGCAACCGGTTGTACTGCTTGGGGGCGGTAGTACCGCAAGCCGATACTGAGGCGTCCAGAGGCGATGTTTTCCACTCATCACCTTCATCCATGCGTATTTGATGGTAACAACTACGAAGATCAATTTTCGAAAAAATAGTGGCTCCACACAACTCACCAAGCATGTCATCAAGACGCGGTATAGGATGTCGATAACGCACAGTGATAGCATTGATTGGACGATAGTCCATGCATAACCGTAATATATCATCCATTTTTGGAACAAGAATCACAGGTACTGCAATTGGACTAGTACTCACTTGGATCAAACCTTTGGAGACGAGTTGGTTGATTTGACGTTTGATCTCCTTCATCTCCTCCGGGTTCGTGCGGTAGGCAGCAGGGTTTGGAAGGGGTGCGCCGGGGATGAGGTCAATGTGATGTTCGATGCCGCGAAGAGGAGGTAGTCCATGTGGGAGCTCTTCGGGAAACACATCCTTGAATTCCTGCAAAACATCAAAGATGGAGGAACATTGGTTAATTCATTAGTTCCTTGCGCTAGTCCCTTGCAAAGGAGGACATAGTGCAAGATGGATGGGTTGTTCTGAACATCTATCATCTCACTTTTGGTGGCAAGAACACTCTTAGTTTTTCCACTCGAGTTTGGCTTGTGGCTCTCACTCACTATGAGGTGGTTCTCTCTCTCACCACTCTTCTCACAAGTAGGTGTTGTGCTTTGCACCCTCGCTAAAGCCTTTGCATTGTCCGCAATTATTTTGCTAGGAGTCATTAGTTGCAAAACACATGTTTTGTTGAGCCATTTGAAGGTGTATACATTGGTGCGACCATCATGTTGAGCAGCCTTGTCAAATTGCCATGGTCGACCAAAAAGCATGTGAAAAACTATCATAGGAACCACATCGCACTCCACCATGTCTTTGTATGGACCAGTGGCGAAGGAGACCGATACGGTATGCTTGATCCTCACGGACCCTTGGTCACTTAGCCATTGCACGTGGTACGGGTGCTTGTGTGGATGGAGAGTGAGGTTGAGCTTCTCACACAACTCGGTGCTAGCAAGGTTGTGGCAACTCCCTCCGTCAATGATCACCTTGATAGATTTGCCATTGATGCCGGCTCGTGTTTGGAAAATATTGGAGCGTTGGTCTTCATGCTCTTGTGCTTGAGTGGTCAAGATCCTTGTGACGACAAGCGATGGAATTGCGTCATGTTCACACATGAGGAGTTCTTGGTCATCTTCCACTCATTGTCTTGCCATTGCTTCCTTGACACGGGCATCAAATTCATCTTCACTCAAGTACTCTTCATCGTCATTGTCATGGATGAACAATACCTTCTTGTTTCCACATTCGGCCGACTTGTGTCCTTTGCCTCCACACTTGTAGCATTCACCACTGAAAGGTGTATCACTCTTTGCTTGTTTGCCACTTGGGGGCAGTTTTCCTTGAGGAAGTGAGGGCTTGAAGGAAGGCTTGGGGGTACTTGAGGAGCTTCCATTGAAGGTTGGTGGCGTAGCAGTTGAAGCTTGCTTGTAGGTGAAATACGTCTTGGGCTTGTTGTACTTGATGTCCTCTTGCACTTGACGTTCAGCCTTTGTTGCGATGTGCACAAGATCAACCATGTTGTTGTATGTTTGGAACTCGACGATGCGCTTGATTGGGTGATTCAAGCCCATGAGGAAACGTGCCATAGTTTGCTCCATGCGCTCTTCAATGCTGGCACGGATCAAGTTGAGTTCCATTTCCTTGAAGTACTCTTCCACGGTCTTTGTCCCTTGACGAAGCGCTTGAAGGTTGTTGAAGAGGTCACGCATGTAATGGCGGGGACGAACCGGGATCTCATGTGAGCCTTCATGTCATGCCAAGTTGTGATTGGCGGTTCTTGTCTTGCGTCACGAGCAACTTGAACTTGTTCCCACCAAAGGTTGGAGTAATCATCAAACTCAAGCGAAGCCATGGCGACCATCTTCTCGTTGCTATAGTTTGCATGCGGGAGATCTTGTCGACTTTGAGTGCCCATGAGAGGTATTCTTCGGGGTCATTGGATCCAGTAAACTTGGGCATTGTGAACTTGAGCTTGCCGAAAGTTTCTTCATCATTGCGGTCATTGCGACGAGCTTGGTGACCTTGTTGATGATCTTGTGGTTCATGCGATGGAACTTGGTTCTCGCGACCTTGTTGCGGAGCTTGCTCTTGATATTGTTATTGAGGCGCTTGCTCTTGCTCTTGGCGCGGTTGTTGATGATGTTGAGGCACTTGAGCCCCATGAGGTTGTTGAGGATGTGGATTCTCATGACGCGGTTGATGACGAAGAGGAGGCTCGTTCCTCGGTTGGTGATGTTGATTAGGCACATGGGCCTCACGGCGAAGATCATGGTCGTGAGCCTCTTGACATGGTGGGCGTCGCTCAACTTGTACCACTTGACGCTCCATGTTTCGGTGTGGTGGAGGAGGCGCCTAGTGATGACAATGGTGTCGGTGCGGACATTCATGACGATGATGACGAGGAGGAGGATATTGGAGAGCTTCACGTTGATGATGAGCTTGGTTCTCCAAATTGGAGTCATCAGTTGTTGCGTCAAGTATGTGTCGCGGGCTATGGTGGTAGACTTGCGGTTGCACTTGCGGTTCTTATTTTGGTTGCTCTTGTTGCATCACCAATGCCCTTGCGTGATAACGGTGTGTTTCTTGCCCTGCTCGTGGTCTTGAAGATAAAACACCATCATAGCTTGACATTGCAATGTGCCGAGGGGAAGGTACATAGTTCGAAGAACTTCCATCGGCAACCACGGGGGCATCATTGCGTCTTGGAGAACTTGGATGTAGATCTTGTTGAAGAGGTGCATGACGACGCGAAGAACTTGAAGAGCTTGATGTACGTGAACGCGGTCTTGCCATTCCGTCGATGAGGCGTCGAAGATTGTCATTTGTTTCGGCGACGGAGCGTTGAAGCGCTTCATTTTGGTGGCCGAAGTTGTGATGCATTGCATGCATTTGTCGTTCGAGGCCATCGAAGCGGTTTGTCGATGTTCTTGAACTCAGCTTGCGTCTCGCCAAATTGTTCATCTTGTCGCATCTCAAGGGCTTGGCAATGTTCACGGAACTCTTGTCGAACGATTAAGTGACTTGCGCGCGTCATGTACGGTCCTTGATCTTCTTCTTGGGGAGGTGGTTGGCTCCACTCACCGTGCCTATCCATCATGCAAAACACACAAGTACTGTATATGGAAGTGGAATATGGTGGTGTTAGCCTTGTACCTCACCTTGGGGATTGTACCAAACTAGAAACCACAAGTGAGAGCTATAAGCGTGCAAAGTGGAATTGCAAAGAAAACTCACACTAAAGAAAGAACAAACTCACAAAAGCTTATTGGTGGTAGGTTAGGATTGTGGAATGCCAAAGAACCAACCAAAACAAAAGGGATAGTCAAAAGTGGGTAAAATCCAACAAAACTCAAGTCAAAGGCGAAGGTCAACAACTCAAAGGGGTGACGCGAACCTACGACTATATACACACACGTGGAACTTGTTGGGATTGACACGACTATGAAAATGAGCAAACAAAATGTCCTAACTAAGACTAAGGTCGTTGTCGTGCCAATGCAAGGAGAGACCATGGCTCGTTTGCAAAGAAGAAAAATGAGCAACGGATTTGTGCACTTGCCTCGGGCGCTCTTCTTTCTCTCTTGCTTACAATCTTTGAGACTCTCTTTTGCGATGGGAGACTATTTTTCTTTTGCTTTTGCTCTGTATATTTTTTTTGCTCTCCCTTGATGCTACCAAGTCACTCTTGCTATTGCTTTTACACTCTCACTATCCAAGGACAAGTGCACAATGCTCAAGCAAACACAAGATGAGCCACTCTTGTGGGATAGGTACACACAAAGGAAGATATGGGTTAACAAGGTGACGCAAGTTATACCTTCGTTGGTGATGATGAACTTGGTGTCGGTGGTGCGGGATGATGTTTGTGGGTCGTGGTGTCAATGAGCACGGGGTTTGTTGATGCGGAAGCTTGCTGTTAGTTGACGACACGCACACGGGCACAAACAAACAAGAGGAAATTAGCCAATGCAACATTAGAGGCAAAATTGTCAAAATCAAGCGTCAGGTCCGAAGACTCGGGGTTTCAGGCCGGAAACTCCGGTCCAGGCCAGAGACTCCGGTGTCGATAGGCCGAAGACTCCGGTGTAGGCCGGAGACTCTGGTCTGGAGTCAGATCTCGAACTGCTCGTGTTCTTGAGAGGAAATTCACGTCTTGGGTCCTCAAATCCGTGAAAAATTGGCCAAATTGGGCTGGGAAAACGCAGGATAAAGCTGGACCACCTCCTAAGACAAGGTTTGGTCGGATCAAAACCACAAATAACACTCCAAATCAATAGATCGATCCAAAGGAAAAGTTGGGCTGTTTTTTTGGGGATTTTCGAATTTTTGGTGGATAGAAGAAGATTTTGTGGGGGAATTCGTGAGCAACGAAGCTCTTGATACCAATATGTTGAGGGCAAACCTCTAGGGTGGCCCGATCTTTCACGAATCCCACTCCAATCGAGGATGGAGTGCGGGGGAAGGAGGGGGAGGATGAACACGACGAACTCGCGCACGAAGAATGCGATGAACACACACACGCAAAACCACGATACACACCAATAGCTCACGCCGGCGGTGACCGGTCCGGCGCAATCCCTAGGATCGGCGATGGGCGGAGGACTCTCTCTCGAACCGGCACGGCGAGATGGGAGACTCGGTGAGATCTTGACGTCTAGGAATAGGGGCTGCGATGCTTAGGCCTTGTACAACGCGGAGGCACGATGTAAACTCCAACGAGGTTTGGGATATTTGGTGCTCCTTTGTCAAAGGAGCATGAGGCAAGAACAAGATAGATCCACAAGGGGTTTCCACTAATTCCAAATATCATGCCTAGGGTTTACAATAGAGGTGGGGGACTATATATAGGCCAGACACTCAGTCAGGGGTAATTTAGGAATAAAAAACATGTTCTGGATGGACTAAGGGTTACATGGGCCGAAGGCCCAAAGGCCTTTTACATGCCTGGCGTCGGTCGCTTCGGAGACTCCGGTGTGCATACCGGACACTCTGGCCTAGGCCGGAGATTCCGGAGGGGTCTCCGGAGGGGCCATCTGGCTATCTCGGGGCCTGGTTCGGGGGTCAGACCGGAGGTGGGCCGGAGTCTCCAGGTTCTTCAGGCCGGAGACTTTGGTGGACCGGAGACTCCGGTGTGCGTAGACCAGAGACTCCGGTCGAGCAGCTCCAGTGGCTTCTGCTTCACGATCTACTCCTTGTTCTACATCCTTGGGTGCTTGGTGATGTGTTGGGGCTTCGTTCCTGATGATGCATAGAGCAGTTGCATGAAGTAGCACACCATCTAAGGAGGTATCAAATTGGCACAAGGAGAGGAGCGAGTTCACCTTAGCTTGTAGGAGTTTGGCTCGGACACGTGGGTCCACTTGGGAGACTTATTGGTGTAGATGTAGGAGCGTCAGTAGGACGGGCTGCATCAATAGTGATATGGATCAACGTGATCCAAAAGGGTTTAGGCCCGATCTTTCACGACGATCAACAGATAAATAGTAGCAAAGATACAAAGGAGATCTGATCTGTTTACACAAACCGTAAATCCTAGCAACTGGGGTTGAGAAGATGATCAACTCCATGCAAGCAGCAACAGACCCTCGCGGATCATCAAGCAAACTCACACACGATATTGGTGTCCCCCAACATGGGACCTTTTATGTATTCTCAACTCAAAATAATTTTCAACTCCCCCTTAATACAATGACCGAACCAAGCCATTTATACTAGTATAGCCGACCATTAACTTGACTTACAAGCAAAAACCAAAAATAACAAACCGAATTAACATAAGGAATTAAAAATAACTTTTCCTAATGTGGTGCACTTGGACTCCACAAATTGGTGCATCTCCTTGATCCATAGGCCTTGAGGTGGGCCCCAGCCGCATGTCTTCTGATGAGGACATCCATACTATTCCACTATCTCCTACTCCTATTCACAATGAAGATATTGCTGCAAAGAACAAGTCCAAAGAAATCAGGATTGGACCCATTACAAGAGCTCGTGCAAAGCTGATTGAGCAACAGGTGAATTCACTCTTAATTGAACCTGATGTTTTACTTAATGAGAACTTTATACTACCTAAGTCTATGCATTTATGTATGATCAGGTTCGTTGAAGAAACAAGAATGGCACGAGGAGGAGACGGGCTACAAGAGGAGCCCGGCATGATGATCGCTCGAGGATGCGCGAGGGAGGAGCGGGAGGAAGGCGCAAGAGAAGATCATCAAAACGAAGTCGACCGAGAGTTAGAAGGCAAACAAAAAGGAAGGTTCAATTCGTACAGATAGAAGTTCTGAAATTGAAACGGACGTGGTTTCCACATACCAACTCCGAATTAAGCACATAAGTACTTGTTGGAAAGATAATTCCGAGATCTTTCCAACAGGTACTTGCACGTCTCCTAGTTCGTTACGAGCTATGCGCAGCAACCAAAACAAGTCGACAGATGTTTTCTGTCAGTTTACAAATAGAGTCCTTTTAAGTTAGGAAAGTTAGAGATATGTTTGGTTTTGACCCCAACTCTATGTTGGACGTCCAGCAGCCTTTATATTTTGGAGTTGTTTCTTTCATAGAACCTCTAGAATTACCCTGTGTTCGAATCTACCAACTATAATTGAGTGTGATCTGTTGTTCCATTGGGAATCAGTAGATTGCATACTACCGTTCGTGGTCACGGCTGCGTGCGTAATAGCGTGGTGTTGTGAATATCCTACAAGGTTTGAGAGCTGTTCCATTGGCATCAGGAATCGAGCGGGAGAGTTCATAGCTACAGGCTAGTTATCTATCATCCACCATCATCACCGCCATCCGCTTACTGAGAAGATCGGGCCACCCCATATCATCTTGGTATCAGATTTCCAGTGTTGCCTCGGTAAGCATCCACAAATCCATCCATAGATTAGTTATTTTTTGTCCTATACAGAAAAAGCCACACAGAAATATTAGGGTTCATAATTCATTGCCATAGCCTAGATAACACTATTCGTGAGTTCTAGTTGCTGATCGTAATCCTTTTGTGTAGCCTTTCTTCTAAATCCGAGTCGTAGTTTTTGTCTGTTTTTGATCCGTTATCGGAGTTCCTAGACTATTTCTAGATTGTTCGTCGTGTTCTTGAGTCTTAGATCTATTAGATCTGTTTTCTTTTAGTCTGAGGTTGTAGATCCGTTCGAAAGGAGAAAAAAAATTCTAGTCGATGCTTCACGCCTGACCACAGACCCTTCTGTGGTGGTACGTGAAAGCAAAGCAAAAAAAAATCAATCCGGTTTGGTACTGCACGCCTGACCGCAGATAAGTCTGCCTCCCAGCGTGCGTGAGAGCCAGCAATAAAAAAAATCCGAAAAAAATCGGACCCTCGCTGCACCACAGACCATTCTGTGCTAGTACGAGAAAAAAAATCTGCCGCCATCCTACCGCGGCAAGATTTTAGGCCGTTTTTCTGCCGTGGCAGAGACCAATTCTCAGGTCATTTTTTTTCTTTTTTTCTTTATTTTTTTTAGTGAGTCCACATAGCGTACCTATCCTTGTGAGCCTTAGTAAACCTTTCTTTGTGTCTAAAACTATCCTATGAGACTAGCATGCTTAGTGCTCTGCGGCTGCTCAGTTTAGCAATCTTGTGCCCGTTTTGTTGAGACATTGCTAGCATCTCTCCTTGTGCATTGCAACATGAGCGTTCCTCCGACATACCTCACGTTATTGAGCTCATTTTCATAGTTGCAATTGCCCCATTTATCCCCACCGTGTGTGTTTCCGTGGGTCTTTGTCATACGATCAGCACTAGGACTTGTTTGCGGTATAGTTAGGATACCATACCTACAGCTCCACCATAAATAACCTGTGTGTCCTGTGATCGTTCTCTATACGTTTGATATTGACTTCATCACATCAGTGCATCAATTTTTGATTTCGTTTGGTAGAGCATCTCTATTCACTTTGGAACGGTAAGATCTCCTTTCTTATTAGTTGTGAGTGAGCTGTGAGAGTTCCACCATACAGATTTTGATTTTTGCACTAACCTACTAATCATGTCTTCTAGTGATGATGATGTTGTGATGTAGAAAAAGAAGGATGAGGAGCTTGTTAATTAGCGTGAATATGAGGCTTTGAAGTCCCACTTGACACGTGTGTTTACTAACACGACAGATGCCATTGACAAAAATCTCCAGGATATGAATATGAGATTGGATCAACATGTTGGAACGGTTGATACTATTCAAACGCAAGTGGATATGCTCAATGTTAATGTCACCACTTTGCAGCGTTCCACTGAGGGTTTGACAACCGCATTACATAGAAGGGAAGATCCTCAACATGATGATGCCTTTGATGATTTCGATGAGGGTAGCGCTATGGATGCTGCTCCACATGTTGGCAGGGGACGTGCTATTCCCCTTGCCCATGCACCTGCTCATGGCCGTGAGTTTGCCCCTCTTGGGCATGCTCAACGTGTTCACAACCAAGCTGCTGATGATGGTTTGGGCAAGCCAAAGTTCTCGATCCCCAAGTTTGATGGTTCCATTGATCCTGAAGATTACCTCACATGGGAGTTGAAGATTGAGAAACTCTGGCGCTTATTTGACTATCCAGAAGACAAGAAGGTCAAGCTTGCAGCATCTGAATTTGATGGTTATGTGTTGCGTTGGTGGGATGCTGTTGTGCAACATAGGAGGGAGGATAATGAACTTCCTGTGATGGATTGGCGCAAGATGAAGCAAATCATGAAGGCTCGTTTCGTTCCAACCAACTACTTGTGATCAGTTTTTGATAAATTGATGCAATTTAAGCAAGGCACAATAACAGTAGATGAGTACTACATGGAGATGGAGCTGCTTATGCAGCGTGCTCGGGTTCGCGAGTCCATTGAGATGACCATGCAGCGATTCCTAAACAATCTGAAGTTGCCAATCAAGAGCATAGTGCGTCATCACAAGTATGAGACCATGAATGAGCTATTGCACCATGCTAGAGAGGCCGAATCCCAGTTGGCGGAAGAGGCGAAGTCACGCGCTCGTTTTCCATCCTCCAACAGATTTTCGGCTAGATCTATTCCTCCTACAGTCACGCCACCAGCTGTTGTTCCGTTTACACCATCGGCCAGACCAGCAAGTACACCTTCGTTTGGTTCTAATGCTCGGAAACCCGCTGCTCCTGCTGCTAGCTCAGGTTCCAACATGTCTACGGCACGTACTCGTGATGTGGTGTGCCATACTTGTGGAGGTAGAGGTCACTACAAGAAGGATTGTCCAAACAGCAAGGTTATGTTTGTCAACGAACAAGGAGAAGTAGAGAGTGGAGATGAAGCTTCTGACGATGATATTGACGATGGCAAGGATGGTGCTGATGCATATGCTGAGCGTGCACCAACTATTGTCATGTATTCATGTGTACTTAGTGTGCAACTGGTTGAGGAATCCCAGCGTTGCAACTTGTTCCAAACAAAAGCTCTAGTTGGACCAAATAAAGCTTGCAAGGTCATTATTGATGGAGGTAGCTGCAGAAATCTTGCAAGTAAGGAACTATGTGCAAACTGAATTTGACATACTTACCTCATCCCAAGCCATACTACATAAAGTGGTTGAGCAACAATGGTGAGATGAAGGTAAATCATATGGTACGTGTGAATTTTCAAATAGGGCCATACAAAGATTCTATTGATTTTGATGTGGTTCCTATGACTGATTGTCACCTACTATTGGGTCGGCCTTGGCTCTATGATCGCCATGTGCAACACAATGGCCGAGCCAATACATATCACTTGGAATTCAAAGGAAATAAGATTACTATGTAGCTAATGACACCACAAGAAATTGTGAATGATTCTCGCCAGAAGATAGAGGTGAACTTGAAGGAAGATACTACCACTCGGCGAGATTGCGTGACAGCTGTTCCTAATGTAATTGAGCCTAAACTGAGTGATATAATGAAAAGTGAGAGAGTGCCTGGTTTATTGATATTAGCCACTAAGGAAGATATGAGAGAATTTCATGAGGATCCTACAGCCATGCCACTTGTGCTCATGTATAAGGGCAAGGTATTGGTTTCTAACGACATGACCCCTATTTCTCTTGGTGTCTCTTCTGTTTTGCAGGACTTTGGGGATGTGTTTCCACAAGATGTACTCGCAGGCTTACCTTCATTGCATGGTATAGAACATCAAGTGGACTTGATTCCTGGCGCCACACTTCCCAACCGTGCACCCTACAGGACTAATCCCGAAGAAACTAAGAAAATTCAGAAGCAAGTACAAGCGTTGCTGGATAAAGGGTACATTCGTGTTTCTCTTAGCCCTTGTGTTGTTCCTGTTATTTTAGTTCCTAATAAAGATGGTACATGGCGCATGTGTGTTGACTGTAGAGCGATTAATAACATCACTATTCGATATCGTCATCCTATTCCACGCTTAGAGGATATGCTAGATGAATTGAGTGGTGCTGCTGTTTTCTCTAAAATTGACTTGCGTAGTGGTTATCATCAAATTAGGATGAAAGAAGGGGATGAATGGAAAACTGCTTTCAAAACTAAATTGCTATGAGTGGTTAGTCATGTCGTTTGGTCTTACTAATGCACCTAGTACTTTCATGCGTTTGATGAATCATGTTTTGAGAGAGTTTATTGGTCGTTTTGTGGTTGTTTACTTTGATGATATACTCATATACAGCCACACCGAATCTGAACATTGCACTCATATTAGACAAATTTTGCAAGTGTTACATGACAATAAACTGTATGCTAATCTTGAGAAGTGTACATTTGCAAAAGATAAGGTCATATTCCTAGGATTTGTTGTTTCTAAGCATGGAGTAGAGGTAGATCAATCTAAAATTGAATCAATTCAGAATTGGCCTACTCCAATGAATGTAAGTCAAGTGCGTAGTTTCCACGGTCTCGCTGGTTTCTATAGGCGCTTTGTGAAAGATTTTAGCACCATTAAATGATTTGACAAAGAAAGGTGTTCCTTTTGTATGGTATGACCCAAGACATTGCATTTGATACATTGAAACATTTGCTTACTTCTGCACCATTGCTTGCATTACCTGATTTTTCGAAGCAATTTGAAGTTGAATGTGATGCTAGTGGTATAGGCATAGGTGGAGTTTTGATGCAAGAGGGTCGACCTATATCTTATTTTTCTGAGAAATTGACTGGTGCTCGTTTGAATTATTCAATCTATCATAAAGAATTGTATGCACTTGTGAGAGTACTTGAAGTTTGGCAACATTATTTGTGGCCAAAGGAATTCATCATACATTCTGATCATGAAGCATTGAAATACTTGAAAGCTCAATCAAACTTGCATAGAAGATTAGCTAAATGGGTTGAGTTCATTGAGTCTTTTCCTTACATCATTAATTATAAGAAGGGAAAAGAGAATGTTGTTGCTGATGCTCTATCTAGGAGGAACATGCTATTAACCAATCTTGATGTTAAAATTCCTGGAGTAGAAGCTATTTGTGCACTTTATGCAACTGACCATGATTTTGCTGAACCATATTGTTTATGTGCTCTTAGAAACGCATGGGATAAGTATCACATACATGATGGATATTTGTTTCGAGCTAACAAACTATGTATTCCAGAATCATTGTTGCATTTGTTCTTAGTGCAGGAATCACATGCTGGTGGTTTGATGGGTCACTTTGGGCGTGAGAAGACGTTGCTCATGCTTGCTGATCATTTTTATTGGCCCAAGATGAGGCGTGATGTGTACAGATTTGTGAGCAGATGCATTACTTGCCACAAGTCGAAATACAAGCTGAAGCCTCACGGTTTGTATACACCTCTCTCTGCACCTACTACTCCATGGGAAGACATTAGTATGGATTTTGTGCTAGGTCTACCTAAAACTCAGAGAGGTCATGATTCTATATTTGTGGTAGTGGATAGGTTCTCTAAGATGGCTCATTTTATTGCCTGCCACAAAAGCGACGATGCGTCGCATGTTGCTAACCTGTTTTTCAGAGACATCGTGAGATTACATGGCGTACCAAAGACGATTGTTTCTGACCGTGATGTGAAGTTCGTGAGCTACTTTTGGAAGAACTTATGGGGGAAGCTAGGAACAAAGTTGTTGTTCAGTACTACATGTCACCCCCAAACAGATGGTCAAACGGAGGAGGGTGAATAGAACATTGTCAGAGCTGCTAAGGACCATGATTAAAAACAATCTGCGGGAGTGGGAAGAGTGTTTGCCACATGTTGAGTTCGCTTACAATAGGGTTGTGCATTCAACTACTCAGCTTTGTCCTTTTGAGGTGGTGTATGGCTTCAAGCCATTGACGCCACTTGATATGTTGCCTCTGCCATTACATGAGAGATTTGATATGGAGGCATCAAAACATGCTGATTATGTGAAGAAAATACATGAGAAGACTCGAGAGGCTATTGAGAAGAAAGGCAAGAACATTGCTGCTGCAAGGAATCAAGCAAGAAAAGAAGTGTTGTTTGAGCCTAGAGATATGGTTTGGGTGCATCTACGCAAGGACAGATTTCCACTACTTCGCAAGTCCAAGTTGAAGCCATGTGGTGCTGGTCCTTACAAAGTGCTAGCCAAAATTAATGATAATGCCTACTTAGTTGATATACCTATTGAGGAATTTGGTGGTGCTAGTAATAGCTTCAACGTTGCTGATTTATCACCATATGCTAGAGAAGACCTTGGAGCGTCGAGGTCGACGCCTTTTGAAGGGGGGAGATGATGAGGACATCCATACTATTCCACTATCTCCTACTCCTATTCACAATGAAGATGTTGCTGCAAAGAACAAGTCCAATGAAATCAGGATTGGACCCATTACAAGAGCTCGTGCAAAGCTGATTGAGCAACAGGTGAATTCACTTTTAATTGAACCTGATGTTTTACTTAATGAGAACTTTATACTACCTAAGTCTATGCATTTATGTATGATCAGGTTCGTTGAAGAAACAAGCATGGCACGAGGAGGAGAAGGGCTACAAGAGGAGCCCGGCATGATGATCGCCCAAGGATGCACGAGGGAGGAGCAGGAGGAAGGCGCAAGAGAAGATCATCAAAACGAAGTCGACCGAGAGTTAGAAGGCGAACAACAAGGAAGGTTCAATTCGGACAGACAGAAGTTCTGAAATTGAAACGGACGTGGTTTCCACATACCAACTCCGAATTAAGCACATAAGTACTTGTTGGAAAGATAATTCCGAGATCTTTCCAACGGGTACTTGCACGTCTCCTAGTTCGTTACGAGCTGTGCGCAGCAACCAAAACAAGTCGACAAACATTTTCTGTCAGTTTACAAATAGAGTCCTTTTAAGTTAGGAAAGTTTTTAAGTTAGAAAAGTTAGAGATATGTTTGGTTTTGACCCCAACTCTATGTTGGACATCCAGGAGCCTTTATATAGGCCTGTAAATCATGTTTTTTTAGTTTTTTAGACCATGTTGAGTTGTTTTTTCATAGAACCTCTGAAATTATCCTGTGTTCGAATCTACCAACTATAATTGAGTGTGATCTGTTGTTCTATTGGGAATTAGTAGATTGCATACTACCGTTCGTGGTCACGGCTGCATGCGCAAGAGCGTGGTGTTGTGAATATCCTATAAGGTTCGAGAGCTGTTGCATTTGCATCAGGGATCGAGCGGGAGAGTTCATAGCTAGAGGATAGTTATCTATCATCCACCATCATCACCGCCATCCGCTTACTGAGAAGATCGATCCATCCTATATCATCTGCAGAGATGTATATTTCCACGGTCGATACCTGTTCAGGTACGCATGCTCTGGCGGTCTTGATCGTGAGAAATAATAGCAGATTTGAATACTGCGATTAGAATCAGCAAAACATATCTCCTGTAATTGTAGGATTCGGCCTTGCACTTGATGTGGCAATCTGAAGAAACAACTGGCAGATTTTATGGGACGTGGCCAAATAAAATACCAACAAGAAATGTCACTTTCTTTGTTAACCGAAGTAACCAGCTGATAGGATAAATGCACATTCTCATCTCTTTGCTGATTTATTAAAGATTCATATCTAGCATGCACGACCAGCTCCGGTGGTCGCAAGTCTGAACATGGTACCATGTCAACATCAGAAACAAGTCCATCATCAAATATATTGGATGCCACATCATCTTCCCCTTCTTCAGGAGAAACCGTCCTCGGTTTTAAGTCTGTCAATGGGATGATCCCCAGGTACCCCCAACCGGACAAGAACCAAGCAGTCGGATCGCGTCCGGCTGACCAAGCACAGCCGGACAGGGCAAGACAGGCCGGCTACTGTTCGGCAGCCGGGTCAGCAGGAAGTAGCCGGCTACGACGATGTAGCCGGACCCAATCAGTGAGACAGGACGACATGCGTATCAGTGCACGGTACGCCCTATACGATGACAAGACTGGCAACCACCCGGCCATACCGAAGACTTTGTGGGGATGACGCAGGAACAGTGGCCCGATGCTGACGACAGGCTTGCACGGCGTCCACTATGCCTACGACAGCCATACCGCTCATACTCCGATGAGACACACCATACCGGACACTGTAGATGACCAGCCGGCTAGGACCCGCATGTGGGGCCCGCCAGTCGGATTGGCCAGTGAGACCGTTGCCTCTCTGCCTATATAAGGAGAGGCAAGGCCTCAGTAGAAAGGGTTGGTTGGTCTCATTGCATTTAAGGCTGTAGCTAGAGAATACAGCTCGAGGAGCACTTGTAGTTCGTATATCCCTGATAGTCAGACTCGGGAGGAGTAGGGGCTTTACCTCATCACGAGGGCCCCGAACCTGGGTACTTCTTGCGTCCAGCTATGCTCGCTTGTATCTAATCCCGCCTGTGGACGCCGTCGATAGCTTCCCTGCCAGTCCCCACACCTCTATCTAACCTCCTTAGGAACTACCGTTCCCAATACAACGACAGTTGGCGCCCACCATGGGGCAAGATGGCTTCGACCGGAGTCACGTTCCGCACGGGACCCCGCACTTCAGTCGGTGAGTGCGTGGCCTCTGGCCTGGTGCTCACGCTCGGCAATTCGATTGCGTCATCGACAACGCTTCCTGCTTCGCCGGAACCTCCTTCCCCGCGAACGGCACCGTCCTGCTATTTGGCGACCTCCCTGTCTACGTCGCCACCGTTCCGAAGCGTTTCCCTAGGAAAATCGTCTACATCACGGGCTGCCGCGTCGGTGGCGTGGCTCCGTCGCACCCTGCGGCGTGGAGGTCATGATGGCCGGCTCCATCTCTCACCCCCGCCAGCCGCGGGAGCGAGGCGCGGACGAGGTTGGGACTTCAGCCCCCCTGCAGCCTCGGAACCCGGTGGAGGATGCCATCGATCGGCTCCAGACGCCGGTCAACCTCGGGGATAACCCGGAGGAAAAGGAGGCCAACTTCGCCATGGAGAGACAGATCCTCCTCGAGGAGGCCATGGAGCTAGAGGTAGCCCGCAAGCAACTCGAGATCACCCGATGCGAGTACGACCGCATGTACGGCTTCACTCCGGCTAGCCGAGCGGGCGGCCTACGGTAGCCAGGCGGCGGTAGGATGGAAAAGGATGGGGAGCCGGATCCCGCACCCGCCCTCATCCGACCCACCTACAGCACGCCCATCAAGAACCTGCGCGCGACACGGGCCGTGGCAGAAGAGCTGCCCAGTCTGGAGGGCGAGGAGCGAGCCCGTCAGCACGCTCGTGTGCAGGAGCTCCTCCGCATCGCAGACGAGCAGGTCGACGCCAACCGGCAGATGCAGGAGGACCCCAGCTACTCCAGGGGGAGCAAGCTGCCTGCCAACAGCAGGGGCGCACCGCGCGACACCCAGCAGGCGTCCTCCCCTCAGCCGGCTAAGGCCCGCAGCAGGCCTCGCAGCTCTGGCAACAGGGGCCAACCGCGCCAGGAGCAGACGGTGAACAGCAACCCACCGCCTCCCCCTCCACCAACCGGAGCGCCCAGACCAGCGGGATCCCGTCTCGGGCGGGTGGGGCGCAACCGGATTGTCCGGATGCCCGTGACCGCATCGAGCTCCTCGCTCAAGCGCGCGTCACGGAGGAGGAAGACTCTACCGGCCCGGTTTGTTTCGGGCCCCGCATCCGGAACGAGCCGTTTCCGGATAAGTTCTCCCTGCCTAGGGACACACAAGTACGACAGCAGCATGAAACCGGAAGATTGGCTGACCGACTATGCTACGGCAGTCGGCATTGCCCACGGGAACAAGCGCACAGCCATGCGCTACGTCCCCCTCATGCTAACCGGGTCGGCAAGGACGTGGCTCAACAGCCTCACGCCCAATAGCATCAACGCCTGGCTGGACTTCGAGAAGGTGTTCGTCTGCAACTTCAACAGCATGTACAAGCGTCCAGGGCGCCCGCGCGACCTGGCCTTGTGCGTCCAAGGTGACCGCGAGACCGACCGTGAATACCTCGCCAAGTGGACGGAGTTGCACAACACCTGTGAGGGCATCCTAGAGAGCCAGGCCATCGGCTTCTTCATCGAGGGTTGCCGAGAGGGCACCATGCTTCGCCACCGCTCTTGTGTGACGAAAAACCATGGCGGAGCTCATGACGGTTGCGGACCAATGCGCCATGGCGGATGCCACCATGAAGAAGCCCCTCCGAGTAAATGCCGGCGTCCGACTCCCTACGCTGGCTCGACCGTCCAAGCAACCCGGTGGCGGCCGGATCCTCCAGCGCCACAGCAACGACAACCGGTTCCACGGGACCGCCAAGCCGAACAGCGAAGCCCCGCTACCAGCGGCGGTCAATCTGTGGAGGTGCGCCCGGCCACCGACTAACGACACAAGGAGATGACAGCTCACCTTCGACCAGATGTTTGACAGCCCGTGCAAGTGGCACAGTGGTCCCTTCAAACCGGCTACGCACACCACCCGGAATTGCAGCTGGACCCGCCAGTTAAAAGACCAGGGTAACCAGCCTCGTCTCCCCCCTCCCCCTCCCCCTCCCGGTGGACCTCCACCACCGGCTAGGGGATCCGGCAATGATGGTAACGGTGGCAACAACAACAACGGCTACCCACAGCCGCACGCCGCCTACCACATCTTCGAGGAGCAGGCGGGGCGACAAGCGACGCTCCAAGGAGGTCAATGCCATCGTGTCTCCGGTCCCCCAGTACCTGAACTGGTCGGAAACCCCCATCACCTAGAGCCATGCAGATCAGCCGGAGCATCTGCCGACTTCCGGGGGCTACGCCATGGTGCTCGACCCCCTCATTATCTCCAACGCGCGTACCTGCCGATTCTCGCGCGTCCTCATCGACGGAGGCAGCAGCCTCAACCTCCTTTACCAGTCCTCACTGGAGAAGCTGGGCATTCACGAAAGCGACCTACGCCCGACTACCACAAAGTTCCACGGCGTACTGTCGGGGCCAGCCTGCGCCCTGCTGGGGAAAATCCAGCTGGACGTCATCTTCGGGACCGAGGAGAACTTCCGCCGCGAACCAATCTGGTTCGAGGTGGTAAACCTGACGAGCTCCTACCATGCTCTCCTCGGGCGCCCCGCCCTCGCCAAGTTCATGGCCATCCCCCACTACGCATACCTCAAGACGAAGATGCCGGGACCCCGCGGTGTGATCACCGTCGCCGGGTGCTTCAGGCGGTCAATGGAGTGCGCCTCAGCCGATTCAAAACTGGCAGAGGCCCTCATCATAGCCGAGGAGAAGCGTGTGATCATGCGCAACGTGGCCATGGCCCAGCAAGACATACCGGCTAGCAGCAAACCGGTTGGAGAAGGAACTTTCCAGCCGGCAAAGGAGACAAAGAGGATTCTGCTCGACCCCTCCGACCCGACTAAGTTCGTCACCATTGGTGCTGGCTTGGACAGCAAATAGGAAGGCGCGCTCGTCGACTTCCTCCGTGAGAATCGGGACATCTTTGCATGGTCCCCCAAGGACATGCCGGGTGTGCCGAGGGAGTTCGCCGAGCACTCACTTCATGTGCGTCCGGACGCCAAGCCGGTCAAGCAACCTCTGCGTCAGTTCGCATAGGACAAGAGGAAGATAATCGGTGACGAGATCACCCGGCTCCTTGCAGCCGGGTTCATCATGGAAGTGTACCACCTGGACTGGTTGGCAAACCCAGTCCTGGTGCTGAAGAAGAACAAGACCTGGCGCATGTGTATCGACTACACCAGCCTGAACAAGGCGTGCCCGAAAGACCCCTTCGCCTTGCCCTGTATCGATCAAGTCATCGATTCCACGGCCGGCTGCCATTTGTTGTCTTTCCTAGATTGCTATTCCGGGTACAATCAGATCCGGCTAAACCCGGCTGATCAGATTAAGACATCCTTTATCACCCCCTACGGGGCTTTTTGCTACGTAACCATGCCTTTCGGTCTAAAGAATGCAGGCGCTACCTACCAGTGCTGCATGCAGAAGTGCTTGCACTCGCAGATAGGCCGAAATGTGCATGCTTATGTGGAAGATGTGGTCATCAAGACCAAGGAGAAGCGCATACTCCTCGAGGATCTGGGAGAAACATTCGGCAACCTCCGCCAGTACCAAATGAAGCTGAACCCGGAGAAGTGCGTCTTCGGAGTACCATCCGGTCAGCTACTCGGTTTCCTCGTATCGCAACGAGGTATCGAGGCGAATCCAGAGAAGATCGCGGCCATCGAGAGGATGCAACTGCCTGAACCTCTTGGGGTCCGAAGTTCACGGATGCTGGTCTCCCTCGATCGCTTCCGTCGGCGGTGGGAGAGAAGGCACTCCCGTTGTACCAGCTGATGAAGAAGACGGACAAGTTCTCCTGGACTGCGCAAGCCGACACCGCATTTCACGACCTCAAGCGCAAGCTATCCACAGCACCGGTTCTAGCCACGCCGGCTAGCAAGGAGTCGATGTTGCTCTATATAGCAGCCATCAGCCGGGTCGTCAGCATCGTCCTGGTGGTGGAGCTCCCCGAGGAAGGCAAGGCTCAGCCGGTTCAGAGGCCCGTCTACTACCTCAGCAAGGTTTTCTCCCTCTCCAAGCAGAACTACCCCCACTACCAGAAGATGTGCTACGGCGTGTACCTAGCATGCAAGAAGCTCAAGCACTACTTCCAGGAGCATCCGATTAAGGTCGTGTGCACTGCACCCCTTTCGAAAATCATCCGCAACAAAGACGCCACCGGCCGAGTCGCAAAATGGGCCATCGATCTCGCCGCCTACTCCATCAAGTACGAGCCCCGGCTCACGATCAAGTCACAGGCATTGGCGGACTTCCTCGTCGACTGGGCTGAGACCCAGTATCTCCCACCGGTTCCGGATTCGGACCACTGGAAGATGCACTTCGACGGGTCGAAGATGCTCGGGGGCTTGGGAGCCTGCATCGTGCTCACCTCGCCCAAGGAAGACCAGCTGGAGTACATGTTACAGATCCACTTCAAGGCCTCCAACAACGTAGCCGAATACGAGGCACTGGCGCACGGGCTCCGGCTAGCCAAGGAGATCGGTGTCAACCGGATCCTATGCTTCGGTGATTCGGATCTGGTGGTGTAGCAAGTATCCAGAGAATGGGATGCCAGAGATGCAAACATGGCCCTCTACCGATTCCACATCCAGAAGCTCAGCGCCTCCTTCGACGGGTGCGAATTTCACCACGTCCCTCGCGTCAACAACGAGGCAGTCGATTCGCTCTCCAAGATCGGATCCACCAGGCAGGCGATCCCACCATGGGTCTCCTTGGAGCACCTGCGCAAGCCGTCCATCAACCCGTCACCAGAATCGGACTCCATCATCTGGGCAGGGAGCGTTCCGGCTGGCGGAACAGCAGAAGCGGAGCCGACAGAGCCACCGAAGAAGAAGACCCGCAACAATTCCGGCAAGGTAGTGCCCTCCGGCTCGCAGGACCCAGGGGCTGCCGGTTCATCAAGCAGCTCGGGGGCTGCTGTCCCGGGCACACCACCCGGACGCCCCCCCGACATCCGTCAACCGGAGGACGGGACCGTCCTCGTCATTCGAGAAGTACCGTCCTAGGCATAGCCCTTCATGAGCTACATCGCCAATGGAGAACTTCCGGATGACGAGGTGGACGCCAGGCAAATCCGGTGCCACGCGCACACGTACACCATCATAAACGGCGAACTTTACAAGCGCAGCGTATCCGGCATCTTCCAGAGATGTGTCAACGTAGACACGGGCTACCGGCTACTCAAGGACATCCACCAGGGCGAGTGTGGGCACCACGCTTCGTCAAGGGCGATAGTCGCCAAGGCGTTCTGCCACGGTTTCTATTGGCCCACCGCCCTCAAGGACGCTGAGCAGCTAGTCCGTGCATGCAATGGATGCCAGCGCTTCGGGCAGCTCAGGAACATGCCAACTCGGTGCTCAAGGACATACCGATCACCTGGCCCTTCGCGGTTTGGGGCCTCGACATGGTCGGTCCCTTCAAGCAGGCGCGCGCGGGCATGACCCATCTGCTAGTAGCGGTGGACAAGTTCACGAAGTGGATCGAGGCTAAGCCCATCCGGAAGCTGGACGGGGCGACAGTCATCACCTTCTTCACCGACATCATCAACCGATTCGGATACCCCAGCAGCAGCATCACCGACAACGGCACGAATTTTGCCAAGGGGGCCTTCGCCCGGTTCTGAAGCAACAAGGGCATCCGGCTGGACCTTGCCTCCGTCGCGCACCCACAGTCCAATGGGCAAGTCGAAAGAGCAAACGGCTTGGTGCTAGCCGGCATCAAGCCACGCCTCATCGAGCCGTTAGAGCGGTCACCCGGATATTGGATCGAAGAACTTCCGGCTGTGCTGTGGAGCCTCCGCACCACACCGAATAGATCAACCGGCTACACGCCATTCTTCCTGGTCTACGGATCGGAAGCCGTCCTCTCCGCTGACATCGATTTCGACTCCCCGCGCAAGCTCCTATACGACGAAAAAGCCAACCAGGAGGCGCGGGAGGATGGAGTGGACCTCCTAGAGGAGGCCCGTGAGCTGGCTCTGTCCAGGTCAGCCCTGTACCAGCAGCGACTACATCGCTACCATTCAAGCCGGATTCGCCCAGTCGCGTTTCGCGAGGGCGACCTGGTTCTCCGGCTGGTGCAAGACACGAAGGGCATGCACAAGTTATCGCCACCCTAGGAGGGCCCCTTCATCATCAGTCAGGCGCTGCCCAACGACTCCTACTACCTCATCGATGCACAACAGCCGCGCAAGAACAAGATGGACAAGTCAGACGAAGAGACCGAGCATCCCTGGAACGCGGCCCTTCTGCGCCCGTTTTACACCTAGTCGCCAGGCAATGTATGTATCCCGAACACCCCATGAATGAAAATGTGGACCCCTACGAGAATCTCGGGGGCTCCTTGCTAGAAATGTATTTTCGCACCTACTGTTCCGGTTCTGATTTTCTGGCTCCGGCAACCCCTACCCAGGGGCTTGCCGGCTGGCCCGGTCTGCTAAGTCAACAAACCGACCAAGTAGTGTGTGATGATGTCAAAGGCCCACTCTTCGTCTCATCTACAACTGCAACCTGGCTGTCCGGCTAGCAAGAGCAAAAGCCCGAGGCATCCCACACGAAAAACGGGGAGGAGACGCGACAGACCGGGCGTTCTGGCCTTGCAACTAGCTCGAACCAATCCGGCTACTAAGCCGTTAGTACCGTGCGCAATGTACTGTCAGCTCCCTTCGATTCCGGCTATAGACCGCAACCCGGCTGCCCGGCAGCAAGAGCCAAGCAATGAGCACACGGAAACCGACCAAGTGTGCGGAGAGGCAGGCCAGTTTTGAAAAAACAAGCAGTTTAAGCTACAATTTGGCAGACTAACCTATTAACCTGTGAGGATGTATGTGTATGTATATGTATATTCTTGCCCGACTACTTCGAGTCGGAATTCAGGAAAAGAGAAGAAGATTCGAAGTCCTTGCCTTCATCAAGCGCTCCGAATCTCGGGGGCTACACCCACTGGGTGCGCTCGCGCGCCCCCAGTGGAATCTTGTAGTTCCTGACCGGCTAAGGGTGTTTAGCCAGCCGTTTGGAGCCCAGGTGAGGGCAAGGGCAAGAGCAAGAGAAGACAAGAAAGATTCGAAGCACCTGGCTACGCCAGCTACTCCGAATCTCGGGGGCTACACCTAGTGGGTGCGCTCGCGCGGCCCAGAATATTAGTTCCCAGTGGCGTTCGACCGTGAAAGAAGCCGACTAGGACGAGGCTAATCGGATAAAGTTAGAAGACTTGGGAAAAATAAGGAAGATTCGAAGCACCTGGCTATGCCAGCTACTCCGAATCTCGGGGGCTACACCTATTGGGCGCGCTAGCGCGCCCCCACTAGAGGTGTAGTTCCTCCGGCTAAATGTGTGTAGCCGGACGAAGTTAGCCGGTGAAATATTGAAACAAAATTCAAGACGCACAAGTTAAAGGAAACTCAAGAATTCAATATTAAGAAACAAAAAGGAGGCGAAGCTCCCATAAGTTACCCGGCATTAGAGATAGCCGGTTCAGACAAACAAGTTTTATGCATAACAAAAGCAAGACAAATACACCCGGCATCCCAGGGCAGTAGCTAAGCGGCAGGACCCTTGTCGTGAGGAGCACCTTGACCAGCAGCAGCTTCAGGAGGAGGAGGAGGTGCGGAGCTCGATCCGGTTCTGGCGCCCGCGGGCGGTGGCATCGGGCCTTCCACATCAGGAGTACCGACAGACTCCGAGTCGGTGAGCACCTCGTCAGGGTCCACATAGTCAGCAATCTTGATGGCAGACCTGCGGAGCTCCGGATGGGCTTGGCAGATGGCGGCAAGGTCGGCGCCGGCACGGAAGCCTCCGTCGATCTTCTCGATGTGGGCGTCCTTGTACCAGGAGAGCATGAGGGCCAGAGCCATCTCCGCTCCGGCTCACGCCGCCAGGTCCCGCAGCCGGTCCACCGCAGCCGGCACCAACCCCACCTTTGCAGCCAGCTGCGCCATCGTCTCCAGAACCGGAGCCTCCGGCCACACGAAGGAGAAGACGTCCTGTGCCGCTTGGCGAAGCTTGGCAGCCTCTTCGCCAAGCAGGACGACGAGCTCCTGAGCCATCAGCTGCGCTCCCGGCCAGTTCTCCTGCAGCCGGTTGTAGGCCTGTAGGACCATGCCGGGGTAAAAGGCTGTCAGAAAAAAGGGTCAGATCCGACTACCGGATCTGGAAAGAAAAGAAGGCGAAAAAAGGGAACTTACCCTTAGCCGTGTGGCCGACTTGCATCAGCTCCTCCACCAGAGCCTTCTCCTTTGTCGCCAGCCGTTTAATCTCCTTCTCTTGGTCCTTGTTCTGGGCCTCGAGACGGGTGAAGGCTTCGGTCCGACTGGCGATCTAGGCGTCGCGCTCCTTGATGGTGGCCTCCAGACCGTCTACCCTCGCGTGCCAATCCTTATTCTGCAGGCGCAGAGTAGAATTGGACTTGCTCAGCCGGTCGTTCGCTTTCTTCAAGCGATCGATCTCACGCTGAGCACACACGAGGATGGCTACAACAAAACTGGCTATCAGCAAAAAAAAGGGAAAAGACAGATGAAGCTAACTCACTCTAGGAAGTCCCGTTAGCAGTAGCTAGCTTCTGCTCCAGGGACCAGTTCCCGCGGTTGTGGCCTCCAGCAGCTGGATCTCCTTCACCGCCAGCTCGAGCATGGTGGCTAGGTCCATCAGCGAGGCGGCGGAGGAAGCGTCGTCGTCCACATCATTGATGGCCAAGGACTCCTTCGCCGCGGCCACCGCCGTTTGCCACTCCTCCTCGGGCTCCTCGTCGGAGTTGTCGTTGCCAACAACCACGAGCTCCTTGCCGGCAACGCCTTCCCGCGCGCCCGCGGAAGATCCATTCGGCTGGGAGGACTCCGCCTCCGGCTGAGGACCCCCTGATCCGGCCGGGGCAGCCGGTTCAGCTCGAGGGGAAGTCGGAGGCGGCACTTCGGAGGAAGGGGGACGCTGGCCGATGCAGTCGGAGCATAGGGCGGCGACCCGGTTGGAGCTCGAGCCGGGCTCGTGGCTCCAAAAGAAACCAACGTGCTAAGAAGAAGGAGGAGAAGGCAAAGGCAAAGGCAAATAAACCAAAGTCAGAAAAAGGAGAAAAAAGGGAAGCAGACAAGAAACACCAAAAGAAAAGGGGGGAGAAGGGACATACCCGGCTGGCTAGGCGGCCTTCTTCCAGCCAAGCGGCTTCGGCTGGTAGGACCAACTCCTCTTGGGAGCCGGCTCCTCCGTCACGGGCCGGCGGGAGCCGGAACGGCTGGAGCCGCTCACTTTGCCTCCGTCCGTCATGGGAGCCAGCCGGATCGAAGGTCGGCGCGGCCTCCTCCTCCTCATGAACCTCTATGTGGGGGTCGACAGCCGGCTCGTCATTCCGGCTGGGAAAGGCGTCGCCATCCCCGTCTGACTCCTCGTTGGACCGCCGAGCGCGCGGCTCGGGCAAGTTAGGCGTGAACTCCTCAAGGGGAGCCTCATCCTCCTCGCGAAGGATGCAAGCGAACATCTGCCGAATACAAGAAGTCAGTCGGACAAAATAAGAAAAATGCAAAAAGAACAAATGAAATTTCCGGCTACAACAACTTAGCCAGGGCGCGCGGTTCTCCCGGTTGTAGGGCGCCACACTGAACTTCCAGTTCTCCGGCAGCCGCTCCTTGGTGATCGTCCACACCCACTCCTTCAAGTTGTGGTAGCGGGGATCGGCCGACAATTGGGTCGGTCAGCCGGAGAGTAATAGCACATCTTGTGCGCCCACTGCTGCATCGGCATCATCAGCCGGGACATCCAGCTGAGGGTGATGTCCAGGCCGGTTAGCCGGCAGGTGACGAGGGAGTGCATGTGCTGCAGCATCGCGTCTGTCTCCGCCTTGTCACCATGGATCTTCAGCTCCCAGTTCTGCCGGTTGGACTCGACATCCTGGAAAGCCAGAAGATTGATCCGGTCGACGTTGGTGACGTTCTTGACATAGAAGTACGACTGCTGCCACAGCCGTACCGTGTCCTAAAGAAAGAACTTGGGGTAGCCGGATTGGGCGCGGGAGTAGATGGAGGCGCCGCCACAGACAACTAGTGGCCCCTTCGTGTACTGCACCTGCGGCCGGACTCGGAAGAGCCGGCAGAAGAGCCCGAGATCCGGCTGGATCCTGATGTAGCTCTCGCAGAACGCCATGAAATATGCTTACGTCCCGATTGCATTGGCACCGAGGTGGTGGAGGCGGAGGTCGAAGAAGGTGAGGAAGGTCAAGAAGAACGGGTGCACCGGCAAGGCAAACCCGCGCGCCAGATGGGAGAGGAAGATGACGCGCTCCCCCTCCGCCGGGTGCGGCGACACCTCCCCCGCCGGCGCCAACCGCACCGCCACCTCCTCCGACGGTGGGAGGACGCGGGTGGCGCGGTACTTCGTGATGTGGTCCTCCGTGACGGAGGAGCCGCACCATGCCCCACGGTCGGCGGCCATCTCCGGCTGGCAGTGGGGAGCAGCGACGGAAGAGTGGCGGTGGCCCGTAGTGACGACGACAAGCGGGCGGCGCAGCGGGCTACGGTGCAGAAGGCAAGGGCGCAGAAGCAGGAGCACGCGAGGGAAAGGGAAACTGCAGCGGGGGAGCAAAGGAAAGGAACTGCCTCCCCTGCGACATCCCTTTAAAGGGACAGAAGAGCAACCGTCGACAAGGCCACGTGGCGCGCATCCGGACGGCCCTCACCCCAACCGCCGCCCAGATCCCGTGTGCTGAAGCAGGATGCGCAGAAGATCCCGGAGCAAGAACCGAAGCGCCAGACAGTGGCTTCCCGAGGCGACGTTCGACGGGACGTATCATTGCCCGCCGCAGGGCAATGATGGCGCGTGCACGCGTGGCCGGCGTCAACACTGACGTCACGAGTAGCGCAACCGCCAAGCTCAGCCGGACACAAATTCAAAAGCAGGAGGGAGCGCGTGCACATATTGCCTAAGGGCGGAATCCACACGCGCTCGGGGGCTAGTGTCAGGGGGATGATCCCTAGGTACCCCAACCGGACAAGAACCAAGCAGTCGGATCGCGTCCGGCTGACCAAGCCTAATGACGAGGCAAAAGCGGCTACCGCTCGCCTGGCCGTCAGAAATGGCCGGCTACGACGACGTAGCCGGACCCAATTAGTGAGACAAGACGACGTGCGTATCAGTGCACGGTATGCCCTGTACGATGACAAGACTGGCAACCACCCGACCATACCGAAGATTTTGTGGGGATGACGCAGGAATAGTGGCCCGATGCTGACGACAGGCTCGCACGGCGTCCACTGTGCCTACGACAGCCATACCGCTCATACTCCAATGAGACACACCATCTGGGACCTCGTAGATGACCAGCCCGGTGGGACCCGCATGTAGGGCCCGCCAACCGTCGGATTGCCTCTCTGCCTATATAAGGAGAGGCAAGGCCTCAGTAGAAAGGGTTGGTTGGTCTCATTGCATTTAAGGCTGTAGCTAGAGAATACAGCTCGAGGAGCACTTGTAGTTCGTATATCCCTGATAGTCAGACTCGGCAGGAGTAGGGGCTTTACCTCATCACGAGGGCCCCGAACCTGGGTACTTCTTGCGTCCAGCTACGCTCGCTTGTATCCAATCCCGTCTGCGGACGCCGTCGATAGCTTCCCTGCCAGTCCCCGCACCTCTATCTAACCTCCTTAGGTATTGCCGTTCCCAATACAACGACAAAGTCGATCTCCAAATCAACAATGACACTTGTAGACGTGATGGGAACTTCCAGAATTGTAGTAGCAACGATGTTGGCATCTTCGTCTCCCGATTGAACAGGCACAGAAGGGAGTTCAGTAGCTTTGGCGTCCTTCTTCGTCTCTTCGTATTCATTGATTTTCCCCTCATGTTCCTTTCTCCATGCATAGAATGGTTCCGATTTCATTGACCTCAGAACGTAGACCTTGCCTTGTTTGAGAGCATATGTGTTATGTGTCTCCTTGTGGATTTACCCTTGGAGTGGACCGATCTTCACTGATTTGAGGCGGAAGTGAGGGGAAACACGATGAACACGACGAACACAACTCGAATGCAAGGTAAAGATACAAACACACGCCAAATCACACCCAATTCGATTTTCTCCCGTTGGTTCGAACAACCAATCCAATAGAATCCTCGGCGAGAGACCTTGCGGTAGAATCACCAAAGGAGAGATCGGCAAGCGGATGGTAGAATCCAAATCAAGGAGAGAGTAACAACCAAGTAGAATCCCAAAGGGGAGAGACCAAGCACTACTAGAATCCTTGATAGGGAGAGACCAAACACTTGAGGAGGGTCTTGACAACTTGGAGAAGGGCACCGACTCCAAGGCCTTGTACAACTCATAGATTTACTATTGAGAGGGGATTCCCATCTAGGGTTTGGCACATGCCTTAATTCATCATCATCTCTAGGGTTTCAAGGAAGGGGTGGGGGCATATATATAGGCCAGCCACGAGCTAGGGGTAAAACAGGCATAAGCAGGAAGTTTGGGGGCGTTACATGGGCCAAGCCTAGCTTAAGGCGTGCATGCCCACGATGCTCGGGCTGGAGACTCCGGTGTGGGGTCCGAAGACTCCGGTGTGGACCGGAGACTCCGGTGTGGGGTCCGGAGAGGCAAAGCATGGAAGGAGTTCACCTTTGGAGTGATGATTAGTGTGGCATGATGTGGACCAAAGGTGGTTTCCGTATGTTGGGCTACATCATCTCCCCCCGCTTGAAAACGAGTCGACCTCGACGATGTTTGTTCATCATGCAAGGAAGGCGGTGTGTCCTTGGCCTTGTGCTTGTATATGGTCGGATCACTGGTGTCGAAGCCATTCTCAAACTTGTTGAAGAGGTTGTGGTACATCTTGCCATCATGTTGTGGTTGGAGATCTTGTAGCCTTATCCTTGTAGTTGGTGGTGTATCTTGGGTACCTTTCAAAACCGACAACAAAGAGAGAGAATTGTATGAATGATTGTTAGTATGGGTCACACTCAAGTCTCTCTTCTCACATTTTGTGGCTTGCGTCGTGGCACTCATGATTTTTCCACTCATTTTTGGCTTGTGGCACTCACTCTCTTGATGGTGGTTCACTCTCTCACCATTCATCTCACAAGGGTCCTTAGCTTGCTTTATCTTGTTAATGGGTGTCATGTTGGATGCAATGACTTGGCTAGGCGTCATGGGTTTGAGCACGAATTTCTTGTCATTCCACTTGAAGGAGTATTGGTTGGTGGAACCATGATGTATTGCTCCTTTATCGTATTGCCATGGCCTTCCAAGTAGCATGTGGCACACGGACATTGGCACGACATCACACTCGACGGTGTCTTCATATGGGCCAATCTTGAAGGAGACTTGGACCTTGGATGTTATCTTGAGGGTTCCATTGTCATCAAGCCATTATATATGGTAGGGGTGAGGGTGCTCTATGCATTGCAGCCTGAGTTTCTCACAAAGCTCCGTACTTGCGAGGTTTCGGCAACTACCTCCATCAATGATCATTTTTATGGACTTGCCATCAATGCCAGCACGAGTTTGGAAGATATTGAGGCGTTGGTCCTCTCTTGGGATGGAGTTTGTTGGCGTGATTTGAGCTATGACAAGTGCGGGGCTCGGATCATGCTCGCATACAAGTGTGTCATCCTCTTCCAATGCGGCTGTCCTTGAATAGCTCATTGAGTGAGAACTTCATACTCCTCTTCACTTACTGAGTAGGTTGCGCCATTCTCATCCGTAAGCATTACTCGTGAGTTGGTGCACTCATATGACTTGTGACCTTTCACTCCACACTTGAAGCAAGTGACTTGACTATCCGATGTCGGGTTGGAGGAGGGTGCTATCACAGTCTTTGCTTGCTTGGATGAGCTCGTTGCTTAGTTTGTTGGCTTTGCGGTAGCATTTGCATTGATGGATGCAAAGTATGACTTTTGCTTTTCGTATGCATTCTCCTTTTGCAAGTGCCGCTCAGCTTTGGTAGCTTGATGGAGGAGCTCGGTGAGGTTCTTGTACGGTTGAAAGTCAATAATCTTCCTTATTGGGCGGCTCAAACCGTTGAGGAACCTTTCTATGGTTTGCTCTTCGAGTTCTCTCACATCAGCTCGCATCATTGTTTTCTCCATTTCCTTGTAGAACTCTTCAATTGACTTGGTCCCTTGTTTAAAATTTTGTAGCTTGTCAAAGAGATCTTGGCGATAATGCTCGGGGATGAAGCGTGTGTACATCACTTCCTTCATCTCGGTCCAAGTTTCAATTGGAGGTTCCTCATTCTTCTCGCGGTTCTTTTGGAAGTCTTCCCACCAAACATTTGCATAGTCCTCAAACTCAAGGAATGCCATTGCAACTTTCTTCTCTTCGGAGTAGTTGTGGACTCGGAAGATCTTGTCAACTTTGAGCTCCCAATCAATGTATGCATCGGCGTCTTCTTCTCCCTTGAACTTGGGCATAACAAACTTGAGCTTCCCACACTTGCCCTCTTCATGTTCACGGTGGTAGTTGCGGCGATCTTGCCTTATGCTCGCTTCACTTGGTGCACGTGGTGGTGGAGGAGCTTGATTTTCTCGAGGATGTGGTTGAGGAGGAGCTTGATGTGCAAAGTCTCTTCTACGCCTTTGCTCGGGATCATTTGCATTCATTGGTTGTTGATGACGATGGTGGGGTTGAGCATAGCGGTTGTTGTGTCGCACGCGGTGTGCATCCTCGTCATCATCACTCGTATCCCATTGTGGTGCTCGATGAACTTGTTGGTGATGGCGATGGTGATGGTTCGGGTGTTGGCGCCTATCAACGCGGTTGTGTTCACCATGGCGTTCTTGCTCTTGGGGTGGTGGTGGCGCTTGTACCATAGCTTGTTGTGGAGGGCAACCATGTTCTTCTTGGTGTTGTGGATGCGCTTGGTGATCATGGTGTCGATGACGTCTTGCGTGGTGCGGTTGTTGATGTTGTGGCTCAACCACTTGTTCATGGCGATGACGAGCTTGATGTTCCCCATTGTGGTGGTGGGATTCTCCATGATGAGAATGGGAGCGCGAGGGGTCGCCATGATGACTTGAGGAGCACGCGCGAGACGAACTTGACGAGCTTGAATGGTGTCCATGACGGTTGCCGAGGTTGGCAATAGCTTGGTGAAGAGCTTGGAATTGAGCATTGTGCTCCACTTGGCGTTGCCTGTCACGGTAGTCGAATTCTCAAAAAGTTTCATCAAGCCGGCTCTCAAGCCTCTCAAATTGGGCATTGAATTCTTGGCATTGCACCCATAAGTTGTGGCGCGTGGCAAAACCATCTTGGTTGTTGAAGTTGCCATCTCCACTTTCTCCGCTTTCCCTAGACATTTTATTTGACCACAAGTGAAACAAGGGTGGTATTGGTGGTATGGTATGTGCTACCTTGCCTCACCAAGTCCAAAATTGGAAATGTTGTTCTTGCCGAGAGCAAAGCGAATACACAAGACACACACACACAAAGGCCTATGGTGGATGGGTAGGAAAGTGGATAGCAAATGGAACAACCAAACGAAAAGGTTATTGTCAAAAGTGGGTAAAATCCAACCAAAAACAAAGTCAAAGGAAAAGGTCAAAAGGGTGACGAGAACCTACGACTATACACACACGATGGAGATTGATGTGGCTAACACGACTATGAAAATGAGCAACGAAAAAAATTGGTCCTAACAAAGACTAATGCTCGGTGTTGTGCCAACACTAGGAGAGACCGTAGCCTGTTTGCCAAAAGATGGAGAAGCAACGGATTTGTACGCTTAGAAGCCTCTTGCTTAGAAGCTTTGGACTCTCTTTTGTATTGGTATCTTTCTCTTTTTATTTTGCTTATATTTTTTTATATAACTCTTTCTTTGCTATGCTATGGAGTCAAGTTTTTGCTATTGCCTCTACACTATGACTTATGCAAGAGCAAGCGCACAATGCTTCGGCAAACACAAGATGACCTACTCTCGATAGCTTAGGTAACACACAAAGGAAGAAGGGGTTAACAAGGGTGGTGCAAGGTATACCTTGTGGTGATGTCGCACTTGCAACCGTTGGTGGAGGGATGGTTCGAGTTCCGTGGTGTCGATGTCTAGTGCGAGGCATTGCGGAAGGTTTTGTTAGTTGACAGACACGCACACGAAACAAAAACGTCAAAAGGAAATCACTCGAAAAAGGAAAAGGGGGTCAAAAAAATTTGTCAGGGCCGGAGACTCCGGTGTTGCTGGGGTCCGGAGACTCCGGTCTGGAGTCTGCGCGACGAACAACTCGTCTTCTTGAGCAGAAATTCGGCCCTTGAACCCTCAAATCCAGAAAATTTCGACCAAATTGTGCTGGGAAACGCAGGGCACAAGTAGACCAACTCCAAAGACAAGTTTCTATTGGACTAAAACCACAATCAACTCACCAAAACGAGAGATTGATCCAAAAGCAATTTGGGGCTATATTTTTGGTATTTTTCAGTTTATGGTGGAAATCGAAGGGCGAAGTCAAATCCGTGGCAACCAAAAGCTGCTGATACCAGTTGTTATGGGTCTCCATGTGGATTTACCCTTGGAGTGGCCCGATCTTCACGGATTTGAGGCGGAAGTGAGGGGAAATACGATGAACACGACGAACACAACTCGAATGCAATGTAAAGATACAAACACACGCCAAATCACACCCAATTCGATTTGCCCCCGTTGGTTCGAACAACCAATCCAATAGAATCCTCGGCGAGAGACCTTGCGGTAGAATCACCAAAGGAGAGATCGGCAAGCGGATGGTAGAATCCAAATCAAGGAGAGAGTAGCAACCAAGTAGAATCCCAAAGGGGAAAGACCAAGCACTACTAGAATCCTTGATAGGGAGAGACCAAACACTTGAGGAGGGTCTTGACAACTTGGAGAAGGGCACCGACTCCAAGGCCTTGTACAACTCATAGATTTACTATTGAGAGGGGGTTCCCATCTAGGGTTTGGCACATGCCTTAATTCATCATCATCTCTAGGGTTTCAAGGAAGGGGTGGGGCATATATATAGGCCAGCCACGAGCTAGGGGTAAAACAGGCATAAGCAGGAAGTTTGGGGGCGTTACATGGGCCAAGCCCAGCTTAAGGCGCGCAGGCCCATGATGCTCGGGCCAGAGACTCTGGTGTGGGGTCCGGAGACTCCGGTCTGTCTCCGGTGTCGCCTCCGAAGGGGGTCTCAGACTGTCCCAGGTGCGGGTTCGGGGCTCGGTCCGGAGACGGGTCCGGAGACTCCGGTGTGGTAGACCGGAGACTCCGGTCTGCTGGTCCGGAGACTCCGGTCCTGCTTCAACAGTTTCTTGCGTCTTCTCTTCAGGCCTCTTGCTTGGGTGTCTTGGCTTCAGGGCTATCCTTGCTGCATCTTCTTGGCATCATGTTCATGGACCTAGTCACATCATGGGCATTTGTCTCAAGTAGGATTTCATTCGCATCATAACCAATGAAAGGCAAAGCATGGAAAGAGTTCACCTTTGAAGTGATGATTAGCGTGGCATGATGTGGACCAAAGATGGTTTCCGTATGTTAGGCTACATCAATATGTGTTGGCGAGATGGTTATATGTAATATGGTGTTCCCTGGTCCATGGTTCTCCCAACAGCTGATGACAAGACACTATCGATACTGGAATTACATCGCACAAGACCTCAAACGATAGCTGTCCCAGCAGAAAGTAGACTTTAGTTTTGTGCGTGATGGTGAGCTGATCTCGACCCCATTGTAACAAATATGATCGTTGTCGTGGCGTTATCGGCATGCCCAACTTCTCCACCATCTCAGTACTGACACCGTTAATATTACTCCTGTGATCGATTGTCAAAGCACATGCCCTGTCCTGCACAATCACACGAGTGTGAAATAATTCCTCATGGTGTCCTGCCTCCTCAAACCAAAATTCAGATGACAGAATGGCCTTCTCCTCCATAACAACATCAGACATCAGCAAAAAAAATACGGTCACGGCAGTATAATTCAGCAGAAAATGCAGTCGGCAGTGTAACAAAAATAAGCTGTCGTAGAGAACCAACCCGTGGTTGGATGGTTAGGCGGGCAGTGGTACCCAACCACCAGAGTTCAAACCCCAGATTTGACGCCTTGTTGCTCATAAAGGCAGAATATTCTTTCGGTGAGAGGCGACGTTCCCGTCGACAGCGAGGCGTCTGTGGTGATTTCGTCAATCTCAAAACCCGTCGGCTCAATCTCTCAGAGGTGATCATAGGGATAGGGTGTGCGTGCGTGTGTTCATAGGGGTGAGTGTACATACGCATTGTGAACGTCTGCGTTTGTACTGTGTTTCTTAAAAAAAAAAACTGTCGTAAGGCCCGCCACAAAACAGATAGTCCACAAAACAAATATCTGGACACGAACGGGGAAACCAGCCTAGCCAAATTCAAGTGCAAACAGTCTGAAAACCGATCGTGCTAAACTACTCGTACGTAGCACCAACCTCCAATCAGGTAGACAAAAGATCAACCAGTAGTAGTACTTGCGGGTGGTAAAACCAATCTGAACTGCTCTGTTCTCTTGACCCGTGCGGCAGAAAAATAAAATCCGCCGCCAGCCGAAACAAAACAGATGATTACCAGTGTCCTAGCCTCAGCCCGACAGCAGATCAAAAGGACTGGTGTGTTGGCTTGAACTTTGAAGCCGCCGGTAGCAAAATTTCTACGATGGAACCAAACGAACAGATGAGCACCGGTGTCTTGTTGAACGCCTCCGGCAACAAATTTTCCAGCAGAAAACCGGTGTCATGGTCGTAGCCCCGACAATAATCTTTCTCAACAGATCGAACTTCCAGATGATAAAACTCAACCAGTAGATCAATCTCGGCTGAACAGGAACTAGCCGATCTTCTAGTCTTCAAAGAAAAACCAGCCGATCGATCACAGCAGTAGATAAATCTCAGCAAGAAATCGCCGTGAGAAATCCGACGAATCTGATACCAAGATGATACGGATCAACGTGATCCAAAAGGATTTAGGCCCGATCTTTCACGACGATCAACAGATAAATAGTAGCAAAGATACAAAGGAGAGCCGATCTGTTTACACAAACCGTAAATCCTAGCAACCGGCGTTGAGAAGATGATCAACTCCACGCAAGCAGCAACAGACCCTCGCGGATCAGCAAGCAAACTCACACACGATATTGGTGTCCCCCGACATGGGACCTTTTATGTATTCTCAACTCAAAATAATTTTCAACTCCCCCTTAATACAATGACCGAACCAGGCCATTTATACTAGTATAGCCGACCATTAACTTGACTTACAAGCAAAAACCAAAAATAACAAACCGAATTAATATAAGGAATTAAAAATAACTTTTCCTAATGTGGTGCCTTGGACTCCACAAATTGGTGCGTCTGCTTGATCCATATGCCTTGAGGTGGGCCCCAGCCGCTTGTCTTCAGACCATGCACACTGCCGCGTCGGTTCAACAAATAATGTGTCAGAGTTAGGAACCGATATGGTCTTGCTGTAGTGTATGAAATCGATGTAGGTCTCACTCTTTACATCTTTTGCATGCATACATGTCAACTTTGCCTCACAATTCTGCTACTAGGTCCCACACTCAATAGAAAAAGCGAATCAAACTCTTCAACCGCTTCTCATGTGAGATCCTAGGAACCGATGCTGGGCGATGTATGGAACCGGTTCAACAAGAGGTGAGAGAATGCTAAGAATCGCTTTTTACACACAGTGTGGCTGGTCTCAGAGATGTATATTTCCACGGTCGATACCTGTTCAGGTACGCATGCTCTGGCGGTCTTGATCGTGAGAAATAATAGCAGATTTAAATACTGCGATTAGAATCAGCAAAACATATCTCCTGTAATTGTAGGATTCGGCCTTGCACTTGACGTGGCAATCCGAAGAAACAACTGGCAGATTTTATGGGACGTGGCCAAATAAAATACCAACAAGAAATGTCACTTTCTTTGTTAACCAAACTAACCAGCTGATTGGATAAATGCACCTTCTCATCTCTTTGCTGATTTATTAAAGATTCATCTCTAGCATGCACGACCAGCTCCGGTGGTCGCAAGTCTGAACATGGTACCATGTCAACATCAGAAACAAGTCCATCATCAAATACTCCCTCCATTTCATATTATAAGACGTTTTAGGATTTGTAATACAACTTTCGTCACGTTACAGTATTTCCCGGGTTTCCACTTTGCCCCTGGCTCGCTTCGGCACGAACAGTTCGCTCTCTCGTGTCGCGTCCTCACACTCTCTATCTCGCGCGCGCGTCACGCAGACTCACTCGCTCCACCATCGGCGGCGCCGCCTTGCTCGCCACACCGCCTGCCCCTCCCCCCGCCCCGCCCCCACGCCGCCGCTTGGCTCCCCACACGCCGCGCCCTACACCGTCTCGCTCAATCTCCGGCGGTGCCCCAGGATCTATGAGCAACAGAGCTCCAAGATCAGATTTTTTTTTGGCAAGAAACCGATGGTGCTGCAAGATCTGTGAATGGCGGTGCTCGATCCGTCGACGGTGGGTCTAGATCCATTGACACCGAAGGATAAGGAGGCGGAAGATGAAGGGAAGGATGTTGGTGAAGTCAGGACGATGCGGATGGGTCACGGACGCGGGCTGCCGTCTCCTCCGGAGCGCCGCCATCGAGGCCGTCATCTCCTCCAGCCCTTCTCCGGAGCACCGCCGTCTAGCTGCCCGTACCTGGAGCGCCGCCGTCGAGGCCGCCGTTTCCGGAGTGCTGCCTTCGAGGTCGCCGTCTCCTCCAGCCCTTCTCCGGAGCGCCGCCGTCTAGCTGCTACAGAACCGCTCCCACGTCGTCTTTCACCCCGCGCTCGCCAAGGTTTGATCCCTCCCTATCGTCCTCGCCTCCAAGCGTGCAGTAGATGCAGTGGCTGGGGATCAAATACTTACTCGTGCTGTAGATACAGTGCTTCATTAGCTGCTCTATTTACGAAAATGATTGTTTCATTAGCTACTCTGTTTACGAAAATGATTGTTCATTCCCGTGGAACAACATTACCTCTTCTTTTCCGGAGGCAGTGCGACACTGGAGAATGACTGGAGAATGTTTTTCGTGTACTCGTTCTGAACCTTTGCCTTCCTGGTGATTTGTGAGATCAATGGATCTTTTCCAGTGTGTCTGTTCGTCACACCGGATGCTCACTGGCAAGTTTCTTATTTTCTTGCGTTATTTTCCTTCGTTAATTACTCCTTCGTTAACTTTCTTGCATTATTTTCCTGACCAAGTTTCTTATTCAACATCTAGTACTTGTGGTTGTGCAAAATAATAACAGTAAATAAATAGCTAAGCTAAACACTTGATTACCTATAGCATCATTCTCATCATGATCTTCCATTTCTTGTTCTTCCATTTATTCATCCACACAAATATTCAATTAGCAAATCATTTGATGGTTTTTTCTCTACTGAAGGCAGTGGACAAGCAAATTCACTCCCAAAAAATACTGAAAATTACAGTATTACCTGAAGGTAACAGTCCACAATATATCTATGCAGACTTGTTAGCCTAACTTCTTTGTCCTTGTTTATTTCATCATTTTGCTGCTAGTGATGGATTGATTTGTTCTAAAGGAGTTGGTGGATGATTACATTTTGCTTGCTTGTTGCTTCTGGAGGATTGTTGCTTTGTGTTGATACCCAGGGCAATTTGCTTGGCCTTTCATCTGATGACTACAGAGTGATGTGGTTGTTAATTCTCATACAGACTTCATCTCTATGTTTCATGAGTAGATTTATCTATCATCTGCTTTGTGCATGCTACTTGGCTGAACATGGTTGTCTCATACATGAAGTTAAACTTTGCTCAGTGATGTTACCGGGAGTATACCCGCAACTTCATTATCTTTAGGTATGTTCTCATTCCTTCTTCCGGTATGTTCCCGTTATCTTCTTCTTCGGGAGGAGTACAGTTGAGATCCGACAGAACCATGGCTTACAGGTATCCTTTATGTGTAGAGGAGGAAAACAACTGGTGCAGAGAAGAAGATCGCTGGTGAGGTGCTGCTGCTGCCGAGTATCGCCGGTGAAGTGCCGGCGAGGTGCTTAATATCGCTGGTGAACTCGTCGGTGAATTGGTGAGGTGTTGCTGCTGTAGATCGCCGGTGGCGAGGTGCTGATACTTGTTGGCAGTGAGGTACTGTTGATGGTTTTGCTACTGTAGATCGCCTGGGGAAAGGTGCTGAGACTTGCCGTCGGTGAGGTGCTGCAGGAACCCTGGGCGACTGGGACCATAGCAGGAGGGGCGGCGACATCCTGGCCCTCTCTAGCCTTTTCTCCTGGCCGGCAATGCGTGGATGTGGTGATGGCCGGCTGGCCGGCGCACTTGGACCTCCAGGTGCTGGACGCGGTGCTGGGCGCGCGTGGAGGTGCTCGCTGGCGTTGCGCGGAGGTGCTCAGCTAGACGCGGGGAGCTCTGATCGGTGGGTCTATTCGAGCGAGCTGGAGGTGACCGGCAGGATCGGAAGATTCGGACATGTCACGGGAGGGCAGTTTTGTCCAATTAGTGTATTTAGCATTGTCGGAACGTTTTCTAAAACGTCTTATAATATGAAACGGAGGGAATATATTGGATGCCACATCAAACAGCTCTTGAACTTTGTAGGATATTTACAACACCACGCTCTTGTGCACGTAGCCGATATTCACAACACCACGCTCTTGTGCATATAGCCGTTTACCACAAACGGTAGTATGCAATCTATTAATTCCCAGTGAAACAAAAGATCACACTCAATTATAATTGGTAGAATTCGACCATAGGATAATTTTAGAGGTTCTATAGAAGAAACAACTTCAAAATAATTTTAACGTGGTCTAAATGTTATGGGTCTCCTTGTGGATTTACCCTTGAAGTGGTCTGATCTTCATGGGTTTGAGGCGGAAGGGAGGGAAAACACGATGAACACAACTCTAATGCAAGGTAAAGATACAAACACATGCCAAATCACACCCAATTCGATTTGCTCCTGTTGGTTCGAACAACCAATCTAATAGAATCCTTGGCGAGAGACCTTGCGGTAGAATCACCAAAGGAGAGATCGGCAAGCGGACGGTAGAATCCAAACCAAGGAGAGAGTAGCAACCAAGTAGAATCCCAAAGGGGAGAGACCAAGCACTACTAGAATCCTTGATAGGGAGAGACCAAACACTTGAGGAGGGTCTTGACAACTTGGAGAAGGGCACCGACTCCAAGGCCTTGTACAACTAATAGATTTACTATTGAGAGGAGGGTTCCCACCTAGGGTTAGGCACATGCCTTAATTCATCATCATCTCTAGGGTTTCAAGGAGGGGGTGAGGGCATATATATAGGCCAGCCACGAGCTAGGGGTAAAACAGGCATCAACAGGAAGTTTGGGGCGTTACATGGGCCAAGCCCAGCTTGAGGCGCGCAGGCCCACGTTGCTCGGTCCGGAGACTCCGGTGTAGCGGTCCTGTTGAGGGCAAACCTCTAGGGTGGCCCGATCTTTCACGATTCCCTTTCAAATCGAGGATGGAGTGCGGGGAGAGGAGGGGAGGATGAACACGACGAACGCACGCACGAAAACGCGATGAACACACACACACAAAACCACGATACACACCAATAGCTCATGTCGACGGTGATCGGTCCGGCGCAATCCCTAGGATCGGCGTCGGGTGGAGGACTCTCTCTCGAACCGGCACGGCGAGATGGGAGACTAGGTGAGATCTTGACGTCTTGGCAAAGGGACACCGATGCCAAGGCCTTGTACAACGCAGAGGCACGATGCAAACTCCAACGAGGTTTGGTGATATTGGTGCTCCTTGGTCAAGGAGCATGATGCAAGAATTAGATAGATCCACAAAGGGGTTTCCACTAATTCCAATATCATGCCTAGGGTTTACAATGGAGGTAGGGGACTATATATAGGCCAGCCACTTAAACAGGGGTACTTTAGGAATAAAAGACAAGTTCTGGACGGACTAAGGGGTACATGGGCCGCAGGCCCAAAGGCCTTTTCATGCCTGGCGACGGTCGGTCCGGAGACTCCGGTGTGGTGGACCGGAGACTCCGGTCTGGACCGGAGATTCCGGTCGGTCTCCGGACCGGCCTCCGGAGGGGCCTTCAGATTGTCCCAGGGCTCGGTTCTGGGGGCAGACCGGAGGTGGGGCCGGAGACTCGGGTGTCTTCAGGCTAGAGACTTTGGTGGACTGGAGACTCCAGTTTGCGCAGACCGGAGACTCCGGTCTGAGCAGCTCCAGCGGCTCCAGTTTAATGCTCTGCTCCTTGTTCTCCATCCTTGGGTGCTTGGTGATGTGTCGAAGCTTCGTACCTGATGATGCATAGGGTAGTTGCATGAAGTAGCATACCATCCAAGGAGGTATCAAATTGGCACGAGGAGAGGAGCGAGTTCACCTTAGCTTGTAGGAGTTTGGCTCGGGCACGAGTCATGGGTCCACTTGGGAGACTTGTTGGTGTAGATGTAGGAGCGTCCGTAGGACGGGCCGCATCAGCTCCCCCCCCTTGGGAAAGAGTCGTCCTCGACTCTTCATGGTTATCATCTTCAGCATCTCTATGGTAGGGTGAGAGATCCTTGACATTGAATGTATTGCTGGCAAGGTACTTGGAGGTCGGTATGTTGATGATGTAGGCGTTGTTGTTGATTCTTTTGATGACCTTGAAGGGACCATCTCCTCTTGGCTTGAGCTTGGAGTCACGTTCCTTGGGGAAGCGGTCTTTGCTTAGGTGTATCCACACATGGTCACCTTTTTCAAAGATCATCTCCTTCTTGTCCTTGTTTAACCTTGAAGCTTGGCGAAGGACTTGTTGTTCGATAGTAGCTCTTGTTTCTTCATGAAGTTTCTTCATAGCTTGTGCGTGTTTCTCGACGTCCATGTTCGTGCGCTCATGGAGAGGTACTGGTAGGATGTCGAGCGCGGTTAGGGGCTCGAAACCATAGACGATCATGAATGGACTCATCTTGGTTGTTGAGTGCTTGACTCGATTGTAGGCGAACTCGGCGTGTGGGATGCATTCCTCCCAATCCTTCAAGTTCTTGATCAACACATGAAGGAGAGTTCCGAGGCTTCGGTTGACAACTTCGGTTTGGCCATCAGTTTGAGGATGCGATGCGGATGAAAAGAGGAGCTTGACGCCGAGCTTGGCCATGAGGGTCTTCCATAAGTAGCTCATGAATTTGACGTTGCGATCGGAGACAATTGTCCTTGGCACACCGTGAAGACGGACGATTTTCCTGAAAAACAGATTTGCAACATGTGAAGCATCGTCGGTCTTATGGCACGGTATGAAGTGTGCCATTTTGGAAAAACGATCAACAACAACAAATATAGAATCATGACCATGTTTAGATCTAGGCAATCCTAACACGAAATCCATGCTAATGTCGGACCAAGGGGTATGAGGAATAGGCAATGGCATATAAAGACCATAAGGGTTAGCTTGTGACTTAGCTTGAACACATGTCGTGCATCATTGAACGTAGAGCTCCACGTCACGCTTCATCTTGGGCCAAAAGTAGTGATTGGAGAGCATGTCCAATGTCTTGTCGAGACCAAAGTGACCCATAAGGCCTCCACCATGAGATTCTTGGAGAAGCAAAAGTTGAAGCGACGACTTCGAAATGCATAGCTTGTTTTGTTTAAAAAGAAAGCCCTTATGCAAATAGAAATCATCAACTCCTTTGTCATTGGAGCACTTTGCGAAAATTGGTTCAAAGAACGGGTCGGAAGCATATAGAGATTTTATTTCCTCAAGACCCAACATGTTGATTTCAAGTCTCGTAAGAAGGCTTGTGTGTTTGCGAGACAAAGCGTCCGCAACTACATTATCTTTGCCCTTCTTATACTTGACAATGTACGGAAAAGACTCCATGAACTCAACCCACTTAGCGTGTCTCTTACTCAAGTTGGCTTGGCCTTTGAGATATTTCAACGACTCGTGGTCGGAATGTATGATAAATTCCTTGGGCCAAAGGTAGTGTTGCCAAACTTGAAGGACACGAACTAAGGCAAAAAGCTCTTTGTCATAAATCGGATAGTTGAGGCGAGCACCATCAAGTTTCTCGCTTTGGTAGGCTATAGGACATCCATTTTGCATAAGGACTCCTCCAATGCCAATACCACTAGCATCACACTCTATCTCAAAAGTTTTTGTGAAATCCGGTAACGCAAGGAGAGGTGCTTCGGTGAGCCTCTTTTTAAGTTCATCAAAAGCTTTTTGTTGTGCTTTGCCCCACACGAAGGTGACATTCTTTTTGGTCAATTCATTAAGGGGACAAGCAATGGTTGAAAAGTCTTTCACAAAGCGACGATAGAAAACGGCCAACCCATGAAAACTTCGGAGTTCACTGACATTTGCTATGGTTTGCTCTTCGAGTTCTCTCACATCAGCTCGCATCATGGTTTTCTCCATTTCCTTGAATAACTCTTCAATCGACTTGGTGCCTTGTTTTAAATTTTGTACCTTGTCAAAGAGATCTTGTCGATAATGCTCGGGGACGAAGCCTATGTACATCACTTCCTTCATCTCGGTCCAAGTTTCAATTGGAGGTTCCTCGTTCTTCTCTCGGTTCTTTTGGAAGTCTTCCCACCAAACATTTGCATAGTCCTCAAACTCAAGGGATGCCATTGCAACTTTCTTCTCTTCGGAGTAGTTGTGGACTCGGAAGATCTTGTCAACTTTGAGCTCCCAATCAATGTATGCATTGGCGTCTTCTTCTCCCTTGAACTTGGGCATAATGAACTTGAGCTTCCCAAACTTGCCCTCTTCATCTTCACGGTGGTAGTTGCGGCGATCTTGCCTTATGCTCGCTTCACTTGGTGCACGTGGTGGTGGAGGAGGAGCTTGATTTTCTCGAGGACGCGGTTGAGGAGGAGCTTGATGCGCAAAGTGTTATGGGGTAACCCCGTGGGTGGCCCGATCTTCACGCATCTCGTGGTCAAATCGATGGGAAAGCGAGGGGAAAGGGAGAAGGTAGTGGAAGCGGACGCACACCTCGTGAAGAACACGATGAACACACGCAAAACACACACAATACAAGGCCGATTGCTCTCACCGGTGGCCACCGGTCCGATAGAATCCTCGCAAGGAAAGATCGGTTAACATGCTTCCTCGATCCCACGCGGAGAGGGAAGAACACCTTGGAGAGGGTCTTGACGTCTTGGCAAAGGGACACCGATGCCAAGGCCTTGTACAACGAGGGAGGCGCGATGCAAACTCCAACGAGGTGATGACGATAGTCGATCCCCTTTGGTAGAAGGGGATGAGGCAAAACTAGAGATTCCACAAAGGGGGTTTTCTTTAGTCTATCATCTATGCCTAGGGTTACTTGAGGGGGTGGGGGCACTATATATAGGCCAGCCACTAGTTCAAGGGTACTTTAGGAATAAAAGGGGAAAGTCTAGGCGGACTAAGGGATACATGGGTCGAAGGCCCAGCTGGCGGTGCACAGGCCCATACGCTCAGGCCGGAGACTCTGGTGTGGGGTCCGGAGACTTTGGTGTGGGCCGGAGACTCCGGTCTGTCTCCGGTGTCGTCTCCGGAGGGGCCTTCTGGCTGACCTCAAGCTCGATCTGAGGGTCGGTCCGGAGATGGGTCCGGAGACTCTGGGTTATGCAGGCCGGAGACTCCAGTGTCTTCAGGCCGGAGACTCTGGTGTGTGCAGGCCGGAGACTCCGGTGCTCCAGCGGCTGCTTCTTCCGTCTTCTCTTCCAAGCCTCCGTCTTGTCGGGCTTGGTGCTCCAGGCTTCCTCACATGCCTCCGTACTTGTCGATATGAACCTATCATGAATACATGACGGAGTATGAAGTAGTATACCATTCAATGGGGTAGGAAGTGGGCTCGCATAGAGGAACAGATTCACCTTTGGAGTCCATGACGACTTGGCATAAGTTGGAGACCATGATGTGGTAACGACCGAAGGTCGGGCTACATCATATCCCCTCCCTTCAAAAAGAGTCGTCCTCGACTCTACACGCTCATCACAAAGTAGAAGATGTCGAGAGACCTTCTTGATCCTGGGGTTCACCATATAGTCATCCTCAGAATGATTGAATTGACAACACCTCAATGTTCCTTGATCTTATGATGTAAAGATTGCTCGTTGAGGGGCAACCATAAATAACTCTCTACGGTTCGTCTTGTCAACTTATGGTCCATAGAGGTTGACGCGTAAACACTTGTACCTTCACATAACAAAGACCAAGCAACATATGTTTGTGTGTGATAGAGGAGCATGTCAATTGTGGCATGTCCATTCTTGTTCACAACACTATTAGCACAACTCAAGTATAGCACATGCAAGGTCAAAGTGCATGGAAATCGTTTGAACATCATCCAAATGTGGGAACTCAAAAACTCCATAAAACATCTTAATGTGGCACTCAAAGCAATGGACAATATTGGTCAACATCTTTGATGCAAGAGTAGGAGAATTTGGCAAAAACACATGCGAAAGAACATCCAAAACAACATCATTATGTGTGCAAACCAACCATTGGAAAGAACAATTGGTCAACATGTTGGATACCATACACATATCATCAAAAGCAAACATCATGGGAGTATGTATATCGCAAGCGGAAGCAAAAACAACATGTTTGCAAACAAACCATATGAAAGAGCAAGTGGTCCTTATGTTTGTTGCAACAACAATACGAGAGACTTGGAAGCTCTCGTGACAATACATGCTCATAATGACATTATGGTTGCACACAAAACATTGGAAAGAGAAATTGTTCAACATTTTTGTGGCAACACACAAAGCATCAATATCCAAAAGCAACGAGACATTATTGTCACAAGGTGAACGAATACCATTAACATGCTTGCAAGCAAACCATAGGAAATAGCAATTTTTTAACATGAAAGATGCAAAGCATGCAAAAGGTATCAGAGCTGGGTTCGATCTTGAACTCACTTGGGGGATGCTCTCTAGAGCTCTTTTTGTCAACTCGTGCTCAACTGAGGTTGACATGATCATGCGGGTAACTACACACATCAAACACAAAAGGAAGAACGTGTGTGCATGGTAGAGAAACACATCATCCATCTTGACGTATCTCTTCTTGTGCACATCACCATGGAGTGTCAATCAAGTATGAAATAGATGCATGGTGAGTATGCAAGTGGTGAACATGCTTATCATGGCATTTACCAAAATCTCCAAAATTTGAGAAAGCTATGGGGGCCATCTCAATATAAACCATATGAGAATTATTGTTGCAAGTAAAACAAGTAAAAGAGCAATTATTCAACTTATTGCAAGCAACGGGAGAGATTGTAAAACATACATGACAAAGCATGGTTCGAGGGTTACCATTGGTAACATCATTGCATGCAAAACATTGGAAAGAGCAATTGTTCAACAAAGTGCAAGCAATGATATCATCAACGTAATGTTTAGAGCATGGCATGTCTATGGCAACATCATCACAATCAAATAATTTCACATGCTCAACATTATGCAAAGGCAAAGTATCACATGGAAATATCAATGAAGCATATGTGATATCACAAACATCATCCATAGCATGCCAATCATCATAAGTCATCATGTCCACTAGTGGGATCATGGCATCATCAACACCTGTATTCTTACCTTGTTCATACCTCTCATATGAAGTGGGTGTTGTGGTAGTATTGGCTTCCATGTGGGTGACTTCTTCATCCAATATGGGGATGGCATCATCTTCATCCACCATGGATCCTAGCAAATCATGAGAAAACACACTAGAGGTAGAGGGTAAGTTGTTAGAATCAAAATGGTCTCATGTGACCTATCAACTACCACTCTCAACTCACTCGGTGTATGTAACACCCTCGAATCGGCCCTATGCAAGTTTTAGCGCTTCCCGCCAAACCCGCATAGAAACGATTCAAGGACGCCCACCAGGCACTTGCGTGCGGGTGGAAAACGAAGTAATAACATTACACAGTAGTCCACGATGGAACCCACAGAACATATATATACAACAACGACTCCATGAGTCAAGAATACAAATATACTATACAAAGATCTAAATCACCTTGAAAACGATAGAGCGTCCGACTACGGACAAGATGCAAATGGGGCTAAGAGCCCTGAAGAATAACCAATGGCGTCCATAACCCTGCCTAGGCCAAGCCGGAAGGGTAACCCTGCTAACGACGTCGATCTCAAACCTGCTAAAACAAAAGGGGCGCCGACAAAGGCCAAAGGAAAAAGAGGAGCGTCGATCGAGGCGATACAGCGAGGCTAGAATTCGGCGGCTCTCGCCTACATAGGTATGGTGGACTGAAGCGGCAGCGAAGCATGCACTAAACAACCATAGAGACTCGATTTAACTGTCGGCTATTAGAGAGGGATAAGAAAGACCTATTCGGGACCAACCTGATACTAACACCAATCATACCCATCCTGGTATTCCCCCTCGAGACCAAACGAGGAAGTCAAACCGAGGAACTCACACAGTTGGCAGTTTTATTCATTCCATTATAGTTGAAGCACTTACTAGTCAGATATAGATAGCATGAGTCATCCTGATAGCATAAGGAGTGGGTAGTTTTAGTTAACCATTCAGTTGTAGTTGCAGTACTTACTAGTCAGATACAATTAGCATGTGACAACCCAAACCCAGCAGTTGTTGGCACTTTTAGTTCATTCCATTGGAGTGGCGATACTTACTAGGCAGGTATAACATGACACGATACGCACCAGTTCCACCAGTTGTTGGCACTTTTATTATCAATTCCATTGTAGTGAAGCTGATTACTAGTCACATATTAAGTCAAATTTGTAGCACTACTTTAGTTATGCCTGTCTATGATCGAGATACTATGCTCCAAGTCGTCCATAACCGTGGACACGGCTTTCAGAAAGATTTACCCTGCAGGGATGCACAAATAGCAACACACACACGATCAACCTCGGAAAAACCAACTCAAAACCCAACGAGGCTTTCACGAGAAAGCAATCACATGATTCATAAATTATTTCAGGGGGCCACCCCACTAACCTACCATGACGAAGTTGGCGGCTCGAAGACGGACCGGGGTTTTGTGTGAATGGTGGTAAGCATCGGGAACCTGAAAGTGTGACTGGGCTTGTCGATACAGCGAAAACGTGTCACGATCCAAAACAGTACAGGTGCTCCACGCACAATCGTAAATAGAGCGGTAAAGCATGGCATAAGTACAAGATAGTAATAAAACCCCCAAACTAGTTTGTGGCCCCAAGAAATAAGAAATGAATCAAAGTCTGGCTAAGGGGGATTCATAGACTCTCCCGGATGTGGATAGTGCGAATAGTCAAGGAACAGGTATCAAGTACTCGGGGCCTACGGGACACAAGTGGACATAAAAACCAAATAGCATATATTGCCCACCGATGCCTCTTTCATTAGTTATCCCAACAATTTAATAGTTGTATTTGAAGTCATGATCAACTCCACCGTAAACATCTGCCAGCATTCCAACAACTGTGGTACTTGACAACACGAGATCGCACCTGAGCACGCAACTACGACTCGCAAGGCCAGCTATCTACCAAACACAGGTAATAGGAGGTGTCCAAGGCAATATAGAGGTTGCACAGGATATAACTGGTGTACAAAAACTAAAGCATCGCGATAAGGATAACAATAGATCAACAGGAGGAAATAAAGACTATAAATGCAAAATAGGTAGAAGGGGGAGAGATGCTCGCCTGGGAAACATTGCCGGAGGTTTATATCCGAAGAACTTGTCGATACTCGCATCAACTCATCGGCCTAATCCGCGAAGAAGCAAACACTAGAAGAAACACCAGATGCAATATTTAATACTACGGCAGAAGATCCAGCATGATTATGATATGATGCAGATGCGGTGCAATTAGGCAGTACTAAGAGGAACCGGGGTCCCGACAATTAATTAATAGGTTCAAGTTATTTAGAAACCCAACAAATTAAATTTTGTCTTAACAAGACAAAACATGGCATCGGTTCGCTACACAAATTTAAATGGAGTCCGGAATAAGACAAAGGTATCCCGCATAAACACTCCATATTTAATTATGCGGTGAATCGACATAATGCCTCCAAACCACAGACAGGTATGCATGCATGAACAATTTAATATGCGACAGTTGATAATGTCATATTATAAAAAATAGGGGCTTAGGGTCACACATCTGGGTTCGGAAGATCTTGGGTTCCGGGGGTTCGGGTCGGGTCTCAAGGTCCGGATCTAGGGGTTCGGTTCGACGGGATCGTTCTCGGACAACGGAAGGAGAGCTTGGTGTTCCGGGAATAAGGACTTGGTTTGGCGTCAGGGGGCGCATCGGATTCGCCCTGGTCGGTGTCGATCTTGACGTCGCAAAGATCTTGTCGGGTCCGCGCCATCGAGTCGGTCTTGGCGTGCAAGATGAAGAACTTGGCGTTCTGCGTCGGCGACCTCGGTATTCCGCGGTGAAGTGCTTGTCGTTCTGGTGACGATCTTGGCGGTCTTCGGATCCGGGTCTTGGCGTTCCAGGTGGAGAACTCGGCGTTCCGTGTCGAAGGCCTTCGGGCACGGGGTCTTGGGGTTCCGTGAAGATCTTGTCGTATGGAACGGGAAGTTGTTGGCCATCTTGGAGCACCTTCGAGGTGGAGATAGGCGATGTAGTCGTAGTGAAGCCACACCATCACATTCACCGTTTCATGATCATTAGCTTATCGGTGACATAACTTGACATCTATATGCCTCCATCATCGGAACCTTGAGCAAGAGGACCATGGAAGCACTGCATCAAAAATCCGGCATGCACACGAGAATGACTATCTAGAACAAAGAGACTGTAGGGTCTCAACAGGACAACTCGAGAGATGCGTGGCGACATCCAAAGAGACGTCACGCTCTCAGAAGCACGTGCTCGAACAGTTGGAGGGCATCTAGGGCGTTGACTGCAGGGGCGGTGAAGGCAGCGACCTTCAAAGCTGAGCCGGCTTGGGGGCGGCTGTGGTCTGCTTGACATCGAGGCTCGGTGAGGCCACAGGGAGGACCGCGGCGGAGGAGGAACGAGGCGAGGTCGGGCCTGCGCGAGACAAGGCCGACGGCGGGGACAGTCGCGCAGAGCTCAGGGTCACGGGCGAGCTCTAGCAGAGGAACGACGATGAGGGCGCGGTCGCAGGCGGCTTGCAGGGCGACGAGGAAGGCGGCCGTGGTAGCATCGGCCAGCGTAGGAGGGAGGCGGTCCTGGCAGAGGCTGGCGGTGGCCGACAGCGAGACACATGGCGCGAGGCGGCGTGATGACGGCGGAGGCGAGGAAGGAGGGTCGCGGCGGCGCATGCGAGCAGAGTGCTTGCCCGAGAGGAGAGGCGGCACGACGAAGGCTCGCAGGGGCGGTCATGGCGTCTCGGAGAGGAGCTCGGGCTCCGGCGAGGGTGACGCAGGTCCATGGCCGAGATGGGGCCGTGATGGCGCGCCTGCGGGCGATGCTCGGGGTGAGGCGGCTGGTATCGAGGCGATGGGGGATTGCGAGATGAGGGGCGATGGGGATGGAGGTGCGTGTCCCGTGCGCTGTCCGCGTGAGGCACATAGGAGGTAGGTGGGGCTCGCGGGGCCTCGCGCGGTCGAGCGCGTCTCTACAAGGTGGGGCCGGGTGCAAGCAGGTTGAGTGCTGCGTTGCAGCGTGTCGAGCGATAGTCTGGCTTCTTCAACGTCTCGATGTCTGTGTGGCGGCACAGGAGGGTGTGGTTCGGTCGGTGTGGCGTGGTGTGGTGGCTGGGTGGTTGGGTGTGTCTAGGGTTAGGGTTTGGTAGGATTGGGTAGCTAGGGTTAGGACTAGATTTTTATCTGTAGGTGGCCGGCTGGGCTTTTGGCCTGGATGGCTGCCTTCCAAAAATAATATATATTTTATTTATTTATTTAAAAGGCTTTTGTAATCTGTTTTTAGACAAATAAAATATCCGGAAGAGACCGGGGTTTTGGATTTGAATAAAGACAGGGTATTTAGAAAACAAAGTCTTTTTGGAAAATAGTTTTAGGCAAACAAATGCAGGATGACATGACGATGCTCAAATGCAATGTGGCATGATGACATGAGCATGCGGTCATGATGATGCACAGAGACAAAACACAACGATTTTCTAGTAGTGGTTTTACCGGGGTGCTACAGTGTATCACTCATGCCCTCCAAGTGGAAGCACTCAATCTCACATATGGTGGAGTCACTCATCTCACTCTTGTTTTCACTCAAGTGGGCTAAGTGGCTCTCATACTCACATGGGATTGGTACCACATCATCACTCAAGCATATGGGGGTAGGCTCGGTTCTCTCAACTCCATGCGCCTCCTTTGGTGAAGGAAAAGTCCCATGCTCACCATTCTTGACCTTGTCATCGCCCTCTTGCACCTTGACTTGTGTAGTCCTCTTGACGTACTCGTCCAACTTGGCGAAGTAGAGGTCTTCGTCCTCCTCATCCATGAAGTTGCATGCGTCATCTAGGACGTCAAGTTTGGGCGGTGAAGCTTGGTGGCGTGGAGGAGAGCTTTCTCTTGGTTCCATTTTGGTGGTGGCACGAGTAGTTGAAGGTGCCTTATGATGGTGTCGACGGAGGTCATTGGCGTGCCTTGCCAATGGTTGATGTAGATGGCGCACTTGGTCATCCACATAACGCTCGCGACGATGCTCCTTGTCCTTGGCACTCTTCTTGTGATGGTGGTGCCTTCTTGAGCTTGGATGAGCATTATGGATGGTGCTCAACATGTATTCTCCATCTTCATGGCGAAGATGCCTTGAACGACGTCTTGTATCCTCTTGATGTTGGCGATGATCTCTAGAGGATGTATGTTGATGAAGATTCTTGCTTCGTGGTGCCTCTTTTGGAAGATGATGTTTGGGCGCCACTCTTCTTGGAGTAGATGGCACTTGATGCCTTGGAGGTAGATGCACTTGATGCCTTGGAGATGGTGGTGCTTGGTGCCTTGGAGATGGTGGCGCTTGATAGCTTGGAGGTGATGGTGCTCATCGCCTTGGAGATGGTGGTGCATGACGCCATGTAGGTGGTGGCGCTTGCCGCCTTGGAGGTGGATCATCGAAGTAGGTGGTGCCCTTTGGTGTGGCACGCTTGGCCTTGAAGGTCATGATTTCTTGATGATGCGTCTCCGCTAGCTTGGCGTAGTAGTCCTCCATCTCCAAGCGGTGGAGGTATTCTTCATGGCTCATGGAAGAGCCCTCGAAGTGGGTGAAGCTCGCCATGTCCTCCATGCTTGGTGAGGCGTCGTCGTTGTAGCACTCGAAGTCATCCATGCTTGGGGACTCGTTGTTGATGTAGTACTCCATGTCACCCAAGCATGTGGAGCCATTGTCGGTGTAGTGCTCCATGCATGAGGAGCCATTGTCGACGTAGAGCTCCAATTCCTCCATGCTTGAGGAGCCATAGTTGATGACGTGCTCCATGTCTTCCATGCATGTCGAGCCATCATATGTGCAAATATCCGGGTCCTCAAAGCATGCGGAGCTGTTGTCGGTGTAGTGCTCCAGCATGCTCTATACTTGTGGTGTCATAGTCGTGGTGGCTCATCATGGATTCTTCATATATATCATCCTCGGTTCCGGAGTCCCTAGACATGATTCATAAGACCAAGTGGTGTATATGGAAGTGGTAGGGGTTAGGGATGCAACGTCAAACCTTACTTTACCTTGGAAGATAGTATCGTGCAAGTTGCAACACTTGAGAGCAATTAAAACCAAGCAAAGTGAAGTTCACGCGGAACACCAAAACCAACTAACCACTAAAAAACACACACACACACAAAGCTTATGGTGGATAGGTACAGAAGGTGGCGTTTCCAAGAACAATCTGAAATCAAGATATTGTAATGGCAAGTAAAGAACCACGATGATCACAAAGAAAAACAAGTCAATCCACAAGATATGAATATATACAAGGAAACACACATGGTGGGATAAATGAGACTTGTGCGACGGAGAAAGTGAGCTAAGAACCAAATGATTACCTAGCGAAGACTATAAGCTCGTGTCGCACAAGTGCAAGGAGAGACGCTAGTTCGATTGCAATAAATTGGTGGGCTACAAGATACGCACAATAAGTACGACCTATTTGATGTTCATCGAGCTTGCGCTTCCTATTCTATGAGGCACTTGTTTCTTTCTTTTTCTTTTTCTTCTTTTTCTTTTTCTATTTTTTTCTCCTTTTTTCTTTCTTTTTCACTTGCCTCTTCTTTGTGCCAACAACTATACAAGATAACTATTTGAGATAGCGCGCTCACAACTTTTGCTCGGAATTCTACAAGGTATCAAATGTGCATAGCCCAAGCAATCATAGGAGGAACTAGTCTCAATAGGTGTTTGTTGAACGCAAAGATAGTGTAGCTCACAAAGGGAAGCAAGTGGGGAGAACTCACGGAATTTATATACCTTTCCTCGCCGATCTTCACCCTTTATTGGTGGATTCCACCTTGCTCACGGAATTTGGATGGAGTAGATAGCATGAACCACGGATATGATGATGTAGAGCTCCTTCTCCTCTTCAAAACGAGCTACAGAACACTAAAATTCGAGTTCGTATGCAAAAGTTATGCTCAAAACCGTGAAACAGATTTACTGTCAGCAATGGGGGCGGAGACTCCGGTCTGGAGGTCCGGACACTCCGGTCTGGAGTGACTCACACCGGAAACTCCGGTCCAGGGCCGGAGACTTTGGTTCGGTCGATTTTTGCGCGTCAAGAACACGAACGAGACGCGATTTTGGCGGAAAAACTCGGACCAAAACACCAAATTGGTGGGGGAAATCAAGGAATTAAGCCATGGGAACGCATGGGAAGGTAGATCAACAAGTTTAGCAAGTAATCCACGGATCAAAACCTACCAAAACGCACTCAAATCATAGATTGGTCCAAAACATGAATTGGGGCTGTTTTTGGTGGACTTTTCGAATTTATGGGGAAAAAGACCAAATCAAGGAGAAATCCGTGGCAACCAAAAGCTGTTGATACCAGATGTTATGGGGTAACCCCGTGGGTGGCCCGATCTTCACGGATCTCGTGGTCAAATCGATGGGAAAGCGAGGGGAAAGGGAGAAGGTAGCGGAAGTGGACGCACACCTCGCGAAGAACACGATGAACACACGCAAAACACACACGATACAAGGCAGATTGCTCTCACCGGTGGCCACTGGTCCGATAGAATCCTCGCAAGGAAAGATCGGTCAACATGCTTCCTCGATCCCACGTGGAGAGGGAAGAACATCTTGGAGAGGGTCTTGATGTCTTGGCAAAGGGACACCGATGCCAAGGCCTTGTACAACGAGGGAGGTGCGATGCAAACTCCAACGAGGTGGTGACGATAGTTGACCCCCTTTGGTAGAAGGGGATGAGGCAAAACTAGAGATTCCACAAAGGGGGTTTTCTTTAGTCTATCATCTATGCCTAGGGTTACATGAGGGGGTAGGGGCACTATATATAGGCCAGCCACTAGTTCAAGGGTACTTTAGGAATAAAAGGGGAAAGTCTAGGCGGACTAAGGGGTACATGGGCCGAAGGCCCAGCTGGTGGCACACATGCCCATAGGCTCAGGCCGGAGACTCCGGTGTGGGGTCCAGAGACTCCGGTGTGGGCCGGAGACTCCGGTCTGTCTCCGGTGTCGTCTCCGGAGGGGCCTTCTGGCTATCCTCAAGCTCGATCTGAGGGTCGGTCCGGAGATGGGTTCGGAGACTCCGGGTTATGCAGGCCGGAGACTCCGGTGTGGCCGGAGACTCCGGTGTGTGCAGGCTAGAGACTCCGGTGCTCCAGCGGCTGCTTCTTCCGTCTTCTCTTCCAAGTCTCAGTCTTGTCGGGCTTGATACTCCAGGCTTCCTCCCATGCCTCCGTACTTGTCGATATGAACCTATCATGAATACATGACGGAGTATGAAGTAGTATACCATTAAATGGGTAGGAAGTGGGCTCGCATAGAGGAACAGATTCACCTTTGGAGTCCATGACGACTTGGCATAAGTTGGAGACCATGATGTGGTAACGACCGAAGGTCGGGCTACATCACAAAGTCTCTTCTATGCCTTTGCTCGGGATCATTTGCATTCATTGGTTGTTGATGACGATGGTGGGGTTGAGCATAGCGGTTGTTGCGTCTCGTGTGGTGTGCATCCTCGTCATCATCACTTTTATCCCATTGTGGTGCTCGATGAACTTGTTGTTGATGGCTGTAACTACCTCGGTGAATTACGCTCCTAGTTACAAGCCTGGATGAGCGGAAATGGTTGAAATAGTACGGTGGGGCCCAAATGCCACTCACAGGTAGACCTTTCGGCCGTCCCAACCATTTCCAAACATCGGGACAAGAACGGCGTAATCGGCGGCGAAGGATCAACTACATACACAAATGAGTATGTATGCAAGCCACCATACAACAGTACATCGAGCCATTCCATCTAAAAAGAAAGGAAATATAGCAACATCGGCAAGATCCAAATATCCTAGATAGAGATAATAGTTTAGGATATCTCCTCATACATCAAACATCGAGTATCGGTGAAGCGGAAGACAAAATCCGAGTACGGATAAGAAGCAAATCGGCATAAGATGCCCATAAGTAAGCACATCCCGCCCACAGATCTCACAGATCCCCGTTCCCGGAATCTCTACACCGAATGATCGTTGCCCTTATCGTCCGTCTCTTCCACCCAGTATCCATCTTGGGAGTTCACCTGTTCATCTGAATCAAACAATTTATCGTGTGAGACCCTAGGGGTACTCAGCAAGTCTTTATGCCTCTAAAGGGACACAACACAGGGTGACGAATTGCAGCACAAGATAAACCCTAGCAATTCTATAGATACTCGCTAACCATCCGCCTAACCAGAGATAGGCGGACGTCCGTGAATTAATAACAACAGTTATAACAGTTATAACGGTAATATCCACAGATCCATCCTCCTCCTCGCTTACCGACGAGGAAGCGGACGAACAACCCCCCATCCGTTGGTAGTTTTATTAATCATTCCATGAGTGTTGCACTATTTACTAGTCAAGTACTTAGTCAAATTAAAAGCGGTACTTTAGTTATGCTTGTCTATGATCGAGAAACTATGCTCCAAGTCGTCCATAACCGCGGACACGGCTTTCAGAAAGTTTTACCCTGCAGGGGTGCACAAATAGCAACACACACTCGATATGCCTCGGAAAAACCAAATCAAAACCCAACGAGGCGATCCGACAAAGCAATCACAGATTCAGAAATATTTGAGGCCACCCCATTAAGCTACCCAAGCGAGTTAATGACTCCGAGATGGACTCAAGGTTTGCGCCAATGGCTGTGAATGACTGGGAACCCGAAAATGTGACTGGGCTTGTCGACACCGCGAAAACACTCCGCTTCCCTAAACAGTACAGTGTGCAGTACCTCGCACAATTTAAATAAAATAGTAAAGCATGGCATAAGTACAGGATAGTAAATAAAACCTCAAACTAGTTTGTGGCCCCAAGAAATAAGAAAGAATCAAGCTCTGGCTCAGGGGGGTTCATAAGCCTCCCGGATGTGGATAGCGCGAATATTCAAGGAACAGGAATCAAGTACTCGGGGTCCTACGGGACACAAGTGAGCCTGAAAAACCAAATAGCAAATATGGCTCACCGATGCCACTTTCATTAGTTATCCCATTACTACTCAGGTTAAGTTGTTTAGGTACCTCGTTGTCCATCAGACACTCACATACCCTACACATGCTGTTCTACGACTCGCATGGCTCAAACAACTCCTGTAGTAATGGCTCATGGGATGGAGGAACAAGCTTCGGTGGGGTTAAAAGTAAAGGCTATGCAATACTTGGGATTCAGATTAATGCAATCGCGACTCAATGATGCAAGAATAAGTTAGAGGCAATAGGTACTATATGTATGCAAGCATGTGGTAGTGCTTGCCTGGCAGCTCAGTTGAAGCAAGGGATGGATCTGGGTAGTGCTCCTGGTTCTCTTGATATATCCCCTGCTCAGCGTCTATTCGAAGAAGAACCAAACAAACAAGGGCCAACATAAATAAAGTGCACAAGCATATGAATAAATGCATCAAGCAAACAATCATGCCATGATGAATGATGCACAATTTGCATGGCAATAAAGTAGCATGGCATGGGTGAGGTGTGGAATACAAGAATAAATCATTTTATTGAGTTTTGGCCTTATTTTATACTCAAATTAGTTGCTGTCCACAATATATTTATATGATGCATGCTTCAAATCAAACCATGGAATGCATAAACAGAAAGGTCTCGTCGAGCTAATCATTTTAGACATATCATTTGTTAAATTTGGAGTTATAAAACAAAAGTTATTAATTTATTAAGTCAAAAGGGCATTTTATGGTAATTAAACCATCTTGGAATTTTAAAGTGTTCAAAATATATTTTAGAGGCCATATTTGAATTCCTCACATTTTTCTGATTTGAAAACATATATTATTTGTATTATTTGGATTCATATTTTAAAAGTTATATTAAAACAGATTTAAATTTGAATTTGAAATAATTTGAAAAAGATTTGAATTAAAACAGATTACAGACATACTTTTGTTACCTAGCTCAGCTCTAGCCACAGACGCTTACAGGTGGGGCCAGGCTGACTGGGTGTCACTGCGCGCAGAAAAACGTTTTACACCGCGGCAGTGCCCAGCCCGTGTCGCTGACAGATGGGACCCGCTCATGAGCCCACTTGATGAGAGAGGGTGGAGCAGACCACGTGGCGCTGAGAGGAGCCTTGGGTTGAGGTTCTGAAAACACAGGTACCTTTTTGCAAAAAGGCCGAGGGGCTGGCAGGTGGGACTGGTGGACCGCGGGTTGATGCATAAAGAAAGGCGGGGGTTTCGCAAGCAGCCTTGGCCGTCTTGGATCTTCTGCCTTGACAGATCGGTCTTGTGTAGGGCTTGGCCTGTGGGCTCAACAGCGACACAGACTGGGCGCTTGTAGACGGAACCACTGCGGTGGCTTGGCGTTCTTCTTTGGGGAGCGGATGCGGCCGAAAACCCTACCGCGCACTCTGGCGAGAACAAGATCGCTGAACGCCCGGCCTGACAGAGCGCTCAAACGCTTAACGTGTCTGAGGAGGACCGCCGGAGGGATGTCGGGAGGTTGGCCAGCTCACCATGAGTTGGTCGGTGTAAACGGATCTGCCGAGGCGCAGCGATCGGCAGCGACAGACGGACGAGTTAGGGTTTCGGCTCGGCGCGGTGCAGTTACAGGGCTTCTCTCTCGCTCTCGTGTCTGAGTTCTTGCCGGGTCTCCTTGTACTCCTCGATCACCTCCACGTCGCGCAGGTCGCCTGGTACGATGTAGCCGAGAGGAGGCCGAGGGTGCCGGCTAGAGAGGGTGGTCGACGGTGGAGAAGAAGGGAGGAGTGGAGGGCGCCCTTGGGGTAGATCTGGGGTAGGCGGCGAGAGAGGTGGTGGGGTGGTGGTAGGTGGGGTAGATGAAAGGTGGCTCGGCCACCCTTTTTCTCCTTCCTCCTTCACGTGCTAGGGTCCGAGGCAGGCAGGGTGAGGAGGGGCTTCCAGGTGGGGCATGGTGGTCTGGGAGGGTAGGCTCGGGCTGGGGCCACCTTGGCAGAGAGAGCTAGAGGGGAGAGGGGCAGCCTCGGGTAGATTGGTACTAGGGTTGGAGAGAGGAGGCATGGCTCGGTTAGGGTGTGTTCTAGGGTTGGGGTAGCTAAGTGGCATGGTGGGGCCAGCTAGGGTAGGTGGCTCGGCTAGAGAGAGGAGAGAAAGAGGGGGTACTTAGGGTTTGGTTAAGATTAGGTATAGATTAGGGTTTAGGAGAGAGGGGGTATGATGATGATGAGGTAGGTGATGGTCTAGGGCTTAGAGAGAGATGGATTGGTCCTTTTTGACTAGATCAAGGATGATCAACCAAGCTCAAGCAAGGTAGCCAAAGAGGGAAAAAGAGAAAAAGGGGAAGATGGCATAGATGGATATGGTGATGGGGTTTAAACAAGATCAACTAGATCAAGCCAAAAGAGAGATAGAGAGAGAGATGATCCACTCCAAAAACAAATAAAATCCAAATGACAAGCAAAAGGTGGTACTTGCATGGCCCATGCAAAATATTTAATGCCATGTTGATTCTTGTGAACACAATATTATTTCATGGCATTATTATTATGCATTCCAAAATGTGGAGTAAGGCCTAAGCAAAGGAATGGAAGGATGCCCCATGTGGAGTAGTTGGAGATGGCCATGGTTGAAATAAAATGGGACTTGCTAGTGTGTATGTACCACTAGATGCTTAATAGTCCCCAAATTATCCCAACATGAGCATAAACCCATAATAATCCATATGGAATCTAGGAAAAATGGTTCCACTCACAAGGCATGCAAAGGTGGCCAAGTGGCTCTCATATATCAATAATGTGAAAACAATATGGTGCATATATGAGAGCATGTGGAGATAGAATGGATCCACACCAACACATATGAGCTAGAGGTGAAAACAAATAAGTTGCAATGCTCATATATGGTGGAATGGGGGAATGGTGGGTGATGACAAGAAAAGTGGTGGAGTTAACAAAAGATATGCCCCCAACTCAACTTGGGTATTTAAACAATATATCAAGAACCAAATACAATATCAAGAGGCAAATACAATTAATAATGCATATGAGATAAGAACCAAATGGAAAAGGGTTTTATATGATGCTCAAAAGCAAGGTGGCATGATGACATGAGCATGATATAATTATGATGCAACAATTATATGTAGGAAGTAGCATCTATATAGACTAGGCTAGTAGCATTGCAATTGTTAGACAATTGGGATGCTACAATGGCGATGGTCATGGTTCGGGTGTTGGCGCCTATCAACACGGTTGTGTTCACCATGGCATTCTTGCTCTTGGGGTGGTGGTGGCGCTTGTACCATAGCTTGTTGTGGAGGGCAACCATGTTCTTCTTTGTTTTGCAGATGCACCTAGTGGTCATGGTGTCGATGACGTCTTGCGTGGTGCGGTTGTTGATGTTCTGGCTCAACCACTTGTTCATGGCGATGACGAGCTTGATGTTCCCCATTGTGGTGGTGGGGTTCTCCATGATGAGAATGGGAGCGCGAGGAGTTGCCATGATGACTTGAGGAGCGCGCGCGAGACGAATTGACGAGCTTGAATGTTGTCCATGACGGTTGCCAAGGTTGGCAATAGCTTGGTGCGGAGCATGGAATTGAGCATTGTGCTCCACTTGGCGTTGTCGGTCACGGTAGTTGAATTCTCGAAAAGTTTCATCAAGCCGGTTCTCAAGCCTCTCAAATTGGGCATTGAATTCTTGGCGTTGCACCCATAAGTTGTGGCGCATGGCAAAACCATCTTGGTTGTTGAAGTTGCCATCTCCACTTTCTCCGCTTTCCCTAGACATGTTATTTGACCACAAGTGAAACAAGGGTGGTATTGGTGGTATGGTATGTGCTACCTTGCCTCACCAAGTCCAAAATTGGAAATGTTGTTCTTGCCGAGAGCAAAGCGAATACACAAGACACACACACACAAAGGCCTATGGTGGATGGGTAGGAAAGTGGATAGCAAATGGAACAACCAAACGAAAAGGTTATTGTCAAAAGTGGGTAAAATCCAACAAAAACAAAGTCAAAGGAAAAGGTCAAAAGGGTGATGAGAACCTACGACTATACACACACGGTGGAGATTAATGTGGCTAACAAGACTATGAAAATGAGCAACGAACAAAATTGGTCCTAACAAAGACTAATGCTCGGTGTCGTGCCAACACTAGGAGAGACCATAGCCCGTTTGTCAAAAGATGGATAAGCAACGGATTTGTACGCTTGCCTTGCTCTTGCTCGCTCTCTTGCTTAGAAGCTTTGGACTCTCTTTTGTATTGGTATCTTTCTCTTTTTCTTTTGCTTAGAAGCTTTTTTTGTACCACTTTCTTTGTTATGCTATGGAGTCAAGTTTGTGCTATTGCCTCTACACTATGACTTATGCAAGAGCAAGCGCAGAATGCGTCGGTAAACACAAGATGGGCTACTCTCGATAGGTTAGGTAACACACATAGGAAGAAGGGGTTAACAAGGGTGGTGCAAGTTATACCTTATGGTGATGTCGCACTTGCAACCATTGGTGGAGGGATGGTTCGAGTTCCGTGGTGTCGATGTCGAGTGCGGGGTGTTGCAAAATCTTTTGTTAGTTGACAGACACGCACACGAAAAACAAACGTCAAAAGGAAATCAGTCAAAAAAGTAAAAGGGGGTTAAAAATTTTGTCAAGGCCGGAGACTCCAGTGTTGATGGTCCGGACACTTCGGTGTAGGCTAGAGACTTCGGTCTTGCGGTCTGGAAACTCTGGTCTGGGCAGGAGACTCGGTCTGCTAATTCGGAAACTCTGGTTTGGAGGCAGCGCGAAGAAACACCTCGTGTTCTTGAACGGAAATTCGGCCCTTAAACCCTGAAATCCAGAAAATTTTGACCAAATTGGGATGGGAAACGCAGGGCACAAGTAGACCAACTCCAAAGACAAGTTTCTATTGGACTAAAACCACAATCAACTCACCAAAACGAGAGATCGATCCAAAAGCAATTTGGGGCTATATTTTTGGTATTTTTTCAGTTTATGGTGGACATCGAAGCGCGAAGTCAAATCCGTGGCAACCAAAAGCTGCTGATACCAGTTGTTATGGGTCTCCTTGTGGATTTACCCTTGGAGTGGCCCGATCTTCATGGATTTGAGGCGGAAGGGAGGGAAAACACGATGAACACAACTCTAATGCAAGGTAAAAATACAAGCACACGCCAAATCACATCCAATTGGATTTGCTCCCATTGGTTCGAACAACCAATCCAATAGAATCCTCGGCGAGAGACCTTGCGGTAGAATCACCAAAGGAGAGATCGGCAAGCGTACGGTTGAATCCAAACCAAGGAGAGAGTAGCAACCAAGTAGAATCCCAAAGGGGAGAGACCAAGCACTACTAGAATCCTTGATAGGGAGAGACCAAACACTTGAGGAGGGTCTTGATAACTTTGAGAAGGGCACCGACTCCAAGGCCTTGTACAACTCATATATTTACTATTGAGAGGGGGTTCCCATCTAGGGTTAGGCACATGCCTTAATTCATCATCATCTCTAGGGTTTCAAGGAGGGGGTGAGGGCATATATATAGGCCAGCCACGAGCTAGGGGTAAAACAGGCATCAACAGGAAGTTTGGGGCGTTACATGGGCTAAGCCCAACTTGAGGTGCGCATGCCCACGTTGCTCGGTCCGGAGATTCCGGTGTAGCGGTCCGAAGACTCCAGACTGGACCAGAGACTTCGGTCAACCTCCGGAGGGGGTCACTGACTGTCCCAGGCACTGGTTCGGGGCTCTGTCAGGAGATGGGCCAGAGACTCCGGTGTGGTAGACCGGAGACTCCGGTCGGCCGGTGCGGAGACTCTGGTCCTGCTTCAGCGGCTTCTTGCGTCTTATCTTCCAGGCCTCTTGCTTGGGTGTCTTGGCTCCAGGGCCATCCTTGCGGCATCTTCTTGGCATCTTGTTCATGGACCTAGTCACATCATAGGCATTTGTCTCAAGTAGGATTCCATTCGCATAATAACCAACAAAAGGCAAAGCATGGAAGGAGTTCACCTTTGGAGTGATGATTAGCATGGCATGATGATGCAGCCCGTCCTACGGACGCTCCTACATCTACACCAACAAATCCCCCAAGTGCACCCATGACTCGTGCCCGAGCCAAACTCCTACAAGCTAAGGTGAACTCGCCCCTCTCCTCGTGCCAATTTGATACCTCCTTGGATGGTGTGCTAATTCATGCAACTACACTATGCACCATCAGGTACGAAGCCTCGACTCATCACCAAGCAACCAAGGATGGAGAACAAAGAGAGGCGTGAAGGGGAGCTAGAGTTGCTCGGAGTCTCGATCTGCGCATGAGTCTTCGTTCCTCCAAAGTCTTGACCTGAAGACACGGAGTCTCGGCCCCACCTCGGTCTACCCTAGAACCATGGACAATCTGAAGGCCCCTCCGGAGGCTAGTCTGGAGACCGACCGGAATCTCCGGTCCAAACCGGAGTCTCCGGACCACCACACCGGAGTCTCCGGTCCGACCGTCGCCAGGCATGAAAAGGCCTTTGGGCCTGAGGCCCATGTACCCCTTAGTCCGTCCAGAACTTGCCTTTTATTCCTAAAGTACCCCTGTTTAAGTGGCTGGCCTATATATAGTCCCCCACCTCCTTTGTAAACCCTAGGCATGATATTGGAATTAGTGGAAACCCCTTTGTGGATCTATCTAGTTCTTGCCTCATGCTCCTTGACCAAGGAGCACCAATATCACCAAACCTCGTTGGAGTTTGCATCGTGCCTCCGCGTTGTACAAGGCGTTGGCATCGGTGTCCCTTTGCCAAGACGTCAAGATCTCACCGAGTCTCCCATCTCTCCGTGTCGGTTCGAGAGAGAGTCCTCCGCCCGACGCCGATCCTAGGGATTGCGCCGGACCGGTTACCGCCGGCGTGAGCTATTGGTGTGTATCGTGGTTTTGTGTGTGTGTGTTCATCGCGTTCTTCGTGCGTGCGTTCGTCGTGTTCATCCCCTCCTCCTTCCCCCGCACTTCATCCTCGATTTGAAAGGGAATCGTGAAAGATCGAGCCACCCTAGAGGTTTGCCCTCAACACATGATGTGGACCAAAGGTGGTTTCCGTATGTTGGGCTACATCACTAAACCCTAAAACTAGTGCGCCCCATCTATTTATGAGTATGGGGGTGCGGCGGCTAAGCGGGTGACCGAGTGTTCCCACCCAACTAGGGTACAAACCGACCTAAAATTGGGTTCGGCTCAGGGTTCTGCCGTGGCAGAGTTTGGGCTTGTTTCTCTGCCGTGGCAGCCTGCCGTGGCAGAAAAGGACTCTATTTCTATGCCGCGGCAGCCTGCCGTGGCAGGAAAACGTGTCGTTTCTCTGCCGCGGCAGAGATCCTGCCATGTGTTGATCTTCTTCATGCTAGCTCTTTGCACTTCCTCCCTCTCCTCCCTCGCGCATTCTTCATTGATCAACATGACATACTCCATATGCTTCAACTCCTCACTCCATGCTATGCCTTTTTCTCCCATGTACCTGATTGTAAAATAGCACAAAGACTTAGGCAGTATAAAGTTCTTATAAATGAAAGCATCATGGTCAACTAGGAATGAATTCACCTGATAGTCATTATTGATTTGACTCAATATTTCCTTCCAGTTCAAGCAGTCAGAATCATCATAATCCCTGTATATATCCTCATCACACGCACTTTGCATGACTGCTCAAAGAAGACGACAGAACAAGAGCCTGACGAGGCAAGATTGACCAAAGGTGGGCTAATGCAGCCTGGCAAGGTGAGTTTCTCTCTTTCACTTATTTTTATTTACTAAAACATTTCCTTTTGATATGGATCAACGTGATCCGAAAGGGTTTAGGCCCGATCTTTCACGACGATCAACAGATAAACAGTAGCAAAGATACAAAGGAGATCCGATTTGTTTACACAAACCCTAAACCTCTAGGGTGGCCTGAACTTTCACGATTCCCTTTCAAATCGAGGATGGAGTGCAAGGAGAGGAGGGGAGGATGAACACGACGAACGCACGCACGAAGAACACGATGAACACACACACACAAAACCACGATACACACCAATAGCTCACGCCGGCGGTGATCGGTCCGGCGCAATCCCTAGGATCGGCGTCGGGCGGAGGACTCTCCCTCGAACCGGCACGGCGAGATGGGAGACTCGGTGAGATCTTGACGTCTTGGCAAAGGGACACCGATGCCAAGGCGTGTACAACGTGGAGGCACGATGCAAACTCCAACGAGGTTTGGGGATATTGGTGCTCCTTGGTCAAGGAGCATGAGACAAGAACTAGATAGATCCACAAAGGGGTTTCCACTAATTCCAATATCATGCCTAGGGTTTACAATGGAGGTGGGGGACTATATATAGGCCAGCCACTTAAACAGGGGTACTTTAGGAATAAAAGACAAGTTCTGGACGGGCTAAGGGCTACATGGGCCGTAGGCCCAAAGGCCTTTTCATGCCTGGCGACGATCGAACCGGAGACTCCGGTGTGGTAGACCGGAGACTCCGGTCTGGACCGGAGATTCCGGTAGGTCTCTAGACCGGCCTTTGGAGGGGCCTTCAGATTGTCCCAGGGCCCGGTTCTGGGGGCAGACTGGAGGTGGGGCCGGAGACTCCGGTGTCTTCAGGCCGGAAACTTGGGTGGACCGGAGATTCCGGTGTGCGTAGAACGGAGACTCCGGTCTGAGCAGCTCCAGCGGCTCCTGCTTCACGCTCTACTCCTTGTTCTCCATCCTTGGGTGCTTGGTGATGAGTCGAGGCTTCGTACCTGATGATGCATAGTGTAGTTGCATGAAGTAGCACACCATCCAAGGAGGTATCAAATTGGAACGAGGAGAGGAGCGAGTTCACCTTAGCTTGTAGGAGTTTGGCTCAGGCACGATTCATGGGTCCTCTTGGGGGACTTGTTGGTGTAGATGTAGGAGCGTCCGTAGGACGGGCTGCATCAGCTCCCCCCCTTCGGAAAGAGTCGTCCTCGACTCTTCATGATTATCATCTTGAACATCTCCATGGTAGGGTGAGAGATCCTTGACATTGAATGTATTGCTTGCAAGGTACTTGGAGGTCAGTATGTCGATGATGTAGGCGTTGTTGTTGATTCTTTTGAGGACCTTGAAGGAACCATCTCCTCTTGGCTTGATCTTGGAGTCACGTTCCTTGGGGAATCAGTCTTTGCTTAGGTGTATCCACACAAGGTCACCTTCTTCAAATATCATCTCCTTCTTGTCCTTGTTTAACCTTGAAGCTTGGCGAAGGACTTGTTGTTCGATAGTAGCTCTTGTTTCTTCATGAAGTTTCTTCATAGCATATGCGTGTTTCTCGACGTCCATGTTTGTTCGCTCATGGAGAGGTAGTGGTAGGATGTCAAGTGCGGTGAGGGGCTCGAAACAATAGACGATCATGAATGGAATCATCTTGGTTGTTGAGTGCTTGGCTCGATTGTAGGTGAACTCGGTGTGTGGAATGCATTCCTCCCAATCCTTCAGGTTTTTCTTGATCAACACACGAAGGAGAGTTTCGAGGCTTCGGTTGACAACTTCGGTTTGGCCATCAGTTTGAGGATGCGATGCGGATGAAAAGATGAGCTTGACGCCGAGCTTGGCCATGAGGGTCTTCCATAAGTAGCTCATGAATTTGACGTCGCGGTCGGAGACGATTATCCTTGACACACCGTGAAGACGGAGGATTTCCCTGAAAAACAGATTTGCAACATGTGAAGCATCGTCGGTCTTATGGCACGGTATGAAGTGTGCCATTTTGGAAAAAACGATCCACAACAACAAATATAGAATCATGACCATGCTTAGATCTAGGCAATCCTAACACGAAATCCATGCTAATGTCGGACCAAGGGGTATGAGGAATAGGCAATGGCATATAAAGACCATAAGGGTTAGCTTGCGACTTAGCTTGAACACATGTCGTGCATCGTTGAACGTAGCGCTCCACGTCACGCTTCCTCTTGGGCCAAAAGTAGTGATTGGAGAGCATGTCCAATGTCTCGTCATGGCCAAAGTGACCCATGAGGCCTCCACCATGAGATTCTTGGAGAAGCAAAAGTTGAAGCGACGACTTCGGAATGCATAGCTTGTTTTGTTTAAATAGAAAGCCCTCGTGCAAATAGAAATCATCAACTCCTTTGTCATTGGAGAACTTTGTGAAAATTGGTTCAAAGAACGAATCGGAAGCATACAAAGATTTTATTTCCTCAAGACCCAACACGTTGATTTCAAGTCTCGTAAGAATGCTTGGGAGTTTGCGAGACAAAGCGTCCGCAACTACATTATCTTTGCCCTTCTTATACTTGACAATGTACGGAAAAGACTCCATGAACTCAACCAACTTAGCGTGTCTCTTGCTCAAGTTAGCTTGGCCTTTGAGACATTTCAATGACTCGTGGTCGGAATGTATGATAAATTCCTTGGGAAAAAGGTAGTGTTGCCAAACTTGAAGGACACGAACTAAGGCAAAAAGCTCTTTATCATAAATCGGATAGTTAAGGCGAGCACCATCAAGTTTCTCGCTATGGTCCGCTATAGGACGTCCATTTTGCATAAGGACTCCTCCAATGCCAATACCACTAGCATCACACTCTATCTCAAAAGTTTTTGTGAATTCCGGTAAAGCCAGAAGAGGTGCTTCGGTGAGCCTCTTTTTAAGTTCGTCAAAAGCTTTTTGTTGTGCTTTGCCCCACACGAAGGTGACATTCTTTTTGGTCAACTCATTAAGGGGCAAGCAATGGTTGAAAAGTCTTTCACAAAGCAACGATAGAAACTGGCCAACCCATGAAAACTTCAGAGTTCACTCACATTTGTTGGGATGGGCCAATCTCGTATGTCCTTTACCTTGGAAACATCAACTTCAATTCCCTTCGAAGAAACGACAAATCCAAGAAAAATCAACTTGTCTTTAGCAAAAGTGCACTTGGGAAGATTAGCATAAAGCTTTTCATGTCGAAGGATTTGCAAAACTTCCTTGACATGTGTTATATGGTCCTCAAGTGATTTGCTATAAACAAGAATATCATCGAAATAGACAACAACACTTTTTCCAATGAGAGAACGCAAGATATGATTCATTAGGCGCATGAAGGTGGATGGGGCATTCGACAAACCAAAGGGCATAACCAACCATTCATAGAGACCAAGTTTGGTCTTGAAGGCGGTTTTCCACTCATCACCTTCAGCCATGCGTATTTGATGGTAACCACTACGAAGATCAATTTTCGAAAAAATAGTGGCTCCACACAACTCATCAATCATGTCATCGAGACATGGTATGGGATGTCGATAATGCACGGTGATAGCATTGATTGGACGGCAGTCCATGCATAACCGTAACGTATCATCCGTCTTTGGAACAAGAATCACGGGTACGGCACTTGGACTAGTGCTAACTTGGATCAAACCTTTGGAGACGAGTTGGTTGATTTGACGTTCGATCTCCTTCGTCTCCTTCGGGTTCGTGCGGTAGGCGGCGCGGTTTGGAAGAGGTGCGCCGGGGATGAGGTCAATGCGATGTTCGATGCCGCAAAGAGGTGGTAGTCCATGTGGGAGTTCTTCGGGGAACTCATCCTTGAATTCCTGCAAAACAGTCATCAAAGATAGAGAAACATTGGTTAATTCATTAGTTCCTTGCGCTAATCCCTTGCAAAGGAGGACATAGTGCAAGATGGATGGGTTGTTTTGAACATCTCACATCTCACTTTTGGTGGCAAGGAGAACACTCTTAGTTTTTCCACTCGAGTTTGGCTTGTGGCTCTCACTCACTATGAGGTGGTTCTCTCTCTCACCGCTCTTCTCACAAGTAGGTGTCGTGCTTTGCGCCCTCGCTAAAGCCTTTGCATTGTCCGCAATTATTTGGCTAGGAGTCATCGGTTGCAAAACACATGTTTTGATGAGCCATTTGAAGGTGTATACATTGGTGCGACCGTCATGTTGAGCAGCCTTGTCAAATTGCCACAGTCGACCCAGAAGCATGTGGCAAATTGTCATAGGAACCACATCACACTCCACCGTATCTTTGTAAGGACCAATGGTGAAGGATACCGATACGGTATGCTTGATCTTCACGGACCCTTGGTCACTCAGCCATTGCACATGGTAGGGGTGCTTGTGCGAATGGAGGGTGAGGTTGAGCTTCTCACACAACTCGGTGCTAGCAAGGTTGTTGCAACTCCCTCCGTCAATGACCACCTTGATAGATTTGCCATTGATGCCGGCTTGTGTTTGGAAGATATTGGAGCGTTGGTCTTCATGCTATTGTGCTTGAGTGGTCAAGATCCTTGTGACGACAAGTGATGGACTTGCTTCATGTTCACACATGAGGAGTTCTTGATCATCTTCCACTCGTTGCCTTGCCATTGCTTCCTTGACACGGGCATCAAACTCATCTTCACTCAAGTACTCTTCATCACCATTGTCATGGATGAACAAGACTTTCTTGTTTCCACATTCGGCTGACTTGTGTCCTTTGCCTCCACACTTGTAGCATTCACCGTTGAAAGGTGTATCACTCTTTGCTTGCTTGCCACTTGGGGGCAGTTTTTCTTGAGGGAGTGTGGGCTTGAAGAAAGGCTTGGGGGTACTTGAGGAGCTTCCATTGAAAGTTGTTGGTGTAGGGGTTGAAGCTTGCTTGTAGGTGAAGTACGTCTTGGGCTTGTTCTACTTGATATCCTCTTGCACTTGACGTTCAGCCTTTGTTGTGATGTGCACAAGCTCAACCATGGTGTTGTATGTTTGGAACTCGACGATGCGCTTGATTGGGTGATTTAATAAGGAAACGTGCCATTGTTTGCTCCATGCATTCATCAATATTGGCATGAATCAAGTTGAGTTCCATTTTCTTGAAGTACTCTTCCACGGGCTTTGTCCCTTGACGAAGCGCTTGAAGGTTGTTAAAGAGGTCACGCGCGTAGTGCGCGGGGACAAACCGGGATCTCATGTGAGCCTTCATGTCATGCCAAGTTGTGATTGGCGGCTCTTGTCTTGCATCACGAGCAACTTGAACTTGTTCCCACCAAAGGTTGGCATAATCATCAAACTCAAGCGAAGCCATGGCGACCATCTTCTCGTTGCTATAGTTGTGCATGCGGAAGATCTTGTCGACTTTGAGTGCCCATGAGAGGTATTCTTCGGGGTCATTGGATCCAGTAAAATTGGGCATTGTGAACTTGATCTTGCCAAAAGATTCTTCATCGTTGCGGTCATTGCGACGAGCTTGGTGACCTTGTTGATGATCTTGTAGTTGGGGAGGTGGAACTTGGTTCTCGCGTCCTTGTTGCGGAGCTTGCTCTTGATATTGTTGTTGAGGAGCTTGCTCTTGGCGCGGTTGTTGACGTGGTTGAGGCGTTTGGACCTCATGGTGGCGAGGGTGTGCAGCTTCTTAACGCGGTTAACGACGAAGGGGAGGCTCATTCCTCGGTTGGTGATGTTGGTTAGGGACATAGGCCTCACGGCGAAGATCATGGTCGTGAGCCTCTTGACGTGGTGGGCGTCGCTCAACTTGTATCACTTGACGCTCCAAGTTTTGTTGTGGTGGAGTAGGCGCCTCGTGATGACCATGGTGTCATTGCGGACGTTCATGACATTGATGACGAGGAGGAGGATTTTGGAGAGCTTCACGTCGATGACGAGCTTGATTCTCCAAGTTGGAGTCATCACTTGTTGTGTCAAGTATGTGTCACGGTCGGTGGTGGTAGACTTGCGGTTGCACTTGCGGTTCTTCTTGTGGTTGCTCTTGTTGGATCACTAATGCCCTTGCGTGATGACGGTGTGCTTCTTGCCTTGAAGAGAAATCACCATCATAGCTTGACGTTGCGGCGTGCCGTGGGGAAGGTACATAGTTCGAAGAACTTCCATCTTCAACCACGGGGGCATCATTGCGTCTTGGAGCACTTGGTTGAAGATCTTGTTGAGGAGGAGCATGACGACGCGATGAGCTTGAAGAGCTTGATGCGCGTGAACGTGGCCTTGCCATACCGTCGATGAGGCGTCAAAGATTGTCATTTGTTTCGGCAACGGAGCATTGTAGCGCTTCATTTTGGTGGCCGAATTTGTGATGCATTGCGTGGATTTGTCGTTCGAGGCCATCGAAGCGGTTGTCGATGTTCTTGAACTCGGCTTGCGTCTCCCCAAATTGTTCATCTTGTCGCGTCTCAAGGGCTTGGCAACGTTCACGGAACTCTTGCCGAACGATGAAGTGACTTGCGCACGTCATGTACGGTCCTTGATATTCTTCTTGGGGAGGTGGTTGGCTCGACTCACCGTGCCTATCCATCATGCAAAGCACACAAGTATTGTATATGGAAGTGGAATATGGTGGTGTTAGCCTTGTACCTCACCTTGGTGATTGCACCAAACTAGAAACCACAAGTGAGAGCTATAAGCGTGCAAAGTGGAATTGCAAATAAAAACTCACACTAAAGAAATAACTAACTCTCAAAAGCTTGTTGGTGGTAGGTTAGGATTGTGGAAAGCCAAAGAACCAAGCAAAAGAAAAGGGATAGTCAAATGTGGGTAAAATCCAACAAAACTCAAGTCAAAGGCGAAGGTCAACAACTCAAAGGGGTGACGGGAACCTACGACTATATACACACACGTGGAGATAGTTGGGATTGACACGACTATGAAAATGAACAAACAAAATGTCCTAACAAAGACTAAGCTCGTTGTCGTGCCAATGCAAGGAGAGATCATGGCTCGTTTGCAAAGAGGAAAAATGAGCAACGGATTTGTGCACTTGTCTTGGGCTCTCTTCTTTCTCTCTTGCTTATAAGCTTTGAGACTCTCTTTGGCAAAGGGAGACTATTTTTCTTTTGCTTTTTCTTTGTATCTATTTCTTTATTTTGTATATAATTTTTTTTGCTCTCCCTTGATGCTAGCTAGTCACACTTGATATTGCTCTTGCACTCTCACTATCCAAGGACAAATGCACAATGCTCAAGCAAACACAAGATGAGCCACTCTCATAGGATAGGTACACACAAAGGAAGATAGGGCTTAACAAGGTGACGCAAGTTATACCTTCGTTGGTGATGATGAACTTGGCGTCGGTGGTGCGGAATGATGTTCGTGGGCCCTGGTGTCGGTGAGCACGGGTGTTGTCGATCTAGAAGCTTCTTGTTAGTTGACGACATGCACACGGGCACAAACAAACAAGAGGAAATTAGCCAAAGCAAGATTAGAGACAAAACTGTCAAAATCAGGCGTCAGGCCAGAGACTCCTGAGTTTCAGGCCGGAAACTCCGGTCCAGGCCGGAGACTCCGGTGTTGGTAGACCAGAGACTCCGGTGTGCAGGCCAGAGACTCCGGTGTGCAGGCCGGAGACTCCGGTCTGGAGTCAGATCGCGAACTGCTCGTGTTCTTGAGCGGAAATCTACGCCTTGGGTCCTCAAATCCGCGAAAAATTGGCCAAATTGGGCTGGGAAAATGCAGGATAAAGCTGTACCAACACCTAAGACAAGGTTTGGTCAGATCAAAACCACAAATAACACTCCAAATCAAGAGATCGATCCAAAGGCAAATTTGGGCTGTTTTTTGGGGATTTTCGAATTTTTGGTGGATAGAAGAAAAATTTGTGGGGGAAATCGTGAGCAACGAAGCTCTTGATACCAATATGTTGAGGGCAAACCTCTAGAGTGGCCCGATCTTTCACGATTCCCTTTAAAATCGAGGATAGAGTGCGGGGAGAGGAGGGGAGAATGCACACGACGAATGCACGCACGAAGAACGCGATGAAAACACACACACACAAAACCACGATACACACCAATAGCTCACTCCGACGGTGACCGGTCTGACGCAATCCGTAGGTTCGGCGTCGGGCGGAGGACTCTCTCTCGAACCGGCATGGCGAGATGGTAGACTCGGTGAGATCTTGACGTCTTGGCAAAGGGACACCGATGCCAAGGCCTTGTACAACACGGAGGCACGATGCAAAGTCCAATGAGGTTTGGGGATATTGGTGCTCCTTGGTCAAGGAGCATGAGGAAAGTACTAGATAGATCCACAAAGGGGTTTCCACTAATTCCAATATCATGCCTAGGGTTTACAATGGAGGCGGGGGACTATATATAGGCCAGCCACTTAAACAGGGGTACTTTAGGAATAAAAGACAAGTTCTGGATGGACTAAGGGGTACATGGGCCACAGGCCCAAAGGCCATTTCATGCCTGGCGACGGTCGGACCGGAGATTCCGGTCGGTCTCCGGAGTGGCCTTCAGATTGTCCCAGGGCCCGGTTCCAGGGGCAGACCGGAGGTGGGGCTGGAGACTCCGGTGTCTTGAGGCCGGAGACTTGGGTGGACCGGAGACTCTGGTGTGCGCAGACCGGAGACTCCGGTCTGAGCAGCTCCAGCGGCTCCTGCTTCACGCTCTGCTCCTTGTTCTCCATCCTTGGGTGCTTGGTGATGAGTCGAGGCTTCATACCTGATGATGAATAGTGTAGTTGCATGAAGTAGCACACCATCCTAGGAGGTATCAAATTGGCATGAGTGAGTTTACCTTAGCTTGTAGGAGTTTGGTTCGGGAACGAGTCATGGGTCCTCTTAGGGGACTTGTTGGTGTAGATATAGGAGCGTCCCTAGGACGGGTTGCATCAAAAACTCTGTTCGGTACACGGCAGAAAAAAAATCCAGACTCCAATCCTACTAGTTTTATATTCAGGCCTGCACACCACGCACGTAAGGAGATTAACATGCAGAAAACAACACGGTGGAAAACAGCACGGTGGAGATTAATCCGTGAAAGACTCCAATCTGACTACTTTCATGGGGCAGAAACAAAACGTGGCCGGGAGCAGCTAGCGATCGAGGCTACACGGCCAGGCGACGAAGCGGATGGGCCAGCCCATGCTGGAGCACAGACGTTTCTGTGGTCGAGCGAGCGATCACGGCAGGGTAGGCGCGCGCACGGAGCGATCGGTAATTTTTTTTTCTCTCGGCAGCGATCGGATCTGAGCAGGACTCCCGGAAACCGATCTAACTCGCAGCTTGGAGCGATCGGAAACCACGGACTTGGATTCCAATCCCGATGGCCACTAACGAAGACAACAAAAACCGGAACGGAATCCACCAGCTCTTACTGATCTGAACACTGTCGTGAAGTCGAATAATCCGTAGATCAAAAGGACTGGTGTGTTGACTTGACGTCTCCGACAGCAATATTCTTCAGCAGATCAAACTTCCGGATGATAAAAGGCAGCAAAAAAAACTCCACAACAGATCTTCTAGTCCTCAAAAGAAAACCAGCAGATAAATCTCAGCAGAAAATCGCCGTAAGAAATCCGACAAATCTGATACCAAGATGATACGGATCAACGTGATCCAAAAGGATTTAGGCCCAATCTTTCACGATGATAAACAGATAAACAGTAGCAAAGATACAAAGGAGATCCGATCTGTTTACACAAACCGTAAATCCTAGCAATCAGCGTTGAGAAGATGATCAACTCCATGCAAGCGGCAACAGACCCTCGCGGATCAGCAAGCAAACTCACACATGATATTGGTGTCCCCCGACATGGGACTTTTTCTATATTCTCAACTCAAAATAATTTTCCACTCCCTTTACAACGGTGCACACCCCTGACTTTTTATAGTAGCCGACTCAACTTGACTTGCAAGAAAGAAACCAACTAGAAAATAAAAACAACTTGACGCGGACCCTCTTTTTCTAAACAGAAAATAAAACAATACACTCAAATAAAAAGACTCTTTTTTAGGCGTGCCTCCATCTTCAACATGCTGCTAGGTGGCCCCCAACCAGACTGCTTCAAAGACATCATGCTCCACCAATATTGGACTCCAATTGCCTCCCTGATATTTTCCTTGCGGGATAAAAACAAAAACAAAAACTTTGTCTTGATAGTAGTAGCAACAACATAATCAGGGATAGCACAATAGGCACTATCACACATGGGAGACGCCACATCACCTTTATTTGTTTTGCTTGCTTTTATCCAATTTCAACCAAGCAACTGATTTCAAAACCCTTCGAAACTTTCTGATATGGGGTGGCCTGATCTTCTCAGCAAGCTCTTGTCAATGATATGGTGGATGATAGATAACTAGTGCGTAGCTATGATCTCTCCCGCTCGATCCCTGATGCGGGCAATGCATCTCGAACCTTGTAGGATATTCACAACACCACACTCTTGCATGCAGCCGTGACTATTTAACGGTAGTATGCAATCTACTAATTCCCAATGGAACAACAGATCACACTCAATTATAGTTGTAGAATTCGAACACAGGGTAATTCCAGAGGTTCTATGAAAGAAACAACTCCAAAATATTTTAACTTGGTCTCCACCTAAAACTAGTGCGCCCCATCTATTTATGAGTCTAGGGGTGCGACGGCTAAGGGGGTGACCGAGTTGGTCCCACCCAACTAGGGTACAAATCGACACAAAATTGGGTCCGACTCAGAGTTCTACCGTGGCAGAATTTGGGCCCGTTTCTCTGTCGCAGCAGCCTGCCATGGCAGAAAAGGACTCTGTTTCTGTGCCGTGGCAGAAAAATGCATCGTTTCTCTACCGCGGCAGAGATCCTGCCATGTGTTGATCTTCTTCTTGGTAGCTCCTTGCACTTCCTCCCTCTCCTCCCTCGCGCATTCTTCATTGATCAACATGCCATACTCCATATGCTCCAGCTCCTCGCTCCGTGCTACGCCTTCTTCTCCCATGTACCTGATCATACAATAGCACAAAGACTTAGGCAATATAAAGTTCTTATAAATGAAAGCATCATGGTCAACTAGGAATGAATTCACCTGATAGTCGTTATTGATTTGACTCAATATTTCCTTCCAGTTCAAGCAATCAAAATCATCATAATCCTTGTATATATCCTCATCATCCTCCCTTTCTTCATAAAAAGTCATCCACGGCTTTGGGTAAGCTAAAAGTGGTAGAAACAAAAAGAACAACATGTACGCAAAGTATATGTATATATAACATGTTGTATTATTGTTGTTCACATGAAAAGTATGTCCAATATACATCAAGCAACTTATATTGCAGGTATAAGTGAAGTACAAAGAATCATGATCATGGTGAAAAACAACTAAATAGATAATCTTGTTCTTCAATATTAAATTTAGTTTTCTTAAAGAAGATCTATGATCAAATTTGTGGACAAGATCAAATCAATTCAAAATGTGTGAAAACTAAATTGATTCACACCATGCTTCAACTGCGCTACTCTGATTATTATGAACATGATAATGTTGTCTAGTATGGAAGATGCAACTCAATTTGCAAATATAAGTGAAGTATAGAGCAGTAGCACAGCCGGACAAAGACTTTTGGGACAAACACAATGGATATGAAAACTTGGATTCTATTCCAGCAAGAATACAACGATCCAACATAGGTAAAATTACTTGTGTTGGCTGCATTATATTAACTAGATCTGACTTTGGTTTCATACTATCACAAATTTTAGCATATGTCCCACAACACAAAGTCATCGACACACAACATGTATGGCTGAAAACAACATGTTTCAGTTCAGCGATTCTATCACAAGTAATGCATATGTGATCCACAAGAAAAAAATCATCCATGCTATATTCACCAATTAGATTGAAAGTGAAACAAGGAGAATATGTGCTAGAATCTAGACATGAAATTTCAGAAATTTTGTCCATAGCACAACTCATACTCATAGGTTCATTTAGCATGATGGAATACACAATATCAGCAGGTGGTATTCTAGCTAGCATTTCCTTATGTGTTATCAGTACCACATGATCAAAATTTGAATTTGGTAAACTATCACATGGTGCTGAAACAGTAGTGCAAGGCAAATCACAAGGAGGCTTCAGTAAAGGAATAGCCTCACAATATGTCGCACATGTTGGCTGAAGCTCCAAATCAGTACCAATGTCATCAACAATCTCCTCAGTTGTAGTAGGTACTAAAACATCCACAAGTGACAATGCACAGTCCAGTGATACATGTTGTAAAATAGACGGCTCCCTTTCTTCAAAAGCAACCTGGATATCACAAGAAACAACACTAGGAGTAGAGATGATTACATTAGTACAAACCTCATTTGTCTCATCAACTCTCACTCTCGGTTCTTCTACGACAGGATCAACATGTGGTTTTATGTTGTCGATGTTCTTGAACTCCGCTTGTGTCTCGCCAAATTGTTTATCTTGTCGCGTCTCAAGGGCTTGGCAACGTTCACGGAACTCTTGTCGGACGATGAAGTGACTTGCGTGCGTCATGTACGGTCCTTGTTCTTCTTCTTGGGGAGGTGGTTGGCTCGACTCACCGTGCCTATCCATTATGCAAAACACACAAGGATTGTATATCAAAGTGGAATATGGTGGTGTTAGCCTTGTACCTCACCTTGGGGATTGCACCGAACTAGAAACCACAAGTGAAAACTATTGGCTTGCAAAGTGAAAACGCAAGAAAAACTCACACTAAAGAAGGAAAGCTAAGACTCTCAAAGCTATGGGTGGAAGGTTAGGGTTGTGGAAAACCAAATGAAATGATCCAAAGAAAAGGTTATTGTAAAACATGGTAGAGAACCAAAAGATCAAAAGCAAATAGGACACGATCTACAAAACACTAGGATACACACACGTGGAGACGAATGTGGTTAGCACGACTATGAAAATGAGCTCAAATGGTCCTAACGAAGACTACGCTCGGTGATGGTTAACGCAAGGAGAGACCACAACTGCTCGTTAAAAGAGAAATAAGCAACAGATTTGCGCACTTGCCTCGGTTGCCCTCTTTTTCTCTCTTTTCTTACAAGCTTGAGACTCTCTTTGTATTGGGAGACTATGTTTCTTTCTATTTTTCTTTTGCTTTTATTTTTCTCTCTCTTTTTTTGATTCTTTTTCTCCCTTTCTATACTACTATGTTAACTCTTGTATTTGCTCTCACACTCTCACTTTCCAAGGACAAGTGCACAATGCTTAGGCAAACACAAGATGAGTTGCTCTCATAGGATAGATACACTCAAGGACGAAGGGTTAACAAGGTGGAACAAGTTATACCTTTGGTATGATGACTTGTTACCGGTGTTGGGGATGATGTTCGGTGTCGTGCTGTCAATGAGCGCGGTATGTGAATATTGTTGTGGAAGCTTGAAGTTAGTTTGGCGACACGCACACGAAACACGAACAACACAAGAGGAAAAAATGAACAAAATGGGCGAAACAGAACTTTCGGCGGCCAAACCGGCGGCACCGAGCCTGGCGCCGGAAATTCCAGTGGTTATTCCGGTTCGCCGGAACTATCGCCGAAATTTCCGGCGTCTGGGCCGGTCCGCCGAGCCTGGTGACGGTTTGAGTTCGTGACGAACTCCAAAAGCCAAATCGGTCAAAATGTTTAGAAATTTGTCTAAATTGGGCTGGGAAAAGGTTCTAGGAAGGTAGATCGGTACCTAATGCAATAGATCTATGGAACAAAACCACGAAAAACGCACCAAATCCAGAGATCGATCCGAAGGCAAATTTGGGGCTCTTTTTTGGGGATTTTCAAATTTTTGGTGGATAGAAGAAAAATTTGTGGGGAATTCGTGAGCAACGAAGCTCTTGATACCAATATGTTGAGGGCTAACCTCGAGGGTGGCCCGATCTTTCACAAATCCCTTGAAATCGAGGAGGAGGATGTGTGGGGGTGAGGGAGAGAGCGGAACCGTGAACTCACACACGAAGAACACGATGAACACACACACACCACGAAGACACGATACAAGCCAATTGCTCACGCCGGTGGCTACCGGTCTGGCGCAATCCCTAGGATTGGCGTCGGGCGGGGATCTCTCTCTCGAACCGGCACGGCGAGATGGGAGACTCGGTGAGATCTTGACGTCTAGGCAAAGGGACTCCAATGCCTAGGCCTTGTACAACATGGAGGCACGATGCAAACTCCAACGAGGTTTGTGATATTTGGTGCTCCTTTGTCAAAGGAGCATGAGGCAAGAACTAGATAGATCCACAAGGGGTTTCCACTAATTCCAAATATCATGCCTAGGGTTTACAATGGAGGTGGGGGACTATATATAGGCCAGCCACTAGTTCAGTACTTTAGGCATAAAAGGGTAAAACCGGACGAAATAGGAATATTCTCGGGCATCAAACCCATGTTGACTTTGAGACTGGACATTCCGGCAATAAGTCCGGTCGCGCCGGACTGGGTGCCGGAAATTCCGGTCCGCGCTGGTAATTCTGGTCGGCAACCGGAACCGTAGGCAGAGAAGCATTTTGGTCGATGCGGGTCTGTTTCGGCGTGCGCCGAAAGTTCTGGTCGATGGTCCGATCCGCCGGTTTGTGCGCCGGGATTTCCGATGAGAGTTCCGGTCCACCGAGCCTGGTGCTGGTTTGACCTGGGACTTTGTCTTGGGGTTGCTTGGCTCCTTCTCTTGGTGTTTCTTCATGTGGTTCATACCTGAGAATGCATAGAGTATAGGAATGAAGTAGCAAGCCATCCAAGGATGTATCGAGATCACATGAGGCAAGGAGTGAGTTCACCTTATGTTGAAGGAGCTTGGCTCGGGCACGGGTCATCGGTCCACTTGGGGGACTTGGTGGTGTAGATGTAGAAGCGTCCATAGGACGAGCTGCATCAAGTTCCTCCTATGATTGCTTGGGCTATGCACATCTGATACTTGTAGAATTCTGAGCAAAAGTTGTGAGTGCGCTATCTCATATAGTTATCTTGTATAGTTGTTGGCACAATGAAGAGACAAGTGAAAAAGAAAATAAAAAGGGAAAAATAGAAAAAAGAAGAAAAAGAAAGAAACAAGTGCTCATAGAATAGGAAGCGCAAGCTCAATGAACATCAAATAGGTGGTACTTTTGTGCATATCTTGTAGCCCGACAATTTATTGCAATCGAACTAGTGTCTCTCCCTGCAGTTGTGCGGCACGAGCTTATAGTATTCGCAAGGTAATCATTTGGTTCTTAGCTCACTTTTGCCATCGCACAAGTCCCATTTATCCCACCGTGTGCGTTTCCTTGTATATAATTCCTATATTGTTGATTGACTAGTTTTGCTTTGTGATCATCGTGGTTCTTTACTTGCCATTACAATATCTTGATTTCGGATTGTTCTTGGACATGCCACCTTCCATACCTATCCACCATAAGCTTTGTGTGTGTGTTTTTTAGTGGTTAGTTGGTTTTGGTGTTCTGCGTGAACTTCACTTTGCTTGGTTTTGATTGCTCTCAAGTGTTGCCACTTGCACGATACTATCTTCCAAGGTAGTAAGGTTTGGCGTTGCATCCCTAACCCCCTACCACTTCCATATACACCACTTGGTCTTGTGAATCATGTCTAGGGACTCCGGAACCGAGGATGATATCTATGAAGAATCCACGATGAGCCACCGTGCATATGCCTCCACAAGCATGGATGACATGATGGAGCACTACAACGACAATGGCTCCACATGCTTGGGTGATATGGAGTTCTACAACAACAATAACTCCCCAAGTATGGATGACTTCAAGGACAACAACGACAATCTCCTCAAGTTGCGTCGACCAAGACGGAGCTTCCACCTCAAGAGCAACAAGGTCCACCAACAAATGGACAACTTCAAGCGGCGACATGGACAACAACTTCACCAAAACCATGATCATGATGGCCAAGACTAATGATGCTTTGTGCTCATTACAACGCCTAACCAAGAAGAGTTCCAAGCCCAAGGAGCATCGTCGCGAGCGTCATGTGGATGACCAAGTGCGCCACCTACATCAACCTTTAGCAAGGCACGTGATATGGGGTGGCCTGATCTTCTCAGCAAGCTCTTGTCGATGGTATGGTGGATGATAGATAACTAGTGCGTAGCTATGATCTCTCCCGCTCGATCCCTGATGCCAGTGCAACAGATCTCGAACCTTGTAGGATATTCACAACACCACACTCTTGTGCACGCAGCCATGACCATGGACGGTAGTATGCAATCTACTAATTCCCAATGGAACAACAGATCACACTCAATTATAGTTGGTAGATTCGAACACAGGGTAATTCCAGAGGTTCTATGAAATAAACAACTCCAAAATATTTTAACGTGGTCTAAACCCTAACATGTGATGGCTACGGAGGTTTATATGAGGGCTGGGCCGTCCTCCCCTCTAAACGGGCCTAAAAACAGCCATAACTTGGCCCAAAATGACTCGGTTCGACTCAAACTGATACATACCGACCCATATATGGGTTCGGCCTTATTGGCACGCAGTCCAAACATCGTGGAATACCTCAAACATGTATTTCTTGGTGCTTCATCTCTCTCTCTTGCTCATACGTGATTTCCTCATTGCCTCCTAGTGCGCATGCCTCCCGCTCCTCCCTCGCACACTTGTTGATATTGGAAATCAGCGCTTGTCCTTCTTGCTGCAACTCTCCTCCTCCTCGCTCAACGCTTGTGTTATCAATAAACCCGATCATACAAAGATGCATAGACTTAGGTAGTATAAAGTTCTCATTAAGTAAAACATCAGGTTCAATTAGGAATGAATTCACCTGACAGTCATTATTGATTTGACTCAATATTTCCTTCCAACAGCAAATGTAATCATCATAATCCCAGTATATATCCTCATCATCCTCCCTTTCTTCATGAAAAGCCGTCCTCGACTTTAGGTAAGCTGAAAGTGGGAGAAACAAAAAGAACAATGTGTATGCAAAGTATATGTATTTATAACATGTTGTATTATTGTTGTTCACATGAAAAGTATGTCCAGTATACATCAAGCAACTTAAATTGCAGGTATAAGTGAAGTACAAAGAATCATGATCATGGTGAAAAACAACTAAATAGATAGTCATGTTCTTCAATATTAAATTCAGTTTTCTCAAAGAAGATCTATGATCAAATTTGTGAACAAGATCAAGCCAATTCAACATGTCTGAAAACCAAATTGAATCATGCCATGCTTCAACTACACTACTCTAATTATTATGAACATGATCATGTTGTCCAGTATGTAAAATGCAACTCAATTTGCAAATATAAGTGAAGTATAAAGCATTAGCACAACTAGACAATGAATTTTGGGACAAACACAACGAATATGAAAACTTGGGTTCTATTCTAGCAAGATTACAACGATCCAACATAGGTAAAATTACTTGTGTTGGATGCATTATATCAACTAGATCTGACTTTAGTTTCATATTATCACAAATTTTAGCATATATCCCATAAACACAAAGTCATTGACACACAACATGTATGGCTGAAAACAGCATGTTTCAGTTTAGCGATTCTATCACAAGTAATGCATATGTGATCCACAAGAAAATTTTCATGCATGCTATATTCACCAATCAGATTGAAAGTAAAACAAGGAGAATATGTGCTAGAATTCAGAAATGAAATTTCAGAAATCTTATCCACGGCACTACTTATACTCATAGGTTCATTTAGCATGATGGAATACACAATATCAACAGGTGGTATTCGAGCAAGTATTTCCTTATGTGTTATCAGTACCACATGATCAAAATTTGAATTTGGTAAACTATCACATGGTGCTGAAACAGTAGTGCAAGGCAAATCACAAGGAGGCTTCAGTAAAGGAATAAACTCACAATATGTCGCACATGTTGGCTGAAGCTCCAAATCAGTACCAATGTCATCAACAATCTCGACAGTTGTAGTAGGTACTAAAACATCCTCCACAAGTGATAATGCATAGTCCAGTGATACATGTTGTAAAATAGACGGCTCCCTTTCTTCAAAAGCAACCTGGATATCACAAGAAATAACACTAGGAGTAGAGATGATTACATTAGTAGAAACCTCATTTGTCTCATCAACTCTCACTCTCGGTTCTTCTACGATAGGATCAACATGTGGTTTTATATTGGGGGTTACAGGTACACATAGATTTTGACGCCTAATCTCCTGAAATTGCTTAATACGTGAACGTGCTAACCAGGTGTGTACCATTCCAAAAGACAGTAGGATCATAATACTCATTACTAAACACAACCTAGAATTGATTACACCACTTTGTTCCCAACATGATATGACAGGAGTTAAACGCTCTAGGAACGATAAAACAAGAAATCATCCTGCTAGGGCCATAAATGGTGAGCAGAACAGATGCAATCTGAGTAATTGGTAATGCATGACCAAAAGTTGCTAACATAAATGGGCATATTAATGCACTTGTACATTATTGTAGATTTTCAACAACCTCAACACTAACCAAATTTATGGAAGAACAAGTATCAATGGTAGTAGCAGCTTGTCTACCACTAATTTCTATGATGAAGTGGAAAAAACCCGAATTAGGCACCACTCCTGACTCCTCTTCCCAAAATGTGCTGTTGCAATAATATTGTAATGGAAAGGGATAATCAACTGCATCCTTGTTCTGCATCACATCAATACTACTAGAAGACATGATTAGTACATTAGTGCACAAAACAAAATCTGGTGGTGGAGCTCTCACAACTCACTCAAAACTGACAAGAAAGAAGATCTTACCGTTCCAAAGTGAATAGTGATGCTTGCCAATTCGAAATCAAAGACTAATGCACTGATGTGATGAAGTGAATATCAAAGGTATAGATAACGATCACAGGGCACACAGGTTATGTATGGTGGAGCTCTAGGTATGGTATCCTAACTACACCGCAAACAAGTCCTAGTGCTGATCGTACAAAACCCAAGAAACACACACGTGGAGATAAACGTGGCAATGCAACTATGAAAGGTGTTGCACTAGGCTGGAGAGACACTAGCAAAGCTCAAAGTAAACAGGCACAACATTTCTCAATCTACCGGTGCACAAAGATATCACTAGGCCTCTTGCTCAATTCTACTTTTCTTTTCTCTTTCTTTTGTATAGCTTCTTTTTCTTTTTGCTTTTTTTTTGCTATATTCTCTTTCTCTTTTTTTTAATATCACACACGACCAAAGTACAAAATGCAGCACCAAAACCCTACGAGCAGCCTATAAGAGCGGAAACTAGTCTCAACGGGAAAGTTCCTACACTTATGAAATAGAATGGATGTAGCTAAGGTTTGGAAAATTGCAAAATTTCACAATTTTTTTTATATGGCTGCCGCGGCAGAAAAACAGGGCAAAATTGTGCCGTGGCAGAGAATCTATACCTCATAGTAGAACGCGTACCGCGGCAGAAAAACAGCACGAAATCGTGCCACGGCAGCAAATCGGATCCGTGGTAGACACGGACTCGCGACAGAAAAACATGCGTTTTCTGTGCCACGGCAGAGTTGGCGGGATTTTTTTTTTGCAATTCCGACTTGCCAAGTAGTACACAACTAGGACTCTTTGCTTGGATTGGATCTGACTTGATGGTGGCGGAAACAATTGATGGGGAACTCTACTAGAACAACTAGAAAGCAAAAACAAATCTATGAAGAACAGATCTACGAAGAACAGATCTACAAAGAACATATCTAGATCTAGACTAAAAGAGGAACACGACCAGCAACTATTACTCGAATACAATGTAATCTAGGCTGTGGCAACTCTTTTTGTGGGGCTTTTTCTGTATAGGACGAAAAACACTGTCTAATCTATGGATGGATTATGGGTTCCTTACCGAGGCAACAAGGAAATCTGATACCAAGATGATATGGGGTGGCCCGATCTTCTCAGCAAGCTCTTGTCGAGGATATGGTGGATGATATATAACTAGTGCGTAGATATGATCTCTCCCGCTCGATCCCTGATGCCAGTGCAACAGATCTCGAACCTTGTAGGATATTCACAACACCACACTCTTGCGTACACAGCCGTGACCATGAATGGTAGTATGCAATCTACTAATTCCCAATGGAACAACAGATCACACTCAATTATAGTTGTAGAATTCGAACACAAGGTAATTCCAGAGGTTCTATGAAAGAATCAACTCCAAAATATTTTAACGTGGTCTCCACCTAAAACTAGTGCATCCCATCTATTTATGAGTCTGGGGGTGCGACGGCTAAGGGGGTGACCGAGTTGGTCCCACCCAACTAGGGTACAAACCGACCCAAAATTGGGTTCGTCTCAGAGTTCTGCCGTGGCAGAATTTGGGCCCGTTTCTCTACCGCGGCAGCCTGCCGTGGCAGAAAGACACGTTGTTTCTCTGCCACGGCAGAGATCCTGCCATGTGTTGATCTTCTTCTTGGTAGCTCCTTGCGCTTGCTCCCTCTCCTCACTCGAGCATTCTTCATTGATCAACACGCCATACTCCATATGCTTCAGCTCCTCGCTCCGTGCTACGCCTTCTTCTCCCATGTACCTGATCATATAATAGCACAAAGACTTAGGCAATATAAAGTTCTTATAAATGAAAGCATCATGGTCAACTAGGAATGAATTCACCTGATAGTCATTATTGATTTGACTCAATATTTCCTTCCAGTTCAAGCAGTCAAAATCATCATAATCCTTGTATATATCCTCATCACTTTCACACACTTTTGAACAGAGAGAGAGAGGCACTAAAATTGGAGGCAAGAGGAAACATTGAGAGGAAGGAGGATGCCCACATACATATGCATGGTGCAGTTGTGGATAGATACCAAAAGGAAGGTGCCATTGTTAGTAGATGGAAGGATTAAAGAGATGCCCTCAACTCATATTGGGCATGTAACAATATATCAAGATGCAAATACAATAAATAAGAATGCAAATGCATATGAGAGAAGAACCAACTTAAAATGGGTGTTATATGATGCTCAAATGCAATGTGGCATGGTGACATGAGCATGATATAATGATGATGCAATAAATAATATGTAGGAAGTAGAATATAGACTAGGCAAGTAGCATTGCAATTGTTAGACAATTGGGATGCTACAACTCTCCCCCATTAAACAAGAATCTTGCCCTGAGATTCCTAGGAAAACGAAAAAGGCACAAGGAGAGGCGGGTGTTCAGAACGAAGGTGATCCTCGCGTTTCCAAGTTGCTAAACAACGGAATGGTGCGACCATTACACCTTGCAAAACTTGCTAGACGTGTTCCGAGCCTTGCGTTTTGCTTCTTTGGAACAAAGGACCTGAAGAATCTGGAGGATTGTGAGATGAGAAAGATAAGATCACATAGCTCCGGTGTTCTTGAGAAACATGATAAAAGAATAGAACCTCTTGTTGAAAGAATTAGAAAGGACGATGTATCATGGAGAAAGAAAAGACACATCGTTCGGATTAAAGATCCAAGGATGCAAGTGAATATGATTCTACCTTTCACCAGAAGAGAAGAATGACTTTGGAGAAGTTACCAACCACTATGAAAATAACATTGTCTCTTCCCTCGGATTTAAGAAATGAAGTTGGAAGAAACAATATTGCCTTCAAACAACTTAGTTCCTTGATACCATGGAAAAGGTTTAGATTAGGAGTTCTCGGATTAGATACTTCTTGCTCCGGTAAGAACCAAAGGATCATGTAATTGAGGTGCGCAGATATATCTTCAAGAGAAGGGTGTAATGCTAGTTTGTGGTGGAATCCTGAGAAGAAGTTGACTATTGAAGATTTGGAGGTTATTGTAGAGATGCACATTGCTTTCCTTCACCATGAGATTATTGCGATAGATTTTGCGACTGATGACATCGACCATAACTGGTGTTACCAACAGAAAGGAACTAACAACTTGGAGTAATAGATATATCTTCCATCCATCTTGTTTGGCGATGTCGAGCACCGGTAGAATGAAGAGGATGGAGAAGATTTTGCATTTGTTTCCACCAGATGATTGAAGATTTTGCTCCATCTAGAAATAGACGAGACCACCAACAAGATGTTATTGATTATTTACGTCGAGAGAACACTCCGGAAACAAGGACGGAAGTAAGTCTCAAGGGATAAAGGCCACTTCTAACTTCCGTGGAATGAGTGAAATCACGTTAATCCACCAATTCATCGTAACGAAGCGAATGATAAGAGTAGTGGTCTAGTCATGACTCCATCCCGAACCCAAAGCATTACTCCATACATGAATAGGAAAATTGTGCAATCGAACTCTCGAATTTTAGACTGCAGATCTTGACAAGCAGAAATCGTGAAGCTTCGTAAGAAAACAAGGAGGTGATGCAAACACTTCATCGGATCCAAAATAGATAAAGATGAGTCGTGTTGGAAGTACCAGACCATCGGAAAGATATGAAGGAAGATTACAGAGAACAGCTGTAAGATTCAACAGATAGTGAAAAAGATAGCACGAACTTTAATAGAAGGATTGCAAAAGATCTAAAAAAATCTTCATGGCATTCATTGGATTGAGAATAGAAGATAAAGCGAGAGGGTTTCCAAAGTTTCTTGATGAATCAGAGACCAAAATAATTTCTTGTCCTTAAGAATACCTGAGAGAGATTTAGCAGTCTGGAGAATCTTCAGCGGAAAAACGATGATAACTTACCCAAACAAGGAAAACTCCGGATTTGATTGAAGGTGGAGGATGGAATTAAGAATTGACTTGATGACTCTTGATTGTAGCAATGTCTTTAGCAGAAGGGCGTGGCCGAGACAGGTGACTTCAAAAGGTCAGAATTCACACTTTGAGAACTTTGCACAAATGCGGTGTTCACGAAGCTTGAGAGGATGAAAAGCAAGTTGTTCTTCATGTTATTCCATTGATATAGAATAGGGGAGAATATCATCAAGATAAACCACCATGAATTTAACGAGATATTCCAAGAATACCAAGTTCATGAAGCGGGAGAACAAACAAATGATCGAAACACTTTCTGAGCTTAACACTTTTCGAAAGATCACATTAAGAGCAAGGATTTGTGTTGGAAGAGATGCATTGAAAGAATAGATTATCTGGCCTTCGGATAAGAAAAGAGATACTGACTTGTTCACCTTGTTGATCGAAACACCTGTTGAAAATATAAGGAGACCTTTGGATAAGAATGATAATGGTAACTCATACATTAAGCACAACTATCAGAGATGAACGATGAGATTCTCCTATATCAAAGAGAACCATTGAGATATGGACTTCAAAAGAATATGAAGCACGACAACGAATGATAACCCATCATAGTGCCTTAAGAAACCTCCTGATTGCCAAAGATACGACATCATTTTGATAAAGATATGATCACGGTATAACTCAAAATCACAAGAGATAACCACCATCATTTTGGAGGATTAGATCGATAGCATTGGCCATATTCCACTCATGATAAGTGTCATATAGCAATACTGAGAACCCAATTACAATCACTAGCATCGGACCGACACATGTTATGTATTTAGCCCCAAATGAATTGAAGATGAAGTAAAAACTCCAAACTGAAGCGTCTGTAGAAAAAGATCGAGTTCGCATGGACATGCCAATAAAGAAGGTGAATAGTGAATCACACACGACTGAAAAGGAGTGTGGAAACACAGATGTATCATAGAAAAATTCCGCATTTTTCGGCATTAAAATACCAACTAGATGCGCAAAACCACTTAACAGATAGATATTAGCACTCCACATTCTGTGAAAGCATCACGGAAGGACGAACACCCTTAAAAATATCGCGTCGGTTAACAAAGAGTTGGATAGATCGCGTCGGTTTACACATAAGCCTGTCGGTATGGAATGTACCCACAGTTGATAACCAAAGGCAGATTACGACAACAAGGTTAGATGCAACAAATAGACAAGGAATTATACAAACTTTCTATGGTACTATGGAAACCCCAACACGTGAATCCTAGTTTGAATTTTTAGATGAGAATAGACAAACGTTACACTTCCTTACCAGAAAAGGGTGGGTGGATGGGTGGGTAAGAAGAAAAATGGAAGCAGTCCTACTCTCACATTTAGTTTTTCCCTAGTATACATAGCTACCAAAATATTTAGACTGACAACGACCATCTTGGCTGAGACCCTGAAGGGCGGAATGGCTCTGATACCAATTGTAATACCTCGGACATTACGCTCTAAGTTCCAGCCTGGATGAACCAAAAGTGGATAAGTGATCCTACCGCGAAGGCCCAAGGCCACCCATGTGCAGGCGTCAAGCGAAAGGTAGCAGACGCCTACCACCTTATCCACTTTCAAGAACATCGGGACAAGAGCGAGCGGCGTAAGCGGCAGGTAACGCGACCACGACATACACAAATGAGTATGTATGTTTGCGACTTACAATAGACATCAGAGTCACACCATCTAAAAGAAATAGAAATATTGCAACGCCATACGGCAAGATCCAAATATCCTAGATAGATACAATAGTTTAGGATACATCCTCATATATCACACATCAGAGTATCAAGCGGAAGCGGAAAACAAGATCCGAGTACAGATTAAGAAGAAAATTGGCATAAGATGCCTCTAAAATAAGCACATCCTGCCCACAGATCTCATGGATCTCCATCCCCGGAATCTCTACACCTGATGGTCGTTGCCACCATCATCCGTCTCCTCAACCCAGTAACTTTCTGATAGGGATCAATGTAATCCGAAAGGGTTTAGGCCCGATCTTTCACGATGATCGATAGGATTTAACAAGATAGAAAGAGAACCCAATCTGAAATAGATCAAACTGATCTCTCTTCAATTCCCCACGTTGGAACTGATCAAAATCAACTCCCACGCATAGCACAACATCAGACCTTGAAGATCAGCAAGCAAACACAACGATATGCGCCCCCAAACATTGGGACTTTTCTGGTGTTTCTTTTAGCTCGAAAATAACAAGTCTTGATCCATTGGCGGCTGCCAGGAACCCTTTATAGGGTGACTCCAATGATAATTGGGTGGGACAAGCCCCACGCCACAACTAAAGCCCAAATGGCTGAATTAAAAGTGGTTTTGGACAGGCCCAAATAACATCACACAAAATAAAACTTAAACACTTCGGACTTAAATAAAACAGGAAATAAAAAGACTCAAACGTGATGCAGCCCCTCCTACGGACGCTCCTACATCTACACCAACAAGTCCCTCAAGTGGACCCATGACTCGTGCTCGAGACAAACTCCTACAAGCTAAGGTGAACTCGCTCCTCGCCTCGTGCCAATTTGATACATCCTTGGATGGTGTGCTACTTCATGCAACTACTCTATGCATCATCAGGTACGAAGCACCAACACATCACCAAGCACCCTAGGATGGAGAACAAGGAGCAGATCGTGAAGCGGAAGACGCTGGAGCTGCTCAGACCGGAGTCTCTGGTCCACCATAGTCTCCGGCCTGAAGACACCGGAGTCTCTGGCCCCACCTCTGGTCTTCTCCCAGAACCGGGCCCTGGGACAATCTGAAGGCCCCTTCGGAGGCTGGTCCGGAGACTGGCCGGAATCTCCGGCCTAGACCGGAGTCTCCAGTCCACCACACCGGAGTCTCCGGTCCGACCGACGCCAGGCATGAAAAGGCCTTTGGTCCTGCGGCCCATGTACCCCTTAGTCCGTCTAGAACTTGTCTTTTATTCCTAAATTACTCCTGTTTAAGTGGCTGGACTATATATAGTCCCCCACCTCCATTGTAAACCCTAGGCATGATATTGGAATTAGTGGAAACCCCTTTGTGGATCTATCTAAATCTTACCTCATGCTCCTTGACCAAGGATCACCAATATCCCCAAACCTCGTTGGAGTTTGCATCGTACCTCCGCGTTGTACAAGGCCTAGGCATCGGAGTCCCTTTGCCTAGACGTCAAGATCTCACCGGGTCTCCCATATCGCCATGCTGGTTTGAGAGAGAGTCCTCCGCCCGACGCCGATCCTAGGGATTGCGCCGGACCGGTCACCGCCGGCGTGAGCTATTGGTGTGTATCGTGGTTTTGTGTGTGTGTGTTCATCGTGTTCTTCGTGCGTGCGTTCGTCGTGTTCATCCTTCCCTCCTCTCCCCACACTCCATCCTCGATTTGAAAGGGAATCATGAAAGATCAGGCCACCCTAGAGGTTTGCCCTCAACATATTGGTATCAAGAGCTTCATTGCTCACGATTTCCCCCACAAATGTTTCTTCTATCCACCAAAAATTCGAAAATCCTCAAAAAAACAGCCCAAATTTGCCTTTGGATTGATCTCTTGATTTGGAGTGTTATTTGTGGTTTTGATCCGACCAAACCTTGTCTTAGGTGTTGGTCCAGCTTTATCCTGCGTTTTCCCAGCCTAATTTGGCCAATTTTTCACGGATTTGAGGACCCAAGGCGTGGATTCCCGCTTAAGAACACGAGCAGTTCGCGATCTGACTCCAGACCAGAGTCTCTGGCCTGCACACCAGAGTCTCCGGCCTACGCCGGAGTCTCCGGCCTACGCTGGAGTCTTCGGCCTACCCACACCGGAGTCTCCATTCTGCACCGGAGTTCCCAGCCTAAAACCCCGGAATCTCCGGCCTGATGCCTGATTTTGACAGTTTTGCCTCTAATCTTGCTTTGGCTAATTTCCTATTGTTTGTTTTTGCCCGTGTGTGTGTCGTCAACTAACAACAAGCTTCCGCATCGACAACCCCCATGCTCATCGACACCACGGCCCACGAACATCATCCCGCACCATCGACACCAAGTTCATCATCCAAGAAGGTATAACTTGCGTCACCTTGTTAACCTCTATCTTCCTTTGTGTATACCTATCCCATGAGAGTGGCTCAGCTTGTATTTGCTTGAGCATTGTGCATTTGTCCTTGGATAGTGAGAGTGCAAGAGCAATATCAAGTGTGACTAGGTAGCATCAAGGGAGAGCAAAAAAAGATAAAGGAAGAAAAAGATACAAAGAAAAAGCAAAAGAAAAATAGTCTCCCCTTGCAAACGAGAGTCTCAAAGGTTGTAAGCAAGAGAGAAAGAAGAGCACCCAAGGCAAGTGCACAAATCCGTTGCTCATTTTTCCTCTTTGCAAACGAGCCATGGTTTCTCCTTGCATTGGCATGACATCGAGCTTAGTCTTCGTTAGGACATTTTGTTTGCTCATTTTCATAGTCGTGTCAATCCCAACAATCTCCACGTGTGTGTATATAGTCGTAGGTTTGTAGCATCCCAATTGTCTAACAATTGCAATGCTACTAGCCTAGTCTATATAATGGCTACTTCCTATATATAACTGTTGCATCATAATTATATCATGCTCATGTCATCATGCCACCTTGCATTTGAGCATCATATAAAACCCTTTTTGATTTGGTTCTTCTCTCATATGCATTATTAATTGTATTTGCCTCTTGATATTGTATTTGCTTCTTGATATATTGTTTAAATGCCCAAGTTGAGTTGGGGGCATATCTCTTATTAACTCCACCACCTTTCTTTCACCACCTTATAATTCCACCATCCAACTAAATATGAGCTTGGCACTTATTGGTTTTACCTCTAGCTCATGTGGGTTGGGATGGATCCAATTCTTTTCCACATGCTCTCATCTTAGCATCATGTTGTTTCACATCATTGATATATGAGAGCCACATGGCCACCTTTGCATGCCTTGTGAGTGGAACCCTTTTCTCCTAGCTTCCATATGGACTATTATGGGTTTATGCTCATGTTGGGATAATTTGGGGACTATTAAGCATCTAGTGGTATATACACACTAACAAGTCCCATTTTATTTCAAACATGGCCATCTCCAACTACTCCACATGGGGCATCCTTTCATTCCTTTGCTTAGGCCTTACTCCACATTTTGGAATGCATAATAATAATGCCATGAAATAATATTGTTTCCACAAGAATCAACATGGCATTAAATATTTTGCATGGGCCATGCAAGTACCACCTTTGGCTTGTCATTTGGATTTTATTTGTTTTTGGAGTGGATCATCTCTCTCTATCTCTCTCTTTTGGCTTGATCTAGTTGATCTTGTTTAAACCCCATCACCATATCCATCTATGCCATCTTCCCCTTTTTCTCTTTGTCCCTCTTTGGCTACCTTGCTTGAGCTTGGTTGATCATCCTTGATCTAGTCAAAAAGGACCAATCCATCTCTCTCTAAGCCCTAGACCATCACCTACCTCATCATCATCATACCCCCCCTCTCTCCTAAACCCTAATCTATACCTAATCTTAACCAAACCCGAAGTACCCCCTCTTTCTCTCCTCTCTCTAGCCGAGCCACCTACCCTAGCTGGCCCCACCTAGCCACCCTCCCCCTGGTCGAGATACCCCTCTCACCTACCCTAGCTCCAAACCTAGCTCAAACCCGAGCCTAGCTCTAACCCTACCCGAGTCTCACCTCTCTCTCCCTAGCTCTCTCTCTACCAAGCGGGTCCTGCACCGAGCCACCCTCCCTGGCCTCGCCTCTGGTCCCACCTGGAAGCCCCATGCACACCTTGCCCCGGCCTCGATCGAAAGCACGTGAGGAGAGGAGGAGAAAAAGGTGGCCGAGCCACCTTTTCCCTCCACCACTCCCCCACGGCATCCTCCCTCTCTCTGCTTTATCCCCATCTCCACGACACCTCTGGCCGATCCCAGATCCGCCCAAACCTACCTCCCCTTCTCCCTTCTTCTCCATCGCCGACCACCCTCTCTAGCCGGCCACCTTCGGCATCACCCTACCACCACCGTTGCAGAAGGAGGGCGCGGTGACTGGACGTTGGGGAAGGCCAAGCCGAGCACCAGCGACGCCCCTGTACCCGGAGCCGAGAAGGAGGCGCCCTGGAACCGCCAGAACCATCGCTGCACCGACGCTAAACCCTAGATCGCCCGGCCTCTGCCTCGACGTCGATTGCCAGCTCCTCTGCCCGATCTAGCTACACCAACTGCCTCTCGGTGAGCTGGCCCGCCTCCCTGACACCTCCGTTTCCTCCGCCGTCGCCTGTGTCCGCCGGTCCTTTCGTCGATCACCCTCTGCGCGCCGCCGCTCGTTTCTGTGTGCTCGCTCCCGCCCCGCATAGCACCCTATCTAGGCCCCGCCCGCTCTCCTGACACCTAGCCCAAGCCACCGCAGCGGTTCCGCCTCTGGCACAAGACCGATCGTCGAGTTCGATCCAGCCAGCGGCGCGCCAGAGCGCATCTGGCTGGGAAGATCCACAGTACGGCGGCCTTTTTGCGCGTAACCCCCTGCCCTTTTTCTGCATCAACCCGCGGTACGCAGGACCCACCAACCAGCGTCAGTTGCCGTTTTACAAAACCCACCCTGCGCTTAGTTTCCGTCAACCCAGCCGCTGCTCGATCGGCCGACGCCTGGGCTCGAGCGATTAGCCCCACCTGTCATCCGCTAGGCTAGCTCCAGCTGCGGTGAGAAAAGCCTCTCCGCGCGCCGTGCTGAGTCAGCCGTGGCCCCACATGTCTGTGTCTGTGGCTAGCTTCACCCGAGTAGAAAAAGTTTCTGTCTGTTTCTGGTTTAATTCAAATCTTTTAAAATCTATTTCAAATTCAAATTCAAATCTGTTTTAATATATCTTTTAAAATATAAACCTAATTTAAATAAATAATATATGTTTTCAAACCAGAAAAATGTGAGGAATTCAAATATGCCATTCAAAACATATTTTGAACATTTAAAATTCCAAGTTGAATAAAATTACATTAAAATGCCCTTCTCCCTTATTTAATTAATAACTTTTGTTTTATAACTCCAAATTTAACAAATAATATGTCTAAAATGATTAGCTCGACGAGACCTTTCTGTTTATGCATTCCATGTTTTGTTTTGAAGCATGCATCATATAAATATAATGTGTACAGCAACTAATATGAGGATAAAATGTGGTCAAAACTCAACAAAATGGTTTATTCTTGTATTCCACACCTCACCCATGCCATGCTACTTTCTTGCCATGCAAATTGTGCATCATTCATCATGGCATGATTGTTTGCTTGACGCATTTAATTCATATGCTTGTGCATTTTATTTATGTTGGCCCTTGTTTGTTTGGTTCTTCTTCGAATAGACGAAAGGTGGGATATACCAAGAGAACCAGGAGTACCACCCAGATCCTTCTCTCGCTTCAACTGAGCTGCCAGGCAAGAACTACCACATGCTTGCATACATATAGTACCTATTGCCTCTATCTTATTCTTGCATCATTGAGTCGCGATTGCATTAAATTGAATCCCAAGTATTGCATAGCCTTTACTTTTAAACCCCACCGAAGCTTGTTCCTCCATCCCATGAGCCATTACTACAGAGTTGTTTGAGCCATGCAGTCGTGAGAACAGACATGTGTAGGGTATGTGAGAGTCGATGGATAACGAGGTACCTAAACAACTTAACCTCGAGTAGTAATGGGATAACTAATGAAAGTGGCATCGGTGAGCCATATTTGCTATTTGGTTTTCAGGCTCACTTGTGTCCCGTAGGACCCGAGAGTACTTGATTCTGTTCCTTGAATATTCGCTATCCACATCCGGGAGGCTTATGAACCCCCTGAGCGAGCTTGATTCATTCTTATTTCTTGGGGCCACAAACTAGTTTGAGGTTTTATTTACTATCCTGTACTTATGCCATGCTTTACCGCTTTATTTAAATTGTGCGAGGTAATGCACATCAATCGCTTAGGTCCGCGGACCCGTTACCAGTGTATCGACAAGACCAGTCACACTTTCGGTTCCCGTCGTTACACCGCTCCACAAACCTTGAGGCCGTCTCGAGTCAGCCTAACTTCGCTATGGGTAGCTCAATGGGGTGGCCCCTGAAATATTTCTGAATCTGTGATCGCTTTGTCGTGATCGCCTCGTTGGGTTTTGATTTGGTTTTTCCGAGGCATATCGAGTGTGTGTTGATATTTGTGCACCCTGCAGGTAAAACTTTCTGAAAGCCGTGTCCGCGGTTATGGACGACTTGGAGCACAGTTTCTCGATCATAGACAAGCATAACTAAAGTACCGCTTTTAATTTGACTAGACTAGGTACCTGACTAGTAAATAGTGCAACACTCACGGAATGGTAATAAAACTGCCAACGGATGGGGGGTTGTTCGTCCGCTTCCTCGTCGATAAGCGAGGAGGAGGATGGATCTGTGGAGATTACCTTTATAATCGTTATAACTGTTGTTATTAATTCACGGACATCCGTCTATCTCTGGTTAGGCGGATGGTTAGCGAGTATCTATAGAATTGCTAGGGTTTATCTTTTGCTGCAATTGCATCACCCCAGGTTGTGTCCCCTTTAGAGGCATAAAGACTTGCTGAGTACCCCTAGGGTCTCACACGATAAATTATTGGTTCAGATGAACAGGTACACTTGCAAGATGGATACTGGGTGGAAGAGACGGACGAGGTGGGCAACGATCATTCGGTGTAGAGATTCCGGGAACGGGGATCCGTGAGATCTGTGGGTGGGATCTGCTTATTTATGGGGCATCTTATGCCGATTTGCTTCTTATCCGTACTCGGATTTTGTCTTCCGCTTCCGCTTGACACTCTGATGTTTGATGTATGAGGAGATATCCTAAACTATTATATCTATCTAGGATATTTGGATCTTGCCGTATGGCTTATATATTTCCTTTCTTTTAGATGGAATGGCTCGATGTACTATTGTATGGTGGCTTGCATACATACTCATTTGTGTATGTAGTTGATCCTTCGCCGACACGCCCGTGCTCTTGTCCCGATGTTTGGAAATGGTTGGGACGGCCGAAAGGTCTACCTGTGAGTGGCATTTGGGCCCCACCGTACTATTTCAACCATTCCTACTCATCCAGGCTTGTAACTAGGAGCGTAATTCACCGAGGTAGTTACAAGGTTCCCGTCACCCCTTTGAGTTGTTGACCTTCGCCTTTGACTTGAGTTTTGTTGGATTTTACCCACATTTTACTATCTCTTTTATTTTGGTTGGTTCTTTGGCTTTCCACAATCCTAACCTACCACCAACAAGCTTTTGAGAGTTAGTTCTTTCTTTAGTGTGAGTTTTTCTTTGCAATTCCACTTTGCACGCTTATAGCTCTCACTTGTGGTTTCTAGTTTGGTGCAATCCCCAAGGTGAGGTACAAGGCTAACACCACCATATTCCACTTCCATATACAATACTTGTGTGCTTTGCATGATGGATAGGCACGGTGAGTCGAGCCAACCACCTCCCCAAGAAGAAGATCAAGGACCGTACATGACGCGCGCAAGTCACTTCATCGTTCGGCAAGAGTTCCGTGAATGTTTCCAAACCCTTGAGACGCGACAAGATGAACAATTTGGGGAGACGCAAGCCAAGTTCAAGAACATTGACAATCGCTTCGATGGCCTCGAACGACAAATGCACGCAATGCATCACAACTTCGTCCACCAAAATGAAGCGCTACAACGCTCCGTTGCCGGAACAAATGACAATCTTTGACGCCTCATCGACGGTATGGCAAGGCCATGTTCACACGCATCAATCTCTTCAAGCTCATCGCGTCATCATGCTCCTCCTCAACAAGATCTTCAACCAAGTGCTCCAAGACGCAATGATGCCCCCGTGGTTGAATATGGAAGTTCTTCGAACTATGTACCTTCCCCACAGCACGCCGCAACGTCAAGCTATGATGGTGATTTCTCTTCAAGGCCAAGAGCAAGGCAAGAAGCACACCGTCATCACGCTAGGGCATTAGTGCTCCAACAAGAGCAACCACAAGAGCAACCGCAAGTGCAACCACAAGTGCAACCGCAAGTCTTGTTATGGGGTAACCCCGTGGGTGGCCCGATCTTCACGGATCTCGTGGTCAAATCGATGGGAAAGCGAGGGGAAAGGGAGAAGGTAGCGGAAGCGTACGCACACCTCGCGAAGAACACGATGAACACACACAAAACTCACACGATACAAGGCCGATTGCTCTCACCGGTGGCCACTGGTCCGATAGAATCCTCGCAAGGAAAGATCGGTCAACGTGCTCCCGTCAATCCCAAGTGGAGAGGTAAGAACACCTTGGAGAGGGTCTTGACGTCTTGGCAAAGGGACACCGATGCCAAGGCCTTGTACAACGAGGGAGGCGCGATGCAAACTCCAACGAGGTGGTGATGATAGTCGATCCCCTTTGGTAGAAGGGGATGCGGCAAAACTAGAGAATCCACAAAGGGGGTTGTCTTTATTCTATCATCTATGCCTAAGGGATACATGAGGGGGTGGGGGCTCTATTTATAGGCCAACCACAAGTTTCGGGGTAGTTTGGGCGTAAAACTAGGGTTTGGTGCAAAATAGAGGGGTACATGGGCCAAGGGCCCAGCCATTGGCTCGCAGGCCCATCACTTGGGTCGGACAGTCCGGGTCGGAGTGACCGGACAGTCCGGGGTAACCGGACACTCCAGGTAGTGTCCGAACTGGTCTCCTGAATGTCCACACCAGGTTGGGGCTGGGGTAGGCCGGACACTCCGGCCGAGTCGCGCCGGACACTCCGGCTCAGTCAGCTTCGGGACAGGTGCAGCTTCAGGGCTCGTGGGTCGACACGGCGGGGGTTCGTACCTGATGATGCACAGAGTAATGGTATGAAGTAGCAAGCCATCCAGGTGTATGTCAAAGTTACATGGTGAGAGGAGCGAATTCACCTTATCTTGAAGGAGCTTGGCTCGGGCACGGGTCATCGGTCCACTTGGGGGACTCGGTGGTGTAGATGTAGGAGCGTCCGTAGGACGGGCCGCATCAACTCCCCCTTCAAAAAGAGTCATCCTCGACTCTTCATGCTCATCCTAAGAAGATGATGTCGATAGACCTTCTTGATCCTGGGGTTCACCATATAGTCGTCCTTGAGAAGCTTGATGTGGCAACTCTTCAATGTTCCTTCACCTTCCATGAAGCCTACAAATCTCACAACAAAAGCGAAACAACACTCAAAGAGTAGCCAATTCATTAAGATTATACCATGAGTCCTCAAGTAGAAGGAAGTCACCTTATAATGTAGAGATAGCTCATTGAAGGGTAGCCCTAGGTAACTCTCTTCGATTCATCTTGTCACCTCTTTGTCCATAGAGGTTGACACATATGCAATTGTACCTTCATACAACAAAGACCAAGCAACATATGTTTGTGTGTGATAGAGGCATGTCATTTGGGGCATGTCCATTCTTGTTCACAACACTATTAGCACAACTCAGGCATAGCAAACGGAATGCATATGCAAGGTCAAAGTGCATGGGAATTGTTTGAACATCATCCAAATGTGGGAACTCAAAAACTCCATATAACATCTTAGTGTGGCACTCAAAGCAATTGACTAAAATATTGATCAACATCTTTGATGCAAAGCTAGGAGAATTCAGAAAAAACACATGAGGAAGAATATCCAAAGCAACATCATTATGTGTGCAAACCAACCATTGGAAATAACAATTGTTCAATATGTTGGATGCCATACACATATCATCAAAGGCCAAGATCATGGGGGTATGAGTATCGCACGCCGAAACACAAGCAACATGTTTGCAAATAAACCAAATGAAAGAGCAAGTGGTCCTTAGGTTTGTTGCAACAACAATACGATCGACTTGGAAGCTCTCGTGACAATACATGCTCATAATGCCATTATGGTTGCACACAAAACATCGGAAAGAGAAATTGTTCAACATTTTTGTGGCAACACACAAAGCATCAATATCCAATAGCAACGAGACATGATTGTCACAAGGTGAAAGAATACCACCAACTTGCTTGCAATCAAACCATGGGAAAGAGCAATTTGTCAACATGAAAGATGCAAAGCATGCGAAAGGTATCAGAGCTAGGTTCGATCTTGAACTCACTTGGGGGATGCTCTCTAGAGATCTTTTTTTCAACTCGTGCTCCACCGAGGTTGACATTCTCATGAGGGTACCTACACACATCAAACACAAAAGGAAGAACGTGTGTGCATGGTAGATAAACACATCATCCATCATGACGTATCTCTTCTTGTGCACATCACCATGAGTGGCAATCAAGTGTAAAATAGATGAATGGTGAGTATGCAAGTGGGGAACATGCTTATCATGGCATTTACTAAAATCTCCAAAAGTTGAGAAATCTATGGGGGCCATCTCGATATAAACCATATGAGAATTATTGTTGCAAGCAAAACAAGTGAAAGAGCAATTATTCAACTTATTGCAAGCAATGGGAGAAATTGTGAGACACTCATGACAAAGCATTATCCGAGGGGTACCATTGGTAACATCATTACAAGCAAAACATCGGAAAGAGCAATTGTTCAACAAAGTGCAAGCAATGATATCATCAATGTAACATTTAGAGAATGGCATGTCTATGGCAACATCATCACAATCAAATAATTTCACATGCTCAACATTATGCAGAGGCAAAGTATCACATGGAAATATCAATGAAGCATATGTGATATCACAAACATCATCCATAGCATGCCAATCATCACAAGTCATCATGTCCACTAGTGGGATCATGGCATCATCAAAACCCTTATTTTTACCTTGTTCATACCTCTCATATGAAGTGGGTGTTGTGGTAGCATTGGCCTCCATGTGGGCGACTTCTTCATCATGTATGGGGATGGCATCATCTTCATCCACCATGTACATCTTATTGGTCGAAGGCATCATCATGTCCAAGCTTGGCGCTTCTTTATCCATGGAACCTAGCATATCATGGGATAACACACTAGAGGTAGAGGGTAAGTCGTTAGAAATCAATGTGGTCTCACATGACCTATCAACTACCACTCTCAACTCACTCGGTGTATCACTCATGCCCTCCAAATGAAAGCACTCAATCTCACGTATGGTGGAGTCACTCCTCTCACTCTTGTTTTCACTCAAGTGGGCTAAGTGGCTCTCATACTCACATGGGAATTGTACCACATCATCACTCAAGCATATGGGGATAAGCTCGGTTCTCTCAACTCCTTGCGCCTCCTTTGGTGAAGGGAAAGTCCCATGCTCACCATTCTCGACCTTGTCATTGCCATCTTGCACCTTGGCTTGTGTAGTCCTCGTGACATACTCATCCAACTTGGTGAAGTAGAGGTCTTCGTCTTCCTCATCCATGAAGTTGCATGCATCATATGGGACGTCAAGTTTGGACGTTGAAGCTTGATGGCGTGGAGGAGAGCTTGCTCTTGGTGCCATTGTGGTGGTGGCACGAGTAGTTGAAGGTGCCTTATGATGGTGTTGACGGAGGTCATTGGCGTGCCTTGCCAAAGGTTGATGTAAATGGTGCACTTGGTCATCCACATGACGCTCGCGATGATGCTTCTTGTCCTTGGCACTCTTCTTGGTGAGGCGTTGTAATGAGCACAAAGCATCATTAGTCTTCGCCATCATGCTCATGGTTTTGGTGAAGTCGTTGTCCATGTCGCGCTTGAAGTTGTCCATTTGATGGTGGACCTTGGTGCTCTCAAGGTGGAGGCTCCGTCTTGGTCGACGCGACTTGAGGAGCTTGTCGTTGTCGTTCTTGAAGTCTTCCATGATTGGGGAGTTATTGTTGTTGTAGAACTCCATATCACCCAAGCATGTGGAGCCATTGTTGGTGTAGTGCTCCATCATGTCATCCATGCTTGTGGAGGCATATGCATGGTGGCTCATCGTGGATTCTTCATAGAAATCATCCTCGGTTTCGGAGTCCCTAGACATGTTTCACAAGACCACGTGGTGTATATGGAAGTGGTAGGGGGTTAGGGATGCAACGACAAACCTTACTTTACCTTGGAAGATAGTATCGTGCAAGTGGCAACACTTGAGATCAATCAAAACCAAGCAAAGTGAAGTTCACGCGGAACACCAAAACCAACTAACCACTAAGAAACACACACACACAAAGCTTATGGTGGATAGGTATGGAAGGTGGCATGTCAAGAACCAATCCGAACTCAAGATGTTGTAATGGCAAGTAAAGAACCACAATGATCACAAAGCAAAACAATTCAATCCACAAGATAGGAATTATATACAAGAAAACACACACGGTGGGATAAATGGGACTTGTGCGACGGAGAAAGTGAGCTAAGAACCAAATGATTACCTAGCGAAGACTATAAGCTCGTGTCGCACAAGTGCAAGAAGAGACGCTAGTTCGATTGCAATAAATTGGTGGGCTACAAGATATGCACAATAAGTACCACCTATTTTATGTTCATCGAGCTTGCACTTCCTATTCTATGAGGCACTTGTTTCTTCCCTTTTTCTTTTTCTTCTTTTTCTTTTTCTATTTTTTTCTCTTTTCTTTTTTTTTCACTTGCCCCTTCCTTGTGCCAACAACTATACAACTATATGAGATAACGCGCTCATAACTTTTGCTCGGAATTCTACAAGGTATCAAATGTGCATAGCCCAAGCAATCATAGGAGGAACTAGTCTCAATAGGTGTTTGTTGAACGCAAAGATAGTGTAGCTCACAAAGGAAAGCAAGTGGGGAGAAGTCGCGGAATTTTTATACCTTTCCTCGCCGATCTTCACCCTTTACTGGTGGATTCCGCCTTGCTAACGGAATTTGGATGGAGTAGATAGCATGAACTATGGAGATGATGATGTAGAGTTCTTTCTCCTCTTCAAAACGAGCTAAAGAACACCAAAATCCGAGTTCGTATGCAAAAGTTATGCTCAAAACCGTGAAGCAGATTTTTCTGTCAGCAGGGGGGCGGACAGTCCGGGGCGCGCAGGCCGGACAGTCCGGCCGGGGCGGAGATTCCGGCCAATTTATGCCGGATACTCCGGTGGGGCGAATACTCCGGTCCGTTTTGGCCGAACAGTCCGGTACGGTCGAACCAGAACTTCCAGAACACGAACAGGACGAGTTTTGGCGGAAAAACTCGAACCAAAACCTCAAATTGATGGGGGAAATCAAGGAATTAGGCTATGGAAACGTAGAGGAAGGTAGATCAACAAGTTTAGCAAGTAATCCATGGATCAAAACCTACCAAAACACACTCAAATCACAGATCGGTCCAAAACACGAATTGGGGCTATTTTTGGTAGAATTTTCGAATTTATGGGGAAGAAGACCAAATCGATGAGGAATCCGTGGCAACCAAAAGCTGCTGATACAAGATGTTATGGGGTAACCCTGTGGGTGGCCCGATCTTCATGGATCTCATGGTCAAATCGATGGGAAAGCGAGGGAAAAGGGAGAAGGTAGCAGAAGCGGACGCACACCTCGCGAACAACACGATGAACACACGCAAAACTCACACGATACAAGGCCGATTGCTCTCACCGGTGGCCACCCGTCCGATAGAATCCTCGCAAGGAAAGATCGGTCAACATGCTCCCGTCAATCCCAAGTGGAGAGGGAAGAACACCTTGGAGAGGGTCTTGACGTCTTGGCAAAGGGACACCGATGCCAAGGCCTTGTACAACGAGGGAGGCGCGATGCAAATTCCAACGAGGTGGTGACGATAGTCGATCCCCTTTGGTAGAAGGGGATGAGGCAAAACTAGAGATTCCACAAAGGGGGTTGTCTTTAGTCTATCATCTATGCCTAAGGGATACATGAGGGGGTGGGGGATCTATTTATAGGCCAACCACAAGTTCAGGGGTAGTTTAGGCATAAAACTAGGGTTTGGTGCGAAATAGAGGGGTACATGGGCCAAGAGCCCAGCTGTTGGCTCGTAGGCCCATCACTTGGGCCGGACATTCCGGGTCGGAGTGACCGGACAGTCCGGCGTAACCGGACACTCCGGGTAGTGTCCGAACTGGTCTTCTGTATGTCCACACCTGGTTGGGGCTGGGGCAGCCGTACACTCCGGCCGAGTCGCGGCGGACACTCCGGCTGGTTCCGGGCGGACACTCCGGCTCAGTCAGCTTCGGGACAGGTGCAGCTTCAGGGCTCGTGGGTCGACGCGGCGGGGGTTCGTACCTGATGATGCACAGAGTAATGGTATGAAGTAGCAAGCCATCCAGGTATATGTCAAAGTCACATGATGAGAGGAGCGAATTCACCTTATCTTGAAGGATCTTGGCTCGGGCAGGGGTCATCGGTCCACTTGGGGGACTCGGTGGTGTAGATGTAGGAGCGTCCGTAGGACGGGCCGCATCAAGTCTACCACCATCGACCGCGACACATACTTGACACAACAAGTGATGACTCCAATTTGGAGAATCAAGTTCGTCATCGACGTGAAGTTCTCCAAGATCCTCCTCCTCGCCATCAACGTCATGAACGTCCACACCGACACCATAGTCATCACGAGGCGCCTCCTCCACCTCAACAAAACTTGGAGCGTCAAGTGATACAAGTTGAGCGACGCCCACCATGTCAAGATGCTCATGACCATGATCTTCGCCGTGAGGCCCATGTGCCTAACCAACATCACCAACCGAGGAATGAGCCTCCCCTTCATCGTCAACCGCGTCAAGAGGCTCCACACCCTCGCCACCATGAGGTCCAAGCGCCTCAACCACGTCAACAACCGCGCCAAGAGCAAGAGAAAGCTCCTCAACAACAATATCAAGAGCAAGCTCCGCAACAAGGACACGAGAACCAAGTGCCACCTTCCCAACTACAAGATCATCAACAAGGTCACCAAGCTCGTCGCAATGACCGCAACGATGAAGAAACTTTTGGCAAGCTCAAGTTCACAATGCCCAAGTTCACTGGATCCAATGAGCCCGGAGAATACCTCTCGTGGGCACTCAAAGTCGACAAGATCTTCCGCATGCACAACTATAGCAACGAGAAGATGGTCGCCATGGCTTCGCTTGAGTTTGATGATTACGCCAACCTTTGGTGGGAACAAGTTCAAGTTGCTCGTGATGCAAGACAAGATCTGCCAATCACAACTTGGCATGACATGAAGGCTCATATGAGATCCCGCTTTGTCCCCACGCACTACACGTGTGACCTCTTCAACAACCTTCAAGTGCTTCGTCAAGGTATAAAGACTGTGGAAGAGTACTTCAAGGAAATGGAACTCAACTTGATTCGCGCCAACATTGATGAATGCATGGAGCAAACAATGGCACGTTTCCTTATTGGCTTGAATCACCCAATCAAGCGCAGCGTCGAGTTCCAAACATACAACACCATGGTTGAGCTTGTGCACATAGCAACAAAGGCGGAACGTCATGTGCAAGAGGACATCAAGTACAACAAGCCCAAGACATATTTCACCTACAAGCAAGCTTCAACCGCTACAGCAACAACTTTCAATGGAAGCTCCTCAAGTACGTCCAAGCCTTCCTTCAATCCCACACTTCCTCAAGGAAAACTGCCCCCAAGTGGCAAGCAAGCAAAGAGTGATACACCTTTCAATGGTGAATGCTACAAGTGTGGAGGTAAAGGACACAAGTCGGCCGAATGTGGAAACAAGAAAGTCTTGTTCATCCATGACAATGGTGATGAAGAGTACTTGAGTGAAGATGAGTTTGATGCCCGTGTCAAGGAAGCAATGGCAAGGCAATGAGTGGAAGATGATCAAGAACTCCTCATGTGTGAACATGACGCAAGTCCATCGCTTGTCGTCACAAGGATCTTGACCACTCAAGCACAAGAGCATGAAGGCCAATGCTCCAATATCTTCCAAACACGAGCCGACATCAGTGGAAAATCTATCAAGGTGATCATTGACGGAGGGAGTTGCCACAACCTTGCTAGCACCGAGTTGTGTGAGAAGCTCAACCTCTCCCTCCATCTGCACAAGCACCCCTACCATGTGCAATGGCTAAGTGACCAAGGCTCCGTGAAGATCAAGCATACCATATCGGTCTCCTTCGCCATTGGTCCTTACAAAGATACGGTGGAGTGTGATGTGGTTCCTATGATAGTTTGCCACATGCTTCTTGGTCGACCGTGGCAATTTGACAAGACTTCTCAACATGATGGTCGCACCAATGTATACACCTTCAAATGGCTCAACAAAACATGTGTTTTGCAACCAATGACTCCTAGCCAAATAATTGCGGACACTGCAAAGGCTTTAGCGAGCGCGCAAAGCACAACACCTACTTGTGAGAAGAGCGGTGAGAAAGCGAACCACCTCATAGTGAGTGAGAGCCACAAGCCAAACTCGAGTGGAAAAACTAAGAGTGTTCTCCTTGCCACAAAAAGTGAGATGAGAGATGTTCGGCACAACCCATCCATCTTGCACTATGTCCTCCTTTGCAACGGACTAGCGCAAGGAAATAATGGATTAACCAATGTTCCTCCATCTTTGATGAGTGTTTTGCAGGAATTCAAGGATGTGTTCCCCGAAGAGCTCCCACATGGACTACCTCCTCTTCGCGGCATCGAACATCGCATTGACCTCATCCCCGGTGCACCTCTTCCAAACCGAGCCGCCTACCGCACGAACCTGGAGGAGACGAAGGAGATCGAACGTCAAATCAACCAACTCGTCTCCAAAGGTTTGATCCAAGTTAGCACTAGTCCAAGTGTCCTACCCATGATTCTTGTTCCAAAGATGGATGATACGTTACGGTTATGCATGGACTGCCGTCCAATCAATGCTATCACCGTGCGTTATCGACATCCCATACCACGTCTCGATGACATGCTTGATGAGTTGTGTGGAGACACTATTTTTTCGAAAATTGATCTTTGTAGTGGTTACCATCAAATACGCATGGCTGAAGGTGATGAGTGGAAAACCGCCTTCAAGACCAAACTTGGTCTCTATGAATGGTTGGTTATGCCCTTTGGTTTATCGAATGCCCCATCCACCTTCATGCTCCTTATGAATCACATCTTGCGTTCTCTCATTGGAAAAAGTGTTTGTGTCTATTTCGATGATATTCTTGTTTATAGCAAATCACTTGAGGATAATATAACACATGTCAAGGAAGTTTTGCAAATCCTTCGACATGAAAAGCTTTATGCTAATCTTCCCAAGTGCACTTTTGCTAAAGAAAAGTTGATTTTTCTTGGATTTGTCGTTTCTTCGAAGGGAATTGAAGTTGATGTTTCCAAGGTAAAGGACATACGAGATTGGCCCATCCCAACAAATGTGAGTGAACTCCGAAGTTTTCATGGGTTGGCCGGTTTCTATCGTCGCTTTGTGAAAGACTTTTCAACCATTGCTTGTCCTCTCAACGAGTTGACAAAAAAGAATGTCACCTTCGTGTGGGGCAAAGCACAACAAAAAGCTTTTGATGAACTTAAAAAGAGGCTCACCAAAGCACCTCTCCTTGCGTTACCGGATTTCACAAAAACTTTTGAGATAGAGTGTGATGCTAGTGGTATTGGCATTGGAGGAGTCCTTATGCAAAACGGACATCCTATAGCCTACCATAGCGAGAAACTTGATGGTGCTCGCCTTAACTATCCGATGTATGACAAAGAGCTTTTTGCCTTAGTTCGTGTCCTTCAAGTTTGGCAACACTACCTTTGGCCCAAGGAATTTATCATACATTCCGACCACCAGTCGTTGAAATATCTCAAAGGCCAAGCTAACTTGAGCAAGAGACATGCTAAGTGGGTTGAGTTCATGGAGTCTTTTCCGTACATTGTCAAGTATAAGAAGGGCAAAGATAATGTAGTTGTGGACGCATTGTCTCGCAAACATACAAGCCTTCTTACGAGACTTGAAATCAACGTGTTGGGTCTTGAGGAAATAAAATCTTTGTATGCTTCCGACCCGTTCTTTGAACCAATCTTCGCAAAGTGCTCCAATGACAAAGGAGTTGATGATTTCTATTTGCATAAGGGCTTTATTTTTAAACAAAACAAGCTATGCATTTCGAAGTCGTCGCTTCAACTTTTGCTTCTCCAAGAATCTCATGGTGGAGGCCTTATGGGTCACTTTGGTCGCGACAAGACATTGGACATGCTCTCCAATCACTACCTTTGGCCCAAGATGAAGCGTGACATGGAGCTACGTTCAACGATGCACGACATGTGTTCAAGCTAAGTCTCAAGCTAACCCTTATGGTCTTTATATGCCATTGCCTATTCCTCATACCCCTTGGTCCGACATTAGCATGGATTTCGTGTTAGGATTGCCTAGATCTAAGCATGGTCATGATTCTATATTTGCTGTTGTGGATCGTTTTTCCAAAATGGCACACTTCATACCGTGCCATTAGACCGACGATGCTTCACATGTTGCAAATCTGTTTTTCAGGGAAATCGTCCTTCTTCATGGTGTGCCAAGGACAATCGTCTCCGACCGCGACGTCAAATTCATGAGCTACTTATGGAAGACCCTCATGGCAAAGCTCGACGTCAAGCTCCTCTTTTCATCCGCATCGCATCCTCAAACTGATGGCCAAACCGAAGTTGTCAACCGAAGCCTCAGAACTCTCTTTCGTGTGTTGATCAAAAAAACCTCAAGGATTGGGAGGAATGCATTCCCCATGCCGAGTTCCCCTACAACCGTGCCAAGCACTCAACAACCAAGATGAGTCCATTCATGATCGTCTATGGTTTCGAGCCCCTCACCGCACTCGACATCCTACCGCTACCTCTCCATGAGCGCATGAACATGGACGTCGAGAAACGCACACAAGCTATGAAGAAACTTCATGAAGAAACAAGAGCTACTATCGCACAACAAGTCCTTCGCCAAGCTTCAAGGTTAAACAAGGACAAGAAGGAGATGATCTTTGAAGAAGGTGACCTTGTGTGGATACACGTAAGCAAAGACCGCTTCCCCAAGGAACATGACCCCAAGCTCAACCCAAGAGGAGATGGTCCCTTCAAGGTCCTCAAAAGAATCGGCAACAACGCCTACATCATCGACATACCGACCTCCAAGTACCTTCCAAGCAATACATTCAATGTCAAGGATCTTTCACCCTACCATGGAGATGTTCAAGATGATAACCATGAAGAGTCGAGGACGACTCTTTCCCAAGGGGGGGAGCTGATGCAGCCCGTCCTACGGACGCTCCTACATCTACACCAACAAGTCCCCTAAGTGGAACCATGACTCGTGCTCAAGCCAAACTCCTACAAGCTAAGGTGAACTCGCTCCTCGCCTCGTGCCAATTTGATACATCCTTGGATGGTGTGCTACTTCATGCAACTACTCTATGCATCCTTATGTACGAAGCACCAACACATCACCAAGCACCCCAAGATGGAGAACAAGGAGCAGATCGTCAAGCACAAGACGCTGGATCTGCTCAGACCAGAGTCTCCGGTCTGCACACACGGGAGTCTCCGGTCCACCAAAGTCTCCAGCTGAAGACACCGGAGTCTCTGGCCCCACCTCCGGTCTGCCCCCAAAACCTGGCCCTAGGACAATCTGAAGGCCCCTCCGGAGGCTGGTCCGGAGACTGACCGGAATCTCCGGCCTAGACCGGAGTCTCCAGTCCACCACACCGGAGTGTTCGGTCCGACCGACGCCAGGCATGAAAAGGCCTTTGGGCCTGCGGCCCATGTACCCCTTAGTCCATCCAGAACTTGTCTTTTATTCCTAAAGTACCCCTATTTAAGTGGCTGGCCTATATATAGTCCCCCACCTCCATTGTAAACCCTAGGCATGATATTGGAATTAGTGGAAACCCCTTTGTGGATCTATCTAATTCTTGCCTAATGCTCCTTGACCAAGGAGCACCAATATCCCCAAACCTCGTTGGAGTTTGCATCGTGCCTCCGCGTTGTACAAGGCCTAGGCATCGGAGTCCCTTTGCCTAGACGTCAAGATCTCACCGAGTCTCCCATCTCGCCGTGCCGGTTCGAGAGAGAGTCCTCCGCCCGACGCTGATCCTAGGGATTGCGCCGGACCGGTCACCACCGGCGTGAGCTATTGGTGTGTATCGTGGTTTTGTGTGTGTGTGTTCATCGCGTTCTTCGTGCGTGCGTTCGTCGTGTTCATCCTCCACTCCTCTCCCCGCACTCCATCCTCGATTTGAAAGGGAATCGTGAAAGATCGGGCCACCCTAGAGGTTTGCCCTCAACAAAACGTCTCAAAACCTAAACCGAAGTAAACTCAACTTTCAATTGATGATACGGATCAAACCGATGATCCATAATTTTGTCCCGATCTTTCACAACGAGTAACCCGAATAATAATCCTTCCAATAACGCCGATGAACGTCACATGAAGAAGAGGAACGAATCCAGCAAGTAACGTGATGAAGATCACCATGCCTCAAACCACAGCTCGATAATCCTTGATGCACACAAGAACCTTCGCAGTAAATCACTCGATATAATAGATAACGGTATCGCCGTCCCCGGAGGGATGATACACGGTGGAGCACAATATAGTTTTTTAGACTAAACAACTGAACTCCCCTAAACCCTAGGCGGCTGGCTCGTTTATATAGGAGGCCTGCAACTAGTCGGTTGGATAGACCCAAACCGAACACACAACAGACTCGAACCTAACCTAGACTCGGACTAAATAACATAGCAACAATATTTGACACAACCTTAGACTTATCATTACATATCGTAGGTCGTCCTGGCATGCCAATCATCAATGGGATGCGCCCGCATCACCTAGCTTGGTGGAGTCCTGAAATTAGGTTTCACCTCCTTCTTCATGCCCATATCATCATCCCCCCTTCAAGAAGCGTTGTCCCCAACGCTTGCGGGTCGGGTCAGAAAGGTGGCATGATATGAACAATCGCTTCACGCGTCTTCACCATCTTCAAGTCTTGCTTGTCTTCCACTCCGCAACCTCCCTCTCGGCTTGCTTGACTTGGAACATCCCTTGGCGTCTACACCTCCTTGCGTCTCCATACGAGCTTGGACCTAGGCGCCACCGTCTTCTTCTTCTTCTTCTCAACTCCAGTTGGAACCCGTGGTTGCTGAACATGGATCTTCTTTGCACAAACTTGTATAAGATGAGTAATGCCTGGACCACACAACTGGCGAACATATCCATCCTTGCCTCTATGCATCCGCACAACTGTCCCAACAAAACGCCTCACAGGTGTGCTAACAAAACTGCTCTTGTTACCCCGTTGCACCACATGCACTGGAACATCAGGAGCACAAATATCATCCGTCTGAACACCTGTGTCAACACATACAACCTTCTGAACACATGCTGCAACATCCTTCCTCTCAGCAATAAGAGGATGCACTTCAACTGGCTTGTCACTAACAAATTCCACTGGCTTGTCATCTACAGGCATAGCTGAAGCAATATCAACATTGTCGCACTGTGCATCATGCTCTCCATCCTGCACCTTAGCTAGCCTAGATTTTGGCTTAGCCTTGCGCACCTTATCCTTATGTACCACTAGCTCTACATCATACTTTATGTGATCATCCTGCATAGGCTTCAAAGTCTATTGTTTGCCACCATGCACAAAAGAATATGTATTTGCTCTTCCAGCATGTGTAACGTTGCGATCATACTGCCATGGACGACCAAGTAATAGCCCACATACCTCCAATGGCAACACATCGCACTCAATCTCATCAACATAATCACTAACTGTAAATGGCACACGCACCTTATGAGTTACCTTCACCATACCCTAGCTATTGAACCATTGTAGATGCTTAGGTTTAGGAATATGCCATGTGGACAACCCCAACGCTACCACCATTGCCTTGCTAATGCCATTAGTACAGCTTCCTCCATCAACGATCAACTTGCATGCTTTGCCTTTGATCATACACTGCGCCTGAAATAAATTCCAACGCTGGGCCTTGTCAACTGTCATGCAAGCATCGTCTTGTACTCTCTTGAGTTGCAAATTCAGCCCACTCAATGGTACAACATCCTCAGAACTAACCACCTTGCCAGCTCCTTGGACTTCTCCCAAAATCTAGTGCGTAGAAATTGCTTCAAATCTGCCCAACTAGGTGTTGTTATGCCCTTTGCGGTCCTCTCTTCCTTCCACCAACTAGCCATAGTCTCATCCACACGCCGGTGTGCAAGAACAAATTCAGTGCGACCACCAAACTTGGAATCGATCGAACGACATTTGGTGAAACCATCATCCATGCCAGGCCTCCAAGATCTAAACTCCGCATATGTGGCAGAACTGTCCAACTTCCATTTTATATTTGCAGAATTAAGTGACAATCCCACACCAATAGTAGTGTAGTCAAAGTACACATCATCCGCTCTGTCTATCTTACGAACTTCCTTTGCTATTCTCATATTAATCCTTGCATGATTAGCCTGCTGCAGGACGGAGAGCGTATGTGCTGAGGCGCTGGGTTCGATCCCGCAAGAGTCCAGGTGCACAGCTAGCGATCTAGGGTGCCTCGCTCGACCCCAGATGTCTGTCCTAAGGCGAACTGCGCGAGCCAGCCAACACCGATCCAGAGCAATCGCAAATGGGCCGGCCCACTAGGAACAAGCACGTGGGAGATCGGTCAGGCACGGGCGGAATGAAGGCGCCAGGCGCGCGCGAGGTTCACGCCGATCGACACGCTTCGATCCGGTTTCCTCTTGAGTGACACACCAATCACGGAAAGGCTTCGATCGCCAGGCGCGTGAGCGACTTGATCGTGAGGTGGTGCGATCTCCCACGGGACTCGGTCGCTAGGCGTACGGCAGCGGGCTTCCTGCTCTCCCTTCTTTTTCAATGCCCCGATCGGATCCAGTAGTAGATCGGTAGGACTCAAAATAAAATGCCCCGATCAGATCTAGTAGTAGTAGATCGATCAGACCTTGCTACCGATGGAATTATCTCCTTTCCTGGACTCCATGTATCAGCTGCCTTGATCGGATCTGATCAAGATCCGATCGATTCCGATCTAGCTAAGGAATTTGCCTCCCAATCTCTTCTCCAAACAAATTGAACTACAAACTGCTTGTAGAAAAGTAGTCCACAGATGATCCAAAAACACGCTATGATCAACGAGAGCTCTGATACCACATGATAAGGATCAAGCCGATGATCCTTAATTTTGTCCCGATCTTTCACAGCGAGTAACCCGGATAATAATCCTTCCAATAACGCCGATGAACATCACCTGAAGAAGAGGAATGAATCCAACAAGTAACGTGATGAAGATCACCACGCCTCAAACCACAGCTCGATAATCCTTGATGCACACAAGAACCTTCGCAACAAATCACTCGATATAATAGATAACTACATCACCGTCCCCAGAGGGATGATACACGGTGGAGCACAATATAGTTTTATAGACTAAACAACTGAACTCCCCTAAACCCTAGGCGGCTGGCTCCTTTATATAGGAGGCCTTCAACTAGTTAGTTGGATAGACCCAAACCGAACACACAACAGACTCGAACCTAACCTAGACTCGGACTCAATAACATAGCAACAATATTTAACACAACCTTAGACTTATCATTACATATCGTAGGTCGTCCTGGCATGCCAACCATCGATGGGATGCGCCCGCATCACCTAGCTTGGTGGAGTCCCGAAATTAGGCTTCACCTCCTCCTTCATGCCCATATCAATTGAGCTTGGCCACGCCTTTCCCAAAAACGTTTCAGAACTGGAGGTGTTCTGAAATTGGGCTTCACCTCATCCATGGGAGGAATTGCAATGCAAAAAAGTCCAATCTTCAGGATAGAAGGAGGCGGCGAAATAATAGGAGTAGTAGCTATCTTCCCCTCATCATCCCCCCAAATTGAATGGAAACCGTCCTCAGTTTCGCCTTAATGTGTTGGACTTTTTTCTTCTCAACAAGCACCTCCACTTTGATATCCTTGTCAAGCATAGGCTGCAGCACATGACGCTTTCCTTCATGCCACAAGGAATAAACGTTGGATTCTCATGAGTGGAATGCTTATCAAATTGCCACGGTCGTCCTAGCAGCACATGACTTGCTTCCATAGGCAACACATCACAGACCACCGTGTCTTCATAATTACCTACTGAAAATTTCAGGCGCACCTTATGTGTTACCTTTAGCTTCCCTGAATTATACAACCACTCAACACAATGTGGCTGCGGGTTTTTCCATGTAGGTAATGAAAGAGAGTCCACCAAGCACTTGTTAACAATATTGGTGTAGCTGCCACCATCAATAATCAGCTTGCAAGTGGTGTTCTTGACTATGCATTGAGTCTGAAAAATATTCCAGCGCTGTCCTTGCCCTTCTATGCGATCTTCTGGCACACATTGTACCATCAAGTTAGTGCAATTAGGAGCAGCATCCTCAAGATACACATCAATGCTATCATGTTCCTCAGACTCATCACTAGATGGAGCAGCAATCTTGTCATCGTCACTAGCAGAAACATAGCCATCTGGTGTGAGCAACACCCTTTTTTATTAGGGCAATCACGCCTCATATGTCCTCGGCCTCCACAAGTAAAACACTCAATGTGCATCGTGGACTATGTACTAGATGCAGCATTGGACACTCCAGATTTTGGCAACTCGGTATGGGAAACATGGTGGGAACGTGTAGAAGGTGTTGGCTTAGCACTAGAACCACGCCATGAATTTGCAGGAACTATGGCTTGGCGTCATTTGATCTGTTGATCCGCACGCTCAGCCTGGTGCACAAGATCCTGAAGATCATAGTAGGTAACCATCTCTACACGATCCTGCACCTCAAGATTCATCCCACTAAAGAACCAAGACATTGTAGCCTCCGGGTCCTCCCTTGTTTCTGTACATATCATCAACAACTCCGTCTCTTTATAATACTCATCCACGGATTTAGTACCTTGAGTGAGGTGCTGCAATTTATTATGCATGTCTCTCTTATAATGTTCAGGAACAAAGCAACGTTGTATGAGTTATGTCATTCCCCTCCACGATGTTGGGCGATTTGGCATACGCAAAATTTGGCTCCACCAAATCAGTACATAACCGGAGAACTCGATAGCAACAAGTTGAAGCTTCTTCTCCTCGGTATAATGGTGGGTTGCAAAAATATGACTCACGCGCATCTCCCACTCCAAATAATCCTCAGGACTGTCGGCGCCAAAGAACAGTGGTATGGAAATTTTAACACGTCCAAAACCATCATCCAATGGAACACGTGCAGCATGACCGATACGATCTCGGTCAGCAGGCAAAACACGACCAAAAGTGGCTCCAGGACGAGCCTCAACGTGGCGCTGTTGTGGTGTGTATGCAACGTTGTCTTCGAGATCAGCATAGACGCCTCCATGTGCTGGTACCACAGGGCGGCGAGCACGAGCGTCAACATATCCATCTCTTGGTGGTGGCGCATCCCGTAATGGAGCAGCATGAGGGGGCTCAACTCGCACCAGCAGATTAATGAGGGTATCTGATGTAGCCCGACCTTCGGTCGTTACCACATCATGGTCTCCAACTTATACCAAGTCGTCATGGACTCCAAAGGTGAATCCGTTCCTCTATGCGAGTCCACTTCCTACCCCATTGAATGGTATACTACTTCATACTCCGTCATGTATTCATGATAGGTTCATATCGACAAGTATGGAGGCATGGGAGGAAGCCTGGAGCACCATGCCCGACAAGATGGAGGCTTGGAAGAGAACACGGAAGAAGCAGCCGCTGGAGCACCGGAGTCTCCGGCCTGCACACCCCGGAGTCTCCGGCCACACCGGAGTCTCTGGCCTAAAGATGCCGGAGTCTTCGGCATGCATAATCCGAAGTCTCCGGACCCATCTCCGGACCGACCCTCAGATCGAGCTTGAGGACAGCCAGAAGGACCCTTCGAAGACGACACCGGAGACAGACCAAAGTCTCATGCCCACACTGGAGTCTCCGGACCCCACACCGGAGTCTTCGGCCTGAGCGTATGGGCCTGCGTGCCGCCAGCTGGGCCTTTGGCCCATGTACCCCTTAGTCTGCCCAGACTTTCCCCTTTTATTCCTAAAGTACCCTTGAACTAGTGGCTGGCCTATCTGTAGTGCCCCCACCCCCTCATGTAACCCTAGGCATAGATGATAGACTAAAGAAAACCCCCTTTGTGGAATCTCTAGTTTTGCCTCATCCCCTTCTACCAAAGGGGGTCGACTATCGTCACCACCTCGTTGGAGTTTGCATCGCGCCTCCCTCGTTGTACAAGGCCTTGGCATCAGTGTCCCTTTGCCAAGACGTCAAGACCCTCTCCAAGGTGTTCTTCCCTCTCCGCGTGGGATCGAGGGAGCACGTTGATCGATCTTTCCTTGCGAGGATTCTATCGGACCGGTGGCCACCGGTGAGAGCAATCGGCCTTGTATCGTGTGTGTTTTACGTGTGTTCATCGTGTTCTTCGTGAGGTGCGCGTCCACTTCCGCTACCTTCTCCCTTTCCCCTCGCTTTCCCATCGATTTGACCACGAGATCCATGAAGATCGGGCCACCCACGGGGTTACCCCATAACAGTATCCATCAGCGCATCGAGCCTAGTAGTGATGGCATCCAATTTGATGTTCAACCTCTCCACCAAAGCATCCGTACAGTCTTTGATGTACACGCAGGTGTTGTCAAAACCGGCATGGACATTGTCAGGGAGATCATCTACATAGACCGGAAGGGCAACCTCCTTAGGCTTTGTAACTGTAGCATTCGTAGCAGTAGAATTTTCAGCAATCACTGAACTAGCCATCTTCAGCAATATTCAGCACTCAGAAAAATTGCTGGCCAAAAAGATCACACGCTCGTATAGGAGAAGATGGTAAACAGCGTTTTTTTTAATCGAACAGCCCTAGAACCTCTCGTTCCACCACAAAGGTGGTCTGTGGTATGGCCTCGCTACCTACCTCGCAAGGAGCACCGATGCGATATTCCTAGCTGGTTCCCGCGAGGACTTCTAGTGGGCTATCCCGTGAGGAAGGGTTGCCAGGTGGAGGCACGCTGCCGACCACGATCACGAGGCACACGATGCGAGAACGCCAGGCGAGCGCGACCGATTCCTCGATCGCAGCGATCCTCCCGAGGCGCGTGGGCGATGGACTTCGCTATTTTTTTACTTGAATTGGCGGATACCTAGCGATCGGATCTAGAACTCGCAAACTAGCGATCGTGGATGCCCTGGAGTTCTGGGACTTAGCTCTGCCATGCAGCGATTGTGGGTACCCTGGACTTCGGGGAATCGCTCTCCCTCGCAACTTGGAGCCATCGAAGGCCACGGAAATCCGCAGATGTGAGCAACACCAAGCTTCTAGTATTCAAACAAAGAAAATCCGTAGATTGACCTCAGCAACAAATAAATCTCAGCAAGTAATCATTGTGAGAAAACCCGATGAATCTGATACCAAGATGATACGGATCAACGTGATCCAAAAGGGTTTAGACCCGATCTTTCACGACGATCGATAGAATTCAACAAGATAGAAAGAGAACCCAATCTGAAATAGATCAAACTGATATCTCTTCAATTCCCCATGTTGGAACTGATCAAAATTAACTCCCACGCATAGCACAACATCAGACCTTGAAGATCAGCAAGCAAACACAACGATATGCGCCCCCAAACATTGGGACTTTTCTGGTGTTTCTTTTCGCTCGAAAATAACAAGTCTCGATCCATTGGCGGCTGTCAGGAACCCTTTATAGGGTGACTCCAACGGTACTTGGGTGGGACAGGCCCCACACCACAACTAAAGCCCAAATGGCTAAATTAAAAGTGGTTTTGGACAGGCCCAAATACCATCACACAAAATAAAACTTAAACACTTCGGACTTAAATAAAACAGGAAATAAAAAGACTCAAACGTCTCAAAACCTAAACCGAAGTAAACTCAACTTTCAATTGAGCTTGGACACGCCTTGCCCAAAACGTTTCAGAACTAGAGGTGTTCTAAAATTGGGCTTCACCTCATCCATGGGAGGAATTGCAATGTAGAAAAGTCCAATCTTCAGGATAGAAGGAGGCGGCGAAATAATATGAGTAGTAGCTATCCTCCCCTCATCACCTTCCTTGGAGTATACATGTCCATCTAAACCAAATATTTATCGTGTGAGACCCAAGGGGTATTCAACAAGTCTTAATGCATCTAAAGGGAACAACCTGGGGTGACGCAATTGCAGCTAAAGATAATAGCTACAAAGTGCTATGGAGACACGTTACGCATTCGCCCAACCAGAGATGGACGTACGCTCGTTAATTAATATCAATAGGTATATGAGCAACATAATTTAACCTCGCTCGTCCTCCTCCTCGCTTACCGACGAGAAGGCGGAAGAACAACCCATCCGTTGGCAATTATATTAACCATTCCATGAGTGTTGTACTAATTACTAGTCATGTCTTAGTCAATTTAAAGGTGGTACTTTAGTTATGCTTGTCTATGATTGCCAAACTGTGCTCCAAGTCGTCAATAACCACGGACACGGCTTTCAGAAAGATTTACCCTGCAGGGGTGCACAAATAGCAACACAGACACGATCAACCTTGGGAAGAACCAAATAAAATGCAATGAGGCCTCACGACAATGCATTCACATGATTCATTAATTATTTCAGGGGGCACCCCATTAAGCTACTCGCAACGAAGTTGGCTGGCTCCAAGACAGACCCAGTTTGCGCCAATGGCTGTAAACGACTGGGAACCCGAAAGTGTGACTGGGCCTGTCGATACCGCGAAAGCACTCCGCAATTCCTAAACCGTACAGGTGCTCCACGCACAATCGTAAATAAAGCAGTAAAGCATGACATAAGTACAGGATAGTAATAAAGCCCCAAACTACTTTGTGGCCCCAATAAATAAAGTGCGAATCAAGCTCAGGCAAAGGGGGATTCATAGGGTCTCCCGTATGAGGATAGTGTGAATAGTCAAGGAACAGGAATCAAGTACTCGGGGTCCTACGGGACACAAGTGAGCTTAAAGAACCAAATAGCAGATAATGCTCACTGATGCCTCTTTCATTACTTATCCCATTACTACTCATATTAAGTTGTTTAGGTACCTCGTTATCCAAAGACTCGCACAAACCCTACACATGCAATTCTAGGACTCGCATGGCTCAAACAACTCCTGCAGTAATGGCTCATGGGATTGAGATACAAGCTTTGTTGAGGGCAAACCTCTAGGGTGGCCCGATCTTTCGCGATTCCCTTTCAAATCGTGGATGGAGTGCGGGGAGAGGAGGGGAGGATGAACACGACGAATGCACGCACGAAGAACGCGAAGAACACACACACAAAACCACGATACACACCAATAGCTCACGCCGGCGGTGACCGGTCCGGCACAATCCCTAGGATCGGCGTCGGGCGGAGGACTCTCTCTCGAACCGGCACGGTGAGATGGGAGACTCGATGAGATATTGACATCTTGGCAAAGGGACACCGATGCCAAGGCCTTGTACAACGCGGAGGCACGATGCAAACTCCAACGACGTTTGGGGATATTGGTGCTCCTTGGTCAAGGAGCATGAGGCAAGAACTAGATAGATCCACAAAGGGGTTTCCACTAATTCAAATATCATGCCTAGGGTTTACAATGGAGGTGGGGGACTATATATAGGCCAGCCACTTAAACAGGGGTATTTTAGGAATAAAAGACAAGTTCTGGACGGACTAAGGGGTACATGGACCGCAGGCCCAAAGGCCTTTTCATGCGTGGCGACGGTCGGACCGGGGACTCCGGTGTGGTATACCGGAGACTTCGGTCTGGACCGGAGATTCCAGTCGGTCTCCAGACCAGCCTCCGGAGGGGCCTTCAGATTGTCCCAGGGCCCGGTTCTGGGGGCAGACCGGAGGTGGGGCCGAAGACTCCCGTGTCTTCAGGCCGGAGACTTGGGTGGACCGGAGACTCCGGTGTGCGCAGACCAGAGACTCCAGTCTGAGCAGCTCCAGCAGCTCCTGTTTCACGCTCTGCTCCTTGTTCTCCATCCTTGGGTGCTTGGTGATGAGTGGAGGCTTCGTACCTGATGATGCATAGTGTAGTTGCATGAAGTAGCACACCATCCAAGGAGGTATCAAATTGGCACGAGGAGAGGAGCGAGTTCACCTTAGCTTGTAGGAGTTTGGCTCGGGCACGAGTCATGGGTCCTCTTGGGGGACTTGTTGGTGTAGATGTAGGAGCGTCCGTAGGACGGGTTGCATCAGCTCCCCCTTGGGAAAGAGTCATCCTTGACTCTTCATGGTTATCATCTTGAACATCTCCATGGTAGGGTGAGAGATCCTTGACATTGAATGTATTGCTTGCAAGGTACTTGGAGGTCGGTATGTCGATGATGTAGGCGTTGTTGTTGATTCTTTTGAGGACCTTGAAGGGACCATCTCCTCTTGGCTTGAGCTTGGAGTCACGTTCCTTGGGGAAGCGGTCTTTGCTTAGGTGTATCCACACAAGGTCACCTTCCTCAAAGATCATCTCCTTCTTGTCCTTGTTTAACCTTGAAGCTTGGCGAAGGACTTGTTGTTCAATAGTAACTCTTGTTTCTTCATGAAGTTTCTTCATAGCTTGTGCGCGTTTCTCGACGTCCATGTTTGTTCGCTCACGGAGAGGTAGTGGTAGGATGTCGAGTGCGGTGAGGGGCTCGAAACCATAGACGATCATGAATGGACTCATCTTGGTTGTTGAGTGCTTGGCTCGATCGTAGGCTAACTCGTCGTGTGGAATGCGTTCCTTGCAATCCTTCAGGTTTTTCTTGATCAACACACAAAGGAGAGTTCCGAGGCTTCGGTTGACAACTTCGGTTTGGCCATCAGTTTGATGATGCGATGCGGATGAAAAGAGGATCTTGACGCCGGGCTTGGCCATGAGGGTCTTCCATAAGTAGCTCATGAGTTTGACATCGTGGTCGGAGACGATTGTCCTTGGCACACCGTGAAGACGAATGATTTCCTTGAAAAACAGATTTCAACATGTGAAGCATCGTCGGTCTTATGCCATGGTATGAAGTGTGCCATTTTGGAAAAACGATCCACAACAACAAATATAGAATCATGACCATGCTTAGATCTAGGCAACCCTAACACAAAAACTATGCTAATGTCGGACCAAGGGGTATGAGGAATAGGCAATGGCATATAAAGACCATAAGGGTTAGCTTGCGACTTAGCTTGAACACATGTCATGCATCGTTGAACGCAGCGCTCCATGTCACGCTTCATCTTGGGCCAAAAGTAGTGATTGGAGAGCATGTCCAATGTCTTGTCACGTCCAAAGTGACCCATGAGGCCTCCACCATGAGATTCTTGGAGAAGCAAAAGTTGCGACGACTTCGGAATGCATAGCTTGTTTTGTTTAAATAGAAAGCCCTTATGCAAATAGAAATCATCAACTCCTTTGTCATTGGGGCACTTTGCGAAAATTGGTTCAAAGAACGGATCAGAAGCATACAAAGATTTTATTTCCTCAAGACCCAACACGTTGATTTCAAGTCTCGTAAGAAGGCTTGTGTGTTTGCGAGACAAAGCGTCCGCAACTACATTATCTTTGCCCTTCTTATACTTGACAATGTACGGAAAAGACTCCATGAACTCAACCCACTTAGCGTGTCTCTTGCTCAAGTTAGCTTGGCCTTTGAGATATTTCAACGACTCGTGGTCAGAATGTATGATAAATTCCTTGGGCCAAAGGTAGTGTTGCCAAACTTGAAGGACACGAACTAAGGCAAAAAGCTCTTTATCATAAATCGGATAGTTAAGGCGAGCACCATCAAGTTTCTCGCTATGGTAGGCTATAGGACGTCCGTTTTGCATAAGGACTCCTCCAATGCCAATACCACTAGCATCACACTCTATCTCAAAAGTTTTTTGTGAAATCCGGTAAAGCCAGAAGAGGTGCTTCGGTGAGCCTCTTTTTAAGTTCGTCAAAAGCTTTTTGTTGTGCTTTGCCCCACACAAAGGTGACATTATTTTTGGTTAATTCATTAAGGGGACAAGCAATGGTTGAAAAGTCTTTCACAAAGTGACGATAGAAACAGGCCAACCCATGAAAACTTCGGAGTTCACTCACATTTGTTGGGATGGGCTAATCACGTATGTCCTTTACCTTGGAAACATCAACTTCAATTCCTTCGAAGAAACAAAAAATCCAAGAAAAATCAACTTGTCTTTAGCAAAAGTGCACTTGGGAAGATTAGCATAAAGCTTTCATGTCGAAAGATTTGCAAAACTTCCTTGACATGTGTTATATGGTCCTCAAGTGATTTGCTATAAACAAGAATATCATCGAAATAGACACCAACACCTTTTCCAATGAGAGAACGCAAGATATGATTCATTAGGCGCATGAAGGTGGATGGGGCATTAGACAAACCAAAGGGCATAACCAACCATTCATAGATACCAAGTTTGGTCTTGAAGGCGGTTTTCCACTCATCACCTTCAGCCATGCGTATTTGATGGTAACCACTACGAAGATCAATTTTTGAAAAAATAGTGGCTCCACACAACTCATCAAGCATGCCATCGAGACGTGGTATGGGATGTCGATAACGCACGGTGATAGCATTGATTGGACGGCAGTCCATGCATAACCGTAACGTATCATCCGTCTTTGGAACAAGAATCACAAGTACGGCACTTGGACTAGTGCTAACTTGGATCAAACCTTTGGAGACGAGTTGGTTGATTTGACGTTCGATCTCCTTCGTCTCCTCCGGGTTCGTGCGGTAGGCGGCGCGGTTTGGAAGAGGTGCGCCGGGGATGAGGTCAATGCGATGTTCGATGCCGCGAAGAGGTGGTAGTCCATGTGGGAGCTCTTCGGGGAACACATCCTTGAATTCCTGCAAAACACTCATCAAAGAAGGAGGAACATTGGTTAATTCATTAGTTCCTTGCGCCACTCCCTTGCAAAGGAGGACATAGTGCAAGATGGATGGGTTGTTTTGAACATCTCTCATCTCACTTTTGGTGGCAAGGAGAACACTCTTAGTTTTTCAACTCGAGTTTGGCTTGTGGCTCTCACTCACTATGAGGTGGTTCTCTCTCTCACCGCTCTTCTCACAAGTAGGTGTCGTGCTTTGCGCCCTCACTAAAGCCTTTGCATTGTCCGCAATTATTTGGCTAGGAGTCATCGGTTACAAAACACATGTTTTGTTGAGCCATTTGAAGGTGTATACATTGGTGCGACCATCATGTTGAGCAGCCTTGTCAAATTGCCATGGTCGAACCAGAAGCATGTGGCAAACTGTCATAGGAATCACATCACACTCCACCGTATCTTTGTAAGGACCAATGGCGAAGGAGACCGATACAGTATGCTTGATCTTCATGGACCCTTGGTCACTCAGCCATTGCACGTGGTAGGGGTGCTTGTGCGGACGGAGGCTGAGGTTGAGCTTCTCACACAACTCGCTGCTAGCAAGGTTGTGGCAACCCCCTCCGTCAATGATCACCTTGATAGATTTGCCATTGATGTCGGCTCGTGTTTGGAAGATATTGGAGCGTTGGTCTTCATGCTCTTGTGCTTGACTAGTTAAGATCCTTGTGACGACAAGCGATGGACTTGCGTCATGTTCACACATGAGGAGTTCTTGATCATCTTCCACTCGTTGCCTTGCCATTGCTCCCTTGACACGGGCATCAAACTCATCTTCACTCAAGTACTCTTCATCACCATTGTCATGGATGAACAATACTTTCTTGTTTCCACATTCAGCCGACTTATGTCCTTTGCCTCCACACTTGTAGCATTCATCGTTGAAAGGTGTATCACTCTTTGCTTGCTTGGCACTTGGGGACAGTTTTCCTTGAGGGAGTGTGGGCTTGAAGGAAGGCTTGGGGGTACTTGAGGAGCTTCCATTGAAAGTTGTTGGTGTAGAGGTTGAAGCTTGCTTGTAGGTGAAGTACGTCTTGGTCTTGTTGTACTTGATATCCTCTTGCACTTGACGTTCAGCCTTTGTTGCGATGTGCACAAGCTCAACCATGGTGTTGTATGTTTGGAACTCGACGATGCGCTTGATTGGGTGATTCAAGCCAATAAGGAAACGTGCCATTGTTTGCTCCATGCGTTCATCAATGTTGGCGCGAATCAAGTTGAGTTCCATTTCCTTGAAGTACTCTTCCACGGTCTTTGTCCCTTGACGAAGCACTTGAAGGTTGTTGAAGAGGTCACGCGTGTAGTGCGCGGGGACGAACCGGGATCTCATGTGAGCCTTCATGTCATGCCAAGTTGTGATTGGCGGCTCTTGTGTTGCATCACGAGCAACTTGAACTTGTTCCCACCAAAGGTTGGCGTAATCATCAAACTCAAGCGAAGCCATGGTGACCATCTTCTCGTTGCTATAGTTGTGCATGCGGAAGATCTTGTCGACTTTGAGTGCCCATGAGAGGTATTCTTCGGGGTCATTGGATCCAGTAAACTTGGGCATTGTGAACTTGAGCTTGCCAAAAGTTTCTTCATCGTTGCGGTCATTGCGACGAGCTTGGTGACCTTGTTGATGATCTTGTAGTTGGGGAGGTGGAACTTGGTTCTCACGTCCTTGTTGTGGAGCTTGCTCTTGATATTGTTGTTGAGGAGCTTGCTCTTGGCGCGGTTGTTGACGTAGTTGAGGCGCTTGGACCTCATGGTGGCGAGGGTGTGGAGCCTCTTGACGCGGTTGACGACGAAGGGGAGGCTCATTCCTCGGTTGGTGATGTTGGTTAGGCACATGGGCCTCACGGCGAAGATCATGGTCATGAGCCTCTTGACGTGGTGGGCGTCGCTCAACTTGTATCACTTGAAGCTCCAAGTTTTGTTGTGGTGGAGTAGGCGCCTCGTGATGACCCTGGTGTTGTTGCGGACGTTCATGAAGTTGATGACAAGGAGGAGGATTTTGGAGAGCTTCACGTCGATGACGAGCTTGATTCTCCAAGTTGGAGTCATCACTTGTTGTGTCAAGTATGTGTTGCGGTCGGTGGTGGTAGACTTGCGGTTGCACTTGCGGTTCTTCTTGTGGTTGCTCTTGTTGCATCACTAATGCCCTTGCGTGATGACGGTGTGCTTCTTGCCTTGAAGAGAAATCACCATCATAGCTTGATGTTGCGGCGTGCCGTGGGGAAGGTACATAGTTCGAAGAACTTCCATCTTCAACCACGAGGGCATCATTGCGTCTTGGAGCACTTGGTTGAAGATCTTGTTGAGGAGGAGCATGACGACGCGATGAGCTTGAAGAGCTTGATGCGCGTGAACGTGGCCTTGCCATACCGTCGATGAGGCGTCAAAGATTGTCATTTGTTTCGGCAACAGAGCGTTGTAGCTCTTCATTTTGGTGGCTGAAGTTGTGATGTATTGCGTGCATTTGTTGTTTGAGGCCATCGAAGCAGTTGTCGATGTTCTTGAACTCGGCTTGCGTCTCGCCAAATTGTTCATCTTGTCGCGTCTCAAGGGCTTGGCAACGTTCATGGAACTCTTGCCGAACGATGAAGTGACTTACGCGCATCATGTACGGTCCTTGGTCTTCTTCTTGGGGAGGTGGTTGGCTCGACTCACCGTGCCTATCCATCATGCAAAGCACACAAGTATTGTATATGGAAGTGGAATATGGTGGTGTTAGCCTTGTACCTCACCTTGGGGATTGCACCAAACTAGAAACCACAAGTGAGAGCTATAAGTGTGCAAAGTGGAATTGCAAAGAAAAACTCACACTAAAGAAAGAACTAACTCTCAAAAGCTTGTTGGTGGTAGGTTAGGATTGTGGAAAGCCAAAGAACCAACCAAAAGAAAAGGGATAGTCAAATGTGGGTAAAATCCAACAAAACTCAAGTCAAAGGCGAAGGTCAACAACTCAAAGGGGTGACGGGAACCTACAACTATATACACACGTGGAGATAGTTGGGATTGACACGACTATGAAAATGAGCAAACAAAATGTCCTAACGAAGACTAAGCTCGTTGTCGTGCTAATGCAAGGAGAGACCGTGGCTCGTTTGCAAAGAGGAAAAATGAGCAACGGATTTGTGCACTTGTCTTGGGAGCTCTTCTTTCTCTCTTGCTTACAAGCTTTGAGACTCTTTGGCAAAGGGAGACTATTTTTCTTTTGCTTTTTCTTTGTATCTTTTTTTGCTCTCCCTTGATGCTACCTAGTCACACTTGATATTGCTCTTGCACTCTCACTATCCAAGGACAAATGCACAATGCTCAAGCAAACACAAGATAAGCCACTCTCATAGGATAGGTACACACAAAGGAAGATAGGGGTTAACAAGGTGATGCAAGTTATACCTTCGTTGGTGACGATGAACTTGGCGTCGATGGTGCAGGATGATGTTCGTGGGCCGCGGTGTCGGTGAGCGCGGGAGTTGTCGATGCGGAAGCTTGTTGTTAGTTGACGACACGCACACGGGCACAAACAAACAAGAGGAAATTAGCCAAAGCAAGATTAGAGGCAAAACTGTCAAAATCAAGCGTCAGGTCAGAGACTCCGGGGTTTCAGGACGGAAACTCCAGTCCAGGCCGGAGACTCCAGTCTGGAGTCAGATCGCGAACTGCTCGTGTTCTTGAGCGGAAATATACGCCTTGGATCCTCAAATCCGCGAAAAATTGGCCAAATTGGGCTGGGAAAACGCAGGATAAAGCTGGACCAACACCTAAGACAAGGTTTGGTCGGATCAAAACCACAAATAACACTCCAAATCAAGAGATCGATCCAAAGGCAAATTTGGGCTGTTTTGGGGGGATTTTCGAATTTTTAGTGGATAGAAGAAAAATTTGTGGGGGAAATCGTGAGAAATGAAGCTCTTGATACCAATATGTCAAGGGCAAACCTCTAGGGTGGCCCGATCTTTCACGATTCCCTTTCAAATCGAGGATGGACTGCAGGGAGAGGAGGGGAGGATGAACACGACGAACGCACGCACGAAGAACGCGATGAACACTCACACACAAAACCACGATACACACCAATAGCTCACGCCGGCGATGACCGGTCCGGCGCAATCCCTAGGATCGGCGTCGGGCAGAGGACACTCTCTCGAACCGGCACGGCGAGATAGGAGACTCGGTGAGATCTTGACGTCTTGGCAAAGGGACACCGATGCCAAGACCTTGTACAACACGGAGGCACGATGCAAACTCCAACGAGGTTTGGGAATATTGGTGCTCCTTGGTCAAGGAGCATGAGGCAAGAACTAGATAGATCCACAAAGGGGTTTCCACTAATTCCAATATCATGCCTAGGGTTTACAATGGAGGTGGGGGACTATATATAGGCCAGCCACTTAAACATGGGTACTTTAGGAATAAAAGACATGTTCTGGATAGACTAAGGGGTACATGGGCCGCAGGCCCAAAGGCCTTTTCATGCCTGGCGACGGCCGGACCGGAGACTCCGGTGTGGTAGACCAGAGACTCCGGTCTGGACCAGAGATTCCGATCGGTCTCTGGACCGGCCTCCGGAGGGGCCTTCAGATTGTCCCAGGGCCCGGTTCTGGGGGCATACCGGAGGTGGGACCGGAGACACCAGTGTCTTCAGGCCGGAGACTTGGGTGGACCGGAGACTCCGGTGTGCGCAGACCGAGACTACAGTGCGAGCAGCTCTGACTCGCTTCACGCTCTGCTCCTTGTTCTCCATCCCTGGGTGCTTGGTAATGAGTCGAGGCTTCATACCTGATGATGCATAGTGTAGTTGCATGAAGTAGCACACCATCCAAAGAGGTATCAAATTGGCACGAGGAGAGGAGCGAGTTCACCTTAGCTTGTAGGAGTTTGTCTCGGGAACGAGTCATGGGTCCTCTTGGGGGACTTGTTAGTGCAAATGTAGGAGCGTCCGTAGGACGGGCTGCATCAAGCTTCAATGGGGTTTAAAAGTAAAGGCTATGCAATTCTTGGGATTCAATTTAATGCAATCGCGACTCAATGAAGCAAGAGTAAGATAGAAGCATAGGTACTATATGTATGCAAGCATGGGGAATTGCTTGCCTGGCAGTTCTGTTGCCGAATAGGAAGGATCCGGGTAATACTCCTGAGTCTCCTGGTATTCTCCTTGCTCAGTGTCTATCCGGATAAAAACCAACTACACAAGGGCCAAAATAAATACATAGCACAATCATATAAATCATATGCAACAAGCAAACAAGTATGCCATGATGGAATGATGCACAATTTACATGGCATAGCATAGCATGGCATGGGTTAGGTGTGGGGTACAAGAACAAAACATTTTATTAAGTTTCTAGTCATATTTTACTCCCATAAACATTGTTGTATACTTAATATTTATATGATGCATCCTTCAATTCATAACATGGAATGCACAGTTAGAACGGGCTCGTCGCGCTGATCAATTTAGACATATTATTTGTCGAATTCGGAATTAAAGTTATGAATTTATTAAGAAAAAAGCCATTTAATAGTATTAAGACAATTTCGAAATTTAATTGCCCAAAAATTATTTTAGGTGACATATTATTATTCCTTGTATTATTTTCTGATCAGGAAACATATATAAAACATTGTATTCGGGTATATCAAATAAAAGATAAGAATTATTCATTCTCAAATCATTTTATTGTTTGGTCAAGTTTTATTTTCACAAAAGAAAACAAATAGATAGAGGAGTTGAACTTTTAACACACCTTTTATTTGTTCAAAACGAATCGGTGAGGGTCAAGTTTTAGTTGCATACATAACCAGATCGCAGATCGTAAGCTTTCCAAACTTTTGGCAAAAAGGAAAAAAGAACATCAAAAAGGTTGGGGCTTAATTTTCTTCACTGGATTTTGAAGTCTGGGCTCATAGATGGATATACTCGAGTGACGAGCCACTGGACTAGTTTGCTAGTTGTGCTTATAAAAAGATACGGCTCTTTTTGAATTTGATCTGGGACCTCGCTCAGGTTCGGAGAAAACAAAAGAAAAACAGTAGGCATAAAATAGCCTGACTAGGAGTCGATCCATAAGCCAAAAGATGTAGGAACAAGACGGTTCTACTAGGATATCAAGCGGTTGTTGATCACAAGTAGACTGGCCTTTTATCGACAAAGATCCAACGGGATTTGACAGTTTACATAGTTGAAAGTGTCGCGTTGTCTGAATCTTCTTCGTTCTGGTTTCAGAGTTTTGTACACGCATAAATTTAAAGAACAAGAGAAAAAAAAAGATTGATTTATTTTGAGGCAGAGGGATTTGATCTCACGATCTGCTATGTGGATTACTGCACGTGCACCACATGAACTAGCACGGCTGGTTGATGCCTTCACGTTTATGAACTATATATGGATGGAGTCCTGTGGCTGCCTCGGAGATGATACTGACGACCAGAAATTCAGAACTCTGAACCTGCGCCTGAGTGTGGATGACGAGAGTATCCAGAGGTCCAGAGGCGCATCTTTGGTGCGGAAACAGATAGATGCGTAGACCAGCGTGCGAAGTAGTGTCTGTGAGGAAGAGTTAAGTAAGAAAAAGTTGGAGAAACAGAGGGCGTTCCTCCGCGTCGCTCCCGCGAGCGACCGGGTGGAACCCTAGCCGCCGCCGCCTCCTCACCTCCTGTCCCCCTCCTCCTCCCTCGCCGCCGCTAGAGGGCGCGACCGGGCGAAGCCCGGCCGGCGGCGGGGATCTTTCTCCTCCCCAAGCAGTGGGCTGGCGCGGGCCGGCGGCGGTGCTTCGGGACGCTGCGGGGCGCGGGCTGCAGCGGCGCGGAGGCTGCGTGGCAGCGGGGCTTCTCGCAGTGGCGGCGGCGCTCCCTGGGCGGAGGCAGTGGCGGCCTCCGGGCTGCCTTCTCCGGCGGCGGGCGTCGGGCGGCCGGGCTTGGCCTTGGGCGGCGGAGATCCGGCGGCAGATGGGGGCGAGTCGGCGTGGCGGCGCGGCGGAGGCTGCGGGGTAGCGCGGCGCTGCAGCGGCAGTCCGAGCTCGGGGAAGTTGGGGCCATGGCAGCACAGATCGGGCCCTTTTGGGCCCGGATCTAGGTCTGGCGGGCCGGCTGGGCTTGGCCGTTCTGTGAATATTGGCGGGTAGGGTGGGTGGGTTTCGTGGCGCCTCCGGCCGGCCTGTTGCAGCGTGGTGGCAGACTTTGCGGGCCCATCGGGGCCCGGCCGGTTCGCCATGGGACTAGTTTGCCTCCGTGGAGGCTTTACGGGTCTGTTGGACCCGGCCGGACCTATGGTGGACTAGTTTGTCTACGGCCGCGTCTGGTCGACTACCGCCTCCGGCGGTGGAGGAAGTTCCCTCCCGTGCGGCCGCCGAGTCGTGGGCCCGTTTCATTTCTACCTGTGCCATGATGTTGTAGACCTCGCGACGACTTGCTCGGTGAGACGCTGACGACGAAGTCGGAACCGGAGTGGCGCATGCTCGTGGGCGACAAGTTTGGGTGGTGGCGAGGCCTCGCCCTTGCGGGTCTCCTGTGCTTTGGCTCGTCCGGGGGTAATGGATAGGGTCCTCAGGAGAAATCCTTGTCGGCTCGACCGACACCGGCGCGGTGCCGCCCGCGGGTGGCATCTTCCTTCCTGGAGGGCGTTGTGGCTCCCTTCATCCACCCCCCTGTTTGCCGGGGGAAACCCTAGGGCCAGTCTCTGGTCCGGGCAGCAGCAGTCGCTTTCCCTCTTGAGGGTGTTGCTTGGTGCTTGGCGAGTCGGAGCTAGGAGCGTGGTGGGCATTCTTCGGAGGGCGCAACGATTGCGGTCTTCCTCGTCTAGTCGATCTGTCTCTGTCTCCATTCCTTTTTGTTCCTTGTTTTAGTTTGGGCGTGTGTGTGCTACTGCCCCAGCATCGTGTATCCTGTTGTGTCTCTGTCTTTGGGCGTTGTGCTGTTTGGCCCAGCAGCGGTCCCACATGTGTGCTTTATTTATAAAACAGAGCGACAGCCTGTTTCGAGAAAGTAGTGTCTGTGAACGTGCATGTACTCAAAAGCAAGCAGCGACATGAGCATCAAGCATAAGCAAAAGGAGCAGCGACCTGTAGCTCCTCCATGGCAGAAAAACTCTCTGTACAACGCTGATTTGGGGGGCTTTAGAGCACAAAATTGAAGTGGAGGGGTAGGGGAATTGGAAGAGGACGCTCACCATGTTCTCTGGATGTAGATGATGGCGACGGAGGTGCACCGGAGCGGCGCAAATTTGAGGAAGACCCTGGAAGTCGGAGGTAGAAGAAGTAGTCCTTGGGGATGTTGTGGTTGATCCCAGATTGATTCCTTGCGCGTAGAGGAAGCAGAGAGCTTGTCCATCTTCACGGGTCCGGGGAGTACTAGAGCACCGGTGCCACGACGTTCCTGGCGGTGGTACCCCTCGGTGGGAAAAATTTATGGGGGAGAAAGAGGAAGAGAAGGAGTGGTGGCGACACGATCCAGATTGGACGAGGCTAGGGTTTGGGAGGCTGCCCCAAATTGGTCTTAGATGAGGGGATAAAGGAGGCGTGGTGGAGTTCCTGTGGTAGTTGAGGAGATGAATCACAGAGGGGGTCACGCACTCTGCGTGACTGCTCGAAGAAGAAGACATAACAAGAGCCTGACGAGGCAAGTTGGACCAAAGGTGGGCTAATGCAGCCTGGCAAGGTGAGTTTCTCTTTTTCACTTATTTTTATTTACTAAAACATTTCCTTTATTTGTTTTGCTTGCTTTTATCCAATTTCAACCAAGAAACTGATTTCAAAACCCTTCGAAACTTTCACACACTTTTGAACAGAGAGAGAGGCACCAAAATTGGAGGCAAGGGGAAACATTGAGAGGAAGGAGGATGCCTACATACATATGCATGGTGGAGTTGTGGATAGATACCAAAAGGAAGGTGCCATTGTTAGTAGATGGAAGGATTAAAGAGAGATTCCCTCAACTCATATTGAGCATGTAACAATATATCAAGATGCAAATACAATAAATAAGAATGCAAATGCATATGAGAGAAGAACAACTTAAAAGGGGTTTTATATGATGCTGAAATGCAATGTGGCATGGTGACATGAGCATGATATAATGGTGATGCAATAAATAATATGTAGGAAGTAGCAATATATAGACTAGGCAAGTAGCATTGCAATTGTTAGATAATTGGGATGCTACACCCAAGTTTTCAATTCCCTCTTTCAATTGCTCACTTGATCCTGAGGATTATCTTACTTGGGAGTTGAAGATTGAGAAGCTCTGGCGTTTGTTTGATTATCCAGAAGACAAGAAGGTCAAGCTTGCAGCGTCAGAATTTGATGGATATGATTTGCATTAGTGGGATGCTATTGTGCAGAATAGAAGGAATGACAATCAACTTCCTGTGATGGATTGGCGTGAGATGAAGAGCACTATGATAGATCGTTTTGTCCCCACCAATTACTTGCGATTAGTTTTTGACAAGCTTACACAGTTGAGGCAAGGAACAATGTCCGTTGATGAGTACTACATGGAGATGTAGATGCTTATACAACGTGCTAACGTTCGTGAATCACGTGAGATCACAATGAAGTGTTTCCTCAACAATTTGAAGCTTCAAATCAAGAGCATTGTGTGTTATCACAAGTACGAGACGATGAACGAGCTGCTGCACCATGCTAGAGAGACCGAGTCACAGCTTGCTGAGGAGGCGAGGTCACGTGCATGTTTTCCATCTTTCGGCCGTTTTGCGGCCAGATCTACACCGCCACCTATGGTGCCACTTGCACCTGCTGCTAGTCCTCCTACACCATCGGCCAAACCAGCACATACATCTTTGTTTGATTCCAATGCTCGGAAGCCCGCTGCTCCTCCTGCTAGTTCGGGTTCCAATATGTCGACTGCGTGTACTCGCGATGTGGTGTGCCATACTTGTGGAGGTAGAGGACACTACAAGAAGGATTGTCCAAACAACAAGGTGATGTTTGTGAATGAACAAGGTGAAGTAGAGAGTGGAGATGAAGCTGATGACGATGATGGCGAGGATGGTGCAGATGCTTATTCTGAGCGTGCACCAACTATTGTCGTATCTTCACGTATACTTAGTGTGCAACCTATTGATGACTCTCAGCGTTGCAACTTGTTCCAAACAAAAGCTCTAGTTGGACCTAACAAAGCTTGCAAGGTCATTATTGATGGAGGTAGCTGCAGAAACCTTGCAAGTAAGGAATTATGCGCCAAGCTGAATTTGACATATTTTCCTCATCCCAAGCCATACTACATACAATGGTTGAGCAACAATGGTGAGATGAAGGTAAATCATATGGTACATGTGAATTTTCAAATAGGGCCATACAAAGATTCTATTGACTTTGATGTGGTTCCTATGACTGTTTGCCATCTTCTATTGGGTCGGCCTTGGCTTTATGATCGCCATGTGCAACACAATGGCCGAGCCAATACATATCACTTGGAATTTAAAGGAAAGAAGATTACTATGCAGCCAATGACACCACAAGACATTGTGAATGATTCTCACCAGAAGATAGAAGTGAATTTGCAGGAAGATCCTATAGCTCGGCGAGATTGTGTGACAGTTGTTCCTGATGTAATCGAGCCTACAAAGAGTGATATAACGAAAAGTGAGAGACTGCCTAATCTTATAATATTAGCCACCAAGGAAGATATGAGAGAATTTCATGAGGATCCTACAGTCATGCCACTTGTGCTCATGTATAAGGGCGAGGTATTGGTTTCTAACGATATGACCCCTATTTCTCTTGGTGTCTCTTCTGTTTTGCAGGATTTTGGGGATGTGTTTCCAGAAGATGTACCGCAGGCTTGCCTCCATTGCGTGGTATAAAACACCAAATTGACTTGATCCCTGGCGTCACACTTCACAATCGTGCACCCTACAGGACCAATCCCGAAGAAACTAAGGAAAAACAAGTACAAGCATTGCTGGATAAAGGGTACACTCGTGTCTCTCTTAGCCCTTGTGTTGTTCCTGTTATTTTAGTCCCTAAGAAAGATGGTACATGGCGCATGTGTGTAGATTGTAGAGCGACTAATAACATCACTATTCGATATCATCATCCTATTCCACGTTTAGAGGATATGCTAGATGAATTGAGTGGTGCTGCTATTTTCTCTAAGATTGACTTGTGTAGTGGTTATCATCAAATTAGGATGAAAGAAGGGGATGAGTGGAAAACTGCTTTCAAAACAAAATTTGGTTTGTATGAGTGGTTAGTCATGCCGTTTGGTCTTACTAATGCACCTAGTACTTTCATGCAATTAATGAATCATGTTTTGAGAGATTTTATTAGTCATTTTGTGGTTGTTTACTTTGATGATATACTTATCTATAGCCACAACAAAATTGAACATTGTAATCATATCCGACAAGTTTTGCAAGTGTTGCGTGATAATAAACTGTATGCTAATCTTGAGAAGTGCACATTTGCAAAAGATAAGGTCATATTTCTGGGATTTGTTGTATCTAAGAATGGGGTAGAGGTAGATCAATCTAAAATTGAATCAATTCAGAATTGGCCTACTCCCATGAATGTAAGTCAAGTGCATAGTTTCCACGACTTAGCTGGTTTCTATAGGCACTTTGTGGAAGATTTTAGCACCATTGCTGTACCATTGAATGATTTGACAAAGAAAGGTGTCCATACATATATAGGGCGCGGCCCAAGGTATTGCTTTTGATACATTGAAATGTTTGAAAGCTCAAGATACATTCTGATCATGAAGCATTGAAATATTTGAAACCTTAATCAAACTTGCATCAAAGATTAGCTAAATGGGTCGAGTTTATTGAGTCTTTTCCTTACATCATTAAATATAAGAAGGGAGAAGAGAATGTTGTTGCTGATGCTTTGTCTAGGAAGAACATGCTATTAACCAATCTTGATGTTAAAATTCCTAGATTAGAAGCTATTTGTGCACTTTATGCAACTGACCATGATTTTGCTGAACCATATCGTTTGTGTGCTCTAAAAAACACATGGGAATCATATACATGATGGATATTTGTTTCGAGCTAACAAACTATGTATTCCAGAATCGTCGTTGCATTTGTTCTTAGTGCAGTAATCAGGTTTGATGGGTCACTTTGGGCGTGAGAAGACGTTGCTCATGCTTGCTGATCATTTTTATTGGCCCAAGATGAGGCGTGATGTCTACAGATTTGTGAGCCAATGTATTACATGCCACAAGTCGAAATCCAAGCTGAAGCCTCACGGTTTGTATACACCTCTCTCTGCGCCTACTACTCCATGGGAAGACATTAGTATGGATTTTGTGCTAGGTCTATCTAAAACTCAGAGAGGTCATGATTCTATATTTGTGGTAGTGGATAGGTTCTCTAAGATGGCTCATTTTATTGCCTGCCACAAAAGCGACGATGCGTCGCATGTTGCTACCCTGTTTTTTAGGGACATCGTGAGATTACATGGAGTACCAAAAATGATTGTTTCTAACCGTGATGTGAAGTTCATGAGCTACTTTTGGAAGACCTTATGGGGGAAGCTGGGAACGAAGCTGATATTCAGTACTACATGTCATCCCAAAACAGATGGTCAAGCGGAGGTGGTGAATCGAATATTGTCACAGTTGTTAAGGACTATGATAAAGAAGAATCTGCGGGGGTGGGAAGAGTGTTTGACACATGTTGAGTTTGCATACAACAGGGTTGTGCATTCCACTACTCAGCTTTGTCCTTTTGAGGTGGTGTATGACTTCAAGCCATTGACGCCACTTGATATGTTGCCTTTGCCATTACATGAGAGACTTGATATGGAGGCATCAAAACATGTTGATTATGTGAAGAAAATTCATGAGAAGACTCGAGAGGCTAGTGAGAACAAAGGCAAGAACATTGCTGCTGCAAGGAATCAAGCAAGGAAGGAAGTGTTGTTCAAGCCTGGAGACATGGTTTGGGTGCATCTGCACAAGGATAGATTTCCACTAATTCGCAAGTCCAAGTTGAAGCCACGTGGTGCTGGTCCTTACAAGGTGATGTAGCCTGACCTTCGGTCGTTACCACATCATGGTCTCCAACTTATGCCAAGTCGTCATGGACTCCAAAGGTGAATCCGTTCCTCTATGCGAGCCCACTTCCTACCCTCTTGAATGGTATACTACTTCATTTTCCATCCCATATCTATGATAGGTTCATACCGACGAGTACGGAGGCAAGGGAGGAAGCCTGGAGCACCAAGCCCGACAAGACAGAGGCTTGGAAGAGAAGACGGAAGAAGCAGCTGCTGGAGCACCGAAGTCTCCGGCCTACGCACACCGGAGTCTCCGGCCTGAAGACACCGGAGTCTCCGGCCTACAGACCCCGGAGTCTCCGGACCCATCTCCGGACTGACCCCCATATCGAGCTCGAGGACAGCTAGAAGGCCCCTCCGGAGACGACACCGGAGACAGACCGGAGTCTCCGGCCCACACCAGAGTCTCCAGACCCCACACCATAGTCTCCGGCCTGAGCGTGTGGGCCTACGCATCGCCAGCTGGGCCTTTGGCCCATGTACCCCTTAGTCCGCCCAGACTTTCCCCTTTTAATCCTAAAGTACCCTTGAACTAGTGGCTGGCCTATATATAGTGCCCCCACCCCCTCATGTAACCCTAGGCATAGATGATAGACTAAAGACAACCCCTTTGTGGAATCTCTAGTTTTGCCTCATCCCCTTCTACCAAAGGGGATCGACTATCGTCACCACCTCGTAGGAGTTTGCATCGCGCCTCCCTCGTTGTACAAGGCCTTGGCATTGGTGTCCCTTTGCCAATATGTCAAGACCCTATCCAAGGTGTTCTTCCCTCTCCGCGTGGGATCGAGGGAGCACGTTGACCGATCTTTCCTTGCGAGGATTCTATCGTACCGGTGGCCACCGGTGAGAGCAATTGGCCTTGTATCGTGTGTGTTTTGCGTGTGTTCATCGTGTTCTTCGCGAGGTGTGCATCCGCTTCCGCTACCTTCTCCCTTTCCCCTCGCTTTCCCATCGATTTGACCACGAGATCCGTGAAGATTGGGCCACCCACGGGGTTACCCCATAACATCTGGTATCAGCAGCTTTTCGTTGCCACGGATTTCCCCTCGATTTGGTCTTTTTCCCCATAAATTCGAAAATTCCACCAAAAACAGCCCCAATTCGTGTTTTGGATCGATCTGTGATTTGAGTGTGTTTTGGTAGGTTTTTATCCGTGGATTACTTGCTAAAGTTGTTGATCTACCTTCCCTTGTGTTTCCATGGCCTAATTCCTTGTTTCCCCCACCAATTTGAGGTTTTGGGTCGAGTTTTTCCGCCAAAACTCGTCCCATTCGTGTTCTGGAACATCCTGGAACCTTCGGATCAGAGATTCCGGCCTCCTCCCTTTAGTATTTTTGCATTCGAACTCGGATTTTGGTATTCTTTAGCTCGTTTTGAAGAGGAGAAGGAGCTCTACATCATCATCTCCATGGTTCATGCTATCTACTCCATCCAAATTCCGTGAGCAAGGCGGAATCCACCAATAAAGGGTGAAGATCAACGACGAAAGGTATATAAATTCTGCGACTTCTCCCCACTTGCATCCCTTTGTGAGCTACACTATATTTGCGATCAACAAACACCTATTGAGACTAGTTCCTCCTATGATTTCTTGGGCTATGCACATTTGATACCTTGTAGAATTCCGAGCAAAAGTTGTGAGCGCGCTATCTCATATAGTTATCTTGTATAGTTGTTGGCACAAAGAAGAGGCAAGTGAAAAATAAAAGAAAAAGAGAAAAAAATAGAAAAAGAGAAAAAGAAGAAAAAGAAAGAAAGAAACAAGTGCCTCATAGAATAGGAAGCGCAACCTCAATGAACATCAAATAGGTGGTACTTATTGTGCATATCTTGTAGCCCAACAATTTATTGCAATCGAACTAGTGTCTCTCCTTGCACTTGTGCGACACGAGCTTGTAGTCTTCGCTAGGTAATCATTTGTTTCTTAGCTCACTTTCTCTTTTGCACAAGTCCCATTTATCCTACCATGTGTGTTTCCTTGTATATATTTCCTTCTTGTGGATTAACTTGTTTTGCTTTGTGATCATCGTGGTTCTTTACTTGCCAGTACAATATCTTGATTTCGGATTGTTCTTGGACACGCCACCTTCCATACCTATCCACCATAAGCTTTGTGTGTGTTTTAGTGGTTAGTTGGTTTTGGTGTTCCATGTGAACTTCACTTTGCTTGGTTTTGATTGCTCTCAAGTGTTGCCACTTGCACGATACTATCTTTGTTGAGGGCAAACCTCTAGGGTGGCCCGATCTTTCACGATTCCCTTTCAAATCGAGGATGGAGTGCGGGGAGAGGAGGGGAGGATGAACACGATGAACACACGCATGAAGAACACGAAGAACACACACACAAAACCACGATACACACCAATAGCTCACGCCGGCGGTGACCGGTCCGGCACAATCCCTAGGATCGGCGTCGGGCGGAGGACTCTCTCTCGAACCGGCACTACGAGATGGGAGACTCGGTGAGATCTTGACGTCTAGGCAAAGGGACACCAATGCCTAGGCCTTGTACAACGCGGAGGCACGATGCAAACTCCAACGAGGTTTGGGGATATTGGTGCTCCTTAGTCAAGGAGCATGAGGCAAGAATTAGATAGATCCACAAAGGGGTTTCCACTAATTCCAATATCATGACTAGGGTTTACAATGGAGGTGGGGGACTATATATAGGCCATCCACTTAAACAGGGGTACTTTAGGAATAAAAGACAAGTTCTGGACGGACTAAGGGGTACATGGGTCGAAGGCCCAAAGGCCTTTTCATGCCTGGCGACGGTCGGACCGGAGACTCCGGTCTAGGCCGGAGAATCCGGTGTAGCCTCCGGACCAGCCTCCGGAGGGGCCTTCAGATTGTCCCAGGGCCCGGTGCAGGGGTCAGACCGAAGGGAGGGCCGGAGTCTCCGGTGTCTTCAAGACGGAGACTTTGGTCCGGAGTCGGAGACTCCGTGACCGAGACTCGCTCGAGCAGCTCCAGCGGCTCCTGCTTCACGCTCTGCTCCTTGTTCTCCTTACTTGGGTGCTTGGTGACGTGTCAAAGCTTCGTACCTAATGATGCATAGGGTAGTCGCATGAAGTAGCATGCCATCGAAGGAGGTATCAAATTGGCACGAGGAGAGGAGCGAGTTCACCTTAGCTTGTAGGAGTTTGGCTCGGGCACAAGTCATGGGTCCACTTGGGAGACTTGTTGGTGTAGATGTAGGAGCGTCTGTAGGACGGGACGCATCAGCTCCCCCCCTTGGGAAGGAGTCGTCCTCGACTCTTCATAGTTATCATCTTGAACATCTCCATGGTAGGGTGAGAGGTCCTTGACATTGAATGTATTGCTTGCAAGGTACTTGGAGGTTGGTATGTCGATGATGTAGGAGTTGTTGTTGATTCTCTTGAGGACCTTGAAGGGGCCATCTCCTCTTGGCTTGAGCTTGGAGTGACGTTCCTTAGGGAAGCGGTCTTTGCTTAGGTGTATCCACACAAGGTCACCTTCTTCAAAGAAGCTTGGCGAAGGACTTGTTGTTCGATAGTAGCTCTTGTTTCTTCTTGAAGCTTCTTCATAGCTTGTGAACGTTTCTCGACGTCCATGTTCGTGCGCTCATGGAGAGGTAGTGGCAGGATGTCGAGTGCGGTGAGGGGCTCAAAACCATAGATGATCATGAATGGACTCATCTTGGTTATTGAGTGCTTGGCTCGATTGTAGGCGAACTCGGCGTGTGGAATGCATTCCTCCCAATCCTTCAGGTTTTTCTTGATCAACACACGAAGGAGAGTTCTGAGGCTTCGGTTTAGCCATCAGTTTGAGGATGCGATGCGGATGAAAAGAGGAGCTTGACGCCGAGCTTGGCCATGAGGGTCTTCCATAAGTAGCTCATGAATTTGACGCCGCGATCGGAGACGATTGTCTTTGGCACACCATGTAGACGAACGATTTCCCTGAAAAACAGATTTGCAACATGTGAAGCATCGTCGTTCTTGTGGCACGGTATGAAGTGTGCCATTTTGGAAAAGCGATCCACAACAACAAATATAGAATCATGACCATGCTTAGATCTAGGCAATCCTAACATGAAATCCATGCTAATGTCAGACCAAGGTGTATGAGGAATAGGCAATGGTATATAAAGACCATAGGGATTAGCTTGCGACGTAGCTTGAACACATGTCGTGCATCGTTGAATGTAGCGCTCCACGTCGCGCTTCATCTTGGGCCAAAAGTAGTGAGTGGAGAGCATGTCCAATGTCTTGTTATGGCCAAAGTGACCCATGAGGCCTCCACCATGAGATTCTTGGAGAAGCAAAAGTTGAAGAGACGACTTCGGAATGCATAGCTTGTTTTGTTTAAATAGAAAGCCCTCATGCAAATAGAAATCATCAACTCCTTTGCCATTGGAGCACTTTGCAAAAATTGGTTCAAAGAACGGATCAGAAGCATATAAAGATTTTATTTCCTCAAGACCCAACACGTTGATTTCAAGTCTTGTAAGAAGGCTTGTATGTTTGCGAGACAATGCATCCGCAACTACATTATCTTTGCCCTTCTTATACTTGACAATGTACAGAAAAGACTCCATGAACTCAACCCACTTAGCGTGTCTCTTGCTCAAGTTAGCTTGGCCTTTGAGATATTTCAACGACTCGTGGTCGGGATGTATGATAAATTCCTTGGACCAAAGGTAGTGTTGCCAAACTTGAAGGACAACTAAGGCAAAAATCTCTTTGTCATAAATCGGATAGTTAAGGCGAGCACCATCAAGTTTCTCGTTATGGTAGGCTATAGGACGTCCGTTTTGCATAAGGACTCCTCCAATGCCAATACCACTAGCATCACACTTTATCTCAAATTGTTTTGTGAAATCCGGTAAAGCAAGAAGAGGTGCTTCGGTGAGCCTCTTTTTAAGTTCGTCAAAAGCTTTTTGTTGTGCTTTGCCCCACACAAAGGTGACATTCTTTTTGGTCAATTCATTAAGGGGGCAAGCAATGGTTGAAAAGTCTTTCACAAAGCGACGAGAGAAACCGGCCAACCCATGAAAACTTCGGAGTTCACTCACATTTGTTGGGATGGGCCAATCTCGTATGTCCTTTACCTTGGAAACATCAACTTCAATTCCCTTCGAAGAAATGACAAATCCAAGAAAAATCAACTTGTCTTTAGCAAAAGTGCACTTGGGAAGATTAGCATAAAGCTTTTCATGTCGAAGGATTTGTAAAACTTCCTTGACATGTGTTATATGGTCCTCAAGTGATTTGCTATAAACAAGAATATCATCGAAATAGACAACAACACTTTTTCCAATGAGAGAACGCAAGATATGATTCATTAGGCGCATGAAGGTGGATGGGGCATTAGACAAACCAAAGGGCATAACCAACCATTCATAGAGACCAAGTTTGGTCTTGAAGGTGGTTTTCCACTCATCACCTTCAGCCATGCGTATTTGATGGTAACCACTACGAAGATCAATTTTCGAAAAAATAGTGGCTCCACACAACTCATCAAGCATGTCATCGAGATGTGGTATGGGATGTTGATAACGCACGGTGATAGCATTGATTGGACGACAGTCCATGCATAACCGTAACGTATCATCCGTCTTTGGAACAAGAATCACGGGTACGACACTTGGACTAGTGCTAACTTGGATCAAACCTTTGGAGACGAGTTGGTTGATTTGACGTTCGATCTCCTTCGTCTCCTCCAGGTTCATGCGGTAGGCGGCGCGGTTTCAAAGAGGTGCGTCGGGGATGAGGTTAATGCGATGTTCGATGCCGCGAAGAGGAGGTAGTCCATGTGGGAGCTCGTCTGGGAACACATCCTTGAATTCCTGCAAAACACTCATCAAAGATGGAGGAACATTGGTTAATTCATTAGTTCCTTGCACTAGTCCCTTGCAAAGGAGGACATAGTGCAAGATGGATGGGTTGTTCCGAACATCTCTCATCTCACTTTTGGTGGCAAGGAGAACACTCTTAGTTTTTCCACTCGAGTATGGCTTGTGGCTCTCACTCACTATGAGGTGGTTTTCTCTCTCACCGCTCTTCTCACAAGTAGGTGTTGTGCTTTGCGCCCTCGCTAAAGCCTTTGCATTGTCCGCAATTATTTGGCTAGGAGTCATCGGCTGCAAAACACATGTTTTGTTGAGCCATTTGAAGGTGTATACATTGGTGCGACCATCATGTTGAGCAGCCTTGTCAAATTGCCACGGTCGACCAAGAAGCATGTGGAAAACTGTCAGGAACCACATCACACTCCACTGTATCTTTGTAAGGACCAATGGCAAAGGAGACCGATACAGTATGCTTGATCTTCACGGACCCTTGGTCACTTAGCCATTGCACGTGGTAGGGGTGCTTGTGCGGATGGAGGGTGAGGTTGAGCTTCTCACACAACTCTGTGCTAGCAAGGTTGTGGCAACTCCCTCCATCAATGATCACCTTGATAGATTTGCCATTGATGCCGGCTCGTGTTTGGAAGATATTGGAGCGTTGGTCTTCATGCTCTTGTGCTTGAGTGGTCAAGATCCTTGTGACGACAAGCGATGGACTTGCGTCATGTTCACACATGAGGAGTTCTTGATCATCTTCCACTCGTTGCCTTGTCGTTGCTTCCTTGACACGGGCATCAAACTCATCTTCACTCAAGTACTCTTCATCACCATTGTCATGGATGAACAAGACATTCTTGTTTCCACATTCGGCCAACTTATGTCCTTTACTTCCACACTTGTAGCATTCACCGTTGAACGGTGTATCACTCTTTGCTTGCTTGCTACTTGGGGGCAGTTTTCCTTGAGGAAGTGTGGGCTTGAAGGAAGGCTTGGAGGTACTTGAGGAGCTTCCATTGAAAGTTGTTGGTGTAGCGGTTGAAGCTTGCTTGTAGGTGAAGTACGTCTTGGGCTTTTTGTACTTGATATCCTCTTGTACTTGACGTTCAGCCTTTGTTGCGATGTGCACAAGCTCAACCATGGTGTTGTATGTTTGGAACTTGATGATGCGCTTGATTGGGTGATTCAAGCCAATAAGGAAACGTGCCATTGTTTGCTCCATGCGCTCATCAATGTTGGCACGAATCAAGTTGAGTTCCATTTCCTTGAAGTACTCTTCCACGGTCTTTGTCCCTTGACGAAGCGCTTGAACGTAGTTGAAGAGGTCACGCGTATAGTGCGCGGGGATGAACCGGGATCTCATGAGAGCCTTCATGTCATGCCAAGTTGTGATTGGCGGTTCTTGTCTTGCATCACGAGCAACTTGAACTTGTTCCCACCAAAGGTTGGCATAATCATCAAACTCAAGCGAAGCCATGGTGACCATCTTCTCGTTGCTATAGTTGTGCATGCGGAAGATCTTGTCGACTTTGAGTGCCCACGAGAGGTATTCTTCGGGGTCATTGGATCCGGTGAACTTGGGCATTGTGAAATTGAGCTTGCCAAAAGTTTATTCACCGTTGCGGTCATTGCGACGAGCTTGGTGACCTTGCTGATGATCTTGTACTTGGGGAGGTGGCACTTGGTTCTCGTGTCCTTGTTGCGGAGCTTGCTCTTGATATTGTTGTTGAGGAGCTTTCTCTTGCTCTTGGCGCGGTTGTTGACGTGGTTGAGGCGCTTGGGCCTCATGGTGGCGAGGGTGTGGAGCCTCTTGACGCGGTTGATGACGAAGAGGAGGCTCGTTCCTCGGTTGATGATGTTGGTTAGGCACATTGGCCTCACAGCAAAGATCATGGTCATGAGTCTCTTGACGTGGTGGGCGTCGCTCAACTTGTATCACTTGATGCTCCAAGTTTTGTTGATGTGGAGGAGGCGCCTCGTGATGACCATGGTGTTGTTGTTGACGTCATGACGTTGATGACGAGGAGGAGGATCTTGGAGAGCTTCACGTCGATGACGAGCTTGATTCTCCAAATTGGAGTCATCACTTGTTGAGTCAAGTATGTGTCACGGTCGATGGTGGTAGACTTGGGGTTGCACTTGCGGTTGCGCTTGCGGTTCCTCTTGTGGTTGCTCTTGTTGGATCACTAGTGCCCTTGCATGATGATCGTGTGCTTCTTTCCTTGACCGTGGCCTTGAAGAGAGGTCCCATCATAGCTTGACGTTGTGGCATGCTGTGGGGAGGGTACATAGTTCGAAGAGGTTCCATCTTCAACCACGGGGGCATCATTGCGTCTTGGAGCACTTGGAGGTAGATCTTGTTGCGGAGGTGCTTGACGACGCGAAGAACTTGAAGAGCTTGAAGCACGTGAACGCGGTCTTGCCATTCCGTCGATGAGGCGTCAAAGATTGTCATTTGTTTTGGTAACGGAGCGTTGAAGCGCTTCATTTTGGTGGCCGAAGTTGTGATGCATTGCATGCATTTGTCGTTTGAGGCCGTCAAAGCGGTTGTCGATGTTCTTGAACTCGGCTTGCGTCTCGCCAAATTGTTCATCTTGTCGTGTCTCAAGAGCGTGGCTACGTTCACAGAACTCTTGGCGGACGATGAAGTGACTTGCGCGCATCATGTACGGTCCTTGATCTTCTTCTTGGGGAGGTGGTTGGCTCGGCTCACCGTGCCTATCCATCATGCAAGACACACAAGTATTGTATATGGAAGTGTAATATGGTGGTGTTAGCCTTATACCTCACCTTCGGGATTGCACCAAACTAGAAACCACAAGTGAGAGTTGTAAGCGTGCAAAGTGGAAATGTAAAGAAAACTCACACTAAAGAAAGAACTAACTCTCAAAAGCTTGTTGGTGGTAGGTTAGGATTGTGGAAAGCCAAAGAACCAACAAAAAGAAAAGGGATAGTCAAAAGTGGGTAAAATCCAACAAAACTCAAGTCAAAGGCTAAGGTCAACAACTCAAAAGGGTGACGAGAACCTACGACTATATACACACACGTGGAGAAAGTTGGGATTGACACGACTATGAAAATGAGCAAACAAAATGTCCTAACGAAGACTAAGCTCGTTGTCGTGCCAATGCAAGGAGAGACCGTGGCTCGTTTGCAAAGAAGAAAAGTGAGCAACGGATTTGTGCACTTTCCTTGGGCGCTCTTCTTTCTCTCTTGCTTACAAGCTTTGAGACTCTCTTTGGCAATGGGAGACTGTTTTTCTTTTGCTTTTTCTTTGATCTTTTTTTTGCTCTCCCTCGGTGTTACCTAGTCACACTTGATATTGTTCTTGCACTCTCACTATCCAAGGACAAATGCACAATGCTCAATCAAACACAAGATGAGCCACTCTCATAGGATAGGTACACACAAAGGAAGATAGGGGTTATCAAGGTGACGCAAGTTATACCTTCTTTGATGATGAACTTGGCGTCGGTGGTGCGGGATGATGTTTGTGGGCCGTGGTGTCGATGAGCGCGGGGGTTGTCGATGCGGAAGCTTGTTGTTAGTTGACGACACACACAGGGGCACAAACAAACAAGAGGAAATTAGCCAATGCAAGATTAGAGGCAAAACTGTCAAAATCAGGCGTTAGGCCGGAGACTCCTGGGTTTCAGCCGAAACTCCAGATAGCCGGAGACTACGGTGTGGGTAGCCAAGACTCCGGTGTAGGCCTGAGACTCGGCCTGAGTCAGATCGTGAACTACTCGTGTTCTTGAGCGGAAATCCACGCCTTGGGTCCTCAAATCCGTGAAAAATTGGCCAAATTGGGCTAGGAAAACACAGGATAAAGCTGGACCAACACCTAAGACAAGGTTTGGTCGGATCAAAACCACAAATAACACTCCAAATCAAGAGATCGATCCAAAGGAAAATATGGGCTGTTTTTTGGGGATTTTTGAATTTTTGGTGGATAGAAGAAAAATTTGTGGGGGAAATCGTGAGCAACGAAGCTCTTGATACCAATATGTTGAGGGCAAACAACTAGGGTGGCCCGATCTTTCACGATTCCCTTTCAAATCGAGGATGGAGTGCGGGGAGAGGAGAGGAGGATGAAGACGACGAACACACGCACGAAGAACGCGAAGAACACACACACACAAAACCACGATACACACCAATAGCTCATGCCGGCGGTGACCGGTCTGGCGCAATCCCTAGGATCAGCGTCGGGCGGAGGACTCTCTCTCGAACCGGCACGACGAGATGGGAGACTCGGTGAGATCTTGACATCTAGGCAAAGGGACACCGATGCCTAGGCCTTGTACAACGCGGAGGCACGATGCAAACTCCAACGAGGTTTGGGGATATTGGTGCTCCTTAGTCAAGGAGCATGAGGCAAGAATTAGATAGATCCACAAAGGGGTTTCCACTAATTCCAATATCATGCCTAGGGTTTACAATAGAGGTGGGGGACTATATATAGGTGATCCACTTAAACAGGGGTACTTTAGGAATAAAAGACAAGTTCTGGATGGACTAAGGGGTACATGGGCCGAAGGCACAAAGGCCTTTTCATGCCTGGCGATGGTCGGACCGGAGACTCCGGTGTGCAGGCCAGAGACTCTGGTCTAGGCCGGAGAATCCAGTGTAGCCTCCGGACCAGCTTCTGGAGGGTCCTTCAGATTGTCCTAGGGCCCGGTGCAAGGGGCCAGACCGGAGGAAGGGCCGGAGTCTCCGGTGTCTTCAGGCCGGAGACTTTGGTAGGCCGGAGACTCCAGTGTGTGCAGACCTGAGACTCCGGTCTGAGCAGCTCTAGCGGCTCCTACTTCATGCTCTGCTCCTTGTTCTCCATACTTGGGTGCTTGGTGATGTGTCGAAGCTTCGTACCTAATGATGCATAGGGTAGTCGCATGAAGTAGCATGCCATCCAAGGAGGTATCAAATTGGCACGAGGAGAGGAGCGAGTTCACCTTAGCTTGTAGGAGTTTGGCTCGGGCACGAGTCATGGGTCCACTTGGGAGACTTGTTGGTGTAGATGTAGGAGCGTCTGTAGGACGGGCCGCATCAATTTCCCAAGGTAAAGTAAGGTTTGAAGTTGCATACCTAACCCCCTACCACTTCCATATACACCACTTGGTCTTCTGAATCATGTCTAGGGACTCCGGAACCGAGGATGATATATATGAAGAATCCATGATGAGCCACCACGACTACGACTCCACAAGTATAGAGGACATGACAGAGCACTACTCCGACAATGGCTCCGCATGCATTGACGACCTAGAGCATTGCACCTATGACGGCTCCACACGCATGGAAGACATGGAGCACGTCATCAACTATGGCTCCTCAAGCATGGAGGAATTGGAGCTCTACATCGACAATGGCTCCTCATGCATGGAGCACTACACCAACAATGGCTCCACATGCTTGGGTGATATGGAGTACTACATCAACAATGACTCCCCAAGCATGGAAGACTTCGAGTGCTACAACGACGACGCCTCACCAAGCATGGAGGACATGGCGAACATCTCCAATTTCGAGGGTTCTTCCATGAGCCATGAAGAATACCTCCACCGCTTGGAGATGGAGGACTACTATGCCAAGCTAGCGGAGGCGCATCATCAAGAAACCATGACCTTCAAGGCCAAGCGTGCCACACCAAAGGGCACCACCTACTTCGATGATCCACCTCCAAGGCGTCAAGCGCCACCACCTACATGGCGTCATGCACCACCATCTCCAAGGCAACGAGAGCCATCACCTCCAAGTCGTCAAGCGCCACCATCTCCAAGGCACCAAGCACCACCATCTCCAAGGCACCAAGCACCACAACCTCGAAGGCATCAAGTGCAACAACCTCCAAGGCAACAAGTGCCACCGCCTACAAGAAGAGTGGCACCCCAACATCATCTTCCAAAAGAGGCACCACGAAGCAAGAATCTTCATCGACATACATCCTCTAGAGAACATCGCCAACATCAAGAGGATACAAGACGTCGTTCAAGGCATCTTCACCATGAATACGAAGAATACATGTTGAGCACCACCCATAATGCTCAACCAAGCTCAAGAAGGCACCACCATAACAGGAAGAGTGCCAAGGACAAGGAGCATCGTCGTGAGCGTCATGTGGATGACCAAGTCCGCCATCTACATCAACCTTTGGAAAGGCACGCCAATGACCTCCATCGACACCATCATAAGGCACCTTCAACTACTTGTGCCACCACCAAATTGGCACCAAGAGCAAGTTCTCCTCCATGCCGTCAAGCTTCAACGCCCAACTTTGACGTCCTAGATGACGCATGCAACCTCATGGAGGAGGAAGATGAAGACCTCTACTTCGCCAAGTTGGACGAGTAGGTCAAGAGGATGGCTACACAAGCCAAGGTGGCCATGGCAAAGGCTGAGCAAGCTCCAAGTAAAGAGCCTATGCTACAAGATGGCAACGACAAGGTCGATAATGGTAAGCATGGGACTTCCCCTTCACCAAAGGAGGCGTATGGAGTTGAGAGAACCGAACCTACCCCTACATGCTTGAGTGATGATGTGGTACCAATCCTATGTGAGTATGAGAGCCACTTAGCCCACTTGAGTGAGAACACGAGTGAGATGAGTGACTCCACCATACGTGATATTGAGTGCTTCCATTTGGAGGGCATGAGTGATACGCCGAGTGAGTTGAGAGTGGTAGTTCATAGGTCATGTGAGACCACTTTGATTTCTAACAACTTACCCTCTACCTCTAGTGTGTTTTCTCATGATGTGCTAGGTTCCATGGATCAAGAAGCGCCAAACTTGGAGATGATGATGCCTCCAACCAAGAAGATGTACATGGTGGATGAAGGTGATGCCATCCCCATATTGGATGAAGAAGTCGCCCACATGGAGGCCAATGCTACCACAACACCCACTTCATATGAGAGGTATGAACAAGGTAAGAATACGGGTGTTGATGATGCCATGATCCCATTAGTGGACATGATGATTTGTGATGACTTGCATGCTATGGATGATACTTGTGACATGACATATGTTCCACTCTTATTCCCATGTGTTAATCTTGCTATGCATCATGATGACCATGTGGATTCCCTTTATTGCCATGATATTGCCATAGACATGATATGCTCTAAACGTTACGTTGATGATATCATTGCTTGCACTTTGTTGAACAATTGCTCTTTCCAATGTTTTGCTTGCAATGATGTTACCAATGGTACCCCTCGAACCATGTTTTGTCATGATTTTTTTACAATTTCTCCCGTTGCTTGCAATAATTTGAATAATTGCTCTTTCACTTGTTTTGCTTGCAACAATAATTCTCATATGTATTCTATTGAGATGGCCCCCATAACTTTCTCAAATTTTGGAGATTTTGGTAAATGCCATGATAAGCATGTTCCCCACTTGCATACTCACCATGCACCTATGTTACACTTGATTGACACTAATGGTGATGTGCACAAGAAGAGATACATCATGATGGATGATGTGTTTCTCTATCATGCACACACGTTCTTCCTTTTGTGTTTGATGTGTGTAGGTACCCGCATGATCATGTCAACCTCGATTGAGCACGAGTTGACAAAAAGAGCTCTAGAGAGCATCCCCCAAGTGAGTTCAAGATCGAACCCAGCTCTAATACCTTTTGCATGCTTTGCATCTTTCATGTTGACAAATTGCTCTTTCCTATGGTTTGATTGCAAGCATGTTAATGGTATTCTTTCACCTTGTGACAATCATGCCTCGTTGCTATTGGATGTTGATGCTTTGTGTGTTGCCACAAAAATGTTGAACAATTTCTCTTTACGATGTTTTGTGTGCAACCATCATGCCATTTTGAGCATGTATTGTCACGAGAGATTCCAAGTCTCTCGTATTATTGTTGCAACAAACATAAGGACCACTTGCTCTTTCATATGGTTTGTTTGCAAACATGTTGTTCTTGCTTCCGCTTGTGATACTCATACCGCCATAATTTCGGCTTTTGATGATAAGTGCATGGCATCCAACATATTGAACAATTCTTCTTTCCAATGGTTGGCTTGCACACATAACGATGTTGTTTTGGATATCTTTCCTCATGTGTTTTTGCCGAATTCTCCTATCCTTGCATCAAAGATGTTGACGAATATTTTCCATTGCTTTGAGTGCCACACTAAGATGTTTTATGGAGTTTTTGAGTTCCCACATTTGGATGATGTTCAAATGATTTCCATGCACTTTGACCTTGCATATGCATCTGGTTTGCTATACTTGAGTTGTGCTAATAGTGTTGTGAACAAGAATGGACATGCCACAATTGACATGCTCCTCTATCACACATGAACATATGTTGCTTGGTCTTTGTTGTGTGAAGGTACAATTGCTTATGCCTCAACCTCTATGGAACATAAGTTGACAAGATGAACCGTAGAGAGTTACCTATGGCTGCCCTTCAACAAGCCATCTCTACATCCTAAGGTGACTTCACTCTACTTGAGGACTCATACTATAATCTTCATGAATTGGCTATGCTTTGAGTGTTGCTTCGCTTTTGTGGTGAGCTTTGTAGGCTTCATTGAAGGTGAAGGAACATTGAGGTGTTGTCAATTCAATCATTCTGAGGACGACTATATGGTGAACCCCAGGATCAAGAAGGTCTCTCGACATCTTCTACTTTGTGAGGAGCATGTAGAGTCGAGGACGACTCTTTTTGAAGGGAGGGGAGATGATGTAGCCCGACCTTCGGTCGTTACCACATCATGGTCTCCAACTTATGCCAAGTCGTCATGGACTCCAAAGGTGAATCCGTTCCTCTATGCGAGCCCACTTCCTACCCTCTTGAATGGTATACTACTTCATACTCCGTCCCATATCTATGATAGGTTCATACCGACGAGTGCGGAGGCAAGGGAGGAAGCCTGGAGCACCAAGCCCGACAAGACGGAGGCTTGGAAGAGAAGACGGAAGAAGCAGAACCTGGAGCACCGGAGTCTCCGGCCTACACACACCGGAGTCTCCGGCCTGCAGACCCCAGAGTCTCCGGACCCATCTCCAGACTAACCCCCAGATCGAGCTCGAGGACAGCCAGAAGGCCCCTCCGGAGACGACACCGGAGACAGACCAGAGTCTCCGGCCCACACCGGAGTCTCCGGCCTGAGCGTGTGGGCCTACTCACCGCCAGCTGGGCCCTTGGCCCATGTACCCCTTAGTCGGCCCAGACTTTCCCCTTTTATTCCTAAAGTACCCTTGAACTAGTGGCTGGCCTATATATAGTGCCCCTACCCCCTCATGTAACCCTAGGCATAGATGATAGACTAAAGACAACCCCCTTTGTGGAATCTCTAGTTTTGCCTCATCCCCTTCTACCAAAGGAGATCGACTATCATCACCACCTCGTTGGAGTTTGCATCGTGCCTCCCTCGTTGTACAAGGCCTTGGCATCGGTGTCCCTTTGCCAAGACGTCAAGACCCTCTCCAAGGTGTTCTTCCCTCTCCGCATGGGATCGAGGGAGCACGTTGACCGATCTTTCCTTGTGAGGATTCTATCGGACCGGTGGCCACCCGTGAGAGAAATCCTCCTTGTATCGTGTGTGTTTTGCGTGTGTTCATCGTGTTCTTCGCGAGGTGTGCATCTGCTTCCGCTACCTTCTCCCTTTCCCCTCGCTTTCCCATCGATTTGACCATGAGATCCGTGAAGATCGGGCCACCCACGGGGTTACCCCATAACACAAGGTGTTATCCAAAATTAATTATAATGCCTACTCGGTTGATATACCTATTGAGGAGTTTGGTGGAGTTAGCTACAACTTCAATGTTGCTGATTTGTCACTATATGCTGGAGAAGACCTTGGAGCATCGAAGTCGACGCCTTTTGAAGAGGGGGGAGGTGATGACGACATCCCTACAGTTACACCTACCCCAATTGCTAATGATGATGTTCCAACTGCTGCAAAGAAAGATCAATCCAATGAGATAAGGATTGGACCAATTACAAGAGCTCGTGTTAAGCTACTAGAACAACAGGTAAACTTGTTTCTTAATGAACCTGGTGTTTTAGTTAATGAGAATTTTATACTACCTAAGTCTTTGAATTATTGTATGATCATGTACTTGGGAGAAGAAGGCGTAGCAAGGAGCGAGGAGCTAATGGACCATGGCAGGTTGATCAATGAAGAATGCGCGAGGGAGGAGACAGAGGAAGCACAAGGAGCTGTCCAAGACAAAGATCAACGAGAGGAGCAAGTTATCTGCCGCGGCAAAGACCAGTTCTCACACGGTCAGCTGTGGCGTAAAAACCGAGTCCATCGCTTACGTGAGGTCATTGATGACACACAAGTATAGGGGGTGTATCGCAGTATTTTCGATAAGTAAGAGTGTCGAACCCAACGAGGAGCAGAAGGTGTTGACGAGTGGCTTGGAGCAGGAATTCTTTGTAAATACTGAGCAAACAGATTTTTAGGGGTTTTTGATAATGCAGAAAAATAAAGTGCAAGTAAATAGAAGACACTAATAATAGATGCAGCAAGTGGCCCAATCCTTTCTTTAGCGAAGGACAAGTCGGTTGTATTACTTAAGATGACCAAACGTTCTTGAGGACACACAGGGATATCGTCAAGTGCTTTCACTTCATATAGTTGATTAATCTTCTTTAGTTTGATAAGTGTTGTGTGGGTGAACCTGTGCTAATGAACCGACCTTCCTAGGACTAATACATACTTGTGGTTATACCCCTTGCAAGCATCCGCAAGTACAAGAAAGTAATTAAGATAGAAACCTAACCACAGCTTTAAACTCTAAGATCCTGACATCCCTTGTGCAAAGGTTTCCTAACAGGGGTTCGGGTTTCTGTCACTCTGGTAACCCCTACGATTAGTAGCCAAATACACAATGCATTCCCCTAGGCCCATAAAGGTGAAGTGTCATGTAGTCGACATTCACATGACACCACTAGAAGAATAACACCATAACTTAAATAACAAACTATTGAATCTTTCTCAACATAACTCCACTACTGACAACATGACTTCTCCCATGTCCTCAAGAACTAAATGAACTACTCACAAGACATCATATGGATCAAGATCAGAGATGAAATAATGATAAACAACAATCTGAACATAACAATAATTCAATGGTTCTACTCAATAGCATCAACTACAACAAGTAATCAATACCGGGAAAGTGTCCTCTAAGAACTATGCAAGATTCAACCCAATTGTTACAGCGGTATGGAGTGGTGATGATGGTGTTGGTGGAGATGATGGTGATGATGATCCCGATGAAGTCCAGCTTGATGGTGGTGTTGATGGTGACGATCTCCCCTCTCTGGGAAGGAATTCCCCTGGAAGAATTCTATCTGCCAGAGAGATCTTTCTCTCTCTGTAGTTTTCCGCCCTGTAGAGGCGGCGAAATCTTTCTGTGGTCGCTCCCCTGGCTTAGGGTTTCGTGAGGATAATATACGCCAAAGAGAGGAGAGTGGGCTGGTGGCCACACCACCGGTGGCCACGAGGGTGCCAGGGGGTGGTGTGGGCCCCATGTGGCAAACTCCGCTCCCCGTTCTAGCATCCTTCGTCTTCTGGAAAAATAGGATTTTCCATGTATTTTCTGGAATTTTCTGATCTTCGCGAATTTCGCCTCCAAATAACGCCTTTTCCATCAGAATCCTGACTACAATGATCCATTCTCCAAAAGTCATCAACCATGCAAAAATAGATGAAATAACATAATTACCATATCTTAATATGAAATATATCAATGAATAACAGTAAATTATGATATAGAATAGTGATGCAAAATGGATGTATCAGCTGCCGCGATAGAGAAACCGACTGAAACTCTGCCACGGCAGAGTCATGTGGCCGAACCCTCTACGGGTCGGTTTGTATCATAGTTGGGTGGGACCAACTCGGATCCCACCTTAGGCCGTGTAATACCTCAGACATTATGCTATAAGTTCAAGCCTGGACGAACAAAAAGTGGATAAGTGACTCTACTACGGAGGCCCAAGGACACCCACAGGTAGGCCCGTCGAAGCGGAGTAGGGCACGGTACCGGCCTACCACCTTATCCACTTTCAAGAACATCGGGACAAGAGCGAGCGGCGTAAGCGACAGGTAACGCGACCACGACATACACAAATGGGTACGTATGCCTGCGACTTGCAATAGACATCAGAGTACACCATCTAAAAGAAATAGAAATAGGAATATTCAACGCCATACGGCAAGATCCAAATATCCTAGATAGATATAATATTTTAGGATACATCCTCAAACATCACGCAACAGAGTATCAAGCGGAAGCGGAAATCATGATCCGACTATGGATAAGAAGCAAATCGACATAAGATGCCCTGCAATTAAGCACATCCCGCCCATAGATCTCATGGATCTCCATCCCCGGAATCTCTACACCTGATAGTCGTTGCCACCATCATCCGTCTCCTCAACCCAGTAACCTTGCTAAGAGTATACCTGTCCATCTGAACCAACTATTTATCGTGTGAGACCCTAGGGGTACTCAGCAAGTCTTAATGCATCTAAAGGGAACAACCTGGGGTGACGCAACTGTAGCGAAAGATAATATCTACAAAGAGCTATAAAGACTCGCTACACATCCGCCCAACCAGAGATGGACGGACGCCCGTTAATTAATAGCAACAGTTATATCAGTAATATAGCTCGCCCTCCAATGAGAAGGCGGAAGAACATCCCATCCGTTGGTAATTTTATTAACCATTTCATGAGTGTTGTACTAATTACTAGTCATGTCTTAGTCAAATTAAGGGCGGTACTTTAGTTATGCTTGTCTATGATCAAGAAACTGTGCTCCAAGTCGTCTATAACCGCGGACACGGCTTTCAGAAAGATTTACCCTGCAGGGGTGCACAAATAGCAACACACGCACGATCAACCTCGGGAAGAACCAAATAAAACGCAACGAGGCCTCACGACAAAGCATTCACAGGATTCATAAATCATTTTAAGGGCCACCCCACTAAGGTACCCACAACGAAGTTCACCGGCTCCGAGACGGACCCAGGGTTTGCTCCAATGGCTGTAAATGACTGGGAACCCGAAAGTGTGACTGGGCTTGTCGATACCGCGAAAACACTCCGTATTCCAAAACAGTACAGGTGCTCCACGCACAATCATAAATAAAGCAATAAATCATGGCATAAGTACAGGATAGTAATAAATCCCCAAACTACTTTGTGACCCCAAGAAATAAAGTTCGAATCAAGCTCAGGTGAAGGGGATTCATGGTCCCACATGCGGATAGTGCGATAGTCAAGGAACAGGAATCAAGTACTCGGGATCCTATGGGACACAAGTGAGCTTAAAGAACCAAATAGCAGATAATGCTCACCGATGCCTCTTTCATTAGTTCTCTACTCATGTTAAGTTGTTTAGGTACCTCGTTACCCAAAGACTCACACAAACCCTACACATGCAATTCTACGACCCACATGGCTCAAACAACTCCTGCAGTAATGGCTCATGGGATTGAGGTACAAGCTTCGGTGGGGTTTAAAAGTAAACGCTATGCAATACTTGGGATTCAATTTAATGCAAACGATACTCAATGATGCAAGAGTAAGATAGAAGCATAGGTACTATATGTATGCAAGCATGGGGAATTGCTTGCCTGACAGTTCTGTTTCCGAATAGGAAGGATCCGGGTAATACTCCTGAGGCTCCTGGTATTCTCCTTGCTCAGTGTCTATCCGGATAAAAACCAAACACACAAGGGACCGAAATAAATACATTGCACAATCATATAAATAATATGCAACAAGCAAACAAGTATGCCAAGATGGAATGATGCACACTTTACATGGCATTGCATAGCATGGCATGGGTGAGGTGTGGGGTACAAGAACGAATCATTTTATTAAGTTTTTAGTCATGTTTTGCTCCCATAAACATTGCTGTATCCTTAGTATTTATATGATGCATGCTTCAATTCATATCTTCGAATGCACAATCAGAACGGATTCGTCGCGCTGATCGATTTAGACATATTATTTGCCAAATTTGGAATTACAGAATTAAAGATATTAAAAATTGCATGTTTAATGAGAAAAGGGCAAAAACTTAATAGTTTACTGATTAGGATTAACTAAATAGTTTTTCGAATTTATATTCAGATTATTTAAACAATTTCATTAAGTTTTTATTTTGAAACGTTTTGAATTAGAGCTACAGGCTGAGAGACATAACCATTTGAATAGGAGGGGGTTTACAACAAAAGGTCAAATACAGGGGCTTGCTGCTGTACATATCCTTGTAAATACAGGGGCATCCTTACTAAATATCTTGACTGAATTTTTGACACTGGTTTTTAGGTTCAGAACAGGGGCAAAGATCAGAGATAAAAAAAGGGATTATAAATAGGTTGTCGGTGGTATCTGATCTATAGACCAAAAGATGAATTGGAGGTTCAAGCAACGGAGCCACATATTGGCTGTTGTACAGAATCTAACACGTGCTCTAATGATCAAGATCGCCTCCGGTTGGTCCTTTGCAAACTGAAAGAACAGATACAACTGAATATTTGCTAGCCCAAAAATCAGGCACACAGCTGAATCCAAACCTGAAATGCACATCTAGCTAGCTGATATCAACTTGGGACTGGAAAGAGGTCGTGTACGTGTAGGTGCACAGTGTGTGGACGTGCACGCTGATGTGAGCTTGGTGTGCGGTGGTGTGTCACATCAATGGAGTCAAGTAGCAGGTGCCACATGATCTGTAGCTCGTTGCCGAACTGGACATGGCGTCACGGCTATGGTGTCCGGCGACAGTAACCAAAGAAACGCAGCTGTTCTAGACGCGTGCGAGTACAAATAAGGCGAGGACGTCCGCGTGCAAGAGGAAAACACCGGGCAACGGAAGACGGCTTCCCGGTGGCACTCACCATCGAGATTCAGACAAGAGGACAGGGAGGAAGTGGGGAGAAGAACAAGAAGCTCACCTCGTTGATGTTGGTGCCCTTGGATTCGCCGGGGGATCCCAGGAACGACGACGACGTGAAGCCTCTGCCTGGCTCGACTCGGTTGAGGTCGTAGACGGGGATGGAGTTCTTGGCAGGTACGACTCCTGGTTCTACCCATAGACAGACTGCGGAGGTTCGGTGAAGCGGTTCAAGCCGGCGGCGAGAAGCCCGTCCTTCCGGCCATGGCAGCTGTGTGTGCGTGCGTATAGGGCGATAGGGTTTGGTCGGGTCATCTCGATCTGATCCAGAGGAAAGAGGGGAAAAGGGGGAACATGTGGAGGAGGGCCTATGGCTGGTGGCGACGCGAGCAAGCTCGTGCTTGCCTATGTTTCTCGATGAAGACAAACAGGAAAAGATCTCCACTTGGGCCAATGGGCTGTACGTGGAGGTGAAGAAATTTATGGCTGGGCTGCTGCTGACTTTTCTCTCTGTTTTTTTTCTATTTATCCTTTGTTTGTTTTCCAAATTTAAACAGGCTGTTGTTTACAGGATATATGAAAAAGATCAGAACTCAATAGGATGGAGGATAGGTAGGTGATCCACTAGAAGATGTAGAGATAAGATAAAGAGAAGAAGCTATACTACTATATATGTGGCAAGGCATAAATCCAAGAACAATTGAATATGCCCACATACATGTATATAGTTGGATGAGGGATTGTCCTTGCATGGGACATGCACATGTGGTAATGCCACCATCGTAGTTGTTAAAACAACTAAATCTCCACATGGTCATATACTCTATTCATGCATTCAAAATTTGAATAAAGGCCCCACAAAAGAAACAAACTTGCTACACATATGGAGTAGATGAATATCAACCATAGATGAACATAAATGGGCCATGCTAGTGTGCGTGATCCACTAGCCATCATATGGCCACAATTATATTCTTTCATGATCGTTTATTCAAAATAATCCATATGGAAACTAGGCCAGGAATTACTCTTATAGCTTGCAAAGGTGGCCATGGGGCTCCACATAATTATTATTGTGAAAACAATAGAGATCATATATGGGAGCATGTAGTCATAGAAGTGGATCCATCTTACTACATATGAGCTAGACATAAATAGCAAAAGAATGCAATTGCTCATATATAATAGGGATGGTGGAATTATAAGGTGATGACAAAGAAAGGTGGTGGAGTCAAGAAAATATATGCCCCCACTCAACTTGGGCATGAAGCAATATATCAAGAAGCAAATACAATATATCAAGATGCAACTACAAGTGATGCAGTATATAATGCATATGGGGTAAGAACCAAATAGAGGGGTTTTATACGATGCTCAGATGCAATGCGGCATGGTGACATGAGCATGATATAATGATAATGCAATAATGATATGTAGGAAGTAGCATTTTTATTAGTAAACGCTGCTAGCATTACAGATGTTAGACAAATGGGATGCTACAACTGTCCCCCACTAAACTGGAATCTCGCCTCGAGATTCTAGGAAGAAGACTCAAAGAGAAAAGGGTACTCAGAACGGAGGTCGTTCTCACGCTCCTAAGTGGCTTCATCGACGGAATGGTGCGACCACTGCACCTTGCAGAACTTGATAGACTTGTTGCGTGTCTTCCGTTCTATGACTTCAAGGATTTTGACGGGGTGTTCTTTATAGGAGAGATCCTCTTGGAGGTTGATGAGCTCGTGATCCACGGTCCTGCCGGGATCCTTGAAGCACTTCTTGAGTTGAGAGATGTTGAAGACATCATGAACCTTGAGTTGTTCAGGAAGCTCGAGAGCATAAGCCACTTCTCCTCTTTTGCCACGGATCTTGAAAGGACCGATGTATCTAGGAGCCAACTTGCCTTTGATACCGAAGCGGTGTGTGCCTCTCATGGGAGTGACACGAAGGTAAACGAGATCACCAGGGACATACTCCATGCCCGTGTGTTTTCTATCATAGTTGCTCTTCTGGCGACTTTGAGTAACCTTCAAATTTTCAAGGATGATGTGAACCTTTTCCTCCGCTTGAGTGACAATGTCGGGGCCAAAGAATTTCCTTTCACCTGTGCCCGACCAACCAATTGGAGTTCGACAGTTGCGGCCATAGAGAACCTCAAATGGTGCCATCTTGAGACTTTTCTAGAAGCTGTTGTTGTAGGAGAACTCAGCATAAGGAAGGCATTCTTCCCACTTCATGCTGAAAGAGATGACGCAAGCACGAAGCATATCTTCCAGAATCTGATTGATCCTTTCAACTTGTCCTTGCGACTGAGGGTGGTATGTTGTGCTGAAGTTCAACTTTGTTCCCAAAGCATTTTGGAAGCTTTCCCAGAACTTGGAAGTGAAGATGCTTCCACGGTCCGAGCTGATCTCAAGAGGAACCCCATACAGAGAGACAATTCTATTGATATAGAGCTTAGCCAGCTGACTTGCTGAAATTGTTTCCTTGATTGGAAAGAAGTGAGCAACTTTAGAAAGCCTATCGATGACAACAAAGATTGCATTGTTGCCTTTCTGGGACCTTGGAAAGCCAGTTATGAAGTCCATTTCCACTTTCTCCCATTTCCATTCCGGAGGCTTCAATGGTTGAAGCAGGCCAGAAGGTTTTTGATGGACAGCTTTCACTCTGCGGCAGACATCACACTCCGAGACATACTTGGCACAACATTGTTTCAAACCAGGCCACCAATATTGTGTTTTGAGATCCATGTACATCTTTGTGCTGCCAGGGTGGATAGACAGAAAGGATTCATGAGCTTCTTTGAGGACTTGCTCCCTTAGACCTGGAAGTTCTAGAACAACCATTCGGTGATCATAGAATAGAGTGCCTTGGTCGTTTAGATGATAAGACTCATACTTAGGATTCTAAGACTTTATGGCAAACTCTTTGCAGAAAGGATCATCAAGCTGGGCGGAACGGATCTTTTCTTCCAAGGAAGGAGTAGCTACCAAGTTGGCGAGATAGCCACGGGGTACAAGCTCGAGGTTGAGTTGATGAAATTCCTCGCACAAGAGAGGTTCATGCTCTTCCACCATGAGGTTGTTGACATAAGCTTTACGGCTGAGAGCATCGGCCATGACATTAGCCTTGTCGGGGGTGTAGTTGATGGTGAGGTCGAAGTCATTAATTGCTTCAATCCACCTCCTTTGACGAAGGTTGAGGTCTGGCTGAGTGAAGATATACTTCAGACTTTTGTGATCAGAAAAGATCTCACAACGGTTCCCAAGCAAGTAGTGCCTCCATACTTTCAGAGCGAAGACAACCGCTGCAAGTTCAAGATCATGTGTTGGATAGTTGAGCTCATGAGTTTTCAACTGACGAGAGGCATAGGCAACCACTTGTTTATCTTGCATGAGGACCGCACCCAATCCTTGCAAGGAGGCATCACAGAAGATCTGAAAAGTCTTTGATGTATCTGGAGGAATCAAGACTGGAGTGGAAGTGAGCTTCTCTTTGAGGGTTTCAAAGCTTGCTTGACATGCAGGAGACCAAAGGTATTTCTTGCCTTTCTTGAGGAGATCGGTAAGAGGTTTCACAAGTTTTGGAAAGTTCTGAATGAACCGACGACAATAACTAGCCAATCCAAGGAAACTCCGGACTTCTTTAACATATTTGGGAGGGAGCCACTCCACAATTGTCTGCACAGTTTCTAGGTTGACAGCAATGCCCTTAGCAGAAATGACGTGCCCCAGATAGGTGACTTCAGGAAGCCAAAATTCGCACTTGGATAACTTTGCATACAAACGGTTCTCACGAAGCTTGGTAAGAACACAACGGAGATGTTCAGCATGTTCTTCTTTTGACTTGGAATATACCAGAATATCATCAAGATAGACCACCACGAACTTATCAAGGTACTCCATGAAAACTGAGTTCATAAGCCTTGTGAATGTAGCGGGAGCATTGGTGAGGCCGAAGGACATGACCATGTACCCGTACAGGCCATAGCGGGTGGTGAAAGCTGTTTTAGGAACATCTTCCTTGCGAATCTTGATCTGATGATATCCACTTCTCAAGTCAAGCTTGGAGAATACCACTACTCCTGCAAGCTGGTCGAAGAGATCATTGATCCGCGGAAGGGGATATTTATTCTTGATGGTTTTTGCATTGAGAGCTCGGTAGTCAACACAAAGTCGATCAGTCCGGTCTCACTTCTTCACAAAGATTGTTGGGCTTCCCCAAGAGGAAGTGCTATGCTGAATGAAACCCAACTTTTCTAGTTCATCAAGCTGCCGTTTGAGTTCAGCCAACTCTGCAGGACCCATCTTGTAAGGCCGCTTGGAGATAGGAGCGGTTCCCGGTTCAAGATCAATCACAAACTCGACCTCTCGGTCAGGAGGCATACCTGGTAACTCTTCTGGAAACACATCTAGAAACTCACAGACCACAGGAACATTTTGCAAGGCTTCCATAACATCAATGTTTTGGACACCCAAAGAGTAGAGCTGAATAGAAGGAGTTTGCCTTGGAGAATAGACTATGTGGCCTTTAGGAATTTTTAGAGAAACTGAGTATTCAACACAGTCAATTATGGCTCCATTTGCAGCCAACCAATCCATGCCCAATATGACATCAATATCTGAGTTACCTAGAATAATCAAGGAAGCCATAAATGAAGAACCACCAACTTGAATTTGATTGCCATGACTGATCTTTGAAGATGCCATTGTTGCTCCAGGAGAGAGAACCATTAAACGTTTAGGAAGAGAATCCATAGCCAGCTCATGTTCATTTGCAAACTTTTGAGACACAAAAGAATGTGATGCACCAGAATCAAATAAAACTCGTGCAGGGACTGAGTTAACGGGAAGCGTACCCATCACAACTCCTGGTGCATGTTCAGCTTGAACCATGTTGATGTTGTTGGCACGAGCAACAGTGGACCCGGGCTTAGTGTTGATGTTGAGAGCCCGTGGTGCAGGTGTGCGAGGAGCAATTATCGAAGCAGGTCTTGGAGGGGGTGGAGGAAGTGCCTTGTTGTACATATGACAGTTCCACTGCTGGTGTCCAGTGTTTCCACACGAGAAACAAGCGCCACTTGGACGAGGAGTAGAGTACCCAGGGACTCCACCATACGGCGCTCTAGGGTAGTTGTGGTTGTAGCCCCTAGGAGCAGCGTTGAAAGAGTTTGGTGGCCTTGTCGAGTAGCTTGAGGGTCTTGGCGGAGCAGGGAGCGGCGGTGCGGTATTAGGAATCCACACACGACGCTTAGAAGGAGTTGCCATTGCTAAAGAACCAACTGTGTCCCGATTATGTTTCTTGGAATCATCATATGCCTATTTACTTGCCTCCTCTTGAAGAGCTGCTTGCTGAAGCTTGAGCAATGAACCTGGAGTGGTATGAGTGAGAGCATATTTGATTGAAGCATTTAGCCCTTGACGGAACCTCTTCTGTCTTTTCTTATCATCAGAGACCTCATCACCCCCATAGCGAGATAAGTTTGCAAAGTTTTTGATGTAGGTGTTGACATTCTCATTGCCCTGCTTAAGATTCAAGAACACCTCCTTCATGCATTCCATGACAATTTCAGGCAGGTACTGCTCCTTGAAAGCATCAGTGAATTGCCCCCATGTTAGCTGAAATCCAGGAGGACTTGCCCTCAGATAGCTCTCCCACCAAAGTGCGGCTTCCCCATGCAGAAGGTGAGTAGCGCACTTGACCTTGTCGTGCTCAGCAACATCTGCGGTATCTAGTAACCTAGTGATCTCCCGGAGCCAATCGTCGGCATCCAACGGCTCGGCGGTCACCTCGAAGTTCCGTGGGGTGAACTTTAGAAAGTCCTTCAAGCTGCCACGCTGGGGAGGTGGTGGAGGTGGTACGAACTCATTCCTCCTGATGCTCTCCTCGAATCTCTGCTGGTTTTGCTGCATAGCTCCCAGAGTATTCGCCAAACTGACAAGCGCAACACCTAGCTCTGGTAAACCCGGGACATCATCATTGCGGCGAGGCATCCTGTTATTGATGGAAAAACTTGCATTAGTACCATAATGGAGAATTATTAATAATCCAAAATAGCACTAAAACAGAATTAACCAAGATTAAAGGATACAATTTACTAAGATGATATTAAAATATCAAGCAAAGTTCATAGCACCTAGAAGATAGTTAGCATATCGCACACGACTGAAAAGGAGTGTGGAACACAAATCTACCAAAGAAATTTTTTCCACAAATTTCGGCATTAAAATACCAACTAGATGCACAAAACCACTTAACAGTTAGAGCTTAGCACCTTCACCCATTCAATGTACAAGAGCGAATGATAAAAGTAGTGGTATGGTCATGACTCCATCCCGCACTCAAAGCATTACTTCGCACAAGAATAGGAAAAACACGCAACCCAATTCTTATCCTTCTTACGAACAACCGAAGAGATTAACAGATACAGAACGAACACCCCTAACTAGAATGCATCGGTTACCAAGAGTAAGACAAATCGTATCGGTTTACAAAGAATCGGATAGATCGCGTCGGTTTACACATAAGCCTGTCGATATGAAATGTACCAACAGTTGATAACCAAAAGCAGATTGTGACAACAAGGTTGGATGCAACAGATAGACAAAGAATTTACACACATATCCTATGGTACTACGGAAACCCCAAACACGTGAATCCTAGTTTGGATTTTTAGAAGAGGATTGATAAACGTTACACTTCCTTACCAGAAAAGGGTGGGTGGGTGGGTAAGAAGAAAAATAGAAGCAGTCCTACTCTCACGTTTAGTTTTTCCCTAGTATACATAGCTACCAAAATATTTTTTAGACTGACAACGACCATCTTGGCTGAGACCCTGAAGGGCGAAATGGCTCTGATACCAATTGTAATACCTCGGACATTACGCTCTAAGTTTAAGCCTGGACGAACCAAAAGTGGATAAGTGACTCTACCGCGGAGGCCCAAGGCCACCCACGGGTAGGCCCGTCGAAGCGGAAATAGGGCATGCAGTAGCTACCACCTTATCCACTTTCAAGAACATCGGGACAAGAGCGGCGTGTAAGCAGTGTAACGACCATGACATACACAAATGAGTATGTATGCCTACGACTTACAATAGACATCAGAGTCACACCATCTAAAAGAAATAGAAATAGGAATATTCAACGCCATACGGCAAGATCCAAATATCCTAGATAGATATAATATTTTAGGATACATCCTCAAACATCACGCAACAAAGTATCAAGCGGAAGCGGAAATCATGATCCGAGTACGGATAAGAAGCAAATCGGCATAAGATGCTCTGAAATTAAGCACATCCTGCCCACAGATATCATTGATCTCCATCCCCGGAATCTCTACACCTGATAGTCGTTGCCACCATCATCCGTCCCCTCAACCCAGTAACCTTCCTGAGAGTATACCTGTCCACCTGAACCAAATATTTATCATGTGAGACCCTAGGGGTACTCAGCAAGTCTTAATGCATCTAAAGGGAACAACCTGGGGTGACGCAACTGTAGCGAAAGATAATATCTACAAAGAGCTATAGAGACTTGCTACACATACGCCCAACCAGAGATGGACGGATGCCTGTTAATTAATAGCAACAGTTATATCAGTAATATAAGTAACCATCGCTCACCCTCCAACGAGAAGGCGGAAGAACATCCCATCCTTTGGCAATTTTATTAACCATTCCATGAGTGTTGTACTAATTACTAGTCATGTCTTAGTCAAATTAAGGGCGGTACTATAGTTATGCTTGTCTATGATCGAGAAACTGTGCTCCAAGTCGTCCATAACCGTGGACACAGCTTTTAGAAAGATTTACCCTGCAGGGGTGCACAAATAGCAACACATGCACGATCAACCTCGGGAAGAACCAAATAAAACGCAACGAGACCTCACGACAAAGCATTCACAGGATTCATAAATCATTTCAAGGGGCCACCCCACTAAGCTAACCACAACGAAGTTGGCTGGCTCCAAGATGGACCCAGGGTTTGCGTCAATGGCTGTAAACGACTAGGAACCTGAAAGTGTGACTGGGCTTGTCGATACCGCGAAAACACTCCGCATTCCAAAACAGTACAGGTGCTCCATGCACAATCATAAATAAAGCAATAAATCATGGCATAAGTACAGGATAGTAATAAATCCCCAAACTACTTTGTGGCGCCAAGAAATAAAGTACGAATCAAGCTCAGGCGAAGGGGATTCATGGTCCCACATGCGGATAGTGCGATAGTCAAGGAACAGGAATCAAGTACTCGGGATCCTATGGGACACAAGTGAGCTTAAAGAACCAAATAGCAGATAATACTCACCGATGCCTCTTTCATTAGTTCTATACTCATGTTAAGTTGTTTAGGTACCTCGTTATCCAAAGACTCGCACAAACCCTACACATGAAATTCTACGACCCGCATGGCTCAAACAACTCCTGCAGTAATGGCTCATGGGATTGAAGTACGAGCTTCAGTGGGGTTTAAAAGTAAAGGCTATGCAATACTTGGGATTCAATTTAATGCAAACGCGACTCAATGATGCAAGAGTAAGATAGAAGCATAGGTACTATATGTATGCAAGCATGGGGAATTACTTGCCTGACAGTTCTGTTTCCGAATAGGAAGGATCCGGGTAATACTCCTGAGGCTCCTGGTATTCTCCTTGCTTAGTGTCTATCCGGATAAAAACCAAACACACAAGGGACCGAAATAAATACATTGCACAATCATATAAATAATATGCAACATGCAAACAAGTATGCCAAGATGGAATGATGCACACTTTACATGGCTTTGCATAGCATAGCATGGGTGAGGTGTGGGGTACAAGAACGAAGCATTTTATTAAGTTTTTAGTCATGTTTTGCTCCCATAAACATTGCTGTATCCTTAGTATTTATATGATGCATGCTTCAATTCATATCTTCGAATGCATAATCAGAACGGATTCGTCGCGCTGATCGATATAGACATATTATTTGCCAAATTTGGAATTAACTAATTAAAGATATTAAAAATTGCATGTTTAATGAGAAAAGGGCAAAAACTTAATAGTTTACGATTAGGATTAACTAAATAGTTTTTCGAATTTATATTCAGAATATTTAAACAATTTCATTAAGTTTTTATTTTGAAACATTTTGAATTAGAGCTACAGACTGAGAGACATAACCATTTGAATAGGAGGGGGTTTAAAGCGAAATGTCAAATACAGGGGCTTGCTGCCGTACTTATCCTTGTAATTACAGGGGCATCCTTACTAAATTTCTTGACAGAATTTTTGACACTGGTTTTTAGGTTCAGAACAGGGGCAAAGATCAGAGATAAAAAAGGGATTATAAATAGGTTGTCGGTGGTATCTGATCTATAGATCAAAAGATGAATTGGAGGTTCAAGCAACGGAGCCACATATTGGCTGTTGTACAGAATCTAACATGTGCTCTAATGATCAATATCGCCTCCGGTTGGTCCTTTGCAAACTGAAAGAACAGATACAACTGAATATTTGCTAGCCCAAAAATTAGGCACATAGCTAAATCCAAACCTGAAATGCACATCTAGCTAGCTGATATCAACTTGGGACTGGAAAGAGGTCGTGTACGTGTAGGTGCACAGTGTGTGGAGGTGCACGCTGATGTGAGCTTGGTGTGCGGTGGTGTGTCACAGCAATGGAGTCAAGTAGCAGGTGCCACATGATCTGTAGCTCGTTGCCGAACCGGACATGGCGTCACGGCTATGGTGTCCGGCGACAGTAACCAAAGAAACGCAGCTGTTCTAGACGCGTGCGAGTACAAATAAGGCGAGGACGTCCACGTGCAAGAGGAAAACACCGGGCAACGGAAGACGGCTTCCCGATGGCACTCACCGTCGAGATTCAGACAGGAGGACAGGGAGGAAGTGGGGAGAAGAACAAGAAGCTCACCTCGATGATGTTGGTGCCCTTGGATTGGCCGGGGGAGCCCAGGAACGACGACGACGTGAAGCCTCTGCCCGACTCGACTCGGTTGAGGTCGTAGACGGGGAAGGAGTTCTTGGCAGGTACGACTCCTAGTTCTACTCATAGACGAACTGCGGAGGTTCGGTGAAGCGGTTCAAGCCGGCGGCGAGAAGCCCGTCCTTCCGGCCATGGAAGCTATGTGTGCGTGCGTATACGGCAATAGGGTTTGGTCGGGTCGTCTCGATCTGATCCAGAGGAAAGAGGGGAAAAGCGGGAACATGTGGAGGAGGTCCTGTGGCTGGTGGCGACGCGAGCAAGCTCGTGCTTGCCTCTGTTTCTCGATGAAGACAAACAGGAAAAGATCTCCACTTGGGCCAATGGGTTGTACGTGGAGGTAAAGAAATTTATGGCTGGGCTGCTGCAGACTTTTCTCTCTGCTTTTTTTTTCTGTTTATCCTTTGTTTGTTTTCCAAATTCAAACAGGCTGTTGTTTATAGGATATATGAAAAAGATCAGAACTCAACAGGATGGAGGATAGGTAGGTGATCCACTAGAAGATGTAGAGATAAAATAAAGAGAAGAAGCTATACTACTATATATGTGGCAAGGCATAAATCCAAGAACAATTGAATATGCCCACATACATGTATATAGTTGGATGAGGGATTGTCCTTGCATGGGACATGCACATGTGGTAATGCCACCATCGTAGTTGTTAAAACAACTAAATCTCCACATGGTCATATACTCTATTCGTGCATTCAAAATTTGAATATAGTCCCCACAAAAGAAACAAACTTGCTACACATATGGAGTAGATGAATATCAACCATAAATGAACATAAATGGGCAATGCTAGTGTGTGTGATCCACTAGCCATCATATGGCCACAATTATATTCTTTCATGATCGTTTATTCAAAATAATCCATATGGAAACTAGGCCAGGAATTACTCTTATAGCTTGTAAAGGTGGCCATGGGACTCCACATAATTATTATTGTGAAAACAATAGAGATCATATATGGGAGCATGTAGTCATAGAAGTGGATCCATCTTACTACATATGAGCTAGACATAAATAGCAAAAGAATGCAATTGCTCATATATAATAGGGATGGTGGAATTATAAGGTGATGACAAAGAAAGGTGGTGGAGTCAAGAAAATATATGCCCCCACTCAACTTGGGCATGAAGCAATATATCAAGAAGCAAATACAATATATCAAGATGCAACAAAAAGTGATGCAATATATAATGTATATGGGGTAAGAACCAAATAGAGGGGTTTTATATGATGCTCAGATGCAATGCAGCATGGTGACATGATCATGATATAATGATAATGCAATAATGATACGTAGGAAGTAACATTTTTATTAGTAAACCATGTAGCATTACAGATGTTAGACAGATGGGATGCTACAGGCCGCCGCCCCCAGACTCTTAAATAGATGGGGCGCCACACCAAGTTAGGTTGAGGCCACGTTAAAATTATTTTGGAGTTATTTCTTTTATAGAACCTCTGGAATTACCCTGTGATCAAATTCTACCAATTGCAATTGAGTGTGATCTGTTGTTCCACTGGGAATTAGTAGATTGCATACTACCGTTCGTGGTCGACAGCTACGTGCGCAAGAGCGTGGTGTTGTGAATATCCTACAAGGTTCGAGAGCTGTTGCATTGGCATCAGGGTTCAAGCGGGAGAGTTCATAGCTAGAGGCTAGTTATCTATCATCCACCATCACCATCGACAAGTGCTTGCTGAGAAGATCGGGCACCCCATATCATGACTCTATACATCGGTGAGATAGTGTTGCAGCTGTTCATGATGTAATAGAGCCTCAAACGAGTGATATAACAAAAAGTGAGAGAGTCTTTAATCTTCTAATATTAGCCACCAAGGAGGATATGAGAGAATTTTGTGTGGATCCTACAGCCATGTCGCTTGTGCTCATGTATAAGGGCGAGGTATTGGTTTCTAACGACATGAACCCTATTTTTCTTGGTGTCTCTTCTGTTTTGCAGGATTTTAGGGATTTGTTTCGAGCAAATGTACTCGCAGGATTGCCTCCATTGCGTGGCATTGAGCATCAAATTGACTTGATCCCTGGCACCACAATACCCAACCGTGCACCCTACAGGACCAATCCCGAAGAAACAAAGGAATCTGAAACAAATACAGCGTTCTTTGGATAAATGGTACATTCGTGTGTCTCTTAGCCCTTGTGTTGTTCCTGTTATTTTAGTGCCTAAGAAAGATGGTACATGGTGCATGTGTGTAGATTGTAGAGCTATTAATAACTTCACTATTCGATATCGTCATCCTATTCCACGCTTAGAGGATATGTGTTGTCGGATTGGTGACAAGTACGCCATGAGGGGGTCCTCGAGGCGTGTGGAAGAGAGGGGTGTGAGACGTATGGTATTCTGGGACGGTGAGCACACAAGTTTACCTAGGTTCGAATCCGCCGGCTTTGGATGGATCCTACTCCTGCTAGCAATCCAGTAATACGACAGAACCGGAATATGGGTTACAAGGGTTTCGCCTGTGCAAGTTGAGATTGTAGACTATTGTGAGGGTGCCCTAAAGGCTCTCCCTAGGATGGTTTATATAGATATCCGGCCTAGGGTTTACAGGAGAGACCTATCCGGCTACGACTAAGAGTCGGTTATAGAGTACATCTTGAACTACAAGTAACACTATGGGCCTATGTCGGTAAGTCATCTAGGCCTTCCCGTAGCCAGATTTGAGTCCTTCTCTTCTCCCTGACTAGGCCGCTCATGAAGCAAAGCTCTAACCCGAAGTGGGCCAGCCTGGTCAATGAGGCACATTGAGGATACCCAGAAAGTATATCCCCAATAGCAGCCCCCAGAAGCCTCCAAGATTCAAAGTCAGATTTCATCATCATCTAGCTTGATCTTCGGCTTGCAGAATCTTGAAGGGTTCCTGAAACTTCAAAAGAAAGGACATGATCCGAGTCTCAAATGAGTCGGACCTATAAATACATTATTCAGGTTTCCAGCTCGAAATTCAAACTAAGCCAGAACTTGGTCTCTGACGTAACCTGACACTAGTCATGGTCAAGTCACGTCACTGACAGACATTCCCATCAGCACGACCGTTTGTGGGGCCGCCTTTTGCGGAACCGAGGCATCGTTTTAATGTGTGCACGAAGATTGAGGTGGCATAATCATCGTGTGGGAGTTACCCAGCTCCTTCCACGACGCGTGGCGCGTTTCACTGTTGCGTTTACACGAATCTTGGAGCAGCTGGAGGATATAAGTGGTATACATTCTTCTTCCTATCTTCTTCACCAGCACTTGCGCCGTTTCCTTCCTCCCAATGCCTCCCACGAACACAGAGCTCCTCTGCCTCCCCAGAATCCTCCAGCGTCGCCCATCCCAGGTCATCGGCCCATTAAAAAATGGCTTCTGCTTCATCTTCCGGTGTGGCGGCGATGGCAGCGACGGCTTCGGCGGCGGAGAAGGAGAGCAACCGCGGGGTCTGGATCCCGTGTGTTCTTGATGATGCTAAGTTCCGCGTCATGGAGAATGAAGGGCTCCTCCGCGCCGGCGACTGGCGGAGCGGCTATGACCAAACCGTCCCTACTCCTCGTGCCGACGAGCGGGTAACTTCGGTACCCACCTCGACAGAGGTTTGAGTTTCCCTCCCTCAGACTTCTTTTCTGAGGTTATAGATCACTACGGAGTTCAAATCCATCATCTTCCCCCGAACTCTCTCTTAGAGGAGAATATCATTTTGCGGCCCAAAAGTTGGGGTGTACAGGCAACGCGGTACCCAAGTTCCCTGAAATCAGCCGGGATGGCTACAGTTGGTGTGCCAAATATTCAGAGGGTCTTTTTCGGCACGAATTCAACTTTACGTTTCAATACAAAAAATCAGGCTAATGGCCGTCAAGTTGGGCCCCCCTATCAGTTCTCGTCGTTATGTCGCTCCCGTCGCTTAGGCGGGGTGTCTATCACGTAGGCTTGCAGCGTTGGCACAGTGGATAGGACAACACCCCCTGCCCACCCCCTACCCAGTGTATTGACGTGACAAAACAGGGCACATGTATCGGTGTTATAATTATTTTTTGTTTACTCAGAAGCTGGAACGGCCACCGCCACGCGTCTCTCCTTGGACTTCCGTCCCAATCGTTAACCACTACCTTAAAAGCGCATTGACGGTTCCACCGCTCCCCTGCCTCGCAGAAACCACTCTTGTTCTTCCTATCATCTATCTTTTTCCCGTCTTCGCCTGGCCGCCATGGAAGATCTACACACTCTAGAGACAAGCTTCACTACCCATGACAATAAGAAGATAGACGTTGTCTACACCAACGGGGAGGAGATAGTGGTGCGTGTCTTGAGGATGTACGAGGGTTGGCTTGGGATAGACGAGGACAAGTTTGTGGGATTGGACCTTGAGTACACCCCGGAGCACCCATATGAAGGGAGTGAAGTCGCCGTCGTTCAACTGGCCATGTGGAAACACGTCCTCGTCTACCACTTCTCCCGGTTTGTAGATCTGCTCTCTGTAGCTAACCGCTTTTAGGGTTTTCTCCTCTTGTTCTTTATCCACTTGCTCATCTTGCAACTACTGGATTTTATTTAGGACCAAATAAATTAGGGTTTGCCTATGTCTCAATCGACTAAGATTTTCTTTAGTCTCAATCACCTAAGAAAAGTGCAACTGTAGTTAAAACAAATGTGCAACTTGTTCAGTCGACTGAGAAATAGCAAAACCGAATAAATTATGACAAGACAATGTTGAGAGTCTTGATATTGCATTTACTAAACTTTTCAAAATTATATTGAGATGATGATCTTGCATTGACAAAATATTTGTAGTTACAAATTTTGGTGATGACAAACTACATACTTTCAGGACTGACATGAAATGTCCGGCACTGCGCCAGTTCCTTGTAGAAAAGGGAATTGTTTTCTGCACTATCGACACAACAACTGATTTTTCAAAATTTTATCAAGAGGAAATTATAATTCCTGCGCACAACTGGATCGATATTCAGTGTCTTGTCAAGATCCTGGGGGGCTCGAGGAAGGATGGAATGGCATCACTCGCAACTAGAATCCTCGATGAGTCGTACGACAAAATGAAGGAAGATTTCCCTACGGATAGGCACGATTTCTGGGACGAGTGGCCGTTGTCTGATATAAACCTAAAGTATGCAGCCATAGATGCTTACGTGACCTACCAGTTGTACAAGAAGATCCATTTTTTCTACGTTACCTCGTGTTTTGCCCTATCTGCAAGAGGGAAGACGAGCTTAGGGGAGCCCTTTGTAGGAAATGCAGAATAGCTGAGTTTGAAGCTGCATATGCAAAGAAAATAGCTGCATCTGAAGTAGCTGATAGAGAGGCTACAGAAGCATCTGAAAGAGAGCTTGCAGCTGAAGTAGAAGCAGCTGACAGAGAGGTTGTAGCTGAAGCAGCAAACAGAGAGGCAACATCTACTAGCGGCAACAATCAGGCCTGTGATGCACCGCTAATTGTGCTGCAGGACGCTGAAGATAGGGAAGCCAAGTCAGATCCCAGGTGGGATGAAGCATTTCGTGAGCCGTGGAGTAGCTGGAATGGTCGCAGTTTGTCGCCTAGGAACGATGGCAAGCGCGTCAAGTGGTCTGATGAGAAGTCAATTAAATTTTACTTGTCAGTGTTATGTTTCTATTTTGTGGAACTTAGCTAGCTTGTCAAGATGTCTAGCGCCTCAAGTGATACTAGTAAAATAAATTTAACCCTCATTGTGTTATGTTTATGTATGTGTCTTGTAGCTTGTCAAGATGGTAGCTTGTTAACTGGCAGTTTGAAAGAGTACCCTTTTCCTCTCTCGCTAAACAGATATGTTTCATTTTCCCAAATTGGTAGCAAATCTAGAGAAGATTCTCACTTCGATAATTCGTTCCCTTTTGGACCTCTTTTTGCCTCCGATCAGGTAGCAAATCTAGAGCAGCAAATCACACCAGGCAGAATACATTCATTCAGAAAACAAAACAAATGTAGATATAGCCGTGCGCAGCTAAATAGGATATAGCGATAGAAAGTAAGTTGCTTAACGAGGTCTGATGCATTCAGCCAGAAATAGGATATAGCTAGAAAGAAGCTGCTTAGCGGCTGACCGCCTTGTGCAGGCACATCCTGCAAGCGCCCGCGCCTCCGCCTCCTCCATCCAGCGCTTCCTCCACTTCTTGCTGCCCAGTACCTTGATCTTGGGGGCCTTGGGCCTGATTGGAGGCATGCGACCCTCTTTGATGACCACCTGCTGGAGGTTTCGGAGGTGAATGCCGAGAGCCCGGTGTTCAGCGATGTACGCGTTGATGTTCATGGTCTCGTGCTTGCCGCCTTTGTGGATGCCGGAGCCCATGGCCTCTGCATGCTTCAGTAAGGTGTTCAAGTCGGTGCCGCCGGTGTGACTTGTCAAGCAGTAGGTGATCCCCTTGCGAAAGTAACGCTTGAATCGCGCTGAGGAAAGGCGTCGTACTGGCCGGCACGCAGCCTCCTCAGCACCTGACGAGCCTTGGTGTGAATGGACTCGTCATCGCTACAGACGTCGGATGACCCACAAGTATAGGGGGTGTATCGCAGTATTTTCAATAAGTAAGAGTGTCGAACCCAACGAGGAGCAGAAGGTGCTGGCTAGTGTTATGGATCAGGAATTCTCTGCAAATACTTAGCAAAAGGATTTTTAGGGGTTTTCGATAAGGCAAGTAAACAAAGTACGAGTATATAAAAGACAGTAGGAATAAATGCAGCAAGTGGCCCAATCCTTTATGCAGCAAAGGACAAGCCGGTTGTATTTCTATAGATGACCAAATGTTCTCGAGGACACATGGGAAGACTGTCAAGTGCTCTGGCTTCATATAGCTGATTAATCTTCTTTAGCTTGGTAAGTGTTCTGTGGGTGAACCTGTGCTAATGTACCGCCCTATCCAAGACTAATACATACTTGTGATTATACCCCTTGCAAACATCCGTAAGTACAAGAAAGTAATTAAGGTAGAAACCTAACCACAACTTTAAACTCTAAGACCCTTACATCCCTTGTGCAATGGTTTCCTAACGGGGGTTCAGGTTTCTGTCACTCCGGCAACCCCTACGATTAGTAGCCAAATACACAATGCATTCCCCTAGGCCCATATAGGTGAAGTGTCATGTAGTCGATGTTCACATGACACCACTAGAAGAAGTACACCACAACTTAAATAACAATCTATTGACTCTTTCTCAACACAACTCCACTACTAACAACAAGACTTCTCCCATGTCCTCAAGAACAAAACGAACTACTCACAAGACATCATATGGATCATGATCAGAGATGGAATAATGATGTATAAAAATCTAAACATAAACAATAATTCAACGGTTCACTCAATAACATCAACTACAAAGAGTAATCAACACCGACAAAGTTTCCCCTATGAACTATGGCAAGATTCAACGCAACTGTTACAGCAATATGGAGATGGTGATGAGGGTGCTGATGGTGATGATGGTGGTGATGATGATGATGATCCCGATGAAGTCCAGCTTTATGGTGGTGTTGATGGCGACGATCTCCCCTCTCCGGGAAGGAATTCCCCCGGCAGAAATCTGTCTGCCGGAGAGATCTTTCTCTCTCGGTGTTCTCCTCCCCGCAGAGGCAGCGGAATCTTTTTGTGGTCGCTCCCTGAGTCTTAGGGTTTCGTGGGGATGATATACGCCAGAGGAGAGAGGCTGGAGTGGGCAGGCCACACACCACTCCCAGGCGCAGCCTAGGCCTGCCCGCGCCATGGGGTGGTGTGGGCCCCCTGTGGCCCACCTCCACTTCATCTTCTGGCATCCTGCGTCTTCTGGAAAAATAGGATTTTCCGTATATTTTTTGGGATTTTCTGATCTTCGCGAATTTTGCCTCCAAATAGCACCTTTTCCATCAGAATCCTGACTGCATCGGTCCATGCTCCAAAAGTCATCAACCATGCAAAAATAGATGAAATAACTTAAGTATCACCTCTCAATATGAAATATATCAATAATTAATAGTGAATTAAGACATAGAATAGTGATTCAAAATGGACGTATCAACTCCCCCCGAGCTTAGACTTCGCTTGTCCCCAAGCGAAACTGAGCTCAATAAACATGACCTCAGGTTTATGGAGCGAAGAGTCGATAAAAGAATACGGACAAAAAGCATCACATTCATCAAAAGCATAGATCACAATAGAAGACAACTCACTATTATATAACTAAACTTGTAATGAGTAAAGGAAACACAATAAAGATACATAGAGTAAATCATGAACCACACCCAGTGTCATTGCATGTCCGTGTTCAGCGATGTAGGCGTTGATGTTCATGGTCTCGTGCTTGCCGCCTTTGTGGATGCCGGAGCCCACGGCGTCTGCATGCTTCAGTAAGGTGTTCAAGTCGGTGCCGCCGGTGTGACTTGTCAAGCAGTAGGTGATCCCCTTGCGAAAGGGGCAACTGTAGTCGCCGCGCCTGAGGAAGGCGTCGTACTGGCCGGCCCGTAGCCTCCTCAGCACCTGACGAGCCTTGGTGTGAATGGACTCGTCATCGCATGTCCGCTCTTTTCATGAACCACAGTTAGAGTCATTGCATGTGTGTTCTTCTCATGAACCACAACTAGAGTCCTTACATGTGTGTTCTTCTCACAAACCATATCATGAACCACACCCAGTGTCATTGCATGTGTGTACTTCTCATTAACCACACATGGATCCACCAGTGTCATTGCATGTCTGCTCTTTTCATCAACCACAGTTAGAGTCATTGCATGTCTGTTCTTTTCACAAACCACATATCACCAGTGTCATTGGATGTGTGTTCTTCTCATTAACCACACATGGATCCACCAGTGCCATTGCATGTATGCTCTTTTCATGAACCATAGTTAGAGTCATTGCATGTCTGTTCTTTTCACAAACCACATATCACCAGTGTCATTGGATGTGTGTTCTTCCCACAGACCACAGATGGATTCACCAGTGTCATTGCATGTGTGTCCTTCCCATGAACCACAGATGGATGCACCAGTGTCATTGCATGTGTGTCCTTCTCACAGACCACATATGGATCCACTACTGTCATTGCATGTGTGTTCTTCTCACAGATCACGTAAGGATGCACCGGTGTCATTGGATGTGTGTTCCTCTCATAGACCACACATGGATCCACCGGTGTCGTCGCATGTCTGCTCTTTTCGTGAACCACAGTTAGAGTCATTGCATGTGTGTTCTTATGAACCACAGCTAGAGTCATTGCATGTGTGTTCTTCTCACAAACCATATCATGAACCACACCCAGTGTCATTGCATGTGTGTTCTTCTCATTAACCACACATGGATCCACCAGTGTCATTGCATGTCTGCTCTTTTCATGAACCACAGTTAGAGTCATTGCATGTCTGTTTCTTTCACAAACCACATATCACCAGTGTCATTCCATGTGTGTTCTTGTCACAGACCACACTTGGATCCACCAGTGTCATTGCATGTGTGTCCTTCTCACAAACCATAGATGGATCCACCAGTGTCATTGCATGTGTGTTCTTTTCACAGACCACATAAGGATCCACCGGTGTCATTGCATGTGTGTTCCTCTCATAGACCACGTAAGGATCCACCGGTGTCATTGGATGTGTGCTATTTTCATAAACCACAGTTAGAGTCATTGCATGTGTGTTCTTCTCATGAACCACAGCTAGAGTCCTTGCATGTGTGTTCTTCTCACAAACCATATCATGAACCACTGATATGGGGTGGCCCGATCTTCTCAGCAAGCACTTGTCGATGGTGATGGTGGATGATAGATAACTAGCCTGTAGCTATGAACTCTCCCGCTCGATCCCTGATGCCAATGCAACAGCTCTCAAACCTTGTAGGATATTCACAACACCACGCTCTTGCGCACGCAGCCGTGACCACGAACGGTAGTATGCAATCTACTAATTCCCAATGGAATAACAGATCACACTCAATTATAGTTGGTAAATTCGAACACAGGGTAATTTCAGAGGTTCTATGAAAGAAACAACTCCAAAATATTTTAACGTGGTCTAACCCTAATCTACGATGCCCTCCATCTATTTAAGGGCTAAGGGTCGGCGGCTGCGACTAGGAATAACAGTTAAACTCGAGCTAGGCTAAGATACAACCGACCCAAGGTGGATCGGCTCATGCCAGAGGCCTACTCTGAGTGGCGTAGTCGGACCAGTCTCTGTCGCTGACAAGCTGCCACTGCAGCTGCGTGGTTTCTCTCGCAGATCCTCGACCATGTGTTGATCCGCCGTGGAGTGCTCCTTGCTTCCTCCCTCTCCTCCCTCGCATTCTTCATTGATCAACACGCCATGTTCCTTCACTCCTCACTCTCATATGCCTTCTTCTCCTAAGTACCTGATCATACAATAATTCAAAGACTTAGGTAGTATAAAATTCTCATTAATTAAAACACCAGGTTCATTAAGAAACAAGTTCACCTGTTGTTCTAGTAGCTTGGCACGAGCTCTTGTGATTGGTCCAATCCTTATCTCATTGGATTGATCCTTCTTTGCAATTGGAACAACTTCATTAGCAATTGGTGTAGGTGTAATGGTAGGGATGTCCTCATCAACCACACCCAGTGTCACTGCATGTGTGTTCTTCTCATTAACCAAAGATGGATCCACCAGTGTCATTGCATGTCTGCTCTTTTCATGAACCACAGTTAGAGTCATTGCATGTCTGTTCCTCTCATAGACCACACATGGATCCACCGGTCTCATCGTATGTCAGCTCTTTTCATGAATCACAGTTAGAGTCATTGCATGTGTGTTATTATCATGAACCACAGCTAGAGTCATTGCATGTGTGTTCTTCTCACAAACCATATCATGAACGACACCCAGTGTCATTGCATGTCTGCTCTTTTCATGAACCACAGTTAGAGTCATTGCATGTCTATTCTTTTCACAAACCACATATGGATCCACCGGTGTCATCGCATGTCTGCTCTTTTCATGAACAATAGTTAGAGTCATTGCATGTTTGTTCCTCTCATAGACCACACATGGATCCACCAGCGTCATTGCATGTCTGCTCTTTTCATGAACCACAGTTAGAGTCATTGCATGTGTGTTCTTCTCACAAACCATATCATGAAACACACCCAGTGTCATTGCATGTGTGTTCTTCTCATTAACCACACATGGATCCACCAGTGTCATTGCATGTCTATTCTTTTCATGAACCATAGTTAGAGTCATTGCATGTCTATTCCTTTCACAAACCACATATCACCAGTGTCATTGCATGTGTGTTCTTCCCATAGACCACACATGGATCCACAAGTGTCATTGCATGTGTGTCCTTCTCACAAACCACAGATGGATCCACCAGTGTCATTGCACGTGTGTCCTTCTCACAGACCACATATGGATCCACCAGTGTCATTGCATGTGTGTTCTTCTCATAGACCACGTAAGGATCCACCGGTATCATTGGATGTGTGTTCCTCTCATAGACCACACATGGATTCACCGGTGTCATCCCATGTCTTCTCTTTTCATGAACCATAGTTAGAGTCATTGCATGTGTGTTCTTCTCATCAATCACAACTAGAGTAATTGCATGTGTGTTCTTCTCACAAACCATATCATGAACCACACCCAGTGTCATTGCATGTGTGTTCTTCTCATAAACCACACATTGATCCACCAGTGTCATTGCATGTCTGCTCTTTTCACGAACCACAGTTAGAGTCATTGCATGTGTGTTCTTCTCATGAACCACAGCTAGAGTCATTGCATGTGTGTTCTTCTCACAAACTATATCATGAACCACACCCAGTGTCATTACATGTGTGCTCTTCTCATTAACCACACATGGATCCACCAGTGTCATTGCATGTCTGCTCTTTTCATGAACCATAGTTAGAGTCATTGCATGTCTGTTGCTTTCACTAACCACATATCACCAGTGTCATTGCATGTGTGTTCTTCTCACAGACCACACATGGATACATCTAGAGTCATTGCATGTGTGTTCTTCCCACGAACCACACATGGATCCACAAGTGTCATTGCATGTGTGTCCTTCTCACAAACCACATATGGATCCACTAGTGTCATTGCATGTGTTTTCTTTTCACAGACCACGTAAGGATCCACCGGTGTCATTGCATGTGTGTTCCTCTCATAGACCACACATGGATCCACCGGTGTCATCGCATGTCTGCTCTTTTCATGAACCATAGTTAGAGTCATTGCACGTGTGTTCTTCTCATGAACCACAGCTAGAGTCATTGCATGTGTGTTCTTCTCACAAACCATATCATGAACCACACCCAGTGTCATTGCATGTGTGTTCTTCTCATTATCCACACATGGATCCACTAGTGTCATTGCATGTCTGCTCTTTTCATGAACCACAGTTAGAGTCATTGCATGTCTGTTCTTTTCACAAACAACATATCACTAGTGTCATTGCATGTGTGTTCTTCCCACAGACCACACATGGATCCACCAGTGTCATTGCATGTGTGTCCTTCTCACAAACCACATATGGATCCACCAGTGTCATTGCATGTGTGTTCTTTTCAGAGACCACATATGGATCCACAAGTGTCATTGCATCTGTGTTCTTCTCACAGACCACGTAAGGATCCACCGGTGTCATTGCATGTGTGTTCCTCTCATAGACCACACATGGATCCATCGGTGTCATCGCATGTCTGCTCTTTTCATGAACCACAGTTAGAGTCATTGCATGAGTATTATTCTCATGAACCACAGCTAGAGTCATTGCATGTGTGTTCTTCTCACAAACCATATCATGAACCACACCCAGTGTCATTGCATCTGTGTTCTACTCATTAACCATACATGGATCCACCAGTGTCAGTGCATGTCTGCTCTTTTCATGAACCACACTTAGAGTCATTGCATGTCTGTTCCTTTCACAAACCACATATCACTAATGTCATTCCATGTGTGTTCTTCTCACAGACCACACGTGGATCCACCAGTGTCATTGCATGTGTGTCCTTCTCACAAACCACATATGGATCCACCAGTGTCATTGCATGTGTGTTATTTTCACAGACCACGTAAGGATCCACCGGTGTCATTGCATGTGTGTTCCTCTCATAGACCACACATGGATCCACCGGTGTCATCGCAAGTCTGCTCTTTTCATGAACCAGAGTTAGAGTCATTGCATGCGTGTTCTTCTCATGAACCACATCTAGAGTCATTGCATGTGTGTTCTTCTCACAAACCATATCATGAACCACACCCAGTGTCATTGCATGTGTGTTCTTCTCATTAACCACACATGTATCCACCAGTGTGATTGCATGTCTGCTCTTTTCATGAACCATAGTTAGAGTCATTGCATGTCTGTTCCATTCACAAACCACATATCACTAGTGTTATTGCGTGTGTGTTCTTATCACAGACCACACATGGACCCACCAGTGCCATTGCATGTGTGTCCTTCTCACAAACCACAGATGGATCCACTAGTGTCATTGCATGTGTGTTCTTTTCACAGACCACATAAGGATCCACCGGTGTCATTGCATGTGTGTTCCTCTCATAGACCACACATGGATCCAATGGTGTCATCGCATGTCTGATCTTTTCATGAACCACAGTTAGAGTCATTGCATGTGTGTTCTTCTCATGAACCATAGCTAGAGTCCTTGCATGTGTGTTCTTCTCACAAACTATATCATGAACCACACCCAGTGTCATTGCATGTGTGTTCTTCCCACAAACCACACATGGATCCACAAGTGTCATTGCATGTGTGTCCTTCTCACAAACCACATATGGATCCACTAGTGTCATTGCATGTGTTTTCTTTTCACAGACCACGTAAGGATCCACCGGTGTCATTGCATGTGTGTTCCTCTCATAGACCACACATGGATCCACCGGTGTCATCATGTGTTGCTCTTTTCATGAACCATAGTTAGAGTCATTGCACGTGTGTTCTTCTCATGAACCACAGCTAGAGTCATTGCATGTGTGTTCTTCTCACAAACCATATCATGAACCACACCCAGTGTCATTGCATGTGTGTTCTTCTCATTATCCACACATGGATCCACTAGTGTCATTGCATGTCTGCTCTTTTCATGAACCACAGTTAGAGTCATTGCATGTCTGTTCTTTTCACAAACAACATATCACTAGTGTCATTGCATGTGTGTTCTTCCCACAGACCACACATGGATCCACCAGTGTCATTGCATGTGTGTCCTTCTCACAAACCACATATGGATCCACCAGTGTCATTGCATGTGTGTTCTTTTCAGAGACCACATATGGATCCACAAGTGTCATTGCATGTGTGTTCTTCTCACAGACCACGTAAGGATCCACCGGTGTCATTGCATGTGTGTTCCTCTCATAGACCACACATGGATCCATCGGTGTCATCGCATGTCTGCTCTTTTCATGAACCACAGTTAGAGTCATTGCATGAGTATTATTCTCATGAACCACAGCTAGAGTCATTGCATGTGTGTTCTTCTCACAAACCATATCATGAACCACACCCAGTGTCATTGCATCTGTGTTCTACTCATTAACCATACATGGATCCACCAGTGTCAGTGCATGTCTGCTCTTTTCATGAACCACACTTAGAGTCATTGCATGTCTGTTCCTTTCACAAACCACATATCACTAATGTCATTCCATGTGTGTTCTTCTCATAGACCACACGTGGATCCACCAGTGTCATTGCATGTGTGTCCTTCTCACAAACCACATATGGATCCACCAGTGTCATTGCATGTGTGTTCTTTTCACAGACCACGTAAGGATCCACCGGTGTCATTGCATGTGTGTTCCTCTCATAGACCACACATGGATCCACCGGTGTCATCGCAAGTCTGCTCTTTTCATGAACCAGAGTTAGAGTCATTGCATGCGTGTTCTTCTCATGAACCACATCTAGAGTCATTGCATGTGTGTTCTTCTCACAAACCATATCATGAACCACACCCAGTGTCATTGCATGTGTGTTCTTCTCATTAACCACACATGGATCCACCAGTGTGATTGCATGTCTGCTCTTTTCATGAACCATAGTTAGAGTCATTGCATGTCTGTTCCATTCACAAACCACATATCACTAGTGTTATTGCGTGTGTGTTCTTATCACAGACCACACATGGACCCACCAGTGCCATTGCATGTGTGTCCTTCTCACAAACCACAGATGGATCCACTAGTGTCATTGCATGTGTGTTCTTTTCACAGACCACATAAGGATCCACCGGTGTCATTGCATGCGTGTTCCTCTCATAGACCACACATGGATCCAATGGTGTCATCGCATGTCTGCTCTTTTCATGAACCATAGTTAGAGTCATTGCACGTGTGTTCTTCTCATGAACCACAGCTAGAGTCATTGCATGTGTGTTCTTCTCACAAACCATATCATGAACCACACCCAGTGTCATTGCATGTGTGTTCTTCTCATTATCCACACATGGATCCACCAGTGTCATTGCATGTCTGCTCTTTTCATGAACCACAGTTAGAGTCATTGCATGTCTGTTCTTTTCACAAACCACATATGTATCCACCGGTGTCATCGCATGTCTGCTCTTTTCATGAACCATAGTTAGAGTCATTGCACGTGTGTTCTTCTCATGAACCACAGCTAGAGTCATTGCATGTGACTTCTTCTCACAAACCATATCATGAACCACACCCAGTGTCATTGCATGTGTGTTCTTCTCATTAACCACACATGGATCCACCAGTGTCATTGCATGTCTGCTCTTTTCATGAACCACAGTTAGAGTCATTGCATGTCTGTTCCTTTCACAAACCACATATCACCAGTGTCATTGCATGTGTGTTCTTCCCACGAACCACACATGGATCCACAAGTGTCATTGCGTGTGTGTCCTTCTCACAAACCACATATGGATCCACCAGTGTCATTGCATGTGTGTTCTTTTCACAGACCATGTAACGATCCACCGATGTCATTGCGTGTGTGTTCCTCTCATAGACCACACATGGATCCACCGGTGTCATTGGATGTGTGCTATTTTCATGAACCACAGTTAGAGTCATTATACGTGTGTTCTTCTCATGAACCACAACTAGAGTCCTTGCATGTGTGTTCTTCTCACGAACCATATCATGAACCACACCCAGTGTCATTGCATGTGTGTTCTTCTCATTAACCACACTTGGATCCACCAGTGTCATTGCATGTATGCTCTTTTCATCAACCACAGTTAGAGTCATTGCATGTCTGTTCTTTTCACAAACCACATATCAGTAGTGTCATTGCATGTGTGTTCTTCCCACAGAACACACATGGATCCACCAGTGTCATTGCATGTGTGTCCTTCTCACAAACCACACATGGATCCACCAGTGTCATTGCATGTGTGTTATTTTCACAGACCACATATGGATCCACCAGTGTCATTGCATGTGTGTTCTTCTCATAGACCACGTAAGGATTCACCGGTGTCATTGCATGTGTGTTCCTCTCATAGACCACACATGGATCCACCGGTGTCATCGCATGTCTGCTCTTTTCATGAACCACAGTTAGGGTCATTGCATGTGTGTTCTTCTCATGAACCACAGCTAGAGTCCTTGCATCTGTGTTCTTGTCACAAACCATATCATGAACCACACCCACTGTCATTGCATGTGTGTTCTTCTCATTAACCACACATGGATCCACCAGTGTCATTGCATGTCTGCTCTTTTCGTCAACCATAGTTAGTGTCATTGCATGTCTGTTCTTTTCACAAACCACATATGGATCCACCGATGTCATCGCATGTCTGCTCTTTTAATGAACCACAGTTAGAGTCATTGCATGTGTGTTCTTCTCATGAACCACATTTAGAGTCCTTGCATGTGTGTTCTTCTCACAAACCATATCATGAACCACACCCAGTGTTATTGCATGTGTGTTCTTCTCATTAACCACACATGGATCCACCAGTGTCATTGCATGTCTGCTCTTTTCATGAACCACAGTTAGAGTCATTGCATGTCTGTTCTTTTCACAAACCACATATCACCAGTGTCATTGCATGTGTGTTCTTCCCATAGACCACACATGGATTCACCAGTGTCATTGCATGTGTGTCCTTCCCATGAACCACAGATGGATGCACCAGTGTCATTGCATGTGTGTCCTTCTCACAAACCACATATGGATCCACTAGTGTCATTGCATGTGTGTTGTTCTCACAGATCACGTAAGGATCCACCGGTGTCATTGGATGTGTGTTCCTCTCATAGACCACACATGGATCCACCGGTGTCATCGCATGTCTACTCTTTTCATGAACCACAGTTAGAGTCATTGCACGTGTGTTCTTCTCATGTACCACAGCTAGAGTCATTGCATGTGTGTTCTTCTCACAAACCATATCATGAACCACACCCAGTGTCATTGCATGTGTTGTCTTCTCATTATCGACACATGGATCCACCAGTGTCATTGCATGTCTGCTCTTTTCATGAACCACAGTTAGAGTCATTGCATGTCTGTTCTTTTCACAAACAATATATCACCAGTGTCATTGCATGTGTGTTCTTCCCACAGACCACACATGGATCCACCAGTGTCATTGCATGTGTGTCCTTCTCACAAACCACATATGGATCCACCAGTGTCATTGCATGTGTGTTCTTTTCAGAGACCACATATGGATCCACAAGTGTCATTGCATGTGTGTTCTTCTCACAGACCACGTAAGGATCCACCGGTGTCATTGCATGTGTGTTCCTCTCATAGACCACACATGGATCCATCGGTGTCATCGCATGTCTGCTCTTTTCATGAACCACAGTTAGAGTCATTGCATGAGTATTCTTCTCATGAACCACAACTAGAGTCATTGCATGTGTGTTCTTCTCACAAACCATATCATGAACCACACCCAGTGTCATTGCATCTGTGTTCTACTCATTAACCATACATGGATCCACCAGTGTCATTGCATGTCTGCTCTTTTCATGAACCACACTTAGAGTCATTGCATGTCTGTTCCTTTCACAAACCACATATCACCAATGTCATTCCATGTGTGTTCTTCTCAGAGACCACACGTGGATCCACCAGTGTCATTGCATGTGTGTCCTTCTCACAAACCACATATGGATCCACCAGTGTCATTGCATGTGTGTTCTTTTCACAGACCACGTAAGGATCCACCGGTGTCATTGCATGTGTGTTCCTCTCATAGACCACACATGGATCCACCGGTGTCATCGCATGTCTGCTCTTTTCATGAACCAGAGTGTAGCATCCCAATTGTCTAACAATTGCAATGCTACTAGCCTAGTCTATATATATGCTACTTCATATATATAATTGTTGCATCATAATTATATCATGCTCATGTCATCATGCCACCTTGCATTTGAGCATCATATAAAACCCTTTTTGTTTTGGATCTTCTCTCATATGCATTGTTAATTGTATTGCCTCTTGATATTGTAGTCGGTTCTTGATATATTGTTTAATGCCCAAGTTGAGTTGGGGGCATATCTTTTATTGCACTCCACCACCTTTCTTTCACCACCTTATAATTCCACCATCCAACTAAATGTGAGCTTTGCACTTTATTGGGTTTTACCTCTAGCTCATGTGGGTTGGGATGGATCCAATTCTTTCTCCACATGCTCTCATATATGCACCATATTGTTTCCACAAATTGGTTTATGAGAGCCACATGGCCACCTTTGCATGCCTTGTGAGTGGAACCTTTTCCTAGCTTCCATATGGGTTGTTTTGGGGTTATGATCATGTTGGGATATTTTTGGGCTTACTAAATACCTAGTGGCACATACACACTAGCAAGTTCCAGTTCTATTCAAATATGGTCATCTCCATCTACTCCACATGGGGCATCCTTTTAATTCTTTTGCTTAGGCCTTACTCCACATTTTGGAATGCATAAGAATAATGCCATGTAAATAATCTTGTTTTCACAAAAATAAGCATGTTATTAATTATTTATGCATGGGCCATGCAAGTACCACCTTTTGCTTGTCCTTTGGATTTTATTTGAATTTTGAGTGCATCTTTTCCCCATAGCTCTCTCTACCCTCTTATGCTTGATCTTGCTTGATGCATGCAAGCATCTAACCCTAAAACCTACATCTATCTCCATCCTTACCTCACCACCTTTTTATCCCACCCTCTCTTTTCTTGTCTAGATCTTGTTGAGCTTGTCATGTTCTTGCTTGATCTAAGTTTGGAGCATGCAAGCTTCTAAAACCACACCACATCTCTCCTCTCTCTCTAACCCTCTCTCCTAATCTATACCTAATCTAACATACCCCCCTCTCTACAAACCCTAGCTACCATATCACCCCTCTCTCTCGGCCTCTCTCTTCTCTCTACCTAGCTGGCCCACCTGATCACCCTGGACCCACCTAGCTACCACCACACCAAGCCCTAACCCGAGCCATACCCCCCTAGCCAGCCCTAGCTCCTAACCGAGCTACACCCGAGCCTACCCTCTCTCTCTCTCTCTCTAGCTCTCTCTCTCTGCCATGAGGACCCCCAGCCCGAGCCTCCCCACCAGTAGCCCCCACTGGCCCCATCACCACCTTGCCCTCGCTGGCCAGCCATGCACGTGAGGAGGAAGGAGAAAAAGGTGTCCGAGCCACCTTTAACCTACCCACGGCACCCTCTCCCTCTGCTTTACCTACCCCTCTCTCTCATGCTGCCTCCCCAGATCTACCCTAGGCGCTGCCCTCTCCCTCTCTTCTCCATCGCCCACCTACCCCAACGCTGCCACGTGGGTCTCCACCGATCCCCTCTTCCAGCCCGGTGGCGTGTCGGTCTCTGGTGTCGAGGAAGACCACGCTGCACCCTGCAGACACGCCGGCCGGCGGAGGAGGCGCCAGAGCCGAGAACACCTTCGCCACGCCAAACCCTAGCTCGCGGCCTGCATCCTTTGTTGTCCTGCGCTTGACCCGATCCTCCACCACCGACACACTCTCGGTGAGCCACGCAACCTCCTAGACACCCTTGCCTTCGTCGTCATGTCCTGGCCGCGACGTACGTTCCGTCGAGCACCCTCGGTGCACGCGGCAGCGTCGTCTGCTACGCCCCGCAAGCGAGACCTCATCTAGGCCCGTCCACCTCCTGGCATCAACCTGAGCCCCGCGATGGCTGCGCCTCGCAGCGCCGCCAGGTCCCGGATCGAATCCCGCGCGTGCCACGCCTGCCGAGCACCGTTCATCGGCGAGTTTGAAGAAAAAGCACGATGCGCAGCCACTTTGCACTTCCCCCCAAACCTTTTTCTGCATCAACCCGCGCTCCCTCTAGGCCCACATGTTAGCCTTCCGTGGCATTTTTGCAAAAAGGATCCCGGAGTTTTGTACTCCTCAACCCGCAGTCCCCGGATCCATCACGTGTCGACCACCGGCCGTCTTATGATGGACACCGAGCCTGACCCTTGCCGTCGATCGCGGCTAGAAGCCCAGCGGTGAGAAAAGCCTATTCACGTTTGCTTGAAGTCATTGCTGGACCCACTGGTCTGTCGTGGCTTAGGTTCGAAGTGTGACAAAAGTTTTTCCTGTAATCTGTTTTAATTCAAATCTTTTCAAAATTAATTCAAATTCAAATTTAAATCTGTTTTCAAATATCTTTTAAAATATAAACCCAAATAATGCAAATAATATATGTTTTGAAATCAGAAAAATGTGAGGAATTCAAATATGCCATCCAAAATATATTTTCAACACTTTATTTTCCAAGTTGATTAAAATTACAATAAAATGCCCTTTTACCTTAATTAATTAATAACTTTTGTTTTATAACTCCAAATTTAACAAATAATATGTCTAAAATGATTAGCTCGACGAGACCTTTCTGTTTATGCATTCCATGTTTTGATTTGAAGCATGCATCATATAAATATAAAGTATACAGCAACTAATATGAGGATAAAATGTGGCCTAAGCTCAATAAAATGCTTATTCCTTGTATTCCACACCTCACCCATGCCATGCTACTTTATTGCCATGCAAATTGTGCATCATTCATCATGGCATGATTGTTTGCTTGACGCATCTTATTCATATGCTTGTGCACTTTATTTATGTTGGCCCTGGTTTGTTTGGTTCTTCTGAATAGGCAATGGCGGGGATATATCAAGAAACCGAGCACTACCTAGATCCGTCCCTCGCTTCAATGAGCCGCAAGCACTACCACATGCTTGCATACATATAGTACCTATTGCCTCTTTCTTATTCTTGCATCATTGAGTCGCGATTGCATTAAATTGAATCCCAAGTATTGCATAGCCTTTACTTTTAAACCACGAGCTTGTTCCTCCATCCCATGAGCCATTACTACAGGAGTTGTGCGAGCCATGCAGTCGAGAACAACATGTGTAGGGTATGTGAGTGTCGATGGATAACGAGGTACCTAAACAACTTAACTTTGAGTAGTAATGGGATAACTAATGAAAGTGGCATCGGTGAGCCATATTCTATTTGGTTTTCAGGCTCACTTGTGTCCGTGGGACCCAGTACTTGATTCTGTTCCTTGAATATTGCGCTATCCACATCCGGAGGCTTATGAACCCCTGAGCGAGCTTGATTCATTCTTATTTCTTGGGGCCACAAACTAGTTTGAGGTTTTATTTACTATCTTGTACTTATGCCATGCTTTCTTGCTTTATTTAAAATTGTCGATGTCTTTGCACTGTCTTTATTAGGTAAGCGGAGTGTTTTCAGATGTCGACAAGCCAGTCACATTTTGGGTTCCCGATCGTTTCATGACCATTGACGCAAACCTTGAGTCCGTCTCGAAGTCGGCCAACATCGTCGCGGGTAGCTTAATTGGGTTGCACCCAGAAATAATTATGAATCCTGTGATCGATTTGTCTTGACTGCCTCGTTGGGTTTTGATTTGGTTTTCGAGGTTGATCGAGTGTGTGTTGCTATTTGTGCACCCTGAGGTAAAACTTTTGAAAGCCGTGTCATGTTATGGACGACTTGTAGCACAGTTTCTCGATCATAGACAAGAATAACTAAAGTATCGCTTTTAATTTGACTAAATAAGCGACTAGTAAATAGTGCAACACTCATGGAATGGTTAATAAAACTGCCAGCGGATGGGGGTTGTTCGTCCGCTTCCTCGTGGGTGGCGGGAGGAGGATGGATCTGTTAATATTCTTTATTATAATGTTGTTATTAATTCACGGACATCCGTCTGTCTCTGGTTAAGCGGATGGTCGGAGTATCTATAGAATTGTTAGGGTTTATCTTTTGCTGCAATTGCGTCACCCAGGTTGTGTCCCCTTTAGAGGCATAAAGACTTCTTGAGTACCCTAGGGTCTCACACGATAAATTGTTTGATTAGGATGAGCAGGTAAACCCGCAAGATGGATCTTTGGGTGGAGGCAGACGATGTGGGCAGCGATCATTCGGGTAGAGATTCGAGGGAGCGAGGGATCTGTGAGATCTGTGGGCGGGATGTGTTTATTTATGGGGCATCTTATGCCGATTTGCTTCTTATCCGTACTCGGATCTTGTTTTCCGCTTGATACTCGATGTTTGATGTATGAGGAGATATCCTAAACTATTATATCTATCTAGGATATTTGGATCTTGCCGTATGGCGTTGCAATATTTCCTTTCTTTTTAGATGGAATGACTCTGAGAACCATTGTATGGTGGCTTGCATACATACTCATTTGTGTATGTAGTTCATCCCTTCGCTTTGCCGATTCGCCGCCCGTTCTTGTCCCGATGTTTGGAAATGGTTAGGGCGAAAGGTCTACTGAGTGGCATTTGGGCCCCACCGTACTATCCATTTCCGCTCATCCAGGCTTGTAACTAGGGCGTAATTCACCGAGGTAGTTACAATTGGTATCGAGCCATCCGCCCTTGTGGTCTCGACCAAATGGTCGTTGTCGATTAGCAAATATTTTGGTAGCTATGTATACTAGGGAAAAACAAAACGCGAGAGTAGGACTGCTTCCACTTTTCTTCTTACCCACCCACCCACCCTTTTCTGGTAAGGAAGTGTAACATTTTCAATCCTCTTCTTAAAATTCAAACTAGGATTCACGTGTTCTGGGTTCCGTAGTACCATAGGTTGTGTGTGTGTGTGTGTGTATAATCCTTGTCTATCTGTTGCATCCAAATTGTTATCACAATCTGCCTTTGGTTATCAATTGTTGGTACATTCCATATTGACAGGCTTTTGAAAACCGGTGCGATCTATCTGACTCCTTGTTAACCGGTGCCATCTTCTTAAGGGTGTCCTTCCTTCTAGCAACTCCACATTCTGTGTAAGCATCAGTTGCTAATCTCTACCTGATAAGTGATTTTGCGCATCTATTGGTATTTTAATGCCGAAAAATGCGGAAATTTTTTCTTTGATACATCTGTGTTTCCACACTCCTTTCCAGTCGTGTGTGAAACATTATCTATCTCCCTTTTATCAGCATGTCCATGCTAACTCATTCTTTTGTCACCGGCGCTTAATCCTAGAGTTTCATTTCATCTCCTTTTTCTCTTGGGCTAATTACATAACATGTGTCGATCCGATGCTGGTGATTGTAATTTGGTTCTCAGCATAGCTATATGACACTTATCACGAGTGGAATACGGAAAATGCTATCAACACTATCTTCCAAATGGTGACGGTTATCTCATGTGAATTTGAGTACACCGTGATCATATCTATGCATATTCAAGCATCTTTGGCAATCCGGAGTTTCTCAAGGCACCACGGTGGTCTATCATCTGTTTATCATGCTGCACATCTTTTACAACCCCATATCTGCACAATTCTCCTGGATACGAGGGAATTGCATCTTTTCGCTTCCGATAGCTTTCCTTAAGGTATGAGCTATCATCGTTTCTTATCCAAGATCTATTTATCTTTGTAACCGGCGATCCAATCGACAATATGAACCAGGTGACATCTCTTTTTCTTCCGAAGGACCAGATAATCTATTATTCCAGTGCATCTTCTTCAACACGAACCCGTGCTCTTAATATGGATCTTTCTAAGAGCGTTGAGCTCAGGAAGTGTTCGAGCATTTGTTCGTTTCTCTCGCCTTTTGATCTTGGTATTCTGGGAATATCTTGTTAATCCATGGTGGTATATGTTGATAATATGCTTGCCTATTCCATATCAATGGAAGGACATGGAAGATCATCTGTGTCTCTTTCTCTCAAGCTTCGTAAGCACTGCCTGGGTGCAAAGTTCTCAAAGCATGAATTCTGACTTTTGAAGTCACCTATCCCGGCCACGTCCTTCTGCTAAATAGATCGCTTCAATTCTGGAATCAACAAGTTCATTGTTAATTCCATCCTCCATCTTCAATCAAATCCGGAGTTGTTCCTTGTTGGCAAGTTATCATCGTCGTTCCGCTAAAGATTTTCCTCAGGACTGCTAAATCTCCCTCAATCATTTCAAGAAGAACATGGAGTTCTTTCACCTCTATCTCGTTAAGTAATCCCTTGAAACCCTCTCGCTCTATCGTCTATGCTCAATCCACCGGAGGCCATGAAGACTTTCCAGATCTTTTGTATTCCTTATGTTCAAGTTGGTGCTATCTTTTCTGTAGCTGTGGAATCTTGCAGTTCTTCTCCGTAATCTTCCTTCATATCTTTCCGGTGGCTTGGTACTTCCGACATGACGACAACATCATCATCTTTATCTATCTATGAATCCGGCGAATCGTTTGCATCTATCTTTGTTTTCTTACGGAGTTCCATGAGCTCTTCTTATCAATACCTTCAGTCTGTTTCGGTAGTTGGGTTGCATGGTTTTTTATTCATGTGCGGAGTAATGCTTTGAGTGCGGGATGGAGTAGCTACCATACCACTACTCTTATCATTCGCTCTTGTACATTGAATTGGTGAATTAATGTGATTTCACTCATTCCACGGAAGTTAGAAGTGGCCTTTATCCCTCGATACTTTTACTCCCGTCTTTGTTTTCCGGAGTGCTCTCTCGAAGAAAGTAATCAATAATCTCTTGTTGGTGATCTCGCCATTTCTACACGGAGCAAAATCTTCAATTATCTGGTGGGAACAAACGCAAACTCTTTTCTGTCCTCGTCATTCTACCGATGCTCGACATCCCCAAACAAGATGAAAGGAAGACTATCTCTCTCTTTGTTTCATCAATTCTTTTTCTATGGTAAAGCCAATTATGGTTGATGCCATCAGCCGCAAAACTATTGCGTTAGCCTCAAGGCTAAAGAAAGCAATAAGTATCTCCACAATAAACTCCAGATCCTCCATATTCTTCGCTTCTCGGGATTCCACCATGATCTGGCTTCACATCCGTCTCTGGAAGTTATATCCGCGCACCGCAATTGCGTGATCCGTTGGGTCTTACCGGCGCAACAAGAATCTAATCCAACGATTTCTAACTAAATCTTTCTGTTGATATCAAGGGACTCTATTGTTTGAAGGCAATATTGTTTTTGTACTTCATTTCTCAAATCCGAGAGGAGATACGATGCTATTGTCATAGTGGTTCAAAATCTCTCCAATCTAGCTCTTTTCCTTCCGGCGAGATAAAGATTCAACCTCTCTCGTATCAGTAAATCTTTAATCTTAATGGTGTGTCTTTCTTTATCCACGATACATCATCTTGTCCTTTCTTTCACAAGTGGTTCTTTTTCTCTTATCATGTTTCTTGAGAAAACCGGAGCTATGTCCATCCTATCCTTCTTGTCTTACGACAATCCTTCAACTCTTCTAACCGTTGTTTTTTAAGCAAAAGCATAAGACTACTTAACAAGTCTAGCAAGTTTTGCAAGGTGTAGTGGTCGCACCATTCCGTTGTTCATCAACTTGGGCGTGAGGGTCACCTTAGTTCGAACACCTGCCTCTCCTTGTGTTGTTTTT